>OW121795.1:11514470-12714470 GCA_933228885.1 Leistus spinibarbis
AAACACCGGCAAAGTACACACGCTACTCTCCGTCGAAGTATTCGGGATCATTCGGTCGTTAATGGCGTCGCGTTTAACCGGTGCTACAAAAGATTACATTATTGTCGGTTCCGATTCGGGTCGCATTGTTATCTTAGAGTACATCCCGGCTAAAAATCAATTTGAGAAAATCCACCAGGAAACCTTTGGCAAATCGGGATGTCGCCGCATTGTGCCCGGGCAATATTTAGCTATAGAGCCGAAAGGCAGAGCGGTAATGATCGGCGCGATTGAGAAACAGAAATTAGTTTATATATTGAATCGGGACTCTGAGGCACGGTTAACGATATCGTCTCCGTTAGAAGCGCATAAATCGAATACGTTAGTCTACCACATGGTGGAGGTCGACGAGGGTTACCACAATCCAATGTTCGCGTGTTTGGAAATCGACTATGAAGAAGCGGATTCTGACCCAACGGGTGAAGCCGCGCAGAAAACGCAACAAACGCTCACTTTCTACGAATTAGAACTCGGTCTTAATCACGTGCTACGAAAATACTCGGAGCCTTTAGAAGAGCACGCTAATTTTTTGATATCGGTGCCTGGGGGCAAAGAAGGTCCATCTGGGGTTTTAATTTGTTCTGAGAATTATCTTACGTATAAGAATTTGGGTGATCAACACGATATTCGTTGCCCGATTCCGCGCCGGAGAAATGATCTCGATGACCCGGAAAGGGGCATGATTTTCGTGTGCTCGGCTACGCACAAGACGAAGTCTATGTTCTTTTTCTTGGCGCAAACGGAGCAGGGCGATATTTTTAAGATTACACTCGAGACTGATGAGGATATGGTGACTGAGATCAAATTAAAATATTTTGATACCGTTCCGGTGGCGAGCGCGATGTGCGTTATGAAGACTGGGTTCCTGTTCGTCGCTTCTGAATTCGGCAACCAGTAAGTATTTATTATTATTTGTGTATACACTCGTACCTCGCCTAGTGCACCGCCTAGAACACGAGCTAATCCTCGCCTAGTAGGGGATTTCTGAATTTAATGCGGTGCACTAGGCGAGGTACGAGTGTAATATATTTATTTGTGAAATATGCGCCCCGGTATCTCCCGCTCCTGCTCTTCAATGCACGAATGGGTCGTAAAATGCGCTATAATAAA
Organism: Leistus spinibarbis; assembly: GCA_933228885.1. Taxonomy (NCBI): domain Eukaryota; kingdom Metazoa; phylum Arthropoda; class Insecta; order Coleoptera; family Carabidae; genus Leistus; species Leistus spinibarbis. The sequence goes on from OW121795.1 coordinate 11,515,620, forward strand.
CAGGGTGCATTCGCATCGTTGGAGTTTGCTTTTTCTTTACCAAACTCCTGGTATCAAGCCCCAACAATTCACAAAGAATTACAATTTTGGAAATTCATTCACTGTTTCGATATTATCATGAAAATACGCTATTTCGAGCAACAAAATAATCCATGCTAACTCTCAAATCAATTCTAGTTATTTGTATCAAATCGCGCATCTCGGCGACGATGACGACGAGCCCGAATTCAGTTCGGCAATGCCCCTCGAAGAAGGCGACACGTTTTTCTTCGCGCCGCGCGCTTTACGCAATCTAGTCCTGGTAGACGAGATGGAGTCACTCTGTCCGATCTTATCTTGCCAAGTGGCGGATTTAGCGCAGGAAGAAACTCCGCAACTTTACATGCTCTGTGGTCGTGGCCCCCGGTCATCTTTACGCGTCCTCCGGCATGGTCTAGAAGTCTCGGAGATGGCTGTCAGTGAACTGCCCGCGAATCCAAACGCAGTCTGGACAGTGAAACGTAGAAGTGACGGTATGTTATTACACAGACACTTAACATTCTTTTTCTCCAATCACTTTTAACGATCATTGGCGTTTTTTAAGAGTTCGTTATGAGATTAAAAGTGATTGATATTGTTTGATTGAAAAATCAAATGGAAAATAAAGAGAATATTATAATTTAGCAGCCTGGTGGATTTGACTGTATCAAACACCGGCTATTTTAATTTACAGGTTGATGGGACTTCAGCGCACCAAATGGGCCCTAATCTAAAGGTGGGTAACGCTGTCGATGGAACCAGCCGTCATAACTTTGATTCATGACTCTGAAGTTCTTTTATGGCACTTTATCAAACTACATATTGTTTGATAAACTTAAATATTTATTATTCTATAAAGTGCCGGAAGGGAACTTCGACCGGAGTTTTAAAATGATGACATTAAAGTCCGTGTTTCACCTGATTAACCAGTGATTACAATTTTGAACTTTACTGATTAGAACCCCATCGCTTATCTAATTTTGTATATTTCTTTAGGTTTAGGGATTTTATTTTTGACTTTTTGGTTGCAGAAAAGTTTGATGCGTACATCATAGTATCTTTCTTGAGTGCTACATTGGTTTTATCCATTGGTGAAACTGTTGAAGAAGTCACCGATAGTGGATTCTTGGGGACAACGCTTACTCTATCCACATCTCTCCTCGGTGATGACATTATTGTTCAGGTGTGTTTAAAAATATATCTGATTATAACCAGGGACTTAAACCGAATACGTTTTTTTTTTGTCTAATCTTATCTAATTTATATATACGGATGTTTCGGTGCGGTTTAAGTTCCTAGATCTAGTGTTAGTTAATATGATGAATAAACTTAGGACACCTTAAGATGTACCATGATATGAATCGAATTCTCTGATTTAATCTTAATTAGAATTTTAATTGTAGCCATTTTATTTTAGGTGTAATAACTAATTATTTATGTTTATGTTAGGTATATCCAGGCGGTATTCGTCAAATTCGACATGGAAAGGGAGTGAAAGAATGGAAAGCTCCTGGAAACAAAAACATCGTTAAGTGCGCTGTAAACGAACGACAAGTCGTTATCGCTCTCACTGGCGGCGAATTAGTCTACTTCGAAATGGACCCCGTAAGTTTACCCTTTAAAATAATAATAATCGCATTTTCATTATGTCCATATTGTGATAAACTAGCAAAATGGTTCTTCTGAATGCGTAAACTAAATAAATAAAACCTTGTCGCCTTTGTTCAATTTAATAATTGCCCGAAGTGAACCAAGTGTTTTACATTTACAATGCTGTTGAATTTTCTATCTTTAAATATTATCTCTATTTTTTTATTTAATTTTTTTAAAGAGCGGGCAACTTAATGAGTATGAAATCCACCAACAAATGTCCTCCGACGTCGTATGCTTGGCACTTGCGTCGGTGCCACCTGGCGAGCAACGTTCGTGGTTCTTAGCCGTCGGTTTAGCCGATAAAACCGTTCGCATAATCTCCCTAAACCCCAAAGACTGTCTTGCGCTTCGCTCAACGCAAGCCCTACCAGACTGCGCCGAATCTCTCTGCATCGTTGAAATGGGCTGCACAGACCGCAACGCCGAAGACGCAGCGGCTGCCAGCACAACTTCATCCCTCTATCTCAACATTGGTCTTCAAAACGGTACACTACTACGTACAGTTCTCGATCCAAACTCCGGTGAATTATCAGACACCCGCCCACGATACTTGGGTTCGCGGCCTGTAAAACTCTTTAGAATCAAAATGCAAGATTCGGAAGCTGTACTGGCGATGAGCAGCCGTTCGTGGCTCAGTTATTACTACCAAAGCCGGTTCTATCTCACCCCGTTGTCGTATGAGAGTTTAGAGTATGCGTCCGGATTCAGTTCTGAGCAATGTCCTGAGGGGATTGTCGCGATTTCAACGAATACATTGAGGATTCTGGCGCTGGAGAAACTTGGCGCTGTTTTCAATCAAGTTTCGTATCCGTTGGATTATACGCCACGGAAGTTTGTGGTGCATCCGCGTTCGTCGTGTTTGTATCTTATTGAGACGGAACACAATGCGTATACGGAGGACACGAAGGTGCAGCGACGGGAACAAATGGCGAAAGAGATGCGTGAAGCTGCTGGGGCTGAAGAACAGGAATTAGCGAAGGAGATGGCTGATGCGTTCTTGAAAGAAAATTTACCGGAGAATACGTTTTCGGCGCCCAAGGCTGGCCATGGCATGTGGGCTTCTACCATTCGCATCATGGATCCCAGATTGGTAAGTTTCAAAATGCAGTTAGTTATTTCAAATTATTTTATTTTCACTTCTCAACGTTTTGATACCACGTATGTCATCATCAGGAGTGTCAAACGCCTTAATTACTGTGATGACTTTATCAGTCCGTGTTTCACCTGACTACAAGTGATTATAAAACTTCTGATACTGATTTCTCTCGGCTTTAAATTTTCTATACCTTTCTGGAGACACTTTAATCTTAGACTTAACATTTTCTCAACCAGGGTACAACATTAAAAACAATTTGTTTGGACCAAAACGAAGCCGCTTTCAGTTTGGCTCTGCTAAAATTCCATGGGCAACCCGACCACCAGTGGTTCTTAGTCGTTGGCGTAGCACGTGATCTTCAATTGAATCCTCGCCAATGTTCATCCGGCTTTTTGCTCACGTACAAAGTAGACAGTTCGGATGAAATGCTCGAACTTGTCCATCGAACACCGGTTGATGAAGTACCAACCGCACTGTGCTCATACAATGGCCGACTACTAGCTGGCGTGGGCCGGTTACTTCGGTTATACGACTTGGGCAAGAAAAAATTGTTGCGTAAATGCGAGAATAAGGTAAGAAAAGTTCCCAAATATAATCGCCCCCGGACGATAATATATCGAAATAAAATGATGACAATATCACAACATCTGATACAAGATGATAAACCTGCAGTGCTGATTTACTCTTACAAAACTCTTAACACAAATCTAATACATGACCGTTTTTTAACACAATTTTCATCCATTTGCAGCACATCCCCAATATAATCTGTAATATCCAAGCGCTAGGACAACGTATTTACTGCTCAGATATACAAGAATCAGTCTATATGATTCGCTATAAGCGACAGGAAAACCAATTGATCATTTTCGCTGATGATACTCATCCACGTTGGGTCACTTGTTCAACTGTCCTTGATTATGATACTGTCGCTACCGCCGATAAATTTGGCAATATTGCCATTATGCGTTTGCCACCGAATGTGAATGATGACGTCGACGAAGATCCGACTGGCAACAAGGCATTGTGGGATCGTGGTTTGTTGAACGGTGCTTCGCAGAAAGCGGACAATATAACGAATTTCCATGTTGGCGAAATGGTGATGTCGCTACAAAAGGCGACGTTGATTCCTGGAAGTAGCGAGTCGCTGGTGTATTCGACACTTTCGGGAGGTGTTGGGGTTTTGGTGCCGTTTACGTCGCATGAGGATCACGACTTCTTCCAGAATTTGGAGATGCACATGAGGACGGAGAATCCGCCGTTGTGCGGGCGGGACCATTTATCATTCCGAAGTTATTATTATCCAGTTAAAGTGAGTTGATTGAGTTTCAGAATGAGAATAAGTGGAAATAATTTATATGATGATTTAATTTACATGCTAGACTTATGATGCTATGTGATATTAAGATGACCCTCTGATGTTTTTATTTTATTCATTTTTATTTATTTAGAAATGTACGCATGATTGGTAATATTTTGTGTTTTTTTTTTTTTGCAGAATGTTATTGATGGTGATCTATGCGAACAGTTCAATTCGTTGGAACCATCGAAACAAAAAAGTATTGCAAGTGAATTAGATCGTACTCCGGCCGAAGTATCGAAAAAACTAGAGGACATTCGAACGCGATATGCATTTTAAGATTTCCGAATTAATATTAAGTTTATATTTATTTTGTATTAAATACCTAAATGTCGTAATAAATTTTATTATTTAATAGACAATTTTATTGTTTTCTTACTAGTTTTTAAGAAAGATCGACCTAATCTAACTTAAAATATTATTAACTCTAGTTAATTAATGTTTAAAGAAAATCTATTAATACGATATTTTTTTTCAGTTAGAGAAATTGCATTGCGCATTGAAATTCAAACATAATTAAAGTCCTTACTAATTTTGGTGTTTTACACCTCAAATACTAAATAATAAAAGCTGGAGTGGTCTTCACTCGGCTTTCTTTTTCTTTGACTATTTGTATTTATAATCATCCTACGATTGCTAAGAAACAACAAGCATTATAACTATAGAGAAACGAAAATATATCATTTTCAAAGGCATTTTTTCAGTAAATGGTACTTTTTTCGAAAAAAGTTTTTGAATAAAAGTTACTAGAAATTTTAATATCTTCTTTTATGTATATCATTTTTCTTTCTAACTCATGCCGTTTCCGAGATTTTAAAAACGTTGCAAGAGTAAAATGTTACTACCGATTTTTTTTCAAAAATAGATTAAACCCAAGCAGTAAACGGTTTACTGCTTGGGTTTAATCTATTTTTGATGCGGTGTTTAAATCGTGGTTTACTGTAAACCATGATTTAAACACCGCATGTAAACGTCCAACGTTTTATAACACGTGTTATGGAAGTTGACAGGTTTTAAGTGTAAATAATACAAAAATGGCAAAATTAGGTTCTTATTACGGTTTGTGCCCGTTAATTGACCAAAAAAGTTTATTAGGAGTATCCGAAGATGCGTACCCTGGCTGTGTTATCGTTACACTGGGAAGAAACATGGCTATTAAATATAAGGTATACATATAACCATAGTTTTACAATGTGAACAATTAATATTGGATATTTTAAAGTTATCCGATCAAAAACAACTGCACAGTTGGAGCACTAAAGAAAAGTTAAGTTCTCCAGTCGTTTACGACAAGAAAGGCGAGAGATATGTTGCTGTATTTAACCAGAATTTCATGCGGCTGTGGCATGAAAATGAAAATTTGGAGAAAGTCAAAAAGCTAAAGGTATGCAGATTTAATATGAAATGTTTCTTGATTAATGTTAATAAGTTTGCAGTTTTCGCAAGGTTTACACACAATTATACCTTGTAACGATGAACCATTTGTTGTGTTTAAAAATGGTCTAGTTATGAGTTTGTCTTGTGCTTTGGATGCGCGAAGGGATGTTCCGCAATCAGATACAATACATGAAAATGCAACGATTGTTGATCAAATTTGCGTGAAAGTAAATGATTCGTATTTTGTGGGCATTTTATTGAAATCTGAAGATGTCTATACATTTTTGTGGATTGCGCCAGATCGCGATGAAGATGTAAAGAAAATTGAGTTGGGGCGAAATGGACCAGATGTTAAGCTGAATGGACATTTGGCGATGCTGACCGAAACTGGACCTGTATTGTTTACTCTATGTGAGTTATAATTTTTAACTGTTTTTTAAATTATTCTTCTTAAACTCTTCAGATTTGTGTTTTTTAGTTTCTTTTTTTATATAACACCTTAATACACGCTGAATAGGGAACATTGCCTATTGTGGTTCTTTACGTCTTTCTAGATTTATTATTACTTTAGCTCTTTTTTTTTTGTTTTTTATTAAACACTGTTTGGATCTTTTAGAAAATTTAATTATTCTTCTTAAACTTCTTCAAATCTGCGTTTTTTAGTTTCTTTTTATATATTAACACCTTGAAACACGCTGAATAGGGAACATTACCTATTGTGGCTCTTTATGTCTTTCTAGATTTTTTATTACTTTAGTTTTTTTTTTTTTGTTTTTTATTACACCATACAACTTGCTGAAGAGGGGACATTACCTATTGCGGCGCATTACGAAAATTTAATGAATTTAAAAAAAAAATCTAGATATTTTTAGTACACACTGAAGAGGAACAAAAATATCAAACATTAATAGTTCAATCATCTTTTAACATTCTAGATATTTTAAATTATTTCCTTGTTTTTCGGTTTCTTTATACTAAACCTTAACACCTTTAAACACGCTGAAGAGGGAATATTTCCTGTAGCAGCGCATTTATTAACAAACATTAATGAAAATCCATGAACTTTATAACATTCTAGATATTTTTAATTAGTTCCTTGTTTTTCTGTTCCTTTATACTAAACATTGACACCTTTAAACACGCTGAAGAGGTAACATTTCCTGTAGCAGCGCATTTATTAACAAACATTAATGAAAGTTCATGAACTTTATAACATTCTAGATATTTTTAATTAGTTCCTTGTTTTTCTGTTCCTTTATACTAAACATTGCCCCTTTAAACCCACTGAAGTAGGAACATTTCCTGTAGTACCACATTTATGAACAAATCAAAAATATTCAAACATCAATGTTATCTTGACGATAATTATTTTCCTAAAGGGTCTGACGGTAAACTATACTCATATCCATTGGATTCCACCGAAGAGTACATAGAACAATGTGGCACATTTTTCTCTGTAATCGAATCATTATCGCGCCAACAATCCGTCCGTTTATTAGCGCTAAACGCAACATACATTGCTCTATTCGGAGCAGCCACAAACCAGGAAGGCGCCTCATTACAAATATACAACACACAATTCAAAGTCACACAATATAATCAACAACTAAAATTATTCACCGAAGGCTCGAAACTATGGTTAATCGGTAACAGCATATTATTAACAATCGGGCAGAACCTAGCAGTAATTCCGTTTCATCTAGCTACCGAACAACTGGCAGCATTGGTCGGCAGTCATAAACTATCGTCTGATAGTGACGCTGACGTTGCTATCGTTACAGAAATAGTGGAAGAAAACTGGCAATCGGCCACTGCTATAAAACAATTGATTCCGAATAGTTTAGTTACAACAGAATTAAACGATTTGGCGAAAGAGGGTTGGTCAGAAACAGCTATTTGTGAATTAATATTTCCGAAATTGATTGAAAGTAGTGATACAGAAACGATTTTAAATTGTTTAGCATATTTCGCTGATATTCCTGAATCCATTTTAGTGAAATTACTTTCATATAGTTTGAAATTGACTAAAGATGATTTAGGTATTACGGAGAAAGGGTTGTCTATACAGTTTTCTAAACTTGTTGATCAAATTCTAATTGTTTCGTTCTCTGACGTTTTTTTGCTACCGAAATTACGATTGGGTTTAAAATTTGATGAAGTACTGACGTTACTTCAATATTTATGCTTTTTACTAAGTGAAAATGGGCATACATTGTCTGGACATACTATTACTGAATCGGAAAATATTGTTATAAATTGGGGTTGTCTCGTTTTAGACGCTCACTATCAACACTTTTTACTTTCAAAAGATTTGAAAATAATACAAAATTTAGAATATTTTAAAGCATTGGTGGATACTTATATGTTGTATTTAGAAGATTTGAAAGAAATTGAACCGGTTTTGAATCAGTTCAAGAAGAAAAAGTGTACGACAAAATTAATTAATACATCTTCATTAAAATATTCGATAGAAAAAATCAAATTGTATTAAGTTAATAAAGAAATAAATCAACATATGCGTTTTATTATTTTAACTCATTGTTAAAACTCCTAATTATGGGGTATAATAAACAAATAATATACGTTAATTACTGAAATAAAAGCGTCTTAATTTAAAATATCTGGAGTGGTCTGCACTCAACTTTCTTTTACGCAGTTTTCACTAGATATAAATATATGTATATATATATATATATTTCCAAAACCTGCTGTCAAACTAACCAATACTCTACTGAAATATTCTGAAATGTCATGTATCTAATAGAGTCTTTTGTTTTCCTGATAAAATATCTGGAGTGGCCTGCACTCAACTTTCTTTTACGTAGTTTTCAATAGATAGATATTAATATACATATATATATATATATATATATATATATATAATATATATATATATATATATATATATATATATATATATATATATATATATATATATAATATAATGAAAATAACTGGATAATTATACCAATTTATAATGGATCTGAATTTGAAGTACTTATCGTATTCACTCTTAAACAGTCAAATTTCACAGTAAAACTCTGAAATTATTAATTAATTATGTTAGCAAATATATAATATAAATTGATTCTATAATAATTTACCTGATACAATGTATTCTAATAAGAAATCAATATTTTAAATATTAATTCATACAGATAACTGTCAAAGTAATGCTTGTTTGTTTTCAATAAACAAGAAACAAATGATGTAACTCATGATTGATTCGTTTTAAAAATAATAAAATTTGTCACAATTGTAGGTATCACGATGGCAACGTAAATAAGATATTTGAATTTTTTCGTAGCAGTTATCTCATAACTGGTACAATTTATGAAGAAACTTTTCAAACAAAAGTTGTGCAAAATATTAATATCTTTCATTATGAATATAACTATATTTGTCGTAAGTGTAGCCGTTCTAGTGATATTGGCGATAGAACAAAAAATGCATAGAGTAAACATGCACTTCCGGTTTGAATATTCTTTTCAAAAATAGGAGGTGCACATCTAGGGCATATACAAAGCTTAAGTTTGAAGTTTCATAATGTTTCGTTCGACTGTTTTGGCTCTAGAGCGTTCACAGACACACACACACACACAGACAGACAGACAAACAGACGTCATTCCGAAAATAGTTGAAATCTCGAGTTCGAAATTTTTCATGATTACAATACTTACTTATTACTCTGTAATAGAAAGTAAAAATGTTAACGGTTTGAATTACATGTTAAAGCTTGTAATTGTATAAATAGATTTAAATAAGGGGTAAATAAAAGTGCCCTTATACTTTTTGGTTCATTTAATCCAATGCGCACGTACCAAAAAACGTCAATAAAACATACATGCGTGTGACGTCACACACAGCATGTCCTTGAGAATAAAGAGGATAGGCGATAGTACATAATCAAGAACTTAAAAATGTGTATAAACAGTTGAAATAACAAAATAACGCCGAAGTGATGTCAAAGTTGTGTTTAAGCGAAACAAATGAGCATCCTGAGACCATTAGTGGACACCGCAACAAGGCAGATATTCATAATAACGAGCACACAACCGTTTGTATCGGTACTAGCAATGTCAAACGGTGGACAGAGCTGAAAGTCGCCTATCAGTATTCGTGCGACATAAAATTTACTAGTTTTTTATTGAATTTAGCACAAAAACACAGAAAGTAAGTAGAGTTTTCGTATACCAAGCTTATTTTCTATCGAAACACAGTCGATTGTTTTTGTTAGTTAAAATGTCATTGGCTGACATGTTTGCATTTCGGGCGGAGCTTACTGACAGATCAATAACACGTGCTCGATAAGGGTCAGTTGTTGTGTTTAGGTTATGTTTTTGTTTATGTTAGCTCGCCGTACGAAAAATCTAAAGCATTTGGTCGTGTGTCTGTAGTATTCTCAGACCAAAAAAAAAAAAAACCTTCGCCCTGAATCGAAAAATATATATAACTTATACACTTGGATGTTAGTCGCTATTCGCTCTTGTCCCCTCTAACTCCTCTGAAGGTGCCGTAGCGATTTGAACCAAATTTGGTACACATATTGTTTAGTATCCCATTTGAATCCGCTCGCAGTTTAAATCCAATCGCCCGTATACTTCCCGAGTTATAGGGCCCTAAATTTTGGAGCCCCCCTTAATACTGCCCTTATATAAACAATTAAAACACCAAAAATATCTACAAGAAATTCTAAGATATTTTTTTATCTACAAGATTTTTGCATATTGATAACCCAAAGGCCGTAGAAATTTATTAAAAACTACATTTTTTTTTATGTTATCTAAATAATCTACAAAGAATTGTAAGACTTTTTATTCTTATAACATTTTATTCAAATTGTTAGTCAAAATGTTATAATAATTCAAAAAATTAATTTTTAATTTAAAAAGTTCGCAACTCGCATCGCATATATTACTAGGCGAGCTGGACGCATTGGTGCGTTGTACCTAAGCTTATTTTGTTATATGTATATTTATTGCAAAATTTCTTATTGTAAATAGTTTATAACTGTCGAAGAAGAAATAAAAATATTTAATCTATTCGCTTTTGAAATGTATTTATTATTTAAATAAATTGCCTCATTTTCTCAATAGTAAAATATTATTAGGAAACGTAACAATGAAAACAAGAAAAAATACAAATCACCCGGAGAACCGTCTAATGATGAACCAACTCGCCGCAGTTCAAGACAAAGACAAACCGAAAATTCACATAAGCACAAAAAATCACAGGATAACAAGTCACACCGGAAGAAACTTGCAAATAAAGAAGAAGCCAAAAACTGTGATAAAAAAGTTGAAAAGAGTAAAAGAAAAAGTGAAGAACCAAGTACTGAAATTCCCGAAGAAAAACTAATTATAAATAGTGATAAAGACGAGCTAAAAAAAAACGAAAAATTGATAGAGAAAATTGAGGACAACTTGCCAATAATAGACAAAATAAAAGACTTGCAGGATCGGGAAGACATAAGCGAAGTAGAAGATAAAATAGACGAAGTAAATAAAGAAGAAGAAACATATGTGATATTAACGGAAAAGACACAAAACAATGAAATTGAAACCGAGAAAAAGAGTAAACATAAGAAAAAACACAAAACCCATTTGAAAACTGATGAACCAGAAATTACATTAGAGTGTGAAACAACAAAATCAAAACTGAAATTAGACAAAAGTAAACGTAAAGTGAAACATCACGATATACGCAAAGCTCCGCAGTTAGATTTAAACCAAATAAAATCGGAAACTATAATTGAAACTCCAATCACGCAAATTGCGCCACAATCTGATCAACTTATTGATGAGATTAAAACCGAACGAGTTGCCATTAAAATTAAGCTTTGCATCACATGTAACACGCGGCATCTCCAAGAATCGTGCCCGCTGCGCAACCCTGTGGTTATTATTCAGGATTTCGTTGATTTTGATTCTTGGAAAGAGAATTCCAGAAATGAGAATGATAAAAGTAACGATAGTAGTTCAGATGAGCAATATCCCACATTTGCAGAAACATCGCTACCTTCTGTATTGTATTTGGAACAATCTGATTCTAGTCATGGGTTATCAGTTTTTGCTAAATGTGATATTAAAGAGTTTACTAAATTTGGCCCATTGGTGGGCAATATTGTGAAAGAAGTTGATATATCGGAGGACTCCAGCATGCAGCATGTCTGGGAGGTAAAAGACTTAGATATTGTCTAAAGCTGGAATTATATTATGCTTTTGAATATATATGTAATTAACACGTTAAAAGAACATATTAGTCATCTACTCATTTTGTTCCATATTTGGTGAAAATGCAGGTTAATACGAATTAACCTGCATTTTCACCAAATACGAGGCCGATCTATAGTTGAAAAGAACGTAAACTAAATGCTAATAAAAATATACAAAGCTACAATTTGAAACACTGTTTAGATTATTAATAAGATATCAGCAATGGCTGCCGCACATGCGCATTAACTACGAAGTTAATGCGCATGTGCGGCAGCCATTGCTGATATCTTATTAATAATCTAAACAGTGTTTCAAATTGTAGCTTTGTATACTTTTATTAGCATTTAGTTTACGTTCTTTTCAACTATACATCGGCCTCGTGTTTTAGATCGTAGATAACAAAATTGGAATCTTTAAATTCTTAATACAAACAAATATCTTTAATAACAAAATGGCGTAATTCGACTAAGTGTCCTTATTTGCTAGATTCATTTAGACAACAATAACATATATATAAATACAGAAGACACAAACAGCTCGAATTGGATTCGTTATATGCGGCCAGCGCCCACAAGAGAGCTTAAAAACATGTTAGCCCTTTCGTATTCGCACCAAATATATCTTGTTACAACGCGAGATATAAATGGCGGCGAAGAATTATTGTACTGGCAAGACGATGCGGCAGGCTCGACTAAAAAGAAAATGGAGAAAACTAGTATGCCCTTCCCGCTTCGTACACCGTTGAAAATTTAACACTTTGTTAATTATGTTTAGATTGTGGAGGTTGCAATTTAACATTTACACATCCCTTGTATTACCGAATTCATTGCTCTGTATTTCATGATGTACGATATAGCTTGACAATACGGAAATATCATTGTAAAATTTGCGGCGCTGCAGTTTTAGGGAAAGATAATATTATGAAACATGCAGTTGAATTGCATAATGGCCAGGGCGCTTACCAGTGCCAATTTTGCAAAAAGGTAATATTGCTATTGGGCTAAATATGAGTATTTGATAATTAAAATATCTTATTTGCAATTACATATCCCAGGAATAACTAATGATACAATTTTTGAGTGAAATTAGAGAGTTTTTTGTAATGAGAGAAATGAGCACGTATTTTGTGTATTTTAATTTTTTTGAGTAAACACTGGTAAATGATATATAAGAGATATGGACGGGAAAACAAAGCAAGATTAGATATTTTAATAATAAGGTGCGATACTTGTCTGTAACTGATAATTCTCCGACACACGGTATACAACATATTTTGTTGGCACGAGATAGATTCTATGCAAATAACATCTAAAATGTTTTTAAACCTTATTCAAATTAGAACTATGGAAATTCTATACTGGAAAAACGCAAAATTTACATCATTTTTCAATATTTTTATAAAAGAATAAAAAAATTAAGACAATTTTACTTCCCCCTATAAAATTGATAGCACCGAATACGTGGTTTATTACGATAGTATCGCACCGGAATCCGTGCATTTCCATGATTTCCCACCTTCTAATTATGTTTATGTGTGTAGTTTTTCTTAAGATTAAATTACTTAGAAATGCACAGAACTTATGGTTGTGCAGCAAATCCCCACAGGTCAAGACCATTATGTGATTTTTGCGGCCGGAAATTTTGCCAGCCCCAAAAATTAAAAGTTCACATCAAACGTATGCATAGTGGTAAGAAATTCTATCCGAAAGAAATTTTTAATTAAAAAAAAAAACACCTGTAATAATTGTTTCACAAATAGATATGGCTGAAGTTCTTCGCGAATTCCAATGTAAAAATTGCCTAAAACTGTTGGGTTCTCGAGCAGCCTTACAGCGGCATGTAAAAGAAGTGCATCAAAAACAAATGGATGGCTCTTGTACATGTGTTCGATGTGGCAAATTGTTTCAAAATAAATCGAACTTGAAGATACACATGTTAACCCACAGCGGTATCAAACCATTCAAGTAAATATGAAATACAGTAGTAATTTATTTTTCGCAACTAATTATTAATTACAGGTGCAAGGAATCAAATTGTAATGCTGCATTTACAACAAAACAATGTCTTCAATTTCACTATAAGAAAGTCCATGGCTTCGCCGAAGAGATAATGCCGAAAATCGAGCGAAGTGTCGAATACACATTTGCCGCATATGCTGGCGTTAAAGATGGCGAAAACAGCAATGGAAGAAATAAAAGAAGACGATTGAGACCATCAATCGAAGAAAGTAATTTGATGTCTATGGACGACAGTACAGATATTGATGATATAAGCTTGGACGACAAAAATTTAGACGAACCTCCAGTTCTTCATTCACCAATGCCAACCGAAAACGATCCGGATGAAGAAGACTCATCGCGCTGCTCAAACCAAACACCACCAATGTTGGAAGACTATTCGCTTAAATGCACAAAAATGCAGAGCAAAGGTAGTAAAAAATGGCTTGGGGAAGACCTCCCATTGCCGCAGCAAATCAAAGACGTTTATCAATTCGAGAAAGAAATCGAGAAACCGGCTGAACAATCCCTCTTAGATGTTGACGAATCACAACAGTTCGATCGTTCGAAAATTAACGTGAATCTAAACGTTTATAATCGACACGAATCGTCAAACGCAAGTCTATTAGTCGAGGCAGCTTTAGATTCGGTAAGTGACATTCAAATGTCGAATTCGGAGCATAACGGGGATGTGGTTAATTCAAGTTGTAATGAGTTGAATAATTTGTATTTGTCACATCAGGATAATTTACCGGATGTAACTTACAATCATAGCGAAGATTTGAATGAGTCTCGCGATATTAATCTTATTTCTCCGTCAGTTAATGATCATATTTCTGTTACGGATCATGATCTGAACGATGACCCTAATCGTGGAATCAGTTTGGATTATAGTACATTGCATCACAATGATTTTAGCCCTTCAAACAGTCCAAATCACAATCGTTCTGGACAATTATTACATGATTACAATATCCATGTCCCTTCTCCAGCGCATACACCTCGCAGTCGGCTTGATTATACTTTAGGACATGATTCTGAGATTGTCTCCCCGGGTACAAGCCCTCCGCGGTATGATTTCCATCATACTCCTGTTGAAAATCTGTCGTCGGACGAAAGCAATGGTATAGTTGCTCAAAACTTGAGTTTGAATAACTCTAAAGATAAGCTCCGCTTAGATTTGAGCTATAAATCGCATTATGGCGAAATAGACAGCGTAGAATTACGTAAATACGATCTACGCCATTTGGAATCTGAACGGAATAAATTATACGATTTGGAAATTAACGATAGGAATAAAAACTACATAGACACTGATGTTAGGAGTAAATTCTTAACATCAACTGAACTTGAATCAGATTTACGTAAATCATACGATAATCTAGACCATTCGGATATGAAATTAAAACAATTTGAGATAGAGACTGAATTTAGGAATAAGTATGATCAAATGGACTCAAAATATGAAGGGAATAAATTGGATATGGATGTCGAGTTACGCTCGAAGACGTATGATGGTTTAGACTCTGAACGAAATAAAACGTATGAAACTAGTTTAGAGACGGAAATACGTAATAAGTCGTATGATGTTATAGATGAGTTGCGCACTAAAACGTATGATCTCGACGCTGAATTTCGATCAGATCGTAATTTTGAACCTTTGGTTCTTAATCCGACTGAGCTGCAAGGGTTAGATATGTCTGCGAGGTCATATCACAATTTTCATCCAACTGGACAGGGTCTTAATCGGTATCATCACCTGTACAGTGAGTTAGACCGACCGAGCGTTGATTTGCGATTAGGTTACAGTCCTCCACCCCCTACCTACTCGGATGTGTTAAGAGTAGTTTCTTTAGATTTGACTCCTCCTGGTCGACATTCTGTAGATTTAAGTCTTCGAAGTCATGCACTGCATTCGCATCAATTACCAAATAGATTATTAAGCGATCATCCGCTTCAAACAAATCGACTAATCGCAACCGATCACAATCTAACAACGAATCGTATATTATCTGAGCATAATCGGCTAGCGTTGGACCAAACTAGATTAGAGCATAATCTCAATAACCGGTTATTAACTTCTGAAACGGGTAATCGGTTGTTGACGAGTGATCTCAATAATCGATTATTAGGCGCAGAAACAAGATTAATTCCAGATACGAGTAATCGACTATTGTCTGATCATACAACAAATCGACTATTATCTAATGATCAATTGAGTACGAATCGGTTGTTATCGAGTGAGCAAGGAAGGTTCTTGCCGTCTGAGCCAGGTAGGCTATTATCGACTGAGCAAAGTAGATTGTTGGGGGATGAAACAAGTCGACTTTTGACTGACCAATCTCGTTTATTGGACCAAACTAGGCTTATTGGTGATACTAGAATCTTACAACCAACTCCAACTACTTCTCATGAAATAGTTGCGCGCACCAGTTTATCTCCTGTGGGATATAGTGGTTATCCCGTTTCTCCTAGTCCTTACCATGCCTCTTCCCTAGCTGCGCGCTCCCACGGGAATTCTCCCGGACATTCAGCTAGTTATCACCATTATTCAGCGTATTATTGATGTTAATTCTCTCTTTCTCTAGTCATATTTAATTGTTATTCTCAGTATTTGTTTTTATCTATTGTTAGTTTTGTTTAATGAGGCATTTCGAATTCGACTGTATTATTTGCTTTATAAGCTTTAAGCGTGCACAAATATGTTTAGGAAAAAAAAATGAATATATATTTTTTTGATAATGTAATTGTGTTCAAAAATGTTTGCATGAAAGTGTCTAACAATATTAGTTTAGTGCCAAAGTATAATGTTATTGCATGTCAAACAAAACTTTATAAATATTCGAGTACAAAAATAATGTTTTATCTTATTTCCAATAAATTATTTATATGAAATGGATTCCTATAACTTTTTATAAAACCGATGCTCCACTGCCATCAAAGATGAACAAGCTTAGGTACAACGCACCTATATGCGTCCAGCTCGCCTTATAAATAATATATGCGATGCGAGCAGTTTTTAATAATTATGGCCTTTTGGTTAACTAATTGAAAAAATGTTATAGATATAAAAAGTCTTACATTTAATTTTAGATTATATTAAAAAAAAAAAAAATTTTGTTCAAATTTTGAAATTGAAAATTATAATATTTAATAATTTTTTTCGGGCTTTGGGTTAACAAAATGAAAAAATCTTGTAGACAAATAATATCTTAGAATTTTTAGTAGAATTTTTAAGTGTTTTAATTATTTTTATAAGGGCAGTATTAAGGGGGGCTCCAAATTTTGGGGCCCTATAACTCGGGAAGTATACGGGCGATTGGATTTAAACTGCGAGCGGATTCAAATGGGATGCCAAATAATATGTGTACCAAATTTGGAGTGAATCGCTCCGGTACCTTCAAAGGAGTAGAGGGCACAAATTTGGTCTTACGAGCGAGCGACGACTAACATCCAAGTATATAAGTTATATACATTTTCGGAATCAGGGCGACGAGACGAACACTTTTTCATAATGAAATTTTTTGATCCGAGAATGCTACAGACACACGACCGAATGCTTTAGCCTCTTTGGTACTACGTACGGCGAGCTAAAAATATTTGATGCCGGGATGCCGCTATTTTCATAATTAACATCCCAGCAGCACTCAATGCTATTGTAGCCGTGTTTCTTCGCCAGTTTTGTGATCCAATTCAAGTAATCATAGAAATAATATGATTCGCAAGGGGTCAGTTTCTGATTACAAAATGGAAGAGTAGGGATAACTAATAACGAACGAAGAAACATGATTCTCATAATCATGATTACTTTGATTAGTTAGATTGCGCATCAGGGTTCGAAGAAACACGCCTATTATTATATATATATATATATATAATAAGTATAATATCTCAATAATTCTTTATATTTGTATATATTTTTCTTTTAATCACGTCCATGAGTTTATAATTATGTGACCGTTGGTAACACTGCGTGTGTATATGCTTGGCTCGCCAGAAAATGGTTAATATTTGATGAATTTACGTTTAGACTGTGATATAACCCGCAACAAATAAAATAAACAACACGGTATCCGTCGTTTGATCCGCCGGTACAGAACATTATAATATTTTAATGATTTTGCATGAAGCGCAAGTCTATATTGAAATAAAAAAGATAAATAATTTCGGTTGTTGATACGAATTTACTCAAACAAAACTGTGCGTTTGCAAACTAAGTGTATAGTTATTAACAATATGGCCTTAACGGTTTGGTTTAAAACAATTTTAACCAACAATATTGAAAAGGGTTACAGCGATTTGGAAGGGCGATTCACCCTCTAATTACCGCATTCCCTGTGTATTGTGAGAAGTATTTATAAGAACAGATAATGGATTTGGCTGAAACAATGAAAAACGTTTTGGCTAAGGGTATACAACAAACTCCGGTGCCCGAATTGAGCAATCCGGGACAAATGGGTTTTCCTGGCAGCGGTTATGTTACCGAGAAATTATATATGTTGCTACAATTATATTTACAAAATAAGGGATGGAATCCCTCGATGGAGTTGCTGCAATGCTTCACGGAATTGAAGGAGTCGTCGATGCTGCCGAGTGCTGCTTATTTACAGTAGGTTTTGTTTTCAAACAAATGAATTAAAATTTAGCATTTATCAATTAAACAATTGTGAGTGAATTGTGTTTTGTTGCAGAATGATGGCATCAAGGGTGGCCCTGGATGCGCAAGGTAGATTAATTTTAAGGGAGAATGGGAAGATCATTTTGCCGTTTGAACATTTTGCCAATGCGGTGATGTTGAAGCATATGAACGGCCCACATGGATTGCATCTTGGGATCGAGGGCACCGTCAGAGCTGTATGTGATTTTTACATTATTCTGCATGTTTTTTTTACGTGTTTCTTCTTTAATTCGTCTGCACTCACGTTATGAGCATTTTGTTCACGCTCGATTAAAAATGTGAATAACTTTTTTTTTAAATGGAATGGAAAGATCTTCAAATAATATTATCTAAGCTGAAAAAAAATTATTATTTTCATGCATTTCGGAAATTGTGAGCATTTTTCTCATCACGAGAGTAAACGTGTATGCATGAAAAATTTACTTTCGGTAGCGGTCGGGCTTGATCGTGCATCTTCGTTTGCCTCCGGATGTTCGGCTACATTCGCTTTAGCGCATTAGTTTTAAAACTCATCCGTTATAAGTGCAATATACTTTGTATGGACTGTGAAACTAAACTAAAAAAACAAGACGAGGATTGTCAATTCAACTAGCTTTATGTGTTAAATTATTTTATAAAAATTACATTTAATTTTAATATTTAAAATGAATAAAATTTTAATTACAAATAAACCCCAATTAATAATCTGGGTTATGATTAAAAGAAATTTTAATTATTGCCTTCTACAATATTTTACCTTTTGAAGATCACATAATAATCAGATAAGTATAATATTTTGAATTTTTTAATCATACATAAAAAAAATAAAACATCTAAAAATATGTTGAGCTTATGATTTATAAATTTAAATAAAAACTAAGCGCGCGAGATTTTTGACGCATGCGCACAAAGCGTGAGCAAATCTCTCATCACGCGAGTAAAGATCACCGAAAAGTTCACTTGAGTTCTGACTGTTAATGGATTGTGTTGCCACTTGATCAACTCTTATAAATGTACTTTAACCATATTTAGGTATTCCTTATTCTTTTTCGCGCATGAATTACAAAAATATCTATTTTCTATTTTGGATCATTCAATAGATTAAAACTATTTTGCATATTTTTAATCAAAGGTAATGGATTCGTACACAATCGGTCGCGAAAACTTCGGAATGGAGAAAGAATTCATAATAGAAGTAGTACAAAATTGCCCTAACCCAGCGTGTCGTTACTACAAAAATCAAATGGAACTCACACAAAAAACAATACAACACTTAACACAACAACCCACATACATCGGTGAATCACAAAGCAATAACTCAGAAATCCGTAATTCTAACTTCAACAATGATTTCCCAATGCCTATTCCACCGCCCAACATGAACACACACTTGGGCCTAGGCCCTGTAGACCTCACCGGTCAAAACGCTATCGACACTAAACAAAACCAGGCGATATTAGAGCGAGCTAAAGCCGTAACACCCAGCCAACAGCAACAAATCACTGCAGCGATTATCCAACAACAAAACCGGGCAATTGCGCAACAAAATCTCGAGAAATTAAACGCTAATTTAGAGAAGCAAAGACAACAAATGCAATTTCAGCAACAACTAGATATAGCTAAAGGGCAACAACAACAGCAGCAGCAGCAGCAACAACAGCAACAGCAAAAACAACAGCAGCAACAACAGCAACATTTTGATTTGCCGGTTATGGATCATAAATTAACGGATTTTTTACGTGCTAATTTAGAGAATTTGGAAGGATTGTCGTCTGCTAATAAGGATTTGCTTGCTTTGCACAATGGCGCTTGGGCCGCTGGTGGCCCGGGTGGACCGATAAATGAGGAGAAACGAAATTTGGCCCAAAGTGAGGGGGGGCAGGAGAAGATTGTTCGGGCTTTTGCGGAAGTTATGAAGAATATGTCGCGTATGAAGACTTATGTACGACCGGCCATGTGTAAACCGTACGGCAAACAATCCGAAGCTCTGCAGAAAAGTAAGTATAATTTAGGTTTTTTTTTTTTTTAAACGTATTCTCTTTACGTACTCATAATAATAGTACGTAATAAATATGTATATGTTCTTTTCGACATTTCCAATTAGCAAGGAATGGTTTTTTTTTTCTAGCGTTAATGGACACGATTCAACTAGTGCAGTCTCTGCGTAGTTTTTTACCGCCCCCTCACATACAGGTAAGTTCGTGGAAGAATGAGGATAAACATAGGTATGAGGAGACCTAACTATCACCATTACGTAAAATAGGTAGAAAAATGTTAGATAATAAGCCCCCGCCTCCCGTCTAACTCACTACTTACATTACCCTACTTATCGTTAAGCACTGTCCAATATTTGATCATATTTTCAAATAAATATATATGGTAATATTGGGCCAGTGTTCAGCAGGCTTTAGAAATACAGTGTTTGTTTTTTACTCGTATACAACACGCTTGTACTATTTGTGGCTAAAAGCCATGTGTAAGTTATCGCTCAAATTGCGCGCGAACGTGCAATATTTTTATGTATGACAGCTAAAAGCAACGTATTTAAGTATTTTATATAAGTACACTTAGGGTTATTTAATTTTCATTCTGCTCATGGTAATGAGTAACTGAAAATGCGAGGTAATGTTTCGTAAAGGAGAATCATGTCGAATGAACAAACCTATATATGTGTAATCTTGATTTAAATCTTTGTACCTAAATTACAAAGCAGCGCCAGCGGCCAGATATCATAGTCTGGGAAAAGTTGATAGAAAACAAAATGAAATTCTAGTCATGAATCTGAAAGATTTGATGTGTATTAATTGCTACTAAAAGATCCCAAATTTGATACTGTGATAAAAAGGAATTTGGCCATGACAATTTTTAGATTATAAATGCATTCAAAATGCATATATATATTTCATTTAGTAATATAATTAATTTCTCGGACATTTTGTATCTCAGTATATATATTTATCATCATTGCATCATTCCATTTCGAATCTCAAATATTATACCTACCTGTTTCTACCATTACGCCATCTTGCATATTGCGCCTATGGTGTGATGCGTCCATTTGCGACGAGTATTATTATAAAGTAGACCCTCCCCTGCTCCTCGAACTTTTGACTGCGCCAGTAGCATATTAAATATTGTAAGACTGTTTTTTCAATGTGTTAACTTATAATAGTGGACTTTTGTAGATGTTAGTTTTGTATTATTCCGCAGTGAGTAAGTAGCATTACTTATTATTTGAACAAGTGCGTATTCTTGCCAATTATTTTATGTTAGTTCTTATCATTATACGAGATTATTCTTCGAAGAGGGAACATTACTGATTCGAAATAGGGGTCAGTATCCACCGAATCCTGTTTGTTGTATCACACATTTTGCGATAAGTGAAAAAGAAAATGGAGCTTCAGGGTTAATTTATTTTGAAAATAAAGTTTAACCTTTCATCTACTTTGATGAATACAAACTAATTTCAATATAATATTCCCATGATTTTTAGCCCTGTGGCATTTCAAATATATAACTATCATTTTCTGATTTTTTTTTTTACACGTATTCGACTTATAACTCTAGTGTTCCCTCTAAAATCGAATTTGTCCGACATGTATTCCGTTTCTCTAGAGAACGCCCCTGCGTATTGTTGATGCAAGTGGGCGGTTTGTGAAGTAGGTTCTCTTGGAGGCGAAGTACTACATTTCTACACGTACAAAATAATTATTGCATATTATTCGCCGCTTTTTGACAGCTAAGGTGCATTTCTTTGAAATCAATTTACAGCTTCATAGTTTTTTCTTTTGTTAGTCTTAATAGACACAATATACATGTTATTTAATGGAAAATGTGGTATCTTTATTTTCATGTTGTTTAAGCTTTTTGTGCAATAAGTAATAAATTAATTTAAATATATACATTTAATTGTATCCCGAAATAAATCCTTCATAAATATACAGTACTGGTGCGGTCCTGGGAACCATAGCTGTATTAGCTGTTGACTTACCCATCTGTCAATAGACGGAATACCGAACTTTTGACGAATGAGTAAGTTAGCAGCTGACTGAGAGCATTGTTACCACTCGAAGAAACTAAATAATCTTCATTCTTCTTCTTTCCATGTTAAATTTATCATCAGATCAAATTCTATAGGCTTATTTGATTAGTATAACTTCAAAGCATTGTTATTTGAATAAGTCGATTTTTTGTCCAATTTAATCATTCTTCAACGATGATATTGCTGCTCTGTAGTGATTATGGGTAGCTTGAACAGTCGGTAAAGTAGCAGCCTGTTTTACAACATCCTTTCACATTTCGTAGTAGCTCTACCTTGCACTAGGTTGCATTAGAGCACAAATAAATGTATAAATAAGTTGATATCAATCAAAACCCACTCATAGCTATAATTATCCGGTATCATTAGTTTAAATTATGGTTTTAACAATGAAATTACACCGGAAGGAAGCTGCACCTTTAATTTTCTACATCCTAACTTTATGCAAGCAGTAAGGTATATGAAGTTTAATTAGGACTCTGTAACGACGGTGATTATGAACGAAATCGCGATTGTTCAATGGCCAAGAAACACAATCGCTAATAACAAAATGGTGATTAGTTCGGGAGTATGAGTCGTATAGCATGAATGAAAGGCATGATCGTCGATTATGGTGACTCTAGATGCTATTTTAACATTTGGAACAGTCAGACAGCGAAAAGAGTTTGAAATATATTTAAAACGATTCTATTAAAGAATCGTTGCACGTGTGGCGTGATCAGCAATCCGTGGGGTTGTTAAAGCACGTGTAAACTAACACGTGTGCACCTCTGATTTATTTAAGCACACATCCTCCTCTTTTACTTCTCCATGGTGACATATGGCATACCTTTTTAACTTTTTACCTATCTCTGTCTGTCTTTGGTCTCACTGGCGACCATTAGAATATATTTTGTGGAGAATTATTTCGAGTGCTTACACTCTCTTAGCAACTACAACAAATAGGTATAATTATAACCGGAAATTACTAAAGATGGCTATTTTCGGCAGGGATTCTGAGTTGGCTACTTTTCTCACTACACTCTTAGAAATACACACAACGTGGATTATGATAATATAGATTTTTTTTTTAATAACTACGATTGTGTTGAACCATTTACAAAAATAATTGTTTATTTTATATTTATGTTTCTTTATAGGTTTCGGATACTAAATTACTTGCTAACTGTGATTTTCGCAATCATATAAAAAATTGAGTGAATCGCAAACTGCGTAACACAGCAGCAAGTGCTTCATAGGAAGTGACATAAGAGTTAATAAGTGTGAGGGGTGTGGGGGGGAGAGGTGTGTGGTTATGCACATCTGTCGGACAATCAGCAGCGGGGCCGGATGACGTTCAAATGCGTCGATTGGGCACATCCTGTCCTGGTCACATCACATCCATACACCTAACTCTACTTCTCTCACATGATTTGTCCACTGCGACATCTTCTGAGATGAGATGCGAGTTTTGCTTCCTTTTCAGAGTTGACCGGTATTTAGCCTAATTGGCCATTATCAAATTTGTTACAATTAACTAATGGATCGTTATACCTATTCCTGTCGAGGATATGGGCTATTAACATGCTGATGAGAGGGTAAACTTAAAATTACACCTATTGTTTTAATTTTTTATGAAATTTATTTATCATAAATTACATAATATTTCGAAAAATAACCATAGAAGAACATTCTACATTAACCAAATTATTTCTTTATTTTTATTTGATTGGCAGCATTGGTAAATGGAAAGGCTAGTGTAAAATTCAAACTCATTTAGGCAAATTTCAAATCGGAATACATATTTTACCTAAACGTTTAAAGTTAATTAGATATTAATAATAATAGTACAACTTATGTACCTATATGTTCTTTTCACCATAGCAATAGTTAGTAAATTCTCAATTATTTTCATGAATATTCCATGCTTCTGTAAACAAGTATTCGCAGCGAAACATTTAGTAATTAAGCTTTGAAATTACAAGTAATCATTCCAGTATTTTTATGACATGGCTAACGTTTACCGGAATAAAACTAATAATTAATTGTGTTAATTTTGTTGCTGTGAATTCTATTATTACTTGTCATAATACAAACTGGATTATTATTTATAATGTCTAATCTTAATTAAAATTTGGTTCGCTGTGAATTCAGTTTTAGTCTGTTGGCCGGTTATTTGAATATAATAATATGGAGATATTTTAAGCTCGTATTGCTCAATAGTTGCAATGCACCTGTGACTGATTGAAAATTACTGTGGTAATAAGTTAAATATCGCGTAAAATTATAAAATATCTTACCAGATGTGTTCATCGTATTGCATTTGCAGCATATACATAGAGTCGCAGATGTTTAATATATTATAAAATATACGATAACGGAGCATTAGTGGTTCGATGATTGGCCGTATGTCGCCTGTATCGTGTCCGTGTGCCGTGCGGCGACGTTTTATAATATGAATATGGCGCAAATGCACTTTTACACGTACATATATGTTTGATTCTCCATAGACTACGCCGATTTGATCCGATCCGCTGTGTTGAGAGCCATATGCGTATGAACAAGTACGACCAACTGGCTAATATATCTCTGTAGTATACCATAAGCCACCCATTGCATGTAGCTTTTGTTTTTAACCCATCATATATACGCAAGCCTTTGTCATTTCAGCCATCTGGCATTGTTGTTGACAAATATTGAACGCGCCACGCGCGCGCTCCTTATTAATTGGCACACACTAATTAGACATTTCATTTGTAATCAATTTCATACATTACCACCTTCTTAAATTTTTATTCGTTTTTCAGAAATATTCTTCTTGCACAAAAACTACGATATTGGACTAAGACGATGAATTTGCAGTAATCTAAAAAAATCATTTCTGCATTTTAAATATTTAACAAGCATTTTCTCCAAGTATCTGCAAGAATGTATAGGAATGTAGTAATATTATTTCGTTTCGGTGCAATGATGACATTTCGAATCAGATGTGTTTGGAATTTGTCTGTGTGCGGTCATATAAAATCGTTTCTAATATTTCTTAGCATTTATAACATTCTTGTGTTAGCGCAAAATAATATACGTGCGTTCATCTAATGATTGCAACAAATATGGTCATACGTATAACTCCTGTACGTGTGTGTGTGTATGCTGTCATATTATTAAAGCAGTAGTTCTCAAGCATACTACACTTGAGAGTCAAACACCCGAAACATATCTCTTAGAAACACATGGATTTAATACAATTCCGGAAAACCAAATTTAAAAACTAACACCAGTTATTCATAATGGAGCTAAAACTTCTGCCATATTGTTTCTTTACTCGTTATGACATGTGCTACATTTTAGAGGATATAATAATAAAACAGTCCTCTTAATACAATACGAATTGAACGAACTGTAAATGTTTGAGGTGCGCTGTTTGTATATGGTTATAAAACTGTTTAATAAAGGTGCGAGAGAGATGTATAGCCTCGAATGTTGGACAGCAAATGTTGATTACCACCTCAAATATGGTGTTTCTAGTTAAACTGGTTAATCTAGTGCGCGCGCTTTTTGCTCAAGGAGCCGTCTGATCTGAAGCATGTATGTGTGTATACGTACAAGCATGTTCGGCCATTAGTTTTAAAATTGCGTTAATGACCCGTCACGCCCGCAATTGCTAAAAACCAGTCTAAACAAATAAGAAAATGAAGAAACTAAATAGAAATATTGAGATATGCAAGAGGCAGCTTTTCAAGATTTATCTAGAAGATTATAGTAAGACTTCAAAACGAACTTAAAGCAGACGCTGTATTAAGATTATGCTTTTATTTATCAAGGTTAATGTCATTAGAAAATGATAACCGAAACGAAAACAAGAACTGTAATAAATAAGAATACTGTAATTAGACCAGCACAAGTCTTATAAAAATTGAAGTGGAGGTGAAATTCACCCTTTAATACTAATATAGCTTGATTATGAATGGATGTCGTTGAATTGTCTTCGAAGATATCAATGTGATAAAAAAGAAGAATGAAATCTCATCTTGTTGAGTGTCAGCGCAGTTAATTGTTGTTGACTGATTACCGCAGCGGTTATGGATACCGGTTACTGTGTATAACCAGCATACTGAGTGCGCACATTTTAAAGTGCGCTTCACGTATTATCTGTGGGTCCGCAGTGCGCAGAGTACAGTGGGTAAAAAAGTGCACTTGAACATCTCATTGAACTTCTATATAAAACGAGTTATAATCAAGTGAGTGGATCGAGGAAGCGAATGGTCGTGCTGATGATGACAAAAAAAAAAACAGAAAAAGGAAAAATACGGACATAAGTTCGTCGTGCAAAAAGCGTCTTAACGTGATTCTCCGGTTTTAAAACGTCAGGCAAGCGTTACTTCCATCTTTGGAGCACGGTATTCACACAAAAAAGGACTTCGTTTTGAATGTCATTAATTAAATTTTATATTCAAAGTTCACCTTTCTACCATTTCTCATGTGGCTATATAAGTTATTGGCGTGTTTGCAACACTGTCTTTTTAATTTTAAGTTCACCTTAGGGACCTAGTTGTAGTATTAAGAGAGCGATATCATGTATAAAATTCAACATATATATATATATATATATATATATATATATATATATATATATATATATATGCCCTAAAACACGATTCGATTATTTCTCTAGGGCCCATATAACATAACTATTACTACCACTAACATACATTAATAATCTATCTGACAAAATCCCAGCCAGAAGTTAATAGTTTCATTTCTACCCGGGCATTGTTATCCTTAACCAACAGGTAGGGCTCTGGTCTCGTTGCCTCCGCGAGAGACAGGTTAGTGTCGGTGTATTTAACACGGCCACGGCGGGTGGTGGCGCCGAAACCCCGCTGGGCCAAATACCCCGATACACCCATATATGATAGTCTACACAGGTGTATATTTATGTTCCTAACCTCTTATTCCTCATAATTGACATTACTGTTGCCAACCTAACACGGATATAATTCACCAGGCGAAATTATGGACAAAAAATGATGATTTATACATTTGCTTCTTTGGTGATAAGTGGGATCTTATCACGATATTTGTTTATTTTTGTGAGAATCTTTTTCGTTTATTTGGGAATAACTGGTTTCTTTTGTTGTTGTTGTTGTTGTTGTTGTTTTGTTTAGTGGAACAGTGTTCAAGTTGTCCTAAGTATTCGAGTGCGTTATGCAAATACAGTAGATTCAGTTATACACTAATAAATCTGAGTGGAAGCAGGTGTTGAATGTTTGTAGGTGGAGTGAAAGGTATTACTTGAAATATTTCACTTTGCAAAAGTTCAAAAACCAACAGAGTTGGAAGCCGTTTCGAAAGCAAAGTATTTAACTACCGAAGAAAATGTTGAATTTTAACCATTTACATATATTTATATGGTTCGTCGTATGTCTGTAACATTCTCAGAATCAAAATCGTTTCATGTCTTCTTTAATTTTTTATTGTTCTTTATACGACACCATGTTCGAATTAAAAACTCCTAATTTGGACAGAATATTTCTCATAACCGACATGACTTACCTATACCATTTATTATAAATCTAAAACATCAAACGGAATAAAGAAGTAACTACATTGTACATTATCCGTGAACAAGACACCATCCATAATAGTGCATTTGAAAATATTAAACTACGTCTATAGCCATAACGGAAATATTGTTAATACCAAATTTCCATGGTTTTGAAGAAACTGTCATCTTTGTGCGATGATACAAACTCTTTCACCCACAATATACAAATCCCAACGGGTGTATAGGTATGTAAACAAATTCGTTTAAGTGCAAAAAATGCGACAAATACCATATTGGAACCTCAGCGTAACCAATCATAAAAATCCGGCAAAGTAGTCTTGTATAGAAAACGACATAAATACCTTTGAAGAATCGTCGTATATATACACACAGTGTATACTGTATTGAAGCAGAAAGGTATTACTAAGAAACGCATTATCTTTATTACTTCAGTCACCTGTGCAGGTGCGTGAAACCTCTCGGTGTGCTCTGAGAATCGCAACAGATTGGTTTAGCAGTAGACGCGACCACAAAAGTACATATACAAAACCCCACATAGTAACCATTTTTAGAAGACACAATTAAATCATTTATATAGCCTTATCGTACGATTCTAAGATCGCCTGCTAATCTGTAACAAGAATTTTAAACGGGTCCATTGCTCTAGGAGTCTAGAGTCATTTTATAAGTTCTAAAATCTATACGTTTTTGTATTTTATTAATTGATTTGTTAAAAAATTACATACATATAAAATGTAAAAGTAAGTATTAGTAATACTATAATCTATAAATAAATTGAATAATTTACTAAAATAATTGTTTTGTTTTAGGTATTAGCTGCTGCGTCCAAATAGTTCAACGTGTATACTACAGATGGCAGCTTTGCATTATGTGTTGAAACTGTTCTGACTTACATGTCTAACAGAAGCTATAGTGAAACAATAATACATTCCAAAATGCTAATATCTATCCAGTCTGTGTTCGTTAATCTTGTTAGGTATTTCTATATTAAATTCCGTTCTGAATAATTTAGTAGAACCAACAATTTGGGATGAGTCACTGCCGAGTTGAGTCGGGAACTAATGAAATTCCGCGAGAGCAGAATGAATAAATATAAAATGCAATAAAGAGCCAAGCACCCGCAAGGAACATATACTACATACATAGTGGCATTCTTTCCTCCTCTCTCCTAGTGCTCAAATTCATTACTATCCCAACCCTCCTTTAGCTATTCGTGGTGCTATATTACAGAGCATTCCATTTGCAAGGGAAAGAAATTACGTGTATTGTCTGCCTTGCACGTGCTTTGATTATCCGACGTCGTAGTTACAGATTGCCATAAAATAGGTCCAAAAAGGTGTATTTTTCCTTCATACTCCCAATGAAGCAATAATCAGAATTCTAAAAGAAAGATACTTTAAGTTTGAAATATATTACACGCTTTTGAAATTGGTAAATTTATTTTTTGTGTCCATGGTTATATGATAATTGTAAAACCAACGAATTTCAACATTTAAAACCAAATAAAAGAATATTATGGAAGTTAATATCAGAATAGTTTTGGTAATAAGAAGAAATTATATAAATCCCACAAAATATACATATGCGTTGATTATAAGTGCAGTACAGTGTGGCACACTGTAGATTTTTAAACTTTGATATTGCCTCCCCCGATCTGTTATCTCAAAATGTTAGTCTCGAAGGGATCGCTGCATCTATAGTGAGATCGTGACGGATGGCTCCCATGCGAACACGTGGTCAATCTGATTAACTCGCCCGTCGATTCATTAGTGTCTGTGGAGCCCTTATTAAACGGGTGCTCCACCCCAGACTGGCGTATAGCACCAGTATGTGATATAGGGGACCATCTAGTGTTCATATGCCGACGACAAATAAAGCCCTTTTACACATGTCGCATGATAGCTTTAACATCAAGCACGTGTTCTCTTCATTCGTATGGCCGTTTATGAAGAACAAACACTGCCATATGGAAAATTATTTTCTATTACATTTAATTCGAATTTATTGTTGCCATAGTTAGGTACAGTGAAAGATCACAGAGTACTAATAGTACACCTGACAGTGGCTGTTAAAACGGATAGTGCTTACAAGAATAAATTCACTATGCGGTTCAGTAGTCTTCGTCAAGGGAATAGTACTCATAGACTTCATTCGCCTTTTCTACTAATTACCGTAAAACTAGTGTTAAAATGTAACAGTGATGATATATGGATACTTAGATAAACCTACGCTAAATGCGGTTGAATATGGTACCGGACGATGATCCTCATTACCTTGTAATCATCGGATGATTACAAATCTGAAAGGCGTAGTGCAGGATAACCATGCAACTGGTTATGTTTAATTTTTATTTGACATTTACAAAATGAATTTATATATTCCATTAACACAACAACTATATATTTATTGTATAATATATGCATACACATATCCTTGCATTAATTCGCCATTAATTAATTAACAAACAAGAAACAACAACATTTTAATTGAACGGAAACCATCATCTTACAGTAACATTATATGATTTCGTTGTTACTTTTCATTTGTCGTCACACACATCTCGAGTGTAACAAAGTAAGAGCTGGTCAACCACGAGTGGTCTGTGTGAGTAACTGAGACAACCACACCTGATATGTGCTCTAGGTGCAGAGGATAGAGTGAGATGGCTTACAGATCAGGTATTGAGTGAAGTTGGAGGCGGGCGGCGGCGGCGGTGGCCGTGATTGCTGCCGCTGGACCACTGGCTGGCGCCCGTCTGTCTCAAGCACACCTGCACACAAGACCAAACACCGTACCGTGTGAACCGAGTACCCAGCATTGTTGGAATGTGACCAACACGGACAAAGACTTACTCTGTGCGTTCAATATTATTGATACATATATGTATAATCATATTTAACGTACTAACAGAATTATCTGCCGTTTGAGGTTCTAGTTCTGTGGATTTCTTTTTAAATGTTCATATTCGGTTGCATGTACGCTAGTTACACTCAAAGATCACTAAACTTAACTTATATAAAGGAAGAAGAAAATGTACATTTAGGGATTTGCACCCGTGAGTGTTACTTTATGTGAGTTGGTATTACAACCTCATTGAAATTTGTGTTCGAATTTTGTCACGTCTCGTATATTAGAAATTCCTTATAACGTTTGAATATTTCATCAATAGACTTCGCGTGGAAACAACCCCTAAGTAGGAAGGGTAAACGCTTTAAGGGTTGCTGGTTGCTATAGAAACAAGCGCCCCGGCGTTAGCGATTGGCTGTGCAGGTAGTACAATGGTTGCGTCGCGACGTCTATCGACCCGCCATCGCAACGCTATAGGCGTACCCAGCCTAAACAGATAAATGTTACACCAAAACGATTTCTTTGTCCCTTATACGAAAATTATAAAAATTAGGGATTCGTCTTGGCATTTTAATCGTGAACATAAATCAAAAATGTATAAATGACCTTTTGGTATTAACAACAATGGAATAAGCATTAAATTAGTGTAGTTTATTACTCAATTTCACCACAAAGAAGATATAAATCAATTAGTTACAAACTTCATTAAATTTATATTGTATATAATTCTTGTTTTATGCAATTATAATTATATATGTATACATTCAAAATCGACATATAGTTAGATAATTTACAAATTCACAGTTCTACAGAATTGGTTAGAATCGGACCATTTTATTTGTTGTAAAGTTGTGACTTGGATGTATTTAACAGATATTAATCACATACGACAGGTTTTGATTGGTTAGTGGACTGAATACACTAGTCATTCTTACCAGAAAAAATGTTTGGTAACAGTGGACTTGGCTATATCGTTGACAGCTAGCTCTAAAGGTGTGTCTTTTATGTGTAGTGTTTGTGTGTTTTAAACCGTAAATAACATTAAAATAATGTTTCAAAGTATATCGTAGTGCGAGTGGATTGTGCCGATTGTGTTTGTGAATCGCGAGTTCGCGAATAGAGGAAAGCATTGAAGTACATTCTACTTGAATTTGATTGAAATATGTTCACTAAGGTAAGGTATTTCCTTGATGGTTCATGCGAATGTATATATTCTATTCGTGATTAATAAAATAAAACAAGTGGTTAATAAGCAATCCAATTGCTACCTTGGTTACTCATTGACAGCTCTGAACAAATGACAGTACTCTTGAGATATTTGTGGCGCCTGCACTTACTCAAGTATCTGAGTAATATATATATGAGTAACTTATCTATTGGTACTCAGTACATACAGGATGTAGTATAACTATATGTATAATAAGATACACGAAACGACTCTAACCTTTTCATAGTTAATTAAAATACTGACAGGTTTTTGCAGTGAAATCAAATCAGTGGCGGAACGTATTTTACCAAACTATTTGTTGGTATATATATATATATATATATATATATATATATATATACACAGTAAAAAATTTTTACAATGATAATCATTGGTTTAATCATGACCCTCGATAATCATAGTAATTTTACATAGCAGTGTATCTTTACTATTTGGATTTTATAAAATGTAATATTACAAATTGAACAGTATATTTACATATCTAGATTTATGTTATGTAATTTTACAGATGTCGTAGTAAAGGAATACATCGCTAAATGTAAATTTTACATTAATGATGTGTAACATTAGTTTTGAAATTGTAAATTTACTAATATAAGATGTAATGTTTACATATGTAAATGTAAAACGTTTACAAGTGTAACTGGGAAAATTAACTATTGCAAATGTAACTTTACTAATTGAAGATGTAAAATTCCGTGATTATATAGTATATTTTACATTAAATAATGTAATGGTATTCTTAATGGAAGTGTAAATTTACATTTAAAAATGTAAATTTACTTTTGCAATTGTAAACTGAGGAAGAAAGTATAGGTATTTTAACAAGTTATATTTTTTTGAATTGTTTTTATTACAAATATAAATAACAAAGAATCGAAAACATTTATGCGAACTTAATTTATGTCATTTGTTTACAAAAAATTGTAATTAAAACAAACTTTAAACAAAAAAATCATCCATATTTCAACTAAATATTTTAAAAAAAATTTCATTAAAATTGTTAATAAATGATATGAGCGACCTCACACAACATCATTTACTTCTGCTCCCAACGTCAGGATTTATTTTCAAATATAATCTAATCGATTAATTCCATTGTTAGGAATAATCCTATGGTGTATTCGTGTATTTCATTTTGAAATTAAAAAATATAGCGAAAATTGCCTCCAAAATATGTTCGGTTCCTTCATTTATTGTATTATCTTCAATGCATATATAATTGTGGCAGATTACATTTGACCCAGAAAAAAAAAATTAAATAAGTTTAAATTGGAAGTAAAATAAAAAAGGAATTGTTATTTTGTTTTATAAAATGATGGCTGAAAGGGGTGCATTGAAAATATAACGTACCAGGTACACTGGAAATGTTGGACTGTACCGATTCTCCCTTTAATTTTTATTTGAGTGCATCTTCCTACAAGAAGAATACTGTAGAAATTTGTATTATACTTATACTATATTTTTGCTAATCTTACCTCAACTTCAAATAAAGGAAAACCAAATTCTTCGTGAAAGTATTTTGCTATAACCTTTTAAGCAGTTGAATAATGGTGTTCTGGTGCCTCGATGTTGGTATCTATTTTTATAAAGTAAATGTGATCTTCAGCATTAATATATGATATGAAAATACAGTTACAAAATGTAGAAAAACATTTTCAAATATTAAATTTACCATTTAAAATATAAAATTCCTCTAACTTCTGTAAATTTACCATCAAATTTTGATAAAATATAAAATAACAGATTCAAACACTAAATTTACAGTTTAAAAATGTAAAATTCCCTGTAAATGTAACAGTTTGTTCTAATGTAAAATGTAAAATATAATTTTCCAATCCTAAATTTACAGTTTGAACGTAAAATTTCAACAATTCTGTAAATTAACTATCAAGTTCTAATAAGATAATTAATAACCCTAAATATACAAGATATTATACATGTTTAACGTAAATTGCTTTTAAGCAAATGTTAAATAACATATGTATATGTTGAAAGTTTCTGTTAATTTTACTTGCATAATTGGAATAAAAATTTAAATGGTAATTAATATAT
This sequence comes from Leistus spinibarbis, assembly GCA_933228885.1. NCBI lineage: Eukaryota > Metazoa > Arthropoda > Insecta > Coleoptera > Carabidae > Leistus > Leistus spinibarbis. The sequence goes on from OW121795.1 coordinate 11,549,707, forward strand.
AACTTCATTTAACTTACTTGAAAAAGGAAACTTCTATTTTCAATGTTTAATTAGATATTAGAAACACCTCTTCTTTATATATAAATATATTCACAGTTATACATTAAACAAATATACGGCCTGCTCAATATGATGCACCATACGCATGTATAGCCTAAACAGGTCTGAACTCTGAACACATGCGTCTGTTCAACAGAACAACGCAAACGCAAATTTACACAAACATGTAATTTAACACAAGATAATTGTGAAAATACTAGATTTAATTGTAAAAATACCATCGATTATATATTTTATGTAAAGCTGCAACATTGTCATTTTCTTTTTTTTTTTTATTAATCATTGATATAAATTAAAATTACATATAATGTCTACATATATATATATATATATATATATATATATATATATATATATATATATATATATATATATATATATATATTATATCATATTTATATATATTATATCATATATTATAGAATATATTATACCTACCTTAAATTTTGATATTCATGAATAAACAATACCATTTTTATTTACTATGCATATATAAAAACTTCAAAGCATTGCGTACCTAATACTATAATACTTTATTATTGCGTAAAATAACATAAAAACTAATAATTTGCACTCCGATTTTGTAATATCACAACTTTTCCGATTATTTCCAAGTAAAGTTACATCAATTTCGTATTTTTACAGATCAGCCTGCGAGAATATGGAATTTTACTATTGAATATTTAATTTTGCAATAGAAAATTTAATTTTACTGTAAAATATGTAATTTTACAGTGAATTATTTAAGTTCACATAAAATATATTCATAGTTGGTAATATTACATAAAAATTGAAGAACACATGTAAAATTACACAGATATGTAATATTACGGTAATTTTTAAGGAAAAATACAAAAATAATGATTGTAATTTTACATGTATTTTTTACAGTGTATATATATATATATATATATATATATATATATATATATATATATATATATATATATATATATATATATATATATATATATATATATATATATATATATATATATATATATATATATATATATATATATATATATATATATATATATATATATATATATATATATATATATATATATATATATATATATATATATATATATATATATATATATATATATATATATATATATATATATATATATATATATATATATATATATATATATATATATATATATATATATATATATATATATATATATATATATATATATATATATATATATATATATATATATATATATATATATATATATATATATATATAAAATAGGGCTCAGTCGTATTATATAAATTAAGCGATTTAATTTTAAATTAAATAATGAATGGTTAAAAACTAAAAGGCGAATTTTCAGAAAATGGTAACTTTTTAAACAAATGTTGCTAGAAATTTTAACATCTTTAAGTGTTATAAGTTTCACTTTTTCACACTTGGTTAAAATATCCTTTTTAAAAATAAGAGGATTTCTTTCCCGAAATATACAAATCTTTAATTCAAAACATTTTTATGTTCAACGGTACAGACTGTAGAGCGTTCAAACACACGGACGTTATTGAGAAAATAGTCAAAATGGATTCAGGGACCCTCAAAACGGATATTTCAATTAAAATATCGAAGTAATTTTTTTTTGTGATGGCAATACTTTATTGCGTATAATGGAGTAAAAATATTTGATATTGCATTCAGTTTCAAAGTACAAAATGCGACACCGCATGTTATACCGTTGTACTTATTATTTATTTACTACGCTACTGTATCAACTGCAGTAAATGTAATATATATGATTATTATAAATAATTTCACCTTTTCATGGCGTTATCCATTTGTCTCAAGGTCGTACGGTTGGTATTGATATTATATACCGTTAAATATAAATGTGTTCATGTAAAGTCGTTCATTTACGCGATATCTTATAAGAACACTGTACCGGTAGTATAGATAATGATTGCTACCGACTGCCATCTCGTTGCTCGGTAGCAGTATTATAATCATTTATAAATTGATTTAATATCGGACCGTTTCATTATTATTTTACAGTTAAAAATAAAACGCATTTTGTGTGGAATTCTACGCATAAAACCATAATATCATGGTCGACATATGTTCCTCATATGAACGTAACTGTTTTTCGAAAATTTACAACAAAAAGTTAGGTAATATGGAAAATAAGAAAAGTTGTGATTCCGCTATAACCTGCTCTGCATTCGAACTGCCACTCAACTAATGAAGACTGAACTCCGCTTAATATTATACACTTAATGCACTTATTTTCATATTCAAATACATCTTGGTTATGATTGTAATACCAACATACAAGAAGTAATTAAAAATAAACACTGCCGGAAAAAACCCATAAATGTGCATTTTCTTCCTCTATATAAGTGTAGTTTAATTGCCAATTGAAGAAACCCCTATATGACAAATTGAAGAGTTGCATTGAGTTTTTTCTCTGTGCAATTAAAAATTTAGAATAATAATTCTGAATTTGATATTGCCGTTTTTCGTTTGAAGTTCAATTTGGTGCTCGCACACGTGGATTGGGGTAATCCTGATGCGCCACGTGGCTTCGTTAGGTTAATGAGACTGGATTTCCCTACGGACACGTGTCTAATACTACGCGCACTCCCCCAGGATAAATGTCTCCCGTTACTGGTCCCAACACGTGGCTGATGTTGAATAGGGACCAAATGAAACGAAATGTTATTAAAAATTTACATAAAATTTGAAACACTGTTGTTTCAAACTATATAACATCAGAATGAACTTAAAGGTTATTTGCAATGGCTGCCGCACATGCGCAGTAACAACAGACTTTGCATTAGTCTAGTCAACTTGTATTTTCACCAAATAATCCCTGTAAAATATATAACAAAGTTAGGTTTATCTTTGATCTTTTAACGAAATTTCTGTACATAAGCTCCAAAACCTTTAGATCCAAAGCTCTTGGAACACTTAGAATTTTACTCAGAGTTCAATCTCAGTTCAGAGCACATTATTAGATTTGGAGGGCTTAGCTCCAAGACATACAAACGCTGATTGAAACTACCAGAGTAAAAAAAAAAAATCTAACAAATCCGAGACAATATTCAAAATCGCCTATTGTTTTACGAAATATTTGAGTGTATTTATACTATAGAAAAAGTTATGAAAATCTAGAACTAATTTAGAAAAAAGAGTTTTTATTTAATTCAAGCTTCATGCTTTAGCTCTAAAACTTCTGTGACAACAATAAAATCCTTTTAATGCCAATAGGAAATCACATAGCTTACACCCTTATTATGAAATGATTTCTCACGGTAAATTTAACTTTCTGCATCGCGTACTCCACGATATGACTCACAAACTTTATACGTAGTCTATCTATATCTTGTATGCCATAAGGAGGGTTGTTCTATATGTACTCGTAGGATATATATACGATGAGATATACGTTTTAGTTCCGGTGGAGGCACGTGGCTTGCGGGATGTTCCGGTCACGTGACCGGATCCAGTATAGGGAGGTATAGAGTGCATTGGTGACGTCAGCAGTCCGCACAGTATTGTACACGTGCATTACCGTAGGGCTTTCTGATAGTTATGGGCTTGGATTAAGTGCTCTATATTGTATATATTCTATACGATAATAATAATCGTTTGTTTTGCCAAAAGAAAGTTATATATATATATATATATATATATATATATATATATATATATATATATATATATATATATATATATATAATATAATTAACGGTCGGTTTCATAAATGTCCATATTAAAGATGACCGAGGTCTCTTAAGACTTTAAAAGATTATTATCACTTAATAAAAAACTTTAGTTCGAAATGTTTTTTTTTTTTTTAGAAATATGTACCATTTACTGGAACATTACTTTTGAAAATTACTATTTGACGTTACCCTGTCAACTATACATATTATTATTGTTTCAAAGCAAACGTTGCAGATATTAAAATAAAGCAATAGTTTATGTATAAGCAGATACATCAAATTTAAAATGCTGATTTTTTTATGATTTTATATTGGCAATATCAGTTTATTCTACGAATCATTAAAATAATTGAAATTTAGATATTTTTTAACGAAGAATGTGCATAAATTGTAATGTTTGCAAAAATTGTAACTTGACTATCAACTATTTGTAAACGAGATTGCAAGAGTGGATTACGGCTAGAAGGTGACTAACTTTGGTAAATAATATATTCGCTTCTAAATTTCTATTTTTCAAACAACACCTGCATAAGCTTCAACATGTTTATATACATACATATATATTACAAATACGCATCCCAAACCTATAATATCAGTGTCATCACTATAGCTATACTACTATAGCTTGAAATGAGCTACAAATGTATCAACCCCCAATCCCAATGTATACAGACTATGTGGCTTTCATATCAACCCCTTTTATACGGTACGCTACAGCTAATCCTGTAATCCGGCCGTGATGAGAGCTTACCGCCCACCCCTCTGTTATTACCGTGCACCGATTTTTCTATCCTTAGAATTGTATTTTAGTGACTTACTGCCCTGCAGGTTCATCATCTACTGTTTCTAGGGGATGTTGTGGCTTGATGACAGTTGGTACCATGAAATAAGAAAGTACTATTTATAATTTGAATCGCTAATTTTAAGATGCTGATTACTATTTGTAATCGTAATCGTATGTGAACGCGGCTTTAACTGCAGTGATATTTTTGACTTGACAGTTGGTACTATGAAATAATAATAAGAGTATTAATCGTACTAGTTTTTTTTTTGCGCATTGCTGTACTATGGTAAAAGTGAAGGTATATTCAAGCACCTCTTCAGTCTGTATGTGGTTGTGCGACGTTACCTAGAGGCTCGTCCCACAGGACTTGACTTATTGATCTTGTGTGTGTGGACGAGGCCATGTTGTCGGGGTTGCATAACAACAGGCGGGGTGTACAGTGCGGGTTGCCTAGCAACGACTCACTTCCAAATTCACCTCCCTTTGCACGTCGAATCGAATATATCGTCCTCTTAATATTACAACTCCAATTTTGAGTGTTTTTGGAACTTCGAGCAAGACCTTTAAATTCATAACGTAAAAATAAGAAGATATTGCTTTTGAAAAATTATAATTTATTTTCTGAGAAACTAGTGAGGCTCAAAGTGGTATAAGGTCTTTATTTATTTCGCGTGCGTTTCCCCATAAAACGAAATTAAATTATTATCTAGTGGTCCGTATGGCAGTGCGCGTAAAAGCGACATATGTGATATCTAAATTATTCCGTATATGCAATCAGGCATGTGTTGTTGTTGAGCCATCCTCGTACACCAAGGGGTTTATAGACGGGATCCGCCTTTCTGTGGGGGATTTGCGTCCAGATAAAAAAAAAAAAACACCAATCTCCCAAAAGACACATTTATAGCCCTAAAGTCAGCCACCTACTTTTTACTTTTATAGCACTGAAGAGCACCCACAGGCAAATAAATAGACTCCACCGTTTTTCCTATCAATGCACTTGGAATACCAATCAGATATTTGTTAGGGGACAACTTATAAATTATTTATATAAACAGTCAGAAACGTTCGCCAAAATTGGCGATATTGGTTTTGAAAATTGTTAAAATGATATAAAAGTACCGTGGAAAACCTAACAGAATAAAATGCACTATGATCTTAATTTAAATAATTATATATATTATATTATATTATAGTTACACTTTTGAAATGTATGGTTGTAATAACTGTGACAGTGTCAAAATCATTTGTTACCTGTCAGTGAACAAATTGTGTCAGCATTCGATCATAACAATCCGCTTAACATTATAAATACGGTTGCTTATTGATTTGAAGTGTCGATAAAATAACAACTTTTTAATGTTAATAAATGTAAATTATTAGCTCTATGTGTCAGTTTAGTATGCATAATATTTCAATAATAATAATAATCAATCTATGAATATTTATTTTCGTTTTTATATTCCATTAGAATTCATGTTCAATCCAATGATCTCATAGTGAACTTTATATTTGATCATTACTTTATGTAAATTCAATAGTAAAAAAGTTACATATCAATGTGACACTTATACTACTTTTATATCTTCATTAATAGTATCAGTATATTGTTGTTTTAGTATCTAACACTTTTTAGTTTCTTGGAAGAAGTCTAAAACAAAGTATGGAAATCATGAAAATTTCCGAACTCGAGAATTTAATGACCTTGAATCTATTTTCGGAATCACGTCTGTGTGTGTGTGTGTGTGTCCGTGAACGCTCTAAAACAAAAACTGTCGAAGGCAAATTATGAAATTTAAGACTTGTATATGATTTTCGAAGACAATATCTTAATCAGAGGTAACAGTTTACTCCTGCTATTTTCTCAATATGTCGGAAACAGCTTGAGTTAGAGATAAATTAATTCATAAAAAAGTTGAAGATATTCAAATTTCTAGCTACTTATGTAAAATAAGTTATTTCAAATAACATACTCTATACTGAAAAATCCCTTTTGAAAACGTTTCCTTAGTTGCAATATATATATATTTTGATTCATAGTAATCGTAGGGTGAATTTAAAACAAAATAAAGCTTTATTATTGTTAGAAATATATGCCGAACTGTCCTCATTTTAGGTGGTCATGAAATAAAGTTGTTATTAGTTACGGTGTAACAAAACATATTGTAACTGTCAGAACAAAAATAATAAAACTTGTTATTCCCTTGTACGTTTAATTGTGTCCCATTCACCCTTGAATAATTCCATTCACAACAGGTTATGGGCCCAGGACAATAGTAGAGGGTGAGTGAAGAATTTCTATTTAAAAATTATTTTGGAAACTGAATCCAATTTTAACTTTTGAGTCGACAAACTATTGGAGAAGAATATACGCATAGAAGACGACAATATGGCGACCTCCACAGACGAATTCAAGATCCCGAAATTATCTTCCGACAATTATCACATATGGTCTATACGTGCAAAAGCAGCATTAGTACAAAAGGGATGTTGGAAATCCATCGATCCTGGATATGGTGAAGAAATGACAGTCGAAGAAAAGAAATTAAATAACAAAGCAGTGACTTTCCTTTTCTTGGTGGTGGAGGATAGTTATTTGGATGATATTGGGGAATGCGTTATGGCAAAAGATGCATGGGAAATATTACGAGAAATACACTCAAAATATGGGTTACTTCACACAATTCAATTGATGAGAGATTTCTTCAATACAAAAATGAAGAAAAATGAACCAATGAAAGACTATCTCGGACGCTTGATGGAGATTCATCGAAAATTAACGGGTAGTGGACATGGTTTTGCAGATAAAGAAGTAGCACTGGTGATGCTCATGGGTCTTCCATTTGCATACGAGCAACTAATTTTGAATTTGGAACAAGATGAAGACGATCTCACAACGAAGAAAGTAAAAGCGAGGTTATTGGTAGAAGAAAAGAGAAAACTACGACGCGAGGAAGAAAAGGCAAGTGATAACGAAAGTGAGCAAAAAGCACTGTTCACTAAATCTAAAGGGAGATTCAAACCGTATGGACGAGAGAATGATGAACGAAGACAACAAACTACAAGTAATAACGCAGAAGGAAATTCAACACGAAACATGAATATCGCGAGAAGAAGGGTCAAATGTTATTGTTGTAACAGATTTGGACACATTGCACGGGACTGTTATGAAAGTATAGACGATACCAAAGACAGACGTGAGTCAAATCAAGATAATAAATACCCTTATAAAAGAGAAGTGCAAAAGGCACTATGTGCAAAAATTGGAGAGGTAGAGAATCCTCAAGTTTGGTATCTCGATAGTGGAGCAACGGAGCACATGACATCGTACAGAACTAAATTAACCAATTTTGTAGAATACACATCAAATGTAGAAATTGCGAACAAAGACACAATGAAAGTTACAGGTATGGGATGCGCATGTTTCAAATTTCGTGACGCGAACGGAGTACTCAACGTCAAGTTAGAAAATGTACTTTACGTTCCCAAATTAGAAGGTAATTTGCTTTCAATTGGTAGAATGGAAGAACTTGGATTGGAAATAAGATTCAAAAACGGAGAAGCTATAATTTCAGAGCGCAATGGCGAAATATTACTAACAGCAAAACGCGATGGTAGGTTATATAAATTAGAAGAATCTAACCCATCAGCACGAATTGTCAAAGCGGGGAGCAAAGATAAATGGCACCGTCGATTAGGCCATCTTCATTTTCAGGCGATTCGACAACTAGGATTAGGGATTAATGAAAACGAAAATAATCAATCAAAGTGTGTAACATGTATGTTGGGAAAAATGAAACGGAAACCATTTCCAACGCATGATGTAACGAGAGCAAGTAAGCCACTTGAATTAGTTCATTCTGATGTAGTTGGAAAAATAAAACCAGTATCAAAAGGTGGATCAGAATACTTTGTAACCTTCGTTGATGATTTTACAAGGTATACACATGTATATCCAATGCAAAAGAAAAACGAAGTTTTAAGCAGATTTAATCAATTTCGAAGAATGGCTGAAAATTTCCATAATTGTAAGTTAAAGACATTACGTAGTGATAATGGAAAAGAATATATAAATGATGAATTTGATAGTTATCTAGTAAAGTACGGAATAACTAGGCAATTAACAATCCCAGGAACACCTCAGCAAAATGGAGTAGCGGAGAGGATGAACCAAACGTTACTAGACATGACTAGATGTTTAATCATTCAATCTGGAATTCCTCATTATTTATGGGCAGACGCACTGGATACTGCATGCAAATTAAGGAACAAGTGTCCATCAAATGGAATAAAAGGAAACGTACCTGAGACGCTATGGACGGGAAAAGAAGTTAAGTTAAATCACTTAAAAGTATATGGTTGTAAAGCATGGAGTGCCATGAGCACAATTCATAGAAGCAGCAAGCTTGATCCAAAGTCAACAGAATGTATCTTTATCGGTTACCCAACTGGAATAAAAGGATACAAATTATGGAATCGCAAAAACGATAAATTCTTCGTAAGTAGGGACGTTATATTTGAAGAAGATAATTTTCCATGTAAGATAAGTAAAAATATGGAAATATCAAACGATACTGAAACAAATGATAATGATATTGTATTTTACTTCGAAAACGAAGAAAATGAAGAAGAAAATTGTACTGAAAATATTTCAATACAAGATCAAAAGGAAAATGAAGTTATAAGTAAGCAGCACAAACCACAGCATACAGAAACAATTTTAAGACGATCCGAAAGACTAGCGAAGAAACCACAGCAACACGCGTGCAACATTGTGAAGCATCAAAATGCGGAGATAGAACCAAATACAGCGGAAGAGGCACTATCAGGGATAGAAAAAGATATGTGGAAAGCCGCTATGAAAGAAGAAATGGAAAACCTACAACGAAACAAAACTTGGACAGTAGTACCAAGACCTAAAAACCAGCGTATAATAAAATGCAAATGGGTGTTTAAAAGAAAATTAGACAAGGATGGCAATATAGCAAGATACAAGGCAAGATTAGTTGCTTTGGGCTATACTCAAGTTGCAGGGATAGATTATAAAGAAACCTATTCACCTGTCGTGAAGACAAAGTCAATACGAACATTGCTAGCACTAGCAGTTGAACGTGGATGGCATTCACACCAGTTGGACATAACAGCAGCATATTTAAATGGAACGCTGAAAGAAACAATATACATGGAACAGCCAACTGCATGTCAAGAAAACGGAAAAGAAAATTACGTTTGTCTGCTTCATAAAAGTTTATATGGATTACATCAATCAGGAAGGGAATGGAATTTATATTTAAATGAATACTTAAAATCCACTGGATTGATTAGATCAAAAGCAGATCCATGTATATATTTTCAAGAAAATAGAGAACTTATAATTGGAGTATATGTAGACGACATACTTATTATAAGTAAGCACGAAAGTACCATTAAAGATTTTAAAGAGAGAATAAATAAAGTATTTGACGTGAAAGATCTAGGAATAGTAAATCACATATTATCCATAAGAGTGACACATCACAAAAATGGTGAACTAACTCTAGATCAGTCAGCGTATGCAGAAAGATTATTAAATACTATAGGAATGAAGGAAGCGAGAGGAGCCAAAACTCCGTTGGATGCTGGAATGAAGTTTGAAAGGACGATTGTCGAGGAAACGGATGAAGAAATGAGTTACCGATACAGACAAGTGATTGGCGGTTTACTGTATCTAGCTGGAGGAACTCGACCAGATCTAGCATTTGTAACTTCCTACATGAGTCAATTTAACAACAAACCTAGTAGAGAACATTGGGCTGGATTAAAACATATTCTACGATACGTGAAGCAAACAATAAACTGGAGGCTAACGTATAAGAAATCTGGACAACGTATAAATGTATGGGGAGATTCGGATTGGGCTAGTGACAAAGTTGACAGGAAATCGTTCAGTGGTTATGTTATAACACTTGCTGGAGGAGCAATATGTTGGAGCAGTAAGAAACAGAGAACAACGGCGTTATCAACAGTAGAAGCAGAATACTTAGCGATGTGCCATGGAGCGAAAGAAGTAATGTGGCTACGAAATTTTTTAACAGAGATCGGGGCAGTGGAAATCATTTCGACACCTCAAATAATAAATGTGGATAATCAAGGAGCAATATCGTTGGCTGAGAATTATATGACATCAGAGAGAAATAAGCATATTGATCTCAGACATTTCTTTCTCAGAGAAAAGGTAGAAGATAAATGTTTAAAATTCGAATACACGAGAAGTTCGGACAATTTAGCTGACATGTTGACCAAGAATGTAAATTCAAGAAAGATCAAAGAGCACTGTGAATTACTAGGCGTGAAGGAAACAAAATAAGGGCAGATTTCGTCAAGGGGGGGTGTTAGAAATATATGCCGAACTGTCCTCATTTTAGGTGGTCATGAAATAAAGTTGTTATTAGTTACGGTGTAACAAAACATATTGTAACTGTCAGAACAAAAATAATAAAACTTGTTATTCCCTTGTACGTTTAATTGTGTCCCATTCACCCTTGAATAATTCCATTCACAACAATTATAAATACAGTGAAAGGACTAAAGGTCGAGTAACGAAATTTTCAGTTTTTTATTTATTTAGTTACGCTTGTTTTATTTCACAAATATTTTCAACAATATCGGAATTTGTATGGATTCCTCTACAGCGAAGCTAATGACTAGGACTTCGTCATCACGATCAATAAGTCACTAGCGACATCTTTGCAAGAAATACTAAACCACTTCGGGAAACTTCGTCCTCATAACAACCCTTGTAGTATCCCAGGCACGAGTCTCTCCGACAGTCCAATTTTCGGCTGATTGTTAGGGTGTGTAATGACCGACATGTATTCATTGGCTGTAAGGTTTGACTCTCCTACCCTTGTATGCGAGGGTGGTAGAGTAGCGACCCCCTTTGTGGGCTGTCAGCCAAACAGTTGATCTATCTCTTTATATGGTTTTATTACGCTGAGGGTGTTCACACTTATTGCATTGCTCAATTTTAAAGCGACCAGATTAAAATGGTGTCAACATTGCTTTCTGGCTGTAATCACTGTCGCTGTGATTAACCGACGGATGAAATATTGCCATAATTTGTAGATGAATATATATATATATATAATATTTCGAAAACGGCAGGAGTTAGAGAAAAGACGTTTCTTATAAAAGTTGAAGATATTAAAATGTAGCATATTAACAGTTGCAATCGTCTAAATGTGTATGTAAAATATGTTTTTTTTTTGCAACACAAAATGAAATCTGCTGTTATTAATAACATATTTAATTATTTCCGTTGATAATTAACAAGCATCATGTGTATGGCACGTTCCGCATTTGTCGGACGCCTCAATGTTTTCTTTTTGTCCAATGGCGTCAGCTTCACGCGTGTTCTGGTCCAGAACTACTGAAAGACGTGCTCTGTTTTATACATATGGCATCGGCCGTCATCATTCTTAGTGCCTCATACTTAGGTACAACTTTATACTTGTAATCATTTTATAATAATAACCATCACAGCCAACTTGCAGAGTTAGCAAGTGCTCGGAAATTATAACCATATGCCCTACCAAACAATCCTAACGTCTGTCCGTCAAATTATAAACACAGACTCTGTGTGATGTGATTTCATGAATTCACTAGCTTGTTTTCATCAAGAAGCCATGTGCTCGCCAGAACACTTTTTTTTTTACGTTACTATAGTTTAAATATACTTGTTTATATGAATGAAGTGTTTTAAATAATTCTTTGTTCGCAAGTTCCAACGTTTCTCTTATTGATTTCCGATAGACTTGAAGGTTTTCTTTCCCCGCTTTTCCGTCTAAAATTTCATTTAATCTCCGTAGACAATCAGATCTGGTTTCGGCCGTGCTCAATCCGCACTATATTCAGCACAGTCCCTTGTCTGCCGTATGTTCTACCGCTAATGTATCGCTACGACACTCTGGTGAAGTTAGTTACGGTTGTCGGCTAGCGCGCGGTGCTGCTGTTAAGAAAATGAAATGGTTTTCGTTGTAAAACGCGGGCTTCCATTAGCGTGATTGGGTTAAAGGCGAATGCAATCAGTGTTTATAGACGGCGGGGTTGGCACCCCTGCCAACCACCCCTGCTTCGCATCGACGCACTGTGACGTTAGTGTAACGAAACCACTGAAGTTACTTGCATATAGTATGTTTGTGACTCATATAACCGATAAATAAATTCATTGTTTATATGAATATGTCCCTCAAGAATCTAGTAATTTCTTTTTATCTTGGTGCATGCACAAAAGAGTCACTGTTGTAAAAAAATAGTTCCTGAAATATGAGCATTTTATAAATTGAGCATGCCAAAATGTTTTATTTTCACAAACTTTTTTTCAAACAATAATCCCGACTAATTTTGGAGTAGAGTTTTGAAATAATCTCATCTAAAATTAAGAGGCAGTCACAGTAAGCAACAAACCATTATAAATCTTGGGTAATGTTATCCGTGAAGCACCTGTTTCAGTAAGACAACAAATGTATCAAAAGGCCTGACTAGATTTCTTGGATTTCGGTCGAAAACGAATAGAACGGCCGTAGGTGTGGGTGGGCCCGGTATGTGCAAGTGGCCAGACCACTCACAATAAATGAATGTTTTTACTCAACGAAAGCATAGAAGCAATCTGCATGTTTACAAAATACAACATGTGCGTCTGTCCGTCTGTTCAATGTTTCTTTCTACTGTGCAAGTGCATGTGTGTGGGTGTACTGTGCCCCACTGTGTACACGTCCTGCCCCCGCATGCACGCCTATGTCTGCCACTTGTCATATTCTCAATTCAGTTAGTTGTATACTTAAATAAACAAATTTCGATTTTTTCAACTTTAAAACCAGCTACGACATTTAAGTTTCACGTGAAATTGTATCAGTTGTTATAAGTCTGGTTGTAGCCATATACCAGATATTTAATTCAACAGATGACGAGTATGGAAAAGTAATTGAAGGAGACAATACAACATTTATTCGGACTAATTGTTTCCAGTTGATTTCTCAAAGGACGTATACTACCGAATGACGTATAGTGTACCAGTCATTCTGTCAGTTCTTGTATCAATAATTCGTTAGGTTTCACATTGAACCGTTGCATCACTCCCCTTTTGACAAACACATGTCTTATTCAACACTATACGTGGAACATTGTGGAAAATGCATCTATCCATATTATACACACTAATGAATCTATAGTACATTTTGTTGTTACTAAGCAAATAGAATTAAAGTCTAATAACTGTCCTATAACAAGGGTGCAATAAGAGGAATAGTTTGGGTTGTCATTAATAAACATTTATTACTATTTGTGACAGATACAAAAAATTGTAGAGTACAATTAATATCTTTTAGTTATTGTAGCAACTGTAAACTGTAAGAGAGAAACAGAGGATAGCGCCTGTACTGTGTTTGTTTATACAGTGCACGATCGAAGTTTTAATATTTGATCAGAGTAAATAGAATTTAGCCCTAACGCCCTTTTAAAAGGTCACGAGGAAGCGTTGGCTTCGTGTCTGTTACATTCATGTCAGAAATGATAAATTACTATCCATTTATGGCGTATGAACATTTTAACAAGGCGCACGGAACCACTTTCACTTCATTGTTTTATATATAACGTAATCTGTGTTATTGTACATTTTTAGTAACCGCACTAAAGATAACTTAATTGTAACTGCAGAGATATCGATGTCTCTTGGACGAAGTTTAGAATCATGAAAAACTTAGCAATATTATTAAATGGCAAGAAATTCATTAAACCAACACAATTGCACGGTGTAGCGTATTAAATTTCGAATTTTATGGTAAATTTAATAACAATTATGAAACGAAATGCAATACGTACATAAAAACTAAATTAATGCATATTGCCTTTTTCTTTTGAGCACAAAAACGACTCACTTTGACTCAGTTCAGTTAGTTTGAACCAATCAACGGTTCTATATAAAGTAATAACATACCTTAAGCTGTTTTCACAGCGGATTAAATAGTAATTGAGATTAGAAAATATAAATAATAATACTGTTTGTATTATGACAAGCAATGCTAGTGTATTCAGAGTAACAAAATTAACACAATTAATTATAATTCTATGTCATAAAACAAAGTGGAAGTATAACTTTTAATTTCTAAGTTTAATTACTAATTGTTTCGCTATGAATAAACCTTAATAAATTGCAATACCTCTTATAAGAATCACTTTTTCTCCAACTCGTGTTGTTTTGGAGATATACAAAAAGTAACAAAAGTAATTAATTACTACTGGTTAAGATATTGTATTTTAAAAATAGGAGATGTAAATCCTGGTTATATACAAATTTCCTACAATAATTTTGGCTCTAATGCGTTCAAACACACACAGACCACTGAAGTTAAAATCGTTCGAAAATCTTCATTATTTCTATACTGCCTTTTAAACTTCGTCCAAGAAAGTAAAAATATTGATAAATGGATGGAAAACATATTAAAAATAGTTTCATAAGACGATCATCCAACCAGTTCCTTGACATGGTTAACGATCGTGTAGCAATTATGATAATTATAATAAACATTTCTCAGGGCGATTGTTTTCCTGTTGCCTTTGATTGTACACTTTTATTCATGGTTCTGTTCGCAGTGAAACGTCTATCTCGGTCTCTTTCTAAACAAATATAGCATCTTCAACTAACCCAAACGATATCTAATTATATGAACCATCATTGCAACATATAACACACACTATATACATGTGTACACCAATAACGACCGCGTGTTTTTCGTACACCTGCATAATCACTTCATGCTTCATGCATATTACCTGGGGGACATTCAATTAGAAACGGTATCTTAGTGCCCCATTCTGTGCAATACGTCAACAGCTATTTCAAAAGAATCCAAACATAAGTATTTGATTTTAAAAATATAATATATTCTTATATAGTCTATACGAAGAATGGTTATCCAAGTTCATTATAAGTTATGAATATTTACATGGGTTTGGTTCATCTTGCAAGATGCAACTAAACGTATAAGAAACATATGATGTTAATTTAAAATTAAATTGGTTTCTAGCTAAATTAACAACGCATACAATTAGAAAATTACTATTTCAAAATGCAAACCGTAAGAAACTTACATAAGCACTAAACGTAAATAATAAAAATAAACTAGATCTTAATAACATCCTCAATTAGTTAAAAATTCAATACGAATTATCATTAATTATTATAGCTTAGAAAAAAATCAAAGGCTAGAAAAAATCTAAGCTAAAACCACGCACCACACGTACAGGAAGCTAATGAAATATGATTTTTTTACGTATCGTGAGAAAAACAAAGTTACCTTTCCTCTTTATTCAAATTGACCAATTAAATATTAAAACTTATGCATACTAATAATCAATCCAATCAAATTGGAACACCACCTGCACTAAAGTCGTAGGAAGCCATGGAAATGAAATACAAAACGCATAAAACGAAACAACCAAGGACGAGTTGATTTCATTCATAACAATAGCGAGACAATTTTTTGTTGTTCGTTCATTGAGACACACGCAACAACGAGGGTGAATAAGTTGAATGAAATCATATGTGTACATGTATTTGTAGGTTATGTGCGTGTGTGTGTGTGTGTGTGGGCGAATACCGTGATATAGATGATGATGATGGAAGAATGGATAGCTACCTGTCGCTCTGTAACCGGATGCCTATGAATGCATCCGCCGTGACAGTTCAGTGTGTATGGTTGGATATGTGTATGTTACGGTACAGTGGTAACGCACCTTTACAATTGGGTGTGCGTATAAGTTCCCTATTACAGGACAGGAAGACACAGTTTTAACTGATGAGATATCACCTATTTATTCCGGTAATTGTTCACATAATTACCCCATAAAGTCTAATGCTCTAAAGAGGAAGTTACGAAAAGATTCAAAACCAAGTTTCACAGCGACACACTTCCTAAAGAAGAAGAATAGGCAAATTATTTAAAAATGAAGATTAGCTTCCAGGCATTTCAAATTTGACCAATGCCCCATCAAGGAATCTAATAAGAACTAAAGAATCTTCCTTTGTCAGTAAATTAACGATCGTAAGGAATGTTTGTAGTTTTGTAGATTTAGAAATAAGGACGTAAAAGTTGCATTAAACATTATTTTAAATTGTTGTAGTAAAATTACTAAATATTGTATCTTAAAATAATACAGTAAAATATCATGTTGATTTAATCTCTATTTTGGATATTGCAGTTATTTTTAGTATTTATTTTTCACTGAAATGAAATTCATTTCCATGAATTTGAAACGCGTAGCTCTTTAAATTGCCGCAAGATGACTTTGAACATAAGCTTACTTATAAATAAAAGCGAAGCTAATGCATTTCAGCGATTGAGTCCTGATATATTGTGTGCGAGTCAAGAATGACATTTAACAAGCTTAGGTACAACGCACCTATGCGTCCAGCTCGCCTTATAAGTAATATATGCGATGCGAGCAGTTTTTAATAATTATGGCCTTTTGGTTAACTAATTGAAAAAATGTTATAGATATAAAAAGTCTTACATTTAATTTTAAATTATATTTAAAAAAAATAAAATTGTTCAAATTTTGAAATTCAAAATTATAATATTTAATAATTTTTTTCGGGCTTTGGGTTAACAAAATGAAAAATTCTTGTAGACAAAAAATATCTTAGAATTTTTAGTAGAATTTTTAAGTGTTTCAATTATTTTTATAAGGGCAGTATTAAGGGGGGCTCCAAATTTTGGGGCCCTATAACTCGGGAAGTATACGGGCGATTAGATTTAAACTGCGAGCGGATTCAAATGGGATGCCAAATAATATGTGTACCAAATTTGGAGTGAATCGCTCCGGTACCTTCAGAGGAGTAGAGGGCACAAATTTGGTCTTACGAGCGACGACTAACATCCAAGTATATAAGTTATATACATTTTCGGAATCAGGGCGACGAGACGAATACTTTTTCTTAATGAAATTTTTTGATCCGAGAATGCTACAGACACACGACCGAATGCTTTAGCCTCTTCGGTACTACGTACGGCGAGCTAAAAATATATGACAAACCCAAGCGACGTTGGCTGTACGAAGTGGACAGGGCCAGAGATTCTTTTGTCTTGCATATAGACATGTCGAAAAAACAAAACCGAAATAAAAACAATGTGAAACAGCTGAAGATGCCGTGACGACGCCGACTGCTGCGTGTCTATATACACTGTGATATGATGGAACAAATAATAATGCGAAACCGTCCACCAGGTGTAACAGCTGCAAACGCCGCCGCCGCCGGTACCGACGACGCTCTATTCCTGGCGTCGTCGCAGCCTGAGGAGATGGCGTGTCGTTCATCTATCCGCGCGCACGGCCACATGCGTATGTCTATCATAAGGAAAATACAGAAAACACCACGTGTTTTGCCGCTACACAACCACACAGACAGGAACTTACGACTTCTATTTTGTTTCCTTTTTTTTTTCCTGTATGTATATTAAATTTCAGTTTGTCTAGTTTATTTTTCGGCTTTTGCCTTTTTAGTTTTACTTTTTAACGACCGTATAGGGTTGTTTTAACGCTAGTGGTTTGTTATGGTGTTATGATTTTGTAACGATTAGCGTTTTTATTGGGGGGTTACTATTTGAGTGAGAAATGGCTTTTTTTTGGTTGAGAGCTTTCACTTTAAGTGCTTGTGCAACATAATAAGCGGTTAATCGGTTTTGTCAGTTAATTCGTTAGGAATTGCCTTAATTATGTTGCATTTGCGATAATTTGATGTATTCTACATAACTACAATAAAAATCTACACTACTCTTCAGTTTCTTATAATTAGTTTTCGCTATATATATATATATATATATATATATATATATATATATATATATATATATATATATATATATATATATATATATATATAACATAGCTTTATTGTCTACTAAACTATCAATATGTATGATAACGAAGGAAACGTAAATGTAATATGGTTATTTTCAAAGACAATTTTTCAGTAAATGGTTCATTTTTCTAAAAAGGACTTTCTAAACAAAACCTGCAAGAAATTTTAATAACTTTAACGTTTATAAGACTCATTCTTTGTCTAACTCATGTCCTTTTCGAGATGTGTACAAAATAATACGAAGCACTTCCGGTTGAAATATCCTTTTCAAAAATATTTATATTCAACGGTATTGATTGTAGAGCGTTCACACACAATCATCATTGTGAAAATAATTATAATGGATTCAGGGTTTCTCTAAACGAATATTATCATTAAAATTACAAAGTCGATATGCTTTTGTAACCAGAGTACTTGCTTTTTTAGTAAAAATATTACTAAATAGAGTATCGCAATTGCAAATAATATATGTGTGTATTATGAATATATATTTATAATATAAGAAGAATTTATGTGTAACATAAATTATAGGAAAAGTATGTTATTTAGTTGTAAAATTCTGTATAATGTTTGAAACATTACATTATGTGGGATAATCCCAGCAGCCCTAAAATATGGGCATGTGTAACGCGATGTAGTTATTGGCCCCGTAATAAATAGGCTTGTTTCTGTCGTTCAGAGAAAATCTGTACACAACATGTCACTACACAACACAGCAACAAGGAGAGAACAGCCTTTAAGGTTTTGGCTTATTTTAGCCTGAGTTATTTTCAATTCCCACAATCTGCCTACCATATTGCCCAGTTGTTGCGTTTCTCTGTGTCTCTTCTAACCAGCACTGCGGTATATATACGAAAAATACGCTTCGTTCGGGAGATGCATGCAGTATTTGTTATATATTCCCGAACTCCCCGACCGACACGTTGTCGTGCAAATGTCAAAGCAAATGGCCAAACACATACATTGTTTGTGTATTTGCATTTTTTTTCCTTAAACTGTTTGAAGGATGTGACATTTTGCAGCGCCGGTTTCGTCGAAGAGTGACGAAAATCAGTAGCTTTGAGAATTTTACAATATTATATTTGTACAATTTGGCATGGCAGTCAACAGACGGGTTTCGTATTATCCAAATGGCAAATACAAAAGATACTTAAATATCTTCTTTTCCGTTTTAGAAATTCTCCTATGAAATGCATTGAGGAGTTTGTAGTGGCTGACCATAGACAATATTGTCAGATACATCTTTCATTAAAACTGAATATGTAATGTGAGCTGTAAATCAATTTGGGGCTCAATAAAAGAATATCAGGTAGAGTACAGGTGTACCGATAGTGTAGTGTCGGTGTTGGTTGCTTTCACCTCCTGAAGATAACTGCGCGATAGGGGCCGCGGCTTCCTGGGGGGGAGTACACTATGTGAACACGTCGGTTCCGCTACCGTATCACGGACTACATGCCATCTATTTCCTTTCGCAGTTCAACGTACCTTCATTTGTACATATATACAATTTGCGAATTTAACTAGCAAACAATTTTTATTTTATTCGTCAAAGTTGAAGGAAAAATATAAATAAATATTTTCTTATTATCTATAAATATGATTTTAAACTCAATAAGTATCACCTAGTGTAGCATTGTAATGTAATTACACGTCTTACCAATTCTTGAATTGAATATGTGTATTTTTCTTATGGCGTAATCTTATCATGAATACAAAATAAAGTATATTAAATTTATGGTGAACATACACGAAAGTCGAGCGAAGGCCACTCCACCATTATTTTATACCTGTTGTTATAAAACACATACAATATTGACGATAGAGTACCCATTTTCTTGTTTTTTTTTATTACGCAATGGCTACCTCGTACGGCACTTAAAATAATCTTCGTCAAAACTGGTTTCGATAATAATACGTTAATTGCATATGCTCCAATGATTACTAATATCATTTGCCTAATATATTTGTTTGGATAAAAACCTCTCGGTAGCATTATGACCATGGGAATTCCGTAAACAATCCAATTAGACATCGAAAATGACACCTGTACAGGTAGTTACAACATATATAATCGTACCGTCACAGTGTTTAGTGGGCTGTAAATAAAAACACTAAATTTATAAATTGCCTGTAACATACGTTACATTATTCTGTTGTCTAAATGGTCACACGGTTTTTAAATCTAGGTGCAGGTGGAATATCCGATGTTTAACGGAATATTCTATGGCGATTAGTGTTAAAGGAACGGTGTCGATTTGATTTGGTTATTCATATTTAAAACAATACTTAGATTTTAAAATTTTACAAATGTAAACATATCAAGAATATTATTATGTATCTAGTACGTCCCAACGGTGGTTGGTTCGTTGAAACAACGCAACCATACTGTCATTTGCGTTTGGACAATTGCCTGTGGTTGCGAAACGTTGTCCCAACGGTGGCTGATCCGTTGAAGCGTGAAGAGTAGAGTAGATAAAGATTGAAAGACATGGTTGAAGAGGGTGTCTGCCACCGTATTTATAGGAAAAATGTATTGTTTAGCATATAGAAAGGAATATTTGTGAAATTTATAGAATTTGTAAAACATGACGCCGTCTAACTAGTATGTATTTATTATACAGTAGTTTTAGCGTAGGTGTAATATAATAATGAATATTTAATTTAACTAATTAAACATATTCTATATTTAACTTTTTATAATAATTTTTCTATTAGTATGTGTTCTTTTTATGGGCATAGAATTCCAAGAAAATTAATGGGAAAAAAATTGATTTAAGTGTATATTTGATCACCATTAAGTTGATTTATTGATATTGAATTCGTGTAAATTTTAAAAGGTAACACTCTAACTAAAATACTTAAGTATCGCGCCATAAAATCGTGCCTGTAGAGTGCCATTAGATTTTATGTGATTTTTATTACAAGATCAAATTAAAGTATTAAAAATTAGAAATATAAAAACCGCTAATTAGCTTACGTTAGATTAATTATGCAAATTAGAAAGTCGCCTATTTTTAGACTCGTCCCTAATGGATTTTTCACGTTGAACAACTTATTTTGTAACGCGAATATGTTGATAAGCTTATTGACATACGACTTACTTAACTTTTAATACTTTTTCTTTCGGTGAAAAATCTACGATTGATTATTTATTTTATTTATTCAGATCTTATAAACATATAAATATTTAATGTTTGTCGGACTAATTGAACGAATTTTATTCCCACAATATCTTTGCTGTGGCAGCTGATTTATATTTATTCAAAATTTATTTAAACTCTTGAGATATTATTCACGTATGTTACACTATCAAAAATATATTTTTGTTGGCAACAATGCCAAAATGAAGCATGGAAAATTGATGGTTTAAGTCTTAATTGTTTCACTTTTAACCTTAAAATATATAATAAACGTTATATGGATTTTAGTAATATTCATTATTACGATGACTAGGTTAACCCGTGGGCATCATGTGCCCAAATCATAAACAAAATAGTTTATTAATTATAATAAATGGAATGTATTACTGTGTTTTCCAAACAATTATTTCTATATATTCTGCAATTAAAATTATAAATTCATAAAAATGTTGCGTAAGTGACAGATGATTTGCATACACAACGTAAAATCATAATTATGAAAATAATATTCAATTAAAACCTATAGTTACATATATCTTTTTTAAGTAAAATCATATAAATATTAATTATACTCATTATACTCGTAAGCTTCATCATATGTTTTCTCAATTGTTGATTTTTTTTTAAAACTGTAACTGTAAATACATTCCTTTCTACATTTTCGAAAACGCAGTAAAATATACTTATCAGTACAAATAATGTTTTTATTTTGCTGTTATTCTTAATTGTCAGGTACAAGTGTACTGTACAAAGATAATATGCACAGGTGTGTTGTACCTAAATAAGAGCAAATATATACAGGTACTGATAAGGGTAATGTGTGTGTCTTATCTTAAAATTGAACTAATAACTATATTTTTGCACTAAACAGGTGACTCAAATCTTAAGTATAATCTACAAATATATACTTTAACAATGCACTATACTAAATTAATAAAATTATATTTAACTCAATTATAGCATATTATCTTTAAATTGGATCGCGTTCAAGCAGACATTATCCGAAATAAAAAATAAGAATTTAAACCTTAGATTAAGTTAATAATGTTGTAACGGCAAGGCAATTAGAATATAATTTGTTCATATTTCACAAAAATCTGTGTATATTTTACATTAATTCAGTGTTTCCTGAGACATACAGCGGTTTTAAAGTTACTTTTCCAACAGTGCAATACATTTATAAAGTAATATAGTAACTAATATTGTAAGATAAATGGCAATGTATCATTTTTTATTTCAGGTTATGTAAAATTGAATTGTACAAAGTTTAGTAAAAAATGTGACACCATTTGCAGCTGAAACTTCGTTAAGTGTACACTAATAAAAAAAAAAATACCATCTTTATCACCTCAAGGCCTAGGAATAGTTGGTGATAACAGCACCAGTGCAAGCGTACTTAAAAATTAGTAAATTAGTGATAAATAATACTACCTCGGTCGCGCAGGTGTGCAAATATTACATATATAATCTTCTAAGAAAAACATACATAGCAAATAAAAATTTAGAACAAATAATTGTCATATGACCGATGTTATATCAATATCTTGTACAGATTTTGAATAATTTCTAGGAATTTGTCTAAAAGGTTAAACCTATCATGCTTATTTTAACAAAAACATATTGAACGAAATTTGATTATTATTTTATTGGTTCGAGTAATTAATCAATTAAATCATTATAAAATTTTGAAATATTGTACTCAAAACATGAAGTATGACAGGCAAATAGTCTACCTCGGAGCCAACTAAGGATATTGTCATCATTTTTTTAATCAAGAATAGTGTCTAAGAATCTTTAATTCACTAAATCGAGATTAATAAGTTTCTAAATTCGAATAATATAAATTTGGCAGTGAAATTTTAAGGTTATGTTGTGTGTACGCCGTTCGAACAGGTAGTGACAGGTTTAGATGTACTGATGATGTCCTTGTAAGGGAATCACTATTAGACGATAATGGGTACGAACAGGTGCGAGACATTAAGTGGTTAAGAACCATGTTTTCTATATAGTTTCTACAAAATGTTTATCACAACTGTGTGTATACAGCTCACAAACAGTTCCGACTCGTTGAAGTGTTCGCGATACCTATATACACAACACACAGGTGTGCGGTAATTCAATCAAAACAATGGATTGTTATCGAGGACTATAATTATTTTCACTTTTTACCACGTAGATTCTTTCAATACTGTTGGTTTTACAACTGCGAAATTGATGCCTTTTTTTACTATTTAATATCAACCAACTGCTTATTCTTTTACATTTGTACACATCAAATAACTCAAAGATAATAAAAGATGTAAACCCTTTTGTGGATTGGATAATGTTGCAATAATGTCTTAATTCCACAAAGTTCCAGATAATTTATTTAATTTCACAACTGGTAGGCTTGAAAATGGATAATATAATCGCCGAAACTGGTTGCAAATTTTAATAGATTCTCTGGAACGATGTGAAATTAAGACTTTCTTCTTATTTTGCGTTAAATATTAAATTTTACTGTTCTGCGCTTATTAGTTTTTATTAAATGCGACTCATCCGAGCAGACATCATTGAGAAAATAATCAAACTGTACTCTGTGGACCTCCAAACGAAAATATTCCTTAAATTCTAGCGAACCTTCTACTTTATAAGTAATAATAAAATAAAGTATGTCGTACTTACCGATATAATTTTAGGTAATTGATAGCTTTAATTTGATAACGAACAAATGTATGTAATGATTAGAAAATCTATAAATATGTATCAGAAAACTGATTACAATCTGAAATATAATAGGTAATGGGATTGAATAATTGAATTCGTATAATTTAAATTTGATTTGTTTATATTTTAACTTTCACAAATTCAAATATAATTTTATCTTTTATACAACAGTGTTTTGTTGCGTACAAATAATAGCAATTTCTTCTATATTATCGTCTTTTTATATTATTTACAAGAAACAAAATGTACAGTAGTGTAGATATAATATAATAAATGACGAGATCAAAATTATCAAATAATACTTGCATAAATTGTTGTGACTTGAAAGACAAAAATTACGCAAAATGAACAAAACAATTTATATAAGCATTGATCTGTCAGAAAAATAAAATACATAATTATATTATTATAATATGTACAAAATATATAAGATGTGTTTTTATTTGTACATACATCTTAAAAAATCACAGAACAACTCAAAAATTACAAAAAATAAACAAATAAATCTGTGATTCAAAGTGTTCGTTTCGGGGTTAAAGCTAAAGGAAACATTTCATCTTTCTGTATAAAGAAACGAAGTATTTTACGGTTAAGATGCGATACTTGCTATTAGCTGATTTAATCTACCTCAAGAATTTTCAAAAATGCTTTTCCAATCAATATTTGATGTACTAGAAGTAACACTTCGATATTTATAAAAAATAAAATGATTGTGCATTTTGCTCATGCGTAAATTCTTAATTTGATCATTGAAAATAATAGTCTTGTCCCTTTTTGGTACAAAAGTATCGCATCTCAACTAATGTTTGGGTTATGACGTCGCACGAAACTGCGCGTGCTTTAGTGCTAGTGACGTCACTCGCAGTTCGTACCAAAACACCCAGTAGCCGCATGTTTCTTTAATACAAATTAGTGCAATATACACATAATCTATTGTGTTTACTGTTATTTTACAAAACAATAAAATATAACTCTATGATTTTAACAATTGCAACTTGAAAACAGGTACTAAAGTGGATACCTCTATTAAAAAAGTGCTCTATTTTAATAACCACAGATTCATAATATACACAAACACACACACGATCACTCAGTAATAAATGTCAATATTAATTGTTTTTGTATGTTTATACATCACGCGCGCGCTCTCTCTCTCTTTCTCTTCATAAATTAAAAGTCAGTCAAATGGGTCTAGTAACTAAATGTTGGGGACTTTTGAGGTTCAGCCATGTTTTCAACCAAAATTAGGTGTTGGTGATGAAAATTGGAGCTGAACATCATCAAGGACCCAATGATGATATAAATGATGATGATTTGATGATTCATTGGTGGATTTAGCACGACAACGGCCGGCCATCGGATGGTGATAGTTTCTCTGGCGTCTGTAACAATAAGAAAATATAATTTAGTATAACAAACTCCAACAAAATTTACATAGGATTAAGTGTGATACTTTATAAAATTGTGCGTCTAGTGTAAAATGTGTGAGGAATGTACATTTTTAACAGTGCCGCTATCGTAATGATGTTTATGCTTTTAATGTTAGCATTAACACGTCATTTAAGTTACGATAAACGTTTTACATTAACATATGATAAAATAAATACTATTATATATCTTTTATAGTTATTTATCTGTTTGTCTGGTGTATTATTGAAATATTTTTGTACAGTAATGGCGTCACTAATTTCTGAATTGTGTTCTGTTGTTTACAAAATTAAGCTAGTGGTTTTATTGTGACAATAGTAGTTAGTTAGCGAGTGAAAGTGGCGAACTTTCAAGTTTTTGGCTCTCTGAAAGTGTGGAGGTCGGTTTTGCACGTGTTCACCGTTCGCGTGATCCGTGGATGCATTGCTGGGCTCTCACTCAGCCAAGCCAAGCCAAACCAAGCCATCCGAGCACGCTTTTCATATTTTCCAAATGGCAATTTCTAAATACCTCTACATGGTTCAGCGATCCTTGGATCACTATGCTTCGATTTTAACAAGCTACACAGTTGTGTAATTGCCTTTGATTTACTCTAATTTCCTATAAAATTCATAAAAATAATTTGCTATTTTAAGCCAATATTCAGGATACGAAGGATTAGATTAGCAAAGAGCATAATACGTTTCGCATAATTACGCTATATCCTAACGTAATTTATTTAAACTTCCTTTTAAGTGCATGTTCAGACGTGTTTCGTAAATGTTCCCACATGTCCTTGCAAGATGCACATTTGGTGAATTTGTGCCCAACTGTTGTTAAAGCGGCCTTCTTTAAATGCAGCTGTACATTCTGTGTGTGTGTCTCGTGTGTTTTGAAAAGATATGATTATTAGACGACCAATGCATGCGCAAGTGTTCACATATATAGACACATGTTCCTTTGTTGAACGCGTCTCAGTGTGTCCTTTATTAGGGTAATTATCGTGGTCAGCTGCACTTTTGAGGGACCGTCTATGATATGTGTGGGGGGTTCACTCATACTTTTAATTAATTTATATTAGTTGTTATCGAGTATTATATTGAGTAGCTCTGTGTAACCCCATCCCGGCGACAGCTGCTCCACCGAAAATGTGTCATTTTTTATTTATTAACTTTTACGAATTGAACAGTTGAAGTTTTGCGACATATGGTGCTCAATTCAACGTCATTTTAGGTTAGTTTTAATTGAATTAACAATTGTGTTGTGTTCATTACATTTAGACATATTTCATTTCAGATGCCAGATCTACTGGGAAGTCGTTTTAGCCAACTGGACGCAATTGGAGAAAGGTGAGATCTATTTAGATGTTTTTGGGGGTTAATATTCAGTTTAAGCTTGGCAAATTTTCAATAAATATGTTAATTCGCATCGAATTTAATCTTAAAACAAAAACCGAATCTATTCTCGCAAAAGAAAGCTATTATATAGTAGAGTACGCTTTCTGATTTTGCGTGCAAATTCAATTGAAAAGTTAAACTTAGCTTATTACAAACTGTGCACGAATATAGTTTTTCTCCGGCATAATTGACTGAATTGACTAGTATGATTTCGTAAATGTGTAATTAAATTAGACATTGGTTTCTTGGTTGACAAATTCATCCTGAAAGCTGTGATAAATTCTAAAATTTAATTTGAAAATAAGTTGAATAAATTGAACAATCGTATCGAGGCTTCGTCGGGGACAGTGTCTGCTTTATGCAGCTGTGTCCGCCGCAGTGTAAACGCGCTTCAAATAGTCTCAATCACGATGCCAGATGTGTGTATGTGTGTGTGTATGTTCGTCTTTCTATATTCAATGTTGCACGTGTGAAAGAGTGCCGGTCGGGACGGTTTTGGGACCGTTATATTTACACTCTTCATACGGGGTTTCCGTGCTCTCACACACACACACACAGACACGCATCTGTGTGTATGTGTGACGGATCAAGCCCAGGTGTTCGAGTCTGGTTCGCGGATATCACAGACTTCTCCGTGGGATTGTGTTGTGCTGGCTACCATCATAAATAAACAATCGCAGAATTGTTGAGTGACGTGCCCTGTCTTATAAACTAGCACGATTACGTCAAGCTATCGCCATTCGCAAAGTATTTGCTCAAATTTTCAGGGCATGATACACGTTAATTTGATGATTTACCTACACGCTTCTATGTTATTGGGATGAAGTTTGTAAGAAACACAACAAATATGTGATTGTGATTTTATTTATAAAGGTTATTAAAAGATTGATTGCGAGATTTTATGAATCATTTCGAGGTCTCCTTTTACTACCATCTTAATGCCTGTGTGTATGTATGTCACATTACAACAAAATGAAAGATATTAAACATTTAAACAATTTAAAATTGTGACCGCAATGTAGATAAACAAAAATGACTCAAACTCTCTACGATGTGTCAAATTATAATTTGGCTATATATACATAAACAGGAAAACCACCAACGGGAAAATACGTGTCAACACTTCCAAATAGCATAAATTGTGGTTTCGCCACCAAGCCAATAACAACTAGCTAACAATAATTTCTCTTTCCAAAACCGCAAAACAATGATTTACTTAAATGTAGCAAGAATGCGTGCATAAAAAGCAGTGATTGTTATGCCACGACAATGGGAACAATGCTAAGAAATATTCACACGTATTTCACACCTGGTCGTAGCACCTGTGTGTGCCGACCGAACGCGCAATCGGAGCACACTGGCTGGGGCACAGAGGGGGGACGCTTAAAGTGCGGGTGTGTGGGAACAAATATTTCGACATAAAACAGACTTTCCAGTCATTGGTATAATGGTCAATCATGGTTAAAAAAAAAATTGAAGATGTCTTACAAGATTTGAAACTATATAGATGCAAATTTCATTTCGATTCCTTCTTTAAAGCATTACTGGCAAAATACAATGGGAAATGCCCTCTCTCAGGAATATACCCAAAGAATTCAAAGTAAAGAAGAAATTATCTTTATTTATTAACCAGTGTCCCTGAAAGAGGCACAGTCAGTCACTTCATTTATTTAATTTACTGACACCTTCCTAAACATTGATGAGCCAACGATTGTTTCGAGGAATTGTTGGTACACCTGAAGTGAATCGCATTGCAAATATGAAAATATTATAATGCAAAGTCATGCTGATTGTCAGTTTCGATTGTCTTGTAGTTGCTTTAAATGAACACAACTAGAAATAATACAAATGAAGCACAGTCCTAAGTCGAGTGGGTTGTTTACAAGTATGTAAAACATGAAATGCATATGACACTGACACACTAAGATCCTACTCGTCAGACAATTCTACGAATGTGACAATGAAACGTCATTCTTCGAATTATAAATTGGCCAAATTATTTCGGCGAGAACAACTGCACAATGCTAAACCTGCTATAAAATCCAAACAGCAAATTTGGATTTCGAGATGATGTCTGACGATTTTGAAAACAAAACAATGAACCTTGCTACAAAGTTAACGTTCACATACATTTTACATTTTCTTCTTTGACACTGACAGACATTTAAACACAATAATTCATATATGCCAAAAACCATACTCCAGAAAATGTGATAGATATAAAAGAATTCATTCGCTTTTGGAGTATCAACGAATGTCAACATTTGAAATAAAACTATATTATGGCAGCTTTATCGGAATATCCGTTAACTTTTTCTAATTATAAATTATATAAATATCCGCAAGATAATAAGTAGAAGAAAGTTCAGTGTAAGAGCAGTTTGCTTAGAGGAAGTGAAAACTGTATGAGAAACGTACCGTTGGAGGTGTATGTGCAGGTGCTTCGCTGGACGTGAGTATTGTGTTGGTATTCGACAGTACTCCAAGGGGTTGTCTAGGACTCACGGCTCCCTGGGACGCCTTCTGTTGCAGGGCAGCAGCAGCATCGAACGCACTAACTGCCGGATGCGTTTCCAAAGCACTTTGCAAATCGCAAATATAATCAATCACATACTGTATTACTTCCAACTTGGATAACCGGCGATTCTTCGGCATGAACGGCACCAAATCCTTCAGTTTGCTCAAATACATCTGTATTTCCTCGTTCTCAACATCTCTCCGTTTCGCCACCCGCCCGGTTTGCACACCGTTTACACTTGTACCACAGATTGCAGCTTTCATTTTGAAGTTTTACGGTTAAGTTTCACAGAACACTAAGACACTGTAGAACAACGCGTGAACAACGTGAAATAGACGGCGATTTTGGAACGCGCGCGGTTATATAAGCGAGGGCGCCGGGTGGGGCACCAATCCGGTGAAGCGCCAGCCGTGCGGACAGGCGTGGTTTGTCGCGTGAAGGCCAATCACGGGACAACGATCGATCCAGGTAGCGATGCAGACTGGAGCTGGACTGGAGGATTGTGTTTTGACGGCTGCATTTCGAGGTTTCGCTGTTTTGGTGCACTGATTTGCTTCAATCAGTGGCTCTGCTTGATGATATGATGCCATATCCCTTTCGCTGGAATTTCGACATATTGGGGCTAATAAAATTGTTATTGACGACGCTCGCACGATAGACTTACAACATTGGCTAATCGGTTTCATTAGTCTTCATAAAATTATATATTCTTTGTGTTTTCCTTTCGTTTTGAAGTCATTTATCTTTATCAGACAATTAACAGTTTTCAACTAGCGCATTCACTAGTTTTGTTACTATAATCAAAACTGTCTTTAACTGATTTCAGCCCCACGCCAGTATAATTGATACTCGGTTTTCGAAAACTTTTTAATTTGTTAAAACTTAATTTAAATTTTTAAAAACGAGTCCGTGCATTCAATTTTGCATTAACTGATTACGAAATAACTAAAAATTTCTTGAGTTCTGACACAAAAATGCAACATACTGTAGAAATATAATTCAGAAAAATATTTTTCGATTTTTAAAAACTATTTCCTCCAAAATAAATAAAGATAAAAAATTATCTTTCTCAAAGATTTATAATTGAACTATTATTTATCTAAAAATAAAATTTCAACAAGATTGGCTCTAAAATGGTACTCCGGTCATACGTGTTAGATTTTCGAAAACGGCACGTGACTTAGTGACAATTTTTGATATCAGATTGACACCAAAATATATAGAGAACACAATTTGAATGTGCTGATCTCAAATCTGTACGTAGAATTGTCGTAAAAAAATCAGTTCTATAAATATGAGCAATTTCATTCAAGTTAAAAATTGAGAATGCGCATAAATGTTTTATTTTCGATATTATTTTGCTAATACTACAGCAAAAAGGTTTTCTAAACCGATTATCAAGTGTAAAACATTTAAAAATTATGTCTACAAATACTATTTTTATTCACAAAATTCGTCAATAACCAAATTTATAATATTTATTGTGATCTGAGGCAAAAAATATTTCAACCTAATGCAGCGCGATAAATTCATAAAAATAATAATCAAATATCAAAATACTATTATATTACAAAAATTAAAACCATAATGTGTTTTGTTAAAGCAAATATTGTACGAGAAAAAAAAAGTGCAACGTTTTAACTATAAATACATATCTAGCAATTGTCTTCGACTTTCGATCATACAATCGAACATGAATACCAATAATTTGATAAATAAATTGTTGTTAGTGTGTTTGCTCGGCAAGAATAAATAACAACACACGATATATCCACCTATAGCAATTGCAGATAGTCATTACTGGAAACGTTTCTCGAAAAGATAAAAACACCTCCAGTGGTGTGGTTATATACCTCTATAGGTACGACGTGTGTGATTTTCCAAATGAATATGATTATCATCGGGCAACTAGCCATCAGGTTTCGTGCGCGAACGATTGGCCAGTCACGGACTGCTACAGGGGCCCGCACTCTGCCCGACCACTCTTACGACCATACTATCATCAAGAGTCATACAACGGGTCAGGGGTTACAGGTCAGCCGTGACCGACGTCGATATGCGTGGCGCCGATTCATAAACCAACCATGAGATGACGCTCATCAAACAGACGCGGACTCAAACTCATTCTATACCCTCACAATTTACGACCACTTTTAACAACTCTTTGTTCGATTCTTTACGAATTTCAATTTCACTGAACATCATTTTTAAACATCCGCATGCGTATTCATTATGTTTACATTCTTATATAAACAATAAAGGCGAGATAGAGAAAGGATTAATTCGAGCTGCAAGCGATGCTGGTTTTTATAAACCACATTTGATGATGTACTAAATATTTATTTAAATACTAAAATGTTGAGATAATTTCGAATACGGATCTGTGCAGTTGGGCGTCAGTTGTTTCTGCAGTCGTCTTCCATGTAACGACATAAGCCATAGAGCATCATCTACAGAGTTTGCAGGTGTTCCCTATATAAATACCATCATCCCATCAGCGTGAATGCTCTTCTTGGCGATGCTGGTGTCAAAGTTCGCCATATTGTTTATTTGTGCTGTTGATCAAAGTGAGCCTTGTACAAAATAATTGCACGTGCGCGCCGCTTATGTTTTCATATACAAACACAGAACCTAATAACGAATTGAGAAAAAAAAATACATTATTCTCTTCCCACGATTTTCCAACACCTGCCAAATCTCACTCTATAACCCAACTCTGCTATCACACAATCATTAAAATAATCAAATGATTTCTTTACGAAGCCGTTGACGCGTGACAATTAACATTATTCAAAAAATATAAGTCAAGTTTAATAACAAGTATACGTAAAAAAAACTGTTCGTATCAGTTTGGATTTATGAGGTCAAAATAGAGATTAGATTTAGGATATATAGGGCTGAGCACTGACATGTTTATACCTACTTCAGGGGGTAAATGATACAGAAGCCGACCTGCAAGGGACTCTCGCCCTTAAATCTACACATAATAAGAGTTTACTAGTTGAAATTATATGATTTATATTTGGTTATAGTTTCTTTTTTGTTAAGAAAATTAATTGGGGGCGCTTTTTATCAAAGTATCTTTAATTAATAGGGGTATATTTTGATTTTAGTAATAATCATAAAGTTTGTTTGTTATTTATTAGGATTTCGATAGATTTAAATTAATTTATGTTTATATATATATATATAGAAATATATGTTATCATGTTGTAGGGTATAAGTGAGTCACCCTCTAGTCTAGGTTATCTGTTTAGTGATAAATTTTATGTTATTCAAAACGTGCCCTATCACTATAGTGATAAAATTCACTGTCATCTCGTATTATTTACAAGGGTAGTATGTTTAGGACGTTGTGATATTATAAATTATCTTAAATTTGAACATTTGAACATTTGGACTGTTGGGAGATAGAGAATTGTCAAATATTTTGACACAGCTGTTTAAATTCAGAACAAGATACAATATTCGTTCTATGATCATTATATCCGGTTTCTCAGTTATGATTTAAACAATAATTTTGGTTTATGGTAAAACATCAAATTCGCTTAAACATTGTGCATTTGTATAAAGATTTTCTTGTATCTTTCTTGTTTGGCGATAAAAAATAAGAACCTCCAAAATAGGCACTTATTTAAAGTTCTTATTTTTTATCTAAGATACAAAGCAAAACGTTGGACTTCAGAAAGACGAAATAGATCTATTTGATCTTTTTCTACAAATTCCAAATTTCAACCTGTGTGTAGGATAAACGTATCTTCATAAAATATGTTGGTTAGTTAACCCTTTCTATAAATTATAAAGAGATCTAGACAAACAAAAATAAAAGACACGAAAATATGTGGTTTATCACGGATCTAAACTGCAACAGAGCCTTTTACAATCTTGGCTAGCTTATCAAGTACTACAATTCCAAGTTTAAACTAAGGCTTGTCTATAGCTCGCCTCAAACAAGACGCATCCTGTCACTATACACAGCATAGATAAAGACCAAGCAAACAGAAAACAACACCGAGTCCCACGAAAAGCAAACAACTATAATTGCTTAATATTATCACCTGTGTTTCGTGATATTAGTACCGTTTTCATCTGACTAAAGCCGTACGGCAAACACGCGTGGTCACGTGATGCAGGTAAATAACACTCCTTCGTGGAGTGACGCACAAAAGGGTATCTAGAATAAAGATGTCAAACAAAGGTAGATCGTCTCTTGTTTGCCCACCCACGAGCGCTCATTGCCTCAGACGCCAATTAGCCTATACACTCATTCATCGAGGCTAAATTGATCAAACTAATGTAATGTAAAGCACAGCTGTTTCGCGAATTTTGCAATTTGGGCTCATTTGATGGCAAAAATATGGAATTTATGTTGAGAATGGATGCAATGTGGGATTAAGAAGTGTATTTATTTGAAAATGCAAACGATTCTCTGGTAACCGATTTAGTAATGACAGCCTTAGGTTAGTCATTAAATTAGAATTCATTTGAATATTTACCTACGTTAAGGCATGATTTTTAATTTTTTACTTATAAAAGACTTATTAGGGATATAGTCGTTTCGAGATTCACGGAGGACGATTGACTATTTTTGCAATTAAATCTGTATGTGTGTCTGTGTGTGTGTGTGCGAGATCCAAAGAATGTTACATCAGTAATGCAGTTCTCAAAATATATATAAAAACAAATGAAGAAATATATATATAAATAAATAATTAGTGTCGAAACAAGGTTCCGTGTAAATTTGCTAACTAAGCATTATAAATATTTACCATTTGCAACTTTGCTAATATAATATGCAAAACACGTTCGTAGAACTGATACAAAATTAAAATCAAATACTATACACATTTTTTTATATCATTCGTTTGAATTACCTAATCAACATCATCAAAATATTTCCCTGTGTGTTTATATATATATATAATTTTTTTCTCCATGGCACACTTGATTTAAGAGCCCGTCGGCATATTCATTTGCCTTGAGAATTTGTGGAGGTCATTTATTAGTTTTTGTTTTTATTAGATGTTTATTTGCGAAATTCTTTCTTTTGACTATTTTTTTTTTCTTTCCGCTGACGAAGAGGAATGTTTGTCGGCGCCACTGTTTTTGTTAGGTTTTCACCTTTACGAGTTTTTATCACGATATGTTTGTATATAGAAAATTACCCTAACTAATGATAATTAAATTTTAATTACGATAAGTAATTATAAATAATTATAGTGATGTATACGACTTTAGGTTAAGGTGCAAAGTAACTGTCATTGCCCGTGGCGGCTCCACAATCGCTGCAACTTTTGATCTTGACGTAAATTTATATACTGTATTCACAGCTATAGTCAATTAGTAATCACGAATAGAAAATACACGTAATAATTCAGTTTGTTTAGAAATGCATATTTGTTTTGTTCCACAACAAATCATATTGTTGAATTAAATGGAATCTTTTTAAAAGTGTTGCAAATAGAAGTTGAGCAGTTTCAAGCGTCGAGACAAACTTGGTAAATGTAAGGGTTTTGGAATTTAGAGGTGTTTTCTAGCAACAGCATGTTAGACGATTGTAAGCTGTCAAAGTTGAGGCGAAGCATACGGCGTCGTCAGTGAAACTAGACCAGAACCTGTTTCTCTATTTTGCATAGACCGCACAAGGTTGGATTGGATGCAATTCCCAGAAGCGAGCATCTGTCCCTGCGGAGGAACAAGACAAGAAAATGTGTGTTACTGATCTGTGTTACGGTGCGCATATCCATATGTCCAACACATTTGCCTTTTGGACCACCGCCACAATGATCTACATCCAACAAGATGCTAACCAACAGGTTTTTCAAATAAATCGCCAGTCACACACAAACAAACACACACTCGAGCTCATTTTCGACCAGACTTAAAAATAGTGATTTCCAAAAAGATTCGCAGGTGCGAAAATTATTGTTGTTGATCTGTTTATTGCTGTTTTAAATCTTGCTTTTTCTCCAAATTATACGGTGCAGAAAATATAGTTTGATCTAGAAAAAAATTAGGGAAGAAAAAATACAGGTGTGAAACTTTGTTTTTTGGTCGAAATTTGTAAAAAAATATTAGGTAATACTTAATTTACTAAAGTAGGAGGTATTTTTTACACGTTCTAAATTATATACAGGAGAGATATGTCGTATATTAATATTACAAAAAATCTAATTTTTTAGTAAACAAGCACAGATGCTAGCACCAATACTTTCAACCGTATTGAATATTTTACCGATTGTAAAAGAATAGAAGCATGTAATTTTGTTAGATTATCCCATTACATTAAACAATAATTTGTTAATGTTTAACGGATGCACTTAACCTAAGTTTATCCTGTAGTTATGACGCAAGACTATAATAAATGGCGTTGTAATTTATTTGTTTGTTGTACAACAAGTGCTGTGATGACGCCAGTAGTATCTTTAATATACCTGGTCTGGTTCGCGTGCAAAATGTAAATATATCTAAATAAGGATGTCATCTTTAGTTTATGTGCCACATTATTGTCATACAACGTTAACTGTAGACAACTAACACATGTTTTCCATGTCACTGGATAATTGTTGTTAATTGTTTTTTAATGCAATTTTTTCCACGTTCTCATTCGTTTTACATTCCACGTAAAAATGGTACACTTATAGAGATTAATTTCAAATAAATAATAATAAAATATTTATTTTTTCTTTCTTATACATTATTAAGAAAATTGTGAACACAAATAAAATCGACCTCGAAATGGGTTTTGAGCGTTTTTGAATCCATGACGACAATGTGTGTGTGTGTGTGTGTGTGTGTTGGTTTGTCTATGTGTGAGCTATTGCTCATAAAAATATGTTTAAAATATAATAAAATTTAAGAAAGAACTCGTATTTTTGAATAATATATTTTAAGCGTAAGTCCTTTATTCGTCTAATTCTTTGCACATCTTGAACAGGACACGAGTTAGAGAAAAGTTAACTTTATAAAAGTTAAAGATATTAAAATTTCTAGCAACTTTTGTACGAAACATTTTTTGTGAAAATGTACCATTTACTAAATAATCACATTTGAAAATAGCAATATTACATTTTCCTAGTTACCACACATATTGATATTGTATCATTGCAATGTTTGAATTAATTTAAAACATAATAAAGTTTTATTATATATATAGGTAAAACTAGGTAGATTTTTTTGAAAGTGTTGCCATTTTCGAGATACTAAAAAAACCTTCCAACTATACGATTATAACCAAAGTCTAAAAAGTTTTCGCAAAAACGAAATTTCGCTGGTCTGCGCTTAAGTAGTTTTTAAGTAATGCGGCACACACACACACAGCCATCACTGAGATAATAGTCAAAATGGATTCAGGAGCACTCAAAACGGATATTTCCATTACACGCAGAGCAGGGAATCTCGAAATGACTATACCTATTAAAATCTAGCAATCGATTTAATTTCTGATCGCTACATTTGCCCATATGAAATAAAATTTCTATATTTATAGAAAGTAAAAAATAAATTAAACACATACAAGTTAAATAAGTATGTCCCCTACAGTGTTAACTACTACCCTAATATGTACAGGGTGTTTACGTTGAATGTATATGATGGTGGTAGAGGCAGAGTGTTACAAATAACATATCGCCCCCTCGTCTAATTAGTGACGTGTCGTTGCTAATTATGACATATCATTATGCGGTTGAATCTCTGGCTCGGTGACAAACCAAACCTCGTCTGATGTCTGTAACGCAGCGCTCGTACTTCTCTTGTCTCCTGCACCGCACCGCATTGCATTTGCACTTATTGCATTTGTATGCGTGTGTAGTAGTGTAGTTTATTTATACATTGCATGCCGCTGCGTTGTACTTGTCACTAAAATTAGTTTAATTCAAGATTTTTAGTCACAAGCGCGCCAACATATAATAACGCTATATACTAAATACGCGACAATTCTCACACGAATTATTACTTAATTTATTTAATTTGTCGTGATTAATTTCACGTTTCTAACTGTCTATTTGATTCAGATGTTGCCGTATTTTTTGTTGCGAATTTCGCGTCGCACATTTTCCTTCGCACTCAGTAAAATATTTATTTATAAATATATATTTTACTGAATTGATAACCAATATTGAATATCTTTTGAAATACAAACAGAGATCGGAATTCGAGGATAAATTACAAAAACTCGAATCCTTCAAAATATTAATTTGAACGCTTGAATCCGTTTTAAGTTTGAAGCTATGTATATATATCGGGAGAAAAATGGCGCGAATTACGTTAGCCTTAGCTCTTGAATTGTAAGTTTATCTAATTTAAATTGGCAGATGATAAAATGATGTATGTAGTTCTGAGTTTGTTAGGAAGCAGAATAGAGTGTGTGTGTGTGTGTGTGTGTACCTATAAAATTGGGGTTCTCTTCGTACACATGTTGTGTTGTTGTATGTGTTGTTGCGTCGTGGATCTAAGGCAGCTGTGATTCGGACAAAGCGCCTTGTTAAAAAGGAAGTGTTTAATGAATCTGGTCTGTGGGATTTTCTCAGGAAACCAAACCAACGGCTGCCACTACCGCTTCTTATTAGATTAGAACATTTGGACTTTAGAGCCTAGACAATTCGTCGTAAAAGTTTAAATGTGTCTGAGGTAGTTTCGTATGTAACGCAAGTGGTTTGGTATGCATTGCAAGTTTTGAAGGTGCCATGTATCACAGTGTAGTTGATAATGCTCGGCACGTCCGTCAATCTAACAAGTGCGGCGCACTACAAGTTATTTTTAGCTTTGAACATTGTCATAAACACACACACACACAAACACTCGCAGTACCGTCACATTGCATAACTTAACATATATAGGTATATATATATATATGTGTGTATATATGTATGTATGTATATAGATATAGGAATTCCATTCGCAGGAACTGCTATGCTTGTTTATATTTCGCATGACAATGCAAAGTGACATCCTCTTAAGCAGATACAGGTGAATATTAAAATCGACGCATTTGCATAATTATAAAAGCCGAGACTTCCTGTGTGACTACACGCATGTGGCCACGCGCAACGCGTGACTCGGGTTCACAATACACGTGGATTAATCTTTTTGAGAATACGTGGCATTTTCTTATACCATCGAGAATTGACAAAATATAGTATTATTATAGCTACAGATAGTGTAAGGACAAGAAAGTCGACTGTAGGCCACTACAGCTGTTTACATACATACATTAGCATATCTGTTAATAATTTTATATAAATATAAGTAAAACCTTGCTCCTATTTATTATATATGTCTGACTAAAGTAACAAAAAAAAAAACGGATCAAAATAATCGTTTCCTTCCACCAAACAAAGCCAGCTTTATTATAACCTTCAAGAAAAAAATCGAATTCCTTGAAATCTGTCCGACACCACGTGTTACTTTCTAAAAAATCTCAGTCTCCAAGTATTTGAAGATAGCGACTGGTCCTTTCCGGAGTCATTTCCGTCCAATAACATTAGTCAGAAAAACACGAAGCCCCAATAAATCCCTTCCATAAGAGTGGACAGTGGACACTGGCCGACAGTACACAGAGAGCGACCATACACTTTTTATTGGCACATCTGGTGAACTTTGGGCGATTGTCAATGGGCCCGCACTACGGGCTAAAAGAGGGCCATCTTGCACAGAAGAAAGCAGCAATGAATGAAGGAATGAATGGGACCCTTTGACAGTGTTGTATAAGAACGGCATAGTAGGGAAGCCTTATATAACTTTACACTTATATATATATAAACAGATGCCAAGTTATAGAGCCTCTTTGACAGAGAGCACCGATTTGCTCGCTCGTCTAAGATGTGTGTGTGTGTGTGTGTGTGTGTAAGCATGTGCGTGGAAAAATGTTTAAGGGATAAATACCACAACTGGTTGTTGCCTGTTCCTAAGAAACAACTTATACGGTAGTCTTTTGTGCTTGCAAGAATTTCTTTCTGTGTTGGTCATGCGTTACAAGAATGCCCTGTTGTTTCTCTATTGTATACAATTGCCAAACACAACTCCTAATTCACTTTTCTCAAACCTAAAAAATCGTCTACATACTACACACGGTCAAATACATCGTCAAAAGTAATTGACGCTAGACTATTTCTCACATTTACATTGCGCAAAATTAAAAACGATTAATTGTAGATTTCATAAAGGTAAAAATCTATTTCTGTCCGTACAAATGTTGCAACACCTTTAATGATTGAAAAGCGTGATGATATACATATATATTTATATATAGGTATATATATTATTTTTATTCAAGCATATAAAAAATGTGTTGTGGTTTAAAAATGTCATGTTATGTTCCAATTTAATTTATAACGTACATAAAAAAGTGTAAATATAGATATTTTTTATAAATTTATAAGTTGGCATAATCTTAAATCTTACCAGTATCTTATGACTCGCACAAAGCATCAACAAACACCAAAAATAAAAAAAAACAAACATATTTACCAATGCCTTCAGCTCATCTCATCTTATCATCTATTTCTTTATGTAGAAAATACAGAATACAGAATCGATCACTAAAGCTCTTTTATACATACTGTACGGCGAGTTTTAAACCAAAACATTTCAAATCAAATTTAGAACAAATCTGTGGTTTCTAATTTTGTCAGATGAATTACGAAAATAATAAAAAATAAAGTTTAGATAAATCAAAACGTGTCGGTTTGTAACTTGATAACCTTAAAATTGTGGTGGCACTTTGCAAACGTTTGGTGTGTTTCCTTCCTCTCATCTGTGTTCCAGATCAGCGCCGCCTGCGTTTGGCCCAATTATGACCAATTTCTAACGAAATTATGGGGCTATTAGTTCACACACACAACTCGCCAAAAATATGGCTCACAACTGTGCCAAACTAGAACGATTTTGCGCTTTGTGAAAAAATCTACGAGATCCCATTTGGTCAGAGAATAATGGCGAGTTTGCTAAATTATTAGAATTAAGTTAGGATGCATTTGTGCTTAATTTAGCACAGGTAGAACGTTTTTTAGGATTGGAAATTAATAGTTTGTGCTACAGTACAAAAAAAAAAAAAAAAAATGCGGGACTGCAACAAAAGCTATATTTGATTGTTGAAAACATTTTTTTTAAATCTTAAATATATATATATTTTAAATTTGAAACAAGGTCAAGTGCAAAATGTATTCATAGGTGTACAAGAAAGGTTCAAAATTATCGCATTTTATTCGACCTTTAAGTGACCTTCACTCGATTTTTCTATACTTTAAACTGATGAATGATATATAAAACTATACCCTTGTATCTAGAGAACCCGAATGCATAATCCCTATATCTATATGTTCATCTGATACCATTTGGAAGCCTTGGGGCGGGTAAACACGAATAGCAGTTTTAATGAACCCCAAAACAATACGCCACGTGACCTTGCGTATGTCGGTCACGTGGCGACGTCAGATCGTCCATACAGTGACATCGTTACACGATATTTGTTCCTTCTGAACTGCGGGATAGTTAATTGACGGTTTGACAGACCGAGAGGGTGGACATTATTAAATGCATCAAATGTGCGAGCAGCAGTGTGGGAATTACCCGATTATATACCATATATTGTTATTAAATGCAGTTGGAATTATTATCATTTACGTTACGCTTGATGGTCAAACGATAAATCGGAAAATGAGAACCTAATTATTCAAAAATACCACCATAAATTTTAAGATATTTTATATCTACAAAGTTATATATATATATTATATTTATTATAGATCGACTGTCATCGGCAGTGGGAAATATTTAATAAAACGCCAAATATGCCTCAAACAGACGTCTTACAGTGATAAGAAACATACAGTACGATCATTATATTCTTTCTTCGTTGGCATAATATAAGAATTCGTACATGTAATCTGTACGCACGTGTGTGTTTGGTTAATGTCGAGCGACACGTGAAGAGAACAAGGAGTTTTTTAGTTTGGTGGTGGTGGTTTGCAGATGTGTTGCGGGTCTGTCGGGGCCATGTGAGACCCTTCCTTTCATCGCGATGAACACTTGGCGGGCACAGCTGGGTCTGGGCCTGCACCACCGCAACCAAACATACCGGCTGTTTGTGTGACACAGTCCCGATACGGGCCCTGTTTTTCCGCTGCCCTGGCGGCATCACACACACTTATCGTGGGAATACATTCATACTATATATATATATATATATATATACCATTCAGCACTCATATTTATATATTTCAATCAAAAATTGATGTGGTTTATATTATAGGAATCTTGGCGATTTTAAAAATAGTTGTATTCACATTTAACACACACACGGTAGATTTGTTTATGAGAAAGTAACAAAAATGGGCGTTT
The DNA here is from genome assembly GCA_933228885.1 of Leistus spinibarbis. NCBI lineage: Eukaryota > Metazoa > Arthropoda > Insecta > Coleoptera > Carabidae > Leistus > Leistus spinibarbis. Next base: position 11,591,657 of record OW121795.1, read on the forward strand.
CATAAGCTAAAAAAGAATTGTTTCCAAACAATTATTAACTATGCAATGTATATATAGTCAATATAAAATATTGATTTGGGCGATTGGACGTGTCTTATACCTAATTAAGAGATTTCTAATTGGAGGTTTCCTGCGGTGTGTAAACAGAGGTCTATGACAACACAATACTACATGGCAATTAGCTAATAACGTATGGGTTATCTATATAGTAGTAATAAGTGATTGGTAGTAAGTAAGCAACTATATGATTATTAATATATTGCAATGTTCGGTTTGTGATTTTATCATCGTACCTGCATGTTGATCGATCAATTAGAAAATTACATATGTGCCATTTTATTTATAGCCCACCATCGTTGTAAACTATCTTGCTAAATGCTACTTGGAAGTTCCGCATTGTACAGGAGCGCACTGCCAAACATTTCTCGGGAGTAACATTCCCCCAATCATTTACTATTTTTACAAGATTCTCATTTTACTTTTATTAAAATTGCCTTCTTATGTTGGGTACAACAAATTAAAAATACACTCTAAAACATTAGCTATAAAATAACAAGATTTCCAGTGTACATTTACAGTAAAAATTCACGTAATTTTGCAGAGTTATAGTAAATTTACTAAATTCGACAAAATTACATTTATATTTAGTTATAATTTTACAGTAAAAGTAATATAAATGTACAGTAACTTTTTACAATCACAATGAAAATAAAATTTCAAGTATTATGTGAATTCATTAGAATTTTGTAAAAGTAATAATGATTTTTAAACTGAAACTTAAGTATATTCGCATCTTACTCAGGTTAATCCAGTGTATTTTTCGAAATAAAGACGTATCTGTAACCAAGCAAGCATGTGGCATATAATTTATTGAAGAGAATGAAATAATCCCGTGTTTGAATTGAATTGAACATGTCTCCAGGACGTTAATGTACAAAGATTTAATTATATTTTAAATCATTGGTTGTTATAACACAGTCGCTTGATAATAATAGTAAGTACCAGGTGTAGCATTTGTAGCAACACTGCTCTGTGTGAAAATAAAATGTTAATTTATGTTTATTACTGCACATAAAATATTATTGTATTCAATCCCGCGGTAAAACAAACTTATCGCTACATTGCTTTCGACGTGCTAGCCAATTAATGGCTATGCGAACAATACTGTTTCAAGCCATTGTTGCAATCATACGTTTTATTTGTTTACCCATATTGTTTTTATGTCTTTGCTGTTATTTTAATTTAAAAAATAACCAGTATTTCTTGTATTATATTGACATTATCACACTATTAATTAAGGCTGTCGTTTACATAAGTAACGATTTCATTTTTATCTCCATGCTGGGCAATCTTATGCATAACTTGAACCAAATGATACATTTATCATCGATATAAAAACAAATAGTTATAAAATCAATGGTGAGAAATATTCTTGCTGGTGTGGTCCTTTTTTTATCCTTTCCGTTTCTATATATAATATTGCTTTATTATATTTTAATTACATACTACGATAGCCAGGGCCGCATAGAGAAATTTTTGGCCGCGGTGCTTTAAATTTTATGGATCTCCCTGCTGTTTCTTTCTGGGCTCCCGGCCCGTTGCACCCCCGGCTCTCGTCAACCCAGACGATAGCTATAAAACAATGTAACTTAGCTGTTTTCAAAATGGATTTTTAACAGTATGATAGATTTTTGGAAAAAAATCTGTTTACAAAAGTTGCTAGAAATTTAATTAGCTTCAATTTTTATAGGTATCATTTTTTCATTAACTTATGCCGTTTTCGAGATATTGAAAAAGTAACATGATGAAATATTGTTTTAAAAATAAGAGTATTATTTTAACAAAATTTTGTTCAACATCTTTATAAAGAAAATAATTCTAAAAATGAGAATCAAATAAATAAGACAGATTATAGTTAAATATATGTTGGTAGCAACCTACGGATGCGCTACCAAATAAATCACGGCTCAAATATCCCTGATAAAATCACTAGAAAACAAGCCAACGCGGAATTAATACATTGAGAATGATAAATGGTACAGAGACACACACACAGATGCAGCAGCAGCAGCAGCAGCAACAGCAACTAACATTAGATTGTTGGAAATTGTTATCGCGCGTGTGGTGGTGGTGGTGGTGGCTCTTTGGAATGATGATGCGCTAATGGGCCGCAACTTCGTACAGCTTCCGTCCTGGAACCGGTGTGTTAGGCACTGTGACGTCAGCGAACCACCAACATTGCTTGGCGTCGCTGCTAATGCATCACTGTCACATCGACAAATGCTAATGAGCATTGTCTTACTATACTATATGAGAAAGCTGCTGCCTCATATTCTAATCGTCTGTCTTACGTCTTTTACTGATTTCGTTGTTGATAGCGTCTGACCCAAAAATATAAATTCATAGACAGATTCTCATTCGATTAGACTAGCCTAATCTACGCACACAATATCAATGATTAATAATACGAATATTTCTGCATTAATTTTAACTGAAAAATGATATTTTACCGCCCAAACCACAAAAGTACCCCTAATAAACCGCATCTGTTATTGTACTTATACGTTATATAGTATAAGCAGTTGTTCTAAACAGCAAACACAACGTGTGTATAGTGTATTATTGAATCACTATAGATGTGTGTATCAGCCGGCAGTATAGTGGCAGTTGTCTACATTTTAACACCCGGTAGATGTGTGTCTGTATGTATGTATTAGAACCAGGTAGATAGATTGACGCTACTGCTGGGTGTATGATATCTAGGGGTGTGACAGCTGGATTGCGACGCCTGATCGGTGCGCGACGTCCGCCGCCCTCTCTGTGAACGGCACGCGTCCACCGTTCACACGCGTACACACCCGGTCACGTGCTGCACGTGGGCTCATGCACACGCTTGCTACATAACGAACACCGTGCGACTTTACTCTGGAACCAATGGATTTTCACCATTTTCATGAAATATTAAACTTTCATTTACATAAGCCTCTATTTACGTAAATAGGGGATGCTTTTATTTATTTTCCAAACAAAATAAATATATATATTGTCTATTTTATTTTATCTTTACTAACTAGCAGCTGTTGTAGTAACACATCGCACAAGTAATTGTAATATTAAAAAAAAAAAAAAATCAACATTTATCCAGAACAATTTAAACCAAATAATTTTCAAAACTAATACAAAACAAAATAAATATATATTTACTAAACATACTTTATGCAAATACGAGTCGATGATATATATTTATTGTATATATATAATTCCTCGATATAATTACAATTGAAGATATATCGGATTAGATTGTTTTGACTGATTTTACGGTATTAATATATTAGATTTATTTTTCACTACCAGTTAGACGTTTTATTATAATGAAATAGGATGAAATAATGTGTTCGACTTTGTTCGTAGTGCTTTCACTTGCTACGTCGAATTCGGCGAGATCATATACTTTTAAGGTAGCATTAACTTATTAAGAGCATCGTCATATTCGTAGCACAATGTCGACGGCAAAGGTCAGCCCGAAAGACCAACGTACATACGTATTTTTACAGCGTGAGAACGAGAATTGTCCATGGACATATGGTGGATTTTAAGACAGAGTCACAGAGACACCTTATATGTTAATTAACATATCTTGTGCAGTTGGCTGAACTTAATTGATTCCCATATGAGTCAATGTGTGGTGTTCTCTATAACTAACGTGATGTTCAACGGTTACTCATTCGTCGTACAGGTGTCTTGTGATATGCCGTCATACAATATGCGCGGTTCAAGGCAAAAATAAAGAAACAAGCGAACATCTTAATAATCTTGTTATGATCTTAATGCAAGTGGTTTAACATTCTCACGGTAGTCGCGCTACTGTGTACGTCCAACTTTTAATCTTTTATTAATCTTAAAAGGAGCTGAAAAAACATACTACTTCATTTTCTGTTATGGGCATGAAACCAAACAATCAGTATTTAAGAAAATGTTCATTTTTAATTCTATTTTAAACCAGCTGTGACGTTAAGAAGAATGCTGAAGGATATCATATTTTAATTTTAATAAATATGGTCACTATAAGTGTCTTTTTTTTAACTAGTTCTACGATAGTACAAGACAGCTATTTAGATTACTGTAACTAAACTTCTTTATCTTACCGAGTTTTTAAATAATGGCGCAATTACAATTATAAAAGTAGTAATTTAAATAAAATAATAACGTTAGGTGTGAGCGTATACTTTCAAATCTTTAGCAAGAAGGAATAATAACAAGAAGTGACATATTTTCCATGAGAAATGGAAATAACCGTCACAAGAAATAGGGTCATGTGGCATATTCGTTAGAGAACACACCCACCTGTAAGCCCTGCCTGCCGGTCGTGCAGACACGGAAACGTCTGTAGAAGCGTGAACCGTCGACAATCTTGTGAATCTCAGGAAGTATGGTCACTAACCATACACACACACAATAATAGTGGTGTAAACATATACAGGTGCGTCTTCAAGCAATGAGGGGAAAACTAAGGAAAACTGCGAACCACAGTTCCGGATTCAGTTCTAATGTGTGCCCATCTAAGTGAAACATCTTCCCGTGCGACACAGGTGCACATACCCTCTTGTACCCCCCGCACCACTGTGTGTTACGCCACTGCTTTCTGTTGGAGAATGAATGTTTTGTGAATGGTAACAGTAACTTCTCACGGTTGTTATTTCTGATTGTTATTGCGACGGCGACAACATCAGCTCCATTTTTTGTCCGTTTTATTTTTCTTGTTCTTATACATTATTTTGTCTTAATTGAAATAGATGCATGTTCAAATTCACACGCTGCTGTTATGTAGCGTATAATTAAATAATCTTTCAATTTATATATACATAGGTAATGCTGGGCTCGAGATATTAACGGATATACACGTTTTAACCCTCCCTATTGAAAAATAAAATATAAAATGGATCTATTTTGGAGTTTTATTTTTATCGGCGAGCAAAATTGAATAAACTAACATTTTTATCAAATACTCTTTTTACAAATATGCCTCAATGTTATTAAAAAAATAGCTTTGAGTAGTTTTACGGTATTAAGAAATGCAACTATGACCAAAAGTATGGTGACAATACCAATTTATTAATTAAACAGTAATTATTTGACGAAATATCTTTGATTGCATTATATTTCTAACAATGATTTATATAAATACACCAAGTGGCGCCAAAGTCTATAACGGAACGGATTTTCTGCAAACTATTTGAACCTGATGGTTTATCTTAGCAATAAGACCATAAGAAGTCTGCTGTGTAACGCATATAAACAACGAAATTATGTTCAGTATTAAACGTATCTTGATATCCCCCAATTATGGCATCACATTATCAAAATCTGCCATCAGCATTTCCAAAAGTTACACCCGGAGCAGTTGTCCTAGTCGTGGCAGCTGATTACTATATAAAATAAAACGGTTTCCCTTATAGGTACAGATGTAATGCACATGCGGACACGTGGCCCTTCCTAACAATCGCATTTGCCGCTAAAACATTTGCGGATCTGCATAGCGACATGGTGGCCTGTGTGCCATATGTACGACACTCGCAATTGTTTGACAATCGACAGCCGGTCTCTATATCCAGGGGCCCAGAGCCCCAAATACGGACAGTTGTCTTCCATAAGGCCGGCCGGTCCGCAACTGTGCTGTGCACAGCCGCCAATGTTGTCTCTCGGTACCGACCGCAGATGAAATCCAATTTTATTTGAATCGTTCATAGAATGTTGGATTTTGATTGGTTTCAAGTGAGATTGATCCATTATTCAATATTGAGATGCATGCAGGACTATTGTTGGTTTTTATATTTTAACGAGATTTCTAACACATCTGCTGGTATCCCATGAACAATTAATTAAATACTAAATTATAATATAGTATTCTTTATCCAGAATCAAACATATCAGACTAAAATGTATGTCCCACTGTCGTTGACATTGACAATGAAACTTATAAAATATGGCATATTTATTTTTCAACAATGAAATATGTCACCAATACATACATATCGCTATTTTAAAAACGTATTCATATAATTTGAAATTGTAACTTGATTTTTTAAATCTATATATAAAAAGAATATTAGGATTTACAAATCAACAATCGCAACATTGAATTAATCCTGTTGTAGTTTGGGGAATCATAACATTATATATACTGTGTATGTATGTATGTATATAATGCTCACCAAAGCACATGTGTAATATGTGTTCACGTTTTGTGGTGTATAAAGGGTGAAATTCAGCGGCGTGCAGCTGTGATTTCATCAGGCTACCACTACTACTACTACTACTACTAGTCCGGGAATATCGTGAGAGTGAAATCGGCTTCTCACCTGCGCTGTGTGCTATTAAGTTAGGTTAGGAGGGTCCTTTTTCGCGGCCGGCGCACTCGTGGGAAATCACCTGCCCTACGATAACGCAACCAACTATTTTATATACACACATACCGCTGTCTTCAATGCATCTGTGTGTTACGTTACGTCTTTGTTACGTGCTTTGCCCATCTCACCTGGAGATCTTATACAACAACATTGTGTGAGACCAATTTTTACGAGCGTTACAGGATAATAGACCATGGAATGCACGAATATTTGCAAGCTGCCCGCATTAGAGCTTGCACCTATGTTTATTTCGTAGTTTGTGTATGTTCGTTTTCTTAATTCACGTGTGACTAAAATTATATATCACTTATTGACAAATAAATATATCTATTATGATGAATTTATTTACCGTTAAATACCAAAGTAAATATGAAACATATAAAATAAACTCTGTAATCTTAAATGCTATTCAGTCTATCAAACATTTACGTTTCCCACAAGTTTTTTTACTTTCTTTTTCGATTTATTGTATGACGAGAAATACGCTTTAGAAAAAAATCTTGCTTAAAATATGTCCTAATTGTTTTCCAATGATGAAAAATGTTGGTAATTTTCACGCATTGTTTGCAATTCTGGTTTAAAAATAAATATAATATTTTCTTCTAACCCGTTTTAGGTTAAGAATTACACGTAGGAATTGGGGAGTTTTTTAAATGTGTTTTAAAGTATGGAATAAGTTCCAGCAATTATTTATTTATTTTTAATACTACATTAACTTTTAGGCAAAATAAACTAACTCTATTTATTTAAATCATTGTCTTTTGTTATTGTTGTTTACGAAAAATATATAGATGCAAATTATAATTGCATTCACTTGCAATAATAAATAAATTTTAGTATATATTCTTAAAAATAAATGTAAAGCGATAAACATCAAACAAATATCGTAAAACAATTTGTAATTTCAAAATGTTACTAATACTTTGGCATTGGACTGTAAGATGGGGTTATACAATGCATCGAAATAAACAAGTATTTACAAACAAAGGAGTAACAAAGCGAGCGTATTTTTACGCATGTGTTAATTTCCACATAGATGAATACATTTTTGGAGGGAATGAAAAGTGAAAAATTAAGAGTCGCTTCGTCCCGCTGCCGCTGCCGCTGCCGCTGCAGTATTCTGATTCCCATGATGGGAGAGCCGAACCCTATAAGAGTCCAGGTGATTTCCCATAAGACCACGCACATGTTTGCACATATGCCGGTCTCTACATACCCCCATATTTTCCACAGCACCCTAATTGTTCATTTAATATATTTATATGATAGTGAATGCATTACTCTATGCATCAAAGAGCAGACAGATTGCGTTTAATATTTGGACGGCTGCTCCACAAAATTACGCTCCACAACTGACATCCATAATCCATAAACACAGATTTAGTTAAATCAATTTCATTTTTAACAATTCTACACAAGTAAGACTAAATTATTTATTTATATTATCGGTGAGGAATTTTCGAAAAAAACTTCCTAGAAATTATAATATCAAAATTAAAACCGTTAATTCCGGTTGAAACATCCTTTTTGTGGTTATTAATCGTATATTTACGTGTTGGTTATTATATTACCCCATATGCTCTGGTTAGACAATATGTTACACTCGAGTCAAGTGGCATTTTGATCTTCATGTTATATATTTGCGCATGCGTAAACCCATGAAAGTCGGATGTGTAACCAGATAGTATAATTATCTATAGGATATTTATAAACAAATTATTGCAACAAGCTTTCAATATTGAACAATAAATAATGATGTAAGAATCAAGGTGATGGTGTAGCAAGAATAAGGAAACTTTAAGAAACAATAAGGCACTTGCCAATAACAAATCACGAACTAGTTTCTTTTTTCTGCGAATAAGAAAAAGCAGTGCGTTTAGTCATGTGCAGCAGCGCACACGATACATTGAAATATTGCTCATATGTCAATGCCATTGCGGGCGGACGACAGCTCGGACTCGGGCTCGGCGGCTCGGGCCGGGGCTATTTGTAAACAACACGACCGGACAGTGGACGTGAAGGCCGCAGCAAGGCCGGCACACACGGTCATCATAAAAACGAACGTTTTATGATATCTCGCTCTATCACTGATACACTATCTACTATGATAATGTGCTGACATTCAAACCTGCCAAAATTGAGCCATCATTCTAACGCAATCGCAGTCAAATTCTTCGAATTCTATTGGGTGAAGATGATCTTTTACAAACTTTTCTTGTTTTTGCCATACCATTTTAATGAAACAGCTACCAAATTTTTGGTTTGTAACTGTATCCTCACCAGAATACGATTACGTAAATTTCATTAATTATGACCCATATTTCACGGTTGCTAATTATTAATTACGGTTTCATTTCTCACGTGCACATCTTGGCCTTACTGCTGATTTATTTCAACATACAACTTCACTAAAATGTGTGACGTATATGCGACATTGAAATATATATAAAATAGTACCATAGCGGCGATTGCAACTCTTACTAAAGTGCCGAATTATAGAGGGATGAGTACCCCTGCCGACGTGAAACCGACCTTGTCGAGGTGGCAGGGCTTAAGCATCAATCGCAAAATACTGATTGATGCAACTAACAGGTTTCACAAAAAAAACACTTTTTATTGTTTTTAAAAACTATTCGAAATATTGGTTTGCTCGTAATGTTGTTGGTGTAACATGCACAGACGAGGTGATAAAAATATTTACATTGTTCAAAATAGATTGACATTTATAGTGCGGTGTACAACTCAAATTCTAAAATAACACCAGTCGCAAATTGCGCAAAATTGTGATGACAAAGTGAACGAATTAATTTCGCATGTTTATGAACTATATTTCAAGTAATCTTGAGAAATTTGCTACATTATTTGAAGATTACTCGATCTATTTTTACTACACAGAGAGTTGTGTTCATTTCATAGAATCTAGCAAAGGTAGCGTTGAAAATTATGCTATTGAAATGTTACTAAAATTGTATTAAAATCTAATTTGTAAGAATCATTTTAGTAAGGAAGCTTGTTTATTTAATAAACAGTAATTATTTGACGAATTATAGCGTAAAATTGGTTATATGAATATTGGAAGTTAATGGTGGCGCCGCCATCAGAAATATCTTCAACTTTTATAAGAAACACTTTTTATCTTATATTCAAGTCTTACTTTTAAAATTTCATCATTTTTCCATCAACAAATTTGACTCTAGGGCGATCACACATACACAGACGTAAATCCGAAAATATTCAAGTTCGATTCAGGGATGGTCAAAATGTGCATTTGAAAAATATATATAAATGCAAATTATACTGTACCAGTAGATCAACATTTAAAATTGAGGGAAACAAATGATACAATCGGTTAATTTATTTAAGAAGTTTTTTAAAAAAGGAAAATAAAAAACTTTAGCTGTTCGGTCGCTCTTAATTTTTAGGTAAAAGATGTTTGAGACGCACTGGTGTTGCTGTGCGTAACAAGTAATATTTTCCTGGTAGCATGTTATAATTATTCTGCAATCGGAAAATAAATAAATAAGCGAATGCATAAAAATAAGTTTAAGTGGTGCTCATGTCCACCGCCGCAGGAACAGGTGTCGGTGCAGTTGCAGCTCGTAAAGAAGTCAGTGCGCGTTTGCCGCGAGGCACCCGGTATATTTATATCCAGCGAATAGAACGACATTACCCACCAGTGCCGTCCGTTACACAATCAAACCATATCACTCACACACAAACAAACAACATTGAGAAAACAATCAACAATCGTACTCAGGGGACCTCGAAACGGTTATATCCATTAAAATCAATTGTTTTTATGATACCTATATTTTCCAAGTCACTATTCAACAGTTAAGAAAACTGACCTGTATAAAACAAAATCGAATTCTCATAATTCGTTCTCGATGAATAATTTTCAATCTTGGTTTTTCGCCAAAATAAAAAGTGTTGTTTTTTTGCGCCTTCAAAAATGATATATTTTCTATAAAATCAATTTGCTACGTTTATGAGGCGGTGCTATTAGAAATTCTTTCTATATGTGTGTGTGTGTGTGTGCGTGCTATAATGTATATTATTAACGGGCTCTGTTTTACCGGTAAACAGCATCTCCTGGCTACTGATTCACTACGTGTCGTAGCGGTAATTACCGCTAGAAATATGCGCTGGTACAGCTAGCGCGACAACTTACCCAACTATCCTTTTTCCTCTTTTTCTAAATACATATACACGAGTATATTTATCTCTTTTTACTGATGCTATCATGTTAAAACATATATAAATAACATACCTAAATTTGTACGTGTCACTTTGAAATTATACTATTTTAATTTTATAGAAAGGAAAGATTTTCATTTATTGAAATGCATGATTAATTATTACAAATTCCAAGATTTATACATAGATTTTGTTTCAAATATAATTTAATATTTATTTTATCTGATGTAATTGTAATATTAATTTTAAGTTTTTATAACAATTTATTAATCATTCTTATAAATCCTTGTCCTTTTTAAATAATTTAATAAATATGTAATCATGGATTTAACATGTAAATTTATTAGTTTCAAAAGCGATATTCAAATAAAAAATATTCTTTTATATGGCAGAATTGAAAATTGCCGAAAGGTTGTACGACGAAACGAACCTTTTTCGAGTTTGAACAATGAGCGGGTCACTTAAACAACCAATACCATAAAATATGTTTTGGGTTCGAGTTGGAACGTTAACGTCATAAAACTTGAATACAATAAGTTTTGAGATTTCTTTTCAAAGTATGGTCGACCTCCCAATAAACCTAAATGACAGCCTCTAGAGCGTTGGACAATAAACTGTCAAGTACTTTTGAATAGTAAAACACATGTTTCGCACCATGTCCCGTTGCTTCGACCGGATATCCGCTCTAGTGCCGAAGAAGAGCACTAAATCACGACTGCCGGTCATCCGTCACCGTCCAACTAACTGTTAACGAACTCATCTATGATTAAGGTATATATCATAGACAAGTTCTTTATAAGCAATCTTTTTTTTTTTTTTTGCTTGTTTGTTGTGTCGTTACTATCCGTTTTAGGAGATGAATGAGTGTGATTGTGCTTGCTGTTGATATTTTTATAAGCAAGGTTCGGCAAGGTCAGATTTGTCATCCATCTGGTGTTTTATGACTTATTTTGGTTGTAACGAACACGTGTTCGCTCAAGAAAACAGATTTTAAGGTCTCGTATGCGTAAATCATAGGACTGGCATTAGAGAATACGTTTTTTTTATAGGTTCAGACAAATTAGAAAACGTTGAGAATGGGACATCATAAAAATCTAGATGGCATCTGTTACGGAAGTACAGAATTTAATTTTAAACAAATTTGTCATTCTTTGTCTGGAGCGTAAATACAACTGACTGATTTATATTTCTTTGATTATATAGTTTTCTATATTTTAATACTAGAAATACTTAAAGATAATTTTCAAACGTTACTGTGGCACAAAAAATTAATCCACGTACCCCTTGAAACCGTTTCCTGTACCATTAGGAGAACGTGTAGCACAGTTTGGGAAACACTGTAATAGGGTAATGTATTATCAATATGCTTCGCCGATTAATTAAATTATTGGTACTGCTGAGTACGATCCTGTCCGGGCGTCGTTTTTCACCTGTGCGGCATTTATCGCGTCGTGTTGCTCTTCTTCGTCGTCTTCTTCTTCTACTTCTTGATGTGAAATGTGTGTGTGGCAGCCGTGTGCACAGCAGTGCCCTATTTATTCTCGGAGATTGTCAAATGATGTGTAGATAGTTAACAATCTCTGATGGTGAGCGTACGATTGTGCGCCATCCATCACAAACACTGAAACGCACACATCTCTTAACTCTTTAGCCAACCATCTCTTTCCAGCCAATGGCAAGCAGCCGCATTGCGTCCTTCTCTATCGGCTCCCACTTGTCCTGTCATTCTCGAGATTGTTTTCAATACAATTATTCATTCATTCATAAATTTTACTTTTTTCCTCGAAACATATTTTTAGTCAAATTTAATGTTTTACAAATATATATATACATATAGATTGATTTTGTTTATTTTTAGGCGTGATTAGTAATTGTTTATATTTGGTTCCATGTTTTACAAAACAATGCGTGTGTGTGTGTGTGTGTGTTAGACGTTCTGCGATTTTAGTTTGAAACGTAGGCTGTTGTTGTATTATTAGAATTTGGAGTTGGTGTATAGTATATATTTTAGAAGCAATTATATTCAGACATGTTTATTATCGTGGCTTGTTGGCTAATTTAATTTTAAACTACTGTTAAGAGTTTTATAAATTGAGAGAAATACTTCAATCTAGTGTTGTGTGTTTGAGTTATGAACAGTGATGCTAATTAACATTTTTTTGTTGATTAACATTAAAGGCGTTTTAACATCTAAAAACAATAAAGGGATATTTAGAAGTTGTGGGTTAAATTCAATATTATTTGAAATATTTATATTGTAGCTATAAACTCTTCGACACACCGTATGCTTCAGAATAAAATAGATTGTATAAGTCACATCGGTTATGAGAAAAATTATGATTTAATATATTCTGCCTCTATTCTTTAAAAAATTAGTGATTTTTAACTTGAACATGGTCTTAATTGGAATTAATCTACACGGTGTCGTATAAAGAAATATATATTTGATTATTAAAACGCGAAACAATATACCGGATTCTGTCCCTATTCTTTCCAAATTAGTAATTTTTAACCTAAATATGTTCTTAAATGGAATGAATCTTCACGGCGTCGTATAAAGAAATATATATATATTTATATATTTGATTATTAAAACGCGAAACAACGCTTATAAATAATGCAATTGGTATAATATATAAGGAGTTAAAAATATCAATGATATAAAATAAATATTTAAATAATATATACGATGCATTGTATATATGTCATACCTTCTGCTGAATATTAATTAAAAGTTATAGACATATGGATAGTACTTCCTTGAAACAGAATATTCGGAGACATTATTATCACATGCATATCTTAGCAAATATGCAACCTTAAAAATATGTGTCGACCAGTAATCAGAGTCCAATTCGCGAACTGCACATACTGACGGCTCAATCAGAACTAAGCTAAACTCTATTTGATTATGTGCTAGAGATATTTTGTTAAACTAACAATGGAAATAAGTATCTTCAGAACGAGAAAACTTATGAACTAAATATATTACTTGAATGAGTTCGTTAAAACATTTTGTGTAAGGAAAATAAACAATTGTTGTGAACAGAGTGTGCTTGCAATAATAAATACTGGTTTGAACAAGAAGTCAAGATTGACAAGAACGTTTAAGGCACACAAACAATAGTTTAATCCGAGTTTACACGTGTGGCAACAACGGTAATCCAGGGTCTTATCAGCAACCACGCGCATATTAGACTGAAATCCAACCTGTAAACAAAGTAACCAGTCTTGTGATAAGAATGCACAATAAGTAACAAGACAAAACACGTTCATGTTACCGAAGCAGCAGCACCACCTGAGGAACGGCCACGACCGGTATAGACGACCGCGCTTTGGTTACATGAAAGGCGCGGGCGAGTGCGACTGCCTGTCCATTGGCGTAGTGAAATTCTAATCAAAATATTTACATTTTGTTCGTAAGAAGAGATATAAAAATCCACTTAATATTCTGGTTTGTGTTCATCATCAACACCACTCTTGGATGCACTTAACTGGATGCACCCAATTATTATTATTAAGAGTTATCGAAATAGATTCGACGATGTATCGTGAACATATGGTTTATTACATTCAAAATACTATGTAACAAATATTTTATTTGTACATTCACAATAATTGGTACAAGCATAACGGAATTTAATTTTCATTGTTGTTTTACACAGACTTTAACTACATGCAGGCGTAGATTTATAATAAGAAGGTTAATATTCTTGCTGTGAATGCTAGCATTGCTTGTAATAAGCCAAACTGGATGATAATTTGTAATTTCTAATTGTGTCGCTAAATAAAAGTCGTTACTAGGCGAAATAAAAGTTATAAGAATAAGAATAGTGAATGTGTGTGTGTAGAGGAAAAGTGTGGTGGTGCGCTAGTGAGGTGTACGGTGCGCGAGTGAAACGAAAGGCTGAGTGTTGGTCCGTTGGCTGGTCCAGGTCGCAGTCTCCGCCGCCGCATCGTGGCCGCGTCCGTGTGCAGGTGTTACACAGACTGGCTGGCGCCGGCTCGCATTCCACACGCCGCGAGCGCACACGTGCACTCAGACTCTCCGCGCTCTGTCGTGTTTGTTGCTCGCTAAGCAAGAACGAACGACCGAACGAAGCTATGGCGCAGCGATAGCGACAGCGACGACGACGACGACGGAGGCGGGCGGGCGGGCGATTCTGCCTAGGTGCCAACTCGCTGAATGTGTATCTAATATGCATCTGTGTAACTGACCATATGTGTGACGAATTCGAAGAATCACATATATATATATTTATAACGTAGGCTGTATATCTGTATGTACTTCACACAATGCACATTATTCATATTGTACACATTTATCATTCACTACTTTACTACGGGAATAAAGTACGCATTGTATTTTATTACATTTTTACAAACCAAACACTCCATTCCAAAAAGAAATTTGTTGTGGCCAGCACAACACTTTCATAAATACACTGGTTTGCCATGTTTTTCTTCATATTCATTAATGGTTATATTATTATTATGGTCCTTAGAGCACAAAGGTGATATTTCCCCATGTATATTTAGCAAAACACAAGTTACTTTAATTATTTAAAATATGTTCCTTAGAGCACAAATGTATCATGTCCTGAAGAATTATGCTAGTTTTCTATATTTTAATATTTTATAGATTTTTCATGATTTAAATTATTTAAAATCTAGATTAAGTAGTTCTTCCGTAGAGTACAAAGGTGACATGTCCTAAATATTTTTGCACGTTTTCTATATTAAAATATGAAATATTTAAATATTTGCTCCTTAGAGCACAAAGGTGATATATCCCTCTGTAAAATTTTGTTATTTTCTTGTAGTTATGATTTAAATAATACAATATATAAATTATATATTTGATTAGGAAAGTAGATACAAAGATGACATGTCCTGAATAATAATATTTAATATTTGTTCCTTAGAGCTCTAAGGTGATATATCCTTCTGTAAAATTTTGTTACTTTCTTTATAAATATATCATCGCCCAGTCTAAGTGGGACATATCGTTTACTATAGCAACAAGAAACAGAACTGTTGAATCGGTATATATTATAAGCAGACATTGGGAAAATCGTCAAATCGTAGTCAAGGGAGTTTGAAACGATTTATCTTGTAGATTTCACAATCGTTTTATTTTATGATTCCCATGCCTTCTTTATCAGAAAGTAAAAATGTGTTTGAATAGATTTCCAATGCGCCTGTTCTATTACGATTCAAAACGAAAGTGAATATTGAATAAAAACACAAGTGTGCTCCGTCGCAGTGTGTCGTGTACATTTTTAAAACATCAAAGTTGCTCTGATTTAAAACAAACATGTGAAAATATGTTGAGAGTCATGGCAGCGCGCGGCAGATGTTTCATTCATTCATTATTATTTTATAAGAACCAGATGACGATGAATCAAGTTAGCAACAAATAAGAAAAAAGAACATTAAGAATTATTCAAGAGATACCGCTGAAAGTAAATACATCAATCTTACATATATATATAAGCCATGACAAGAATGGCTACGGCGCGATCTCTTATAAAATTATATATGTAGTAATCCATAATTAGTAATTACATAAAAGCGAGCATAAAGGGATGTTGATAAATGATTCTGCACTCAGCTGCCTTTCTTATTTCATCGCCAATTTACCAGTCTTTTGTTCAAAATGCCGAATGAGCCGAGGAGGCTACGCTACAGCTCTATAATTACCTTTATGGTTGGTAGGAGTGACTTGTACCGCGGAGAACGCATCGCTATCTAATTGTCATTTTTACTCGGCAGTAACACTGTCATTAATTATTTTGTCCATTGTGTATACGTTTGCATTATTTCTCTGATCAGGAAATCAATTTATACGAGATTTATTGATTCACTGCTTAGCTTGAGTTGCTTTATTAATATTGCTAAATTTTTGCTCACTGTATAAATAAACTATAGTGATCGATAGAATTTTCCTATATGGGAACAAAATGTAATAACACCCTGAGATAGACATGGTGGGTGAGACTGCATTTAACCATGGCATGAATTAATGTATCGTGACTCATTCTTTATGGAAGCAATTAGAAAAACCACCGGTATTTTTTAAGTAGTATATTATGCCTAATTATATGACTTTCAAACCGCACATTATTTACAAATAAGATCAAATTGCTTAATCTTTTACAGCATAATTTTTTCAATTGAATTGTTAAACATATGAATTATATTTAGTAATAATTGGATTGTATATTTCATAAAATAACCAAAATTTAAGTTGGTAACACGTATGTGAAGTTAGATAACATATGGCTGACGTAGAAAAACTGTGACAATTATAAAAGAATTCTAAAAGCCTTGACAGAATTAACACTAATACCAGGTAGTCTGTAATTGTCACGAAATTGTCTAAATATTTCCAGATAAAGGAAAATACGAGTTATAGGAAAAATGCAATATACAGAATACACAAGTCTCATTCGCAAAAAGTTTGATTTGATTTGGTCGACTTTCAAGTACAAATAACAAAATTAAATAAAAATGAAGTGAGGCATGGTTGGTTTGTATTCAATTGACATATGATGTTTAGTGTAATACATGCAAGTTGAAACTAGATCAAGAACAGCTGATAGAGCAGCGACTGTGCTGCCACCAACGGTAGTGTCACTGCTCATTTTCTACAGTACAAACAGAGCACAGTTATAATCGGGCCGGTCAATCAAAAAAAGCAAATCAATGACCGGGTTAATACCACCTATAAAGATACCCATATGGGTACTGGTTTGTTGGGCAACATGCCCTTATACACCGCCCATCATGCACTCAAACTCTAATAAACCTCTCGGGCTCGCCAGACCAAAAACTTAAACAGGTTCCCACACACCCTCCATACTTATTTCACCCTAATAATCCATCCATCTGCATGGAAAACATCCGTAAATCCATTAACCACACCACAAATCAGCCATTTACCTCCAAATTACCAATTGCCAATCGCCAAATCGAATGGATAACGGAATATATTTGCATGCGAATATTCGTTTCTCGTGTTTAAATCAAAAATGCTTGTCATCTGCAACATCGCCCACTTGGACACCTACACGGACTTGAGAGAAGGATGGATTGATTTGGATGTGTGGAGGAGGGAATGAGATGGATTGTGTTGACCGGTGGTCGACTAGACATGACGTCACAGCGGACACACATGTGGTTTTAGTTTATGAGTCAATGAATGAAACGCAATGATAAGAAACATTTGCACACAGATGTATCGGTTTATATTTCGCTAATTTTTATTGTAATATGGTCGTAGTGTGATTTAACACCAAAGCTCAGTGGCGCTACAGTCAACATGGGAAAATATCGGATTCTGCAGACACGGGAAAAAAAAAATGCTGTATTACTGTAACACTAAAACTAGTACCAATGGAATTTAATTATAATGCTATAGTAATAATAGGAGTCAATGAAATTTGCTTAGAGTTTCTACCCAAAAATATCCATAAAACAAGATAAAACTTATAACAAACATAGAAACAAGTAATAATATTTATATAAACAGTGTTATCATTTATGTACTGAAGACCTGACGTACACCAAACACGTCTATGAAACGTGGGTAACGCAAATATGATTTAAAAAAAAAAACTATCCTTAATGCTTTACATGCATCTATATTTGAAAATAAGGAGTGTCGTTCATAGCCTTCTTGATCATATGAGTCATTATTATACACATGTCCAATGATGATGATCTAGGCAAAAATTAAATTGTCATACACAAAAAAAAAACAACAACTTTAAGCGGACTCCACGCCTGTGTGTATTTCTTTATTTTATTGTTGGTGATTGTGGAACACTGCTGATTGGAATTTTAGAACAGGGGTCACTGAACTCCCGTAGTCTATCGCCAATTTAGAATTTTATGCAAAAACAAAAAATAAATGTAAGGTCACACGCTATTTTTTAATATATGGAATTAATATTCCGATCGTATTTTATAAGTATTTATATTTATATAACAAAGCAGATTTCCATGTAATGTGCAAATTTGCATTACATAAAAAGTAGAATTATACTTATAAATGATGTAATATTACTGTATTTTGTAAAATACTTGTATTCTTTGGCGATTTTACTATTATATAGTAATTATTTTTATGGTTCACACAAACAATACTTATAGCTACATCGTTGACCAATGAAATCTGGAAGAAGCTTATTTTTATTCTTCTGATTTGAGGGGAATACGTACCCACTAGTGTCGCTTGACAAATGAAGGACTTTTTTCGTACCTCCTTCGCGCGCTGCTTTATTCTCTGATGTCATGTGAGCAAAAGAAAGAGAGCAAAGTATTATTTCTCTTTTATTATTCTTCGCTTTCTATGGAAGTGAAGGGACCCTCCGTAAGGAAAATTATTGAGGGTGTGGGAGGACAGAGAGCAGAATTACATTTTTTTAAAGTTTTAACTGTCTAATCAAGTTATAAGCAAAAATTCTAATTCAGTGAATTATAAATTAAATGATTTGCTTATTAAATACAATAAACAAGATATCTTATACACTTTATCAAGAGTAAATATAGTGCTAAGACAATTTTATAAATGGATTTTTACAACATCAAATATCAGCTGCATAAATATGATGTAAATAACACCTGAGACAATAGTCACTAACTGACGTCATTAGTTTAAATATGATGTCATTACATATATTGACACCATTTCTTACTAAATCCAGATGAATTACTGAATCTGTGTCTAAAGAAGATGAGTATGATTCAAATATGTAATTGTCTAATTTTCGAGCATTTGAACGTAAGAAATAGGAAAAGAAAACTCTGTGTGTATTGAACAATGATGCAAATGCAAACAAACGAGCAATATTGACCGTTGACCTCGATGGGTGTCCACACAATTCACACCTGCGTGAAGTTGGCGCACACAGGTGGCTCGATCAGATTTCACGATTCAAAAAAACCACGGGTCAAATTCCTGGTGTCACGTACGTCTATGGTGGCTCACGTAATATTCCACCATAATATTTGCATATTAAACAATACGCATATATTTTTATGACCAATAACATTCTTCAATCGCGGTTTTAGTATTTATACTTTTATATATACAATTCACGTTGATACGAATATTTGCTAAATTGTTAGTCAATATTGAAAATCATTTTAATTTCAAGCAGAAAATAGGATAATTTTACTACATCGATAAAATCAATCACAATAATAATTTGCTTAAAATTCAAAAACGGGTGATCAAACGAGCCAACTAATAATATATGATTAATATGATCGATTCAGGAAAATTAACTGCTAAATATTCCGTTCTACGATGGTCGTAATATTTGCTATCAAATTGGCAAAAATTCAATATTTACGTACATTTGAAAATTTATGTATACGACAGTCTTAAGCCTTCAATTGAAATTCTCTTGGCGAGAAACAGTACATTCTGTATTAAAATGTAACAATAAAATACGTAAGATTTCCGTAATGAAAAGGTGTTCTCGGCAGAGATTCTATTGTAAACTTACTTTTGTTATCCAATTATTTGGAAATAGCTCAAGATCTATTACAACCTTCCAGCGAATACACTATTGTTATTTTTTGGTTGGTTATGCAAAATGATGTGGGAACCAAACAGTAAAAATGGAAATAGAAAAAGGTCTAACAATAATTAAAAATTATATAATACTAAAGCAAACACATTATTATAAGTAGTATAAATCAACATAATCAGTTATGAAACAAGTTGAAAATTTCCAGAAAAAATAAGTGACTTCCATAACAACACTTATTGTCAACATCAACAAAAATACGCATGACACCGAAAACATTTTAGTAGCTCTGACAATAATAATAGGCACTGGTCACCGTCTAGACTGGACAACCATTTTATTTATGCTATTTATCTCAAGAAGGCTGTGTGGACAAAACAATAAACGATAGGTACCTGCCAAATATGCTGTCCAGTCCATTAAAGGGATTACCTTTTATCTTATCCTATTTGGGAGGCCTACAATTTTGCCTTGTTCTAGCTAATGGCTCTCAGCGTGACGCATTGGCCTAACTAATGGGTGGTCCATATTACATGATTGTTTTAAACTCGATTCAAACTAAAATTATCCGTAATCATAAGGTTAGACCCATTTTTAGGATTTAGGAAACCTAAATATATGAACTAATAATTATGGCAAAGTAAAATAAACCATCTAATTGTTAGATTTACAGAAATAAATAATAATTATTATATGTTTATTTGGTAACTCCTGATTCTCAATTGGGATCTATCAAAATATAATTCGCTATTTGTCGAATTCGCAAAGCAGATTTGAACATATAAGAAAAACGAGAAGTACTAATTTAAATTCTGACTTGTATAACTTTATATAAGCTGGTTTATCTTCTGATCAAATTTCAATTAAAACTACTTCAAATTTTTTGTTAGTTGATCAAGGTTTACAGTCACTATTTTATTCAACCAATTAAAAATAAAATAGGAATTATAAGCTGTTCTTCAACTAACAATAGCAACAAAAACTAAATTTATTTTATTTGTTAATTAAGAATTGGTACGACAAAAAATTATCTTGGATACAATTTTTTTAAGATGCAAATCAGGTGAAGATATATATAAATTGCTAATAATGTTAGAGCACAAAGATTTACATAATTTTCCAGTAAATGGAAAAAAAACTTTTCAAACAAAAGTTGCTAGAAATTATACTATTATATTTCTTTTTCTCTACCTCGTGTCCTTTTTGCGATGTGCATAAAATGACTCAAATAATCAAGTACTTCCGGTTAAACTATCTATTTTAAAAATAAGTTTTCCTTCCCGGGATTTATAAATCTTATGTTCAAAACGGATATTTCAATTAAAATGTCGAGGAAAGTAAATAAGCAATCACAAATTCCAATTCCCAGCTAAATACAATTACCAATTCCAATAAATTCCAGTTAATTCATAAAGCCGTTTGCCATCAAAACCTCATAAACAAGCAAACAAAAATTCATATCACCTCAGCCATTACAAACGAATAATCAGAAACATTACGGCGATGATGACTGAAAGAACACGGAGATATGAGTGTTTTAGGCGAGGGACGAGGTCGGGGTGTGGGAAAAGTGCGCGGTCATGTCCATCACGTCTGTCCAACGGCGACACTAAGGCGGCAGAACACCTGCACTGTTGAAACACACACACACACACACACATACACACAGCGTCCAAGTAATATGTTATTCGTTTCACCGCACTCTACACCTGACCTGAACGGCACAGATTTATCCGGGTACACCGGGGCCACCCACCTGTGAATACAGTATGAGCTGTGTTGTATTTTAAAAATTACACCGAGAGCACACACCCCGGATTTAAAACAATCTTTTTAAACACAAACAAAAAACAAAGTTTGTGATTGGTTATTGCCAATTATATAGTCTAATTCAAAGTGAACCATGCCCCAAAGAACGAGGATAATTTTGCTTTATTTACTGTTAGCTAGTGTTTTTTTTTTAACATTTAATAAGTTTAGATGCCAAACAGAATATGGTTTGGTGTGTAATTTATGTAATTTCTTAAATACTTATGTTGTTAGTTGTTGGTAATAATTTGATCATGTTCTGAGCGGTAAGTATACTTAATAATAAATGATGTGAAACTGTGATGCGTGAGAATAAAATAATTTGAAATGAGTGGTGTGTGTGTGTGTAAAATAGCACCTTTTAAAATCACGAATTGTCTTGAAGAAAACATGCAAGAGACTTGCTGGTTGTGCGTGAGAACAAGTCATCGTAGCCAACAGAATCTCTGATAATTTCACGCGGAACTTTGATGGGAATAAACGCAACTAGATATTACGTCTGCATCATTTTATTTTACTTGTTCATGAGAGAATTTGAACGTATACATATTTGTGTTTTAACCCTGCGGTTGTATCGTAAAATCGAATATTATACAGTATGTAGATTTGAAATATATGATAAACATTTATCAAAATTAAATAATCTTGTACGCTGCACAATAAAAAGTAGCGATATTAAATCCTTTTGCTCCGAATGCTGTGCAATCAGTTTATCGACAGAGTGCGAGCTTATAACTAACTTATCGATAGTGTCATACATTAGTCACTGCGTAGTGGTTTGTGTATCAAGATATTGTTCAGCTAATATATTACAATGAATATAGCTTCGGGTCTTTGGAATTATAAAGCGCTGGAATTAAAGCGGAACAAAATGTTTTTCGTGTTTTTTTTTGTTTTGTTTTGTGGGTGCGTAGGTTGGCACGACTGATTTGCAGGTGGTTTGCGGGAGATAACTGTTTTAATTGCTTCTATAACAAAAGCAATTATTATTAATAGGCTTTTGTATAGCCATATTTTATAGTTTTTTGATACTACGATGTGGAGAGTTATAAATAATACAAAGCTATATATGAGGAGGTAGTTTTTACTATTTTGTCTGTGTATTTGTATAGTTTCGTGTACGATTTAATATCTCTCTTAACGAATAATAATGCCTGCATCTACAAAATAATGGAGATTTGATAATACTATGGATATTTGTACAGTTATTTGGCTGCTATAGCCGCAATTTTGAGTTAATATTTTCAAATTAGTCAGTCATGAAACCCTGAAAAGGAAAATAATTCTTTCTTTATTTGTTTTCTCGGGAATATATTTTTAAATTTTGAATAATACATTTCTGAGGCATTTTCGGTATTTATTTTGGTCTCAAATCTCAATGAAAAGTTTGCTATATATATAAAAAAACAAATGTAAAGTTGAATGCGTTTAATATATTTTTCTAATTTCTATTAATTTACGAGTTATTGACAAATTAATAATTTTTGGAACATATCCTTTATTTACGTAATTCGTATAGAAGTACAAATGTTAATATTTCTTAAATAATTTTTTATAACAATTCTACGTGCATATTTGAATAAAGTATATTTATATTATGTTTTCAAATTAAACCTAAGATTTTTAAATTCAACTTTGCATAGAGTTGGCGGCAATAGTCGTAATTGGTTGCCAATTTTGTACATTTATTTTTAGGTAAGCAAAATCTAAGTTCTGTATCTCTATAAAAGATATAATTATGACCAAGTTGGTTGTTTCAAAAATTTAAACAGAATCCTATTTCTAAAAAGAAAATGTTTTACTAAAATTCTGCGTAAAGATACATATAAGTTTTGTGTTCAGATTCGAATCCGCAATCTTCATGGAGAAAGGTTAGAACAGTTTGGAGTATTGGCCGGTTTGGGCCGAGATTCCGAGTGGCTTTAAGACAGGTGATAAATATTTCATTGATGTCACAAATATTGATGAGAACACGATGCGACAAGAACAAAAAGCCTCATTTAAAACCCATCTTGAACGCAAACTGTAAAACAACTTCTTAGCCAGATAAATTTGGGACAATCGACTTGGCCAGAAAAAATCTCGCCATTAAAAATATATGAACTAAATCGGAAAAAATTCTCAGCAATAAATATACAACAAATTGACAAGCATTCAGAGCTCGCATTTATCTGTGTGAAACGTTTTTCATGTCCCAGAAAAAGGACATGAAATAAAAAATGACCAAAATCAAGTTACACATGAGGAGGCCAAAGACATACTTGTGAACCCATGCGAAAAGAATCCAAGTTGACGGAATGGAGCAAACAAAACGAATCACAAGAAATATCAACTTGATTTTTGTAGCAGCACGGAAGCGCTCATTTCATTTCAATGTTTATGCTAATTGTGCCACCTGTTTGTCAACTCGCGAACCACTCAACGACGAACTAAACATCTTATCGGTGCCATCGACATTGTTGCATTGCGATTAAAATCACAAATTTGTTTTGACTTGACCAGACATTTTCTCGTTCTTTTTTTTGCGAAGATTTTTATTTGTTCCTCAGGTAGAATCCTACCCTCTAAAAACTGTCCTGAAGCTAACCGTATCAAATAGGATCCTTACCTCTAAATACTCTTCTGAAAGTGATTCTAGTAATTTTGTAACAAATGTCAAAATAAGTGCATAATTAGTCAGTTCACACAAAGTTTAAATCAACGAACATTTTAAGTTAATTAATATTCTGTAATAAATAACTAGATTTCTGGGATAAATGCCCAGATGCAATGATGTAGCTAATTGTTCTATTTGCAACGTTGCGCAACTTCTAAACGTTGCTAAATTTATTACACGTTGGCCATTCAAACAACATTTTGAACGGAATTCTAAATGTCATAATCTAATCAGGAAACGTCAAGGAAAAGGTCGCACTTAACATACGAAATATTAAAATTCAATATGTCAAACTGAAATGTTTATATTAGCCGTATTCTTCTTACATAGAAATGCAGTTTACTCAGTTTAAACTCAGTCTATTGTTCTGTCTACCAAACGTAGAAACAGAGCAAGAATTTGAGTTTGAACTGAGGCAAGCGTAAAAATAATACAGCTATTGTCAGACGTCAGACGACCAACTAAAAACGGAAGTAGACAACAGCTATTGTAATCTTTGGTTACAAGTTTGTAACAATGGTGTTTTTTTAAACGAACGCACCGAAAAGAAAAAACACATTAATCAACTAAAGTCTTAGCTGATTTTCAGCCATCTAATTAATTTTGTTAGAACAAGTAATAATATAGTTATACATTCTAAACTATTAGTTCAATGACTAATTAGTCGCTTCATCCAAATGAATTAGATGGCTAAAAATTAATTAATACTAGTTGATTACTAATATACGATAACTAAATAACATTATCTAATATATTGTAATAAAATTCGATTTATGGAAGTTTGCCTGTATTTACAATTCGGTTCGAAATTGAATAAAGACGAGGTATTGCCTATAAATCACAAGACGTATAAAATAATATAAGCAATACAACTTAAAATGTGTTTATCGATAAATCAAAGTTAATTGTATATTTGATCAGTTGATATAAATCCTTAATCGATAATTTCGCATCAAAACAAAACGGGAACTTAAATCATTACAAATCATCACTGATCTACAAATCACTGATGTGAATAAATGATCGAAAAAGCCAAATAAATCAAGCACACAGTGCGAGAAGTATTCCAATACTTATCTGAGCGCAACAGATATCAAACACGAAGCGGGAGAGTCAACGAACAGAAGTAATAATCATAAATTAGCATGAGTTCTCACCGGGAGACCGAGGTGTCGCAGCTACCGTTCTCTCCACGAAGATAAAATAGTAACGTACACAACACACATACACACAAACAGACTTCAGAGAAAGAACTCTCAGAATACATTTTGCACTTGTAAAAAATATATCAAACTGAATCGTTTATTATCTTAGAACAATTAAATACGGAAGTAGATGTCAGTTTTAGTAATCTTTGATTTCAACATTGAAACATAATAAATTTGTATTAGTAAAACTGTAAGACAAGTAAGAATTGAACAAATCCAGTGCGTGGGTGTATTTGTTAGCTTTCTCTAACTCCAAGAGCGGCACAGCTGCAAACAAAGAAAGAGTTGTTGTTGTTGTTAAGGAATCTAATAGTTAATGCGGTTCACTCACTTGCACATTGGAATTATAATGTAACAGTGAAAAGGATAGCGATACCGTCAAGCTCGTCTTTGGTTGTGACCTAACGTGTAACGGGGTCAAACTGTGAGACGCCAGGGTCAAACACATGAATTATGGAATCTGAAATCTGCATTGTAAAGCCGAACACCTTGGGTGCGTTGTCACTGAAGAGCGGCTTTCGCCGTTTAGTTTGGATCACCATTACTCACGTGTGAGAACGGTTTTATCCGCTAAACTAATAGCCGATGAATTTATTTATTATTGAGAACAATATTAGATGGCACGAAATCTATTTCCATGTGATTTACTAAATGATTAGCGTTATTGTTACCGTTACTATAAATCAAATGGTAATATATGTGTATAATAGATTAACCCGTGGGCACCATGTACCCATATCACATCCATTCGTCTAATTGAATAATATAACGGGTGGCGATTTTTCATCTAATTAGTATTATAAATTTTCTTACTGCTACTATTTTGTATATTTGAATAGATTATTCAATACACATTAATAACCTCATTTTAATAACTAGCCAGTGGCGGGGCTAGACTTATGCAGTGGCAAAGCATTTCTTAAAAGTGATAAATGGGCATATGTCGAAATAAAAAAGAAAATCAGTTTGTTGGCGCATAGTACAATATTCATGATCAGCTGTTACAAGTGCTGCCACCATCAGTAATGCCAACTTACCAAGCGAATTCCAAACTGATACATCTACGATTTAAAAGTAAAATGTAAATGTTTTGCACGTGTTCACAATGAATCTAATATTCAAAATAATAAAGTCGGAAAAAAATATTCCATTGACATAAATACATGCATCAAGACTAGACGAACACGTGTGTCGTTTTGTTGTATATATGATTTTGAAACATAGAGGTTTTCAAAATGTTTTTACTATAGTCGCAAACGACGCAATAATATTTAGATCATTTTTATAAAATGCTGACGTACGCATTTAATATATGCAATTCCTTTTTTTTTATTATATGTAATAACTTCGTGATTATTGAATACTTAACCCGAGGTTTAAAGATGGTAATGATCGATTTTATCGTCCGTTGGGACTACACTGCGAATAGAAGATGCTCTTTAGTAATTTGTACGAATCCTAGTGCAAAAACCAGCTCAATCATATGATTTGTTATTTGGCGACACATTAGTTTGAAAACGGTTCGGATTATAGGGTATATGAAACGTGACATCATTGGCCAATATTACCTCCAAAAACGGTTATGGTTAATAAGAATCATAAATTATTTGATTAACTGCAAAAGGAAATGCTGGTTATAGCAGTCTCAAGGTACGACATCGGCGTATGCAAATATCTCAGTGTTACCAACATGATTGCAATGACATCTTGTAACCTGGAGGTCACATACGTACATACTTCTTACATAACAACTGTACACCTGCAAAATCTCTATATTACCAACAAATTGCAGTAAATATTTTTACATAAATTCTATTGAACTTTTAAAAGTTAATAACTCTAAATCTAAAGATTTTTAAGAAAAGAAGGTAATTGTGATCTTTCATAAAAAGAAATAGGTGCACCCTTTTATACTGTATGCCTACATTTGAGAAGGTTTAAGAAAGGAATACAATTCCTATGGCGAGTACAAGACATATGCCGTCTATTTTATGTTTTTAATCTTTTTCCCGAATTCTGTCGAATAATACGAAATTTAATATTCAAGTCACGTATACGAAGAATGTACCACGCAAACATGAACAAAGTTGGACTTTCCAAAAATAGTGCACGTTCTGAATAAATCGTAATGTTTGAGTCACCTCGCCGCACAGGTGGTTCGACCATGCAGAGCATTGCCAAAAAGAATGCATCGCAAGTGCTGGCAATCAGGCGACAATCCCATATGGATTACAACGACACATATTATTTCCATCTGTTGTTTGCATCTTTTCTTGCTTTGGTCACTATAATAAACAAACATCTGCAGTGTCCTACACCAGACTTTCTGCTATAGCTATAATGTATTTTTGTTTTAAATTTGGACATTCGTTGATCCATGGATACAACATAATACACGGTGTAAAATTGTAAACAGCGTAATTTCTAAAATGCTAAAAAAATGGTATAGTGATTGAATACGTGAAAATGAAGAACCAGAACAAATCTAGTAGAGATCTATTATAGTGACTTTCGAAAACAAATCTATAAACATGAGTTGGACATGCACGCATTGGTATACTTCACTCCATCCATCGCAGATGTTGTATGATGAAGTATAAAATCTGCACGATAAGCGGCAATCATTATATTACAAATCGTAATGTGTAACATGTGCAAGATGGATATTGTTAGTTTCGTAATTTTACTAAACATCAACAACCATATGCTTGTCTATTACTTTCATTTTTACACGAATTATTTACCAATTACCAATTAAACACAAAACCACAATCAACAGAAAAAGATGATAAATCATACGTTTGCCTTTTCATAGTGAAATATCTGTTGTGGTCAGCACAATACTTATAAAAATATGGCTAATTCTTTATTTTGTTTTGCCATGATGAAACAATATCAATCACTGTCGGAAATCTCAGTGCCCCATTTAGGATTTAAGAGACACGTAATCGGTGTTACTTTTGTTAAAATAACATAATTTGTACGCAATTCTGAATACATTTTACACCACTTCTGTGTTACTCTAATGGGACACACAATTATAAGTACCACTTGTGTCGTTTTGAAGATGCAAAAAGTAACATGAGAAACCATTACATCCGATTAAGATATTATTCTCAAAAATAGGAGATTTACATCTGGGATCTTAAAAGTTGAAATATTCACAATTTTATCTTCAATGGGTTTGCTTACACGTATAAATACAATCGTGATTCATATAATAGGCAAAACGTGTATTTCCGTTAGAAATCTCTAATCTTCATGATTACAATACTTCCTTATATATGTACATTTGTATAAAAAGATATACAGTCGCGTATTTTACAAATTAGAATTGAATTGATGCCAGCTTCATCAGCCTAGGGCTGAAAGACTGCCCTGAAGCTAGGCAAGAAGTAATAATGTTGGGATGCGAAGTTCCATTGGCCGCGGTTCGAAAAACAATCACTGCTAAAAAGCAGCGATTGAACGTGGCCGAGTTCTTGCGTTCAGATTCCTTTAGCAGAGCGCCGCGGTGTCTGACGCACACCTGCACACCTAGCGGCGGTTATCCGCGAAACAAACGCGACCTTTGCTAATTATTAAGGACCGCACTCTTATTATTAGCGACTCGATTTGTGTATTCAATAGTTGGAAGTACTGTAAGATAAAGTCGCCTGATTCCTGGCCTGTTTGACTAATAGATCAGTTCACGAAATGACGGAACCCGCATTGTTGAATCTAGCAAATTGTGTGAGAGCGACTTGTATAAATGAAGACAATCCATGTTAGACAGAGAGGCGATGGTTGAGATACACACGTTTGGTTTGTTTGATATGATCACGATCTATGCGATGAATAGAACTTTCCCTTTTTAACTTTTGTGCCGTATTTCGAACAGATTGTTATTTGTATGTTCAGCTTGCATAATCACCACCACCAGGTACGATATCAGCAACATTAAACAAAGAAAGTACTTGTATCAATTGATAGTTATGTAAAATGCAAATCAAAACCATCTTGGAAGAAAAAGAGAAATTATTATAACAAATACCCATTAGGAAATAAAATCTAATTATGAATTACGAGCTGAAGACACTGGGTGCCTGTATCTATGCTTGTTTAATCAAGTATGTGTCACCACAAGATTCCGTGTGTGGATTTCACTAATGAAACATGAAACAAATAATATTTGTGCTACTAAAAAAGAATAATTCGTTTCGAGAGATGCAATATCCAATTTGAATATCCAGTCGTAATTCGATGATTTGAATTCTCAGAAGCCAATTTCAATTAAGAATTCGTCTGAGTTATATATACAGCTGTAGACATGTTAGCAATTCCCCACTGACCTGCTAAACTAGCTTGTTATGATGATCTGGGCGGCAATGGCGAATCCTAACCTCCTCACGTATTAGAGAGAAATAGAAGAGTAACAATTTTGCAGGTGGCCACACTGTGCAGACCATTTGAAACAATTAGGTTTCGTCTGAACGAACCGACCCAAATTAGAAAGGTGTTCTTTATATAATATTTTATATAGCTAAAAGCTGCGATGCGTGATCATGATCAGGGAAATAGTTTCTGTGCACCGCCTGCTTCTTAACTAATTCTGACCACAGGCGGCTTAGAAAAAATGTGCAACCGAGTCGCCACTTGTCCGCTATTTTTTATTCCTTCTTGGCCACTTCGGCTAAAATGAAACATTGTAATCATAAACCATTTCAAACTTGATAATGGATATTCACGTTTTCATACTCCTTACATTAATTATTTCCTCCTGTTGTTTTCATATACTTTGTCTTTCTAAATAAACAGTAATCATTCGAATTATGTGTAAATGTTCAGATAGCCGATTTATTTCTTTAGTACTTCCGTATTGTATATTTTGATTTGTTCAACTTATATAACCGATATGTTTGGTATTGTATCCATGATAATGTAGGGGCGGTTTTTGGGGCGGATACGGATTTGCCCACCCTATTTCATGGGCTACCCTTCCATCAACATACCACTTAGTGAGTATGATTATACATTTAACAGTTTTATTGATTATCAAGTCATTTGGAACTGTTTTAAATAATGTTTAAAACTTTTTGTTCAAATTTCGGTATAAAAAATATAGTTGCAATTCCCGTTGACAACTAGAGCGATTGTGCAAAAGATTACATCCCATAAACTTAGCTCATATACACACACACAAACCGGTCAAAACAGGCAACAACAAAGTGACTAAAAACGGGCATTTAAAAACCAACGTCCCGCTTTAGTTGAACAACAATAACCACCCTAGAAACCATCATTAAAAATCTCTGTTCGTCGGTACATTCCCTATAAAAATCACTGAAACTTAAAAGTGATTCGGGGTACTCAATGCTCAGGTGTTTCGTAGGTGTAAAAAAGAAATGGCTTTATATGGTCTGGCATTAGTTAAACAGAGAGAGACAAGTAAATT
Source organism: Leistus spinibarbis (assembly GCA_933228885.1). Lineage (NCBI taxonomy): Eukaryota > Metazoa > Arthropoda > Insecta > Coleoptera > Carabidae > Leistus > Leistus spinibarbis. The sequence goes on from OW121795.1 coordinate 11,622,910, forward strand.
CGGGGGTGCACCTGTGTAGGAGAAGAATGGAGTGATTGGGAGTGGTGTGAGTCGGAGAGAGAGGAGGATGTGGCGACAGTCTGTCGGGGAATGTGGCCTACCTGTTGCCTATACCCTAGACTGTTTTTGTCTGATTAGGAATTTATAGTAAACGGTCACCGTCTGTTGGCAAAGGGGGTTTTCGTGGCTGGCACTGATATTTTAGGATTTCGGTTTCTTGGGAACCGTTTTGTTGTTGCTAAATATGGGAACCGTATTGGACAATAAAGGGCGTGGGATGTGACGTCACGAATCAATGGGACTTTGTCGGCGAATTATACAATTAAACCAGTATTAAAGGTTAAATTATTAATGAATTTAAAACACATAACTGTTATATGAAATATATACGCTCCATTTTTTTGTGTAAATAACTACGCCATGATTAGATGAGTAGCTAATTAAAATGAAGGAAAAAATAAGGCGCGCGGCGCGGTATTAATTAAAACTGAAAAGGCAACAAGTCCTAAAATGGTAACTGATCTTTAAACGCGACAATAAACGGTGTTTGATTGTGTCCCATTGATCTGTTCATTCAATGCAGCTCAGCCATCGGTTGGTTAGTTGATTGGTTTATTTAACTTTCGGTAAGTTGATCGGCTTTCGTGATTGTTCCTCCATACATGGATGCATGTAATTGACAGCTCCTACTTGTTGGTTGTTGGCCATTCACACGTTGCGTGAGCCACGGTAGGCATGCTAAATAAAATATCTAGATTTCTACGCATTTATACACTTGCTTGACTACCATTTCTTCATGAACTAACATAAATTTAATATTACTGTCCTCGGCACCAATGCTGGAATATTCACTTATCATCTACATAAATTCTAATTGCTTCTACTTGCTGAGTTGTTAAAAGATCGTAAACTGATCCATTGCCAATTTCAATACATCTTTTACAAATTCAGATATTTAAGAAAAATGTTCGTAATATTTCGTAGTACGCTAATACTAAGAAGAAGAACACGTTGTCTAGTTTCAAAAATAGTTTATTAATTATAAATAGTCTATTTTATTACTCGGGTATCTTTGTCATCAGAGAAACACATACCGCAGTTTAAAATTAGACGTTTAAACCGAAAAATACAATCCAGATGTTAGTTCTAATACAACCATCTGACAGGTCTTTTTCTTAATTATTGTATTCCCAACCCTTTAAACCGAAAAATAAAACGACACCAACTTCGAAAACGACCAATACGTAATACAGAATCCACAAACGTACAAAAATCTCCGGCACACTACGTAATTCATGGTCAAATTTACGATTTAGTATAAATTTCTATGATTCCGAATCCAGTTGTGGAAATCGTGAGTGGTTATATGGTTTGTATGAGTGACAATCGACGAGTATTGCACCGTATGTATGAAACGGTGGGCGGGGTTAGTTGTGGTCTCTGTCCCACTAATGTACGGCTGTATACACGTGGGAAACTGTTGGCAACGGAGAGATGCACCTGAGTATGCAGTTTAACATCTCACCGCCACAACATCCGATGGCGCCAGAGGCGAAACGAGAAGTGGTGGAGGTCTGTTAGACCAAGAATCTGAGCCCATTGTTTTTACTTCTCTTCTGGCGATATTGGCTCTAATAACATGCTACGAGCATATGATTCATTCAAACATGAATTATACTTTTTACGGTAAACATTTTTTTGTTTAATTTTACAATATAACGAATAAGTATAAAAACGAACAACAATTTGTAAAAGATATACGTCAATTTTTTTAGCTTGTCATACAGTATGTACGGGCGTGTGTCTGTAACATTATGGTAAACAAAATGTTTCCACAGATATTTATGGACGTAACTCCTCTAATGACCAAATTTTGTATACATATAATAGCGCCTATTTATTGTCTAACAAATTTCCAACCCAATTGGCCTAATACTTTCAAACACACGCAAACCCACATAGAGACGTCATCCCGAAACTTTTAAATAAAACATCAAATCCTCATAAAAAAGCCTTCCACAGAAGGTTTATCGTAAGCTGAAAGCAACATAACCCAGTTTCTTGGAAGCACGGCGAGTGTAGCACTAGGAAATATAAGTTGGGGATATATTGCATTTTATTTTTTACTTTCCAAGTTGACAACAATGCTGTGTCGGCAAACAGAGATTGTAGAAGGATGTGCACCTTACTCTACAACAGCACAATAAATCACAATAAAAATGTCGTTGAGGAAAGAATCTTGTAAGATAATGTTACCCAAGAAGGAACGGTATAAAAAGCACTCTATGTATTTACTACCGCTGTTCAACTTACCTGTATATAATTTGCACGTGTTCTTCGGTGTACCAGAGATCAAAGTACGCCTAACATTTTTTGTGGGGGGTTTTTTCAAATTTTCGGTAGAGATTTTTGTTTACTTGTTTTAGTTTTTTGCATTCTTAGACATAGTCTAATAGGAATGTAATCATGAACAATTTCGAACTAGTAGTTTTAACGGAAATACACATTTTGATGTCTCAAATCTTACTAAGACTTAGTTAAGAGTCAAGACTTGTATGTATTCTGGAAAAATAAACATGATTTTTGAAACTAATATCTTAACCGGAAGGTTTACTATTCTTTGCATATCTCAAAAACAACAAGAGTTAGAGAAAAAGTTATTCTTATAATAGTAAAGATATTTAAATTTCCAGCAACTTTTGTTAAGAAAGTTTTATTATTTGACGAATATTATTTATTGAAACATCGTCTTTGAAATTAGTAATTTACGTTTCACCAGTTACAATACATATTGACACTGTTTCATAGCTATTGTAGAGCAAATTTATAACAAAATAAAGCATTATTATAAATATAGATAGGGAAAGTAGAGTGAAGTCCATTTTTTTTTAAATCAAATTGCACCAAAGAATCAAAAATATTATTTGTAAATAAATCTAAACTAATGATATATGTTGTATAAATAATTTTCTATTATATTTATGTAGAATTAATTGTATAATTCTGAGTGAGTTATTCCAGTGTTGAATTCTCTGTTGAAATTAGTGATATCACAATTAACGTCCAGATAATTACATTCTAATAGACCACACAAGTTGGTAAGGCTTACGCTTATTATTAGACGGTGAAACGTTATAATTTTGTATGCTTCCCTTTCCAATTTTTTATACGGGCCATTCTATAAGTGGTATACGGTGGAATCAGAGCGGGTTTAATGATACGGTAAGATTGTTTCTTTATGCCTAATTTCGTCTGTTTAATTACAAGAGTATTAGATTGACTTGTACCATAAATTCAATACCAGAAACCATTCAAATTCATTACATGAAGTTTCTAATTTACTCTTTGAAGTAATATTAAAATAAACTTTGTCAACTAGAAAGAGAAGTGAATATACAAACTGTATAATGTATTACATACATTAAAATCTCGGAAAGTTGAAAACCTGCATTGATGACAGGAGACAAATATATATGATTCGCTTTTATTAATGAAATATTTTTGTGCTAGCGTTTCGATGCATATACAATTCACGTGTGTGTGTGTGTTGGTGTCTTTGACTGTACGTGTGTGTGTGTGTGTGTTTGTGAAGAAGCACACCTGCGCTTGAACCGCGCACAATAAGATTCCTGCATCGTGGACACCTGAGAGATTTCAGTACGCCGGTCAGAATGGTCGGTTATTTTCTTAGGTTATTCTTCTTTGGTCTTGCCATGGCCAAACCGGACCTCCTTACCACTTCTTCTTCTTCTTCTTCTTCTTCGTGCTGGCTTGGCTGTTGTTCTTCATGCGGTGGTGGTCCTCCGCACTCTAGATGACCTCGCCTGTTCTGTTTCATTTATTATTATTATTATTGTTCAGCCTACACACGTGCGTTCACTGTCCAGAAATTATATTATTAAAGATGCTTAATTTATGCAGCTGCCCTCCGGACCGGACCACTTTCAACGAATCTGTGCTCGCATTTTACTTACATATTGAGATTCAAATTCTTCTTGAAGATTTTTGAACCTAAACTATTATATTTTATGTTTATTTGGTTTTGTGCCTTTTTAGATATGTCTGATTTATGCCAAATTAATCGTGAAAATTAAGTATCTACCAAAAGACGTAAGAGGATAATTTTCCTGTATTTATATTTTCTATTATGCCATTTAGTAATTCCTGAAAAAGAGTTGTACGTTCATAAAGTAAAAAATTAACAACCAAGGAAACTAAAAGGGTAATTGAAAATATGAAAACAGGAAGACTTTTGGGTAATTGTATTCTATGTCCGTCATTTGACAGAATTTTCTTATTTCGATTAAATTGAACAAAAAGAAGTAAAGAACAGTTACATTTACTTAATTTCTGCATTTCTAAATCGGCTTTTAGGTAATTTAAAAATTAAATTATATTTATTTTTAACATGAATTTTCTTCAAATTCACATAATAATATTTTTGAAACAAAATTATTTACGACGATTCGGCACTCAGATTTAAGATCAACATATTCAGATTGTTGTCTTCATATAATTTGGTCTAAATTTTGTCCACTAATTTCACACGTCACGTCGTTTCTTGTTATGTTCATGAAATCGGACCGTTTTCGTGAAATTTGACTGATTTTTAGATAAACAATAGTCTAAGTATACATTATTAAATTTGCTAATCAATATATATCCAAATGGAATAATTCATATATGTTCCATACAAAGTAAAACAAAAGAAAAAGCAGAAACCGTAATACATTTTTTAGAAAACATTAAATATTGTTTATAATCGAATAGTTTAGCAATAAATAGCGCTATATATTTTTTCTCATATACAACCAGACGTTCGTAATTTATGAACATCATAATATAAAATAATGAAAAACAAGTTTATTTTACTATTTACTCAGAATTGAAAGCATTACTTGTAAAAGCATCTTCGATCATCATATATCAATATCGATTTATTGGCTATTTGTTGCAACAGTCACAAAAACTAGGAAATATTTGTACAGCAATATACAATACCTCAAAGTACGCGCGGAATTATTTGTAACGATCAGAGCGAGAGGGTATTATAAAGAAAGATGGTTGAAGTGACAGTTGATGAGATATAGATACTAATTTTAGTTATTTGAGGTGTTTCTTGTTTGCAATAAGACTAATAAAGTGTTTTGTAAGTGAGATTCAAGTTGATCTTAAGTGCGTTAAGAGTTTTGTGTAATTTTAAGTGTGGAAAATCCGTAATGTATTCTAACAGTACCGTGGACTTCAAATACAATATTGAATATTCAGGTATGTGATTGTTTATTGTAATATTTAATATAAGATTAGAAATGAAGCGTAGCTTAAAACTAATCCTTTACTGGATTGTGAAATATATTTGTTTTAATCTGTATTATACGAAATAATATAGATGTACCACTAAGTGTGCTTGACAGAGACTTAGACTGTGTGTTGCTTTATTAAAGTAAGTTTTAGCAAATCATTTATGAATATATTAAATATGGTGTATCTTTGTCATATCTAATTATTGGATAATATTATTTTTATATAGGTTATAGTTCAGCAATTTCAGCTGTCAAAAACAATAACGTTGGTATTACTTAATACTATTTATCACAAATTTCGTCATTGGCGATCCTGATTAAGATTACAACGCCCTGACGATAATAATTAGAACTAGCGGAGATATGATTTCGTTTCACCATGTAGATTACTTCCATTTAAGAATTCTAGAATTGTTTATATCTCATTCTCTGTCTAGCAACGGTAAATATATATATATTAATTTCCGACTTATTTAAGATAAATATAAATAATTTTGTAACGCAGCACCCTAGAACCATATAATATCTACAATATGGCATATTTTATACAACGAAATTTTATTAGCTGTAAAATAGTTTATTTCAAAAAAATATCTATTTCTCAATTTACAGCTACAATAATAAAATTTCGTTGTAAACAAGATTTGGTACGCGTAAAACGCACCAACGCGTAGAGCTCGCCTTTAGGTAAGATATGCATTGCGAGCAGTGGTTTTTAATTATTATGGCCTTTTGATTAACAATTTGAAAAAATATAGATATAAAAAGTCTTACAATTTTTTGTAGATTATATTGATAAAAAAATAAATTTAGTGCATATTTAAAAATTCAAAATTATAATATTTAATAATTTTTTTCGGGCAACAATATGAAAAAATCTTGTAGATATAAAATATCTTAGAATTTTTAGTAGAATTTTTGAGTGTTTTAATTAATTTTATAAAGGCAGTATTAAGGGGGGTTGTAAATTTTGGGGTCCTATAACTCGGGAAGTATACAGGCGATTGGATTTAAACTGCGAACGGAGACAAATAGGATGCTAAATAATATGTGTACCAAATTTGGTGTAAATCGCTCCGGTACCTTCAGCGGAGTAGAGGGCACAAATTTGGTCTTACGAGCACCGACTAACATCCAGTTATATATATTTTTGGATTCAGGGCGAAGAGATAAACACTTTGTGTAATGGAATTTTTTGATCCGAGCATACTACAGACACACGACCGAATGCTTTAGCTTCTTCGGTACTGGGCGAGCTAAAAATATACCATATTCTAGATATTGAATGGTTCTTATACAAAATTATTTATATAAATCTTAATAAGTCAGAATGCAATAGATATTTACCGTTGCTAGACAGAGAACGAGATATAAACGAGTCAACAAATTTGGATAAAATGAGGATAGAATCCAGAATATTAAAACAGCATTTTTCTCATAACCGACGTAACGAGCATACAAAATACGTTGTATAACGTGTGTCGGAGAGTTTAGCAAATTGATTTAGAAATGTGTATTTTTGTAAAACAAGAACAATACGATGTGTACGCTGGTAAAGGGTTAGTTAGATGTTAACGACTTGAAGTAACAATGGATAGACATACCAATGTAGTGATGTGTACCAGATAGTGTGGGCGCTTTCTAAAAACAATATACAGTTTCCTGACTCTGGGTAGACAGATCGTGTAGTGTAGTGTAGTGGTGTAGTGATTTACAAGTAGCTAATTGCTATGCGTACCGACGACTCGGCCAGGTAACGACTGGCGCCACTAAGTCGTTCTCTGAACAATGACAAAGTCATACACACATACACGGTCACAGTTTCCTCTAAGCTAGCTGTCTTTCCTTCGTCTCTGCTGCTTATTTTGTTGGCTCGACCAGTGACTTTACAACAACAATAATAATTGTAAATGAATGTCAGAATATCTAAAGGCACTTTTAACAGGTGACTTCCAGGTAGGTACCTGTTTGAACCGATTGTTAGGATACTTTACAGTATTACTAAAAATATTAACTATATATATATATATTTAAATTGTAATAAATGCAATGAAATACATATATTTAGTAGCATTGTTGTGATTATTCCTACCACATCCATAGCCCTATTATACTCCACTCTCTCTAAAAAGGGTCTAGGATAATGAGTAAAGATACATATATATGTAGGTATATTTATATTTTATATTTATTAAAAAATTAATAAATACCCCATAATTAATCTTAAATAGACATATTAATTGAAATCAAACATCAAGCTCGAAAAAATTGGCCTGAATTATTTTTATAAAATTGTATCAGTATACGTAATTAAATAAAAATAGTCTGGTTAATACACAGTTTCGGAGATAAAAAATAACCTTCAAAATAGACCCTTTTCTATAGTAATTATTTTTTAGCTTCAATACTGTGTATTAAGAGAAATAAAAATACCGAGCATTTTACTATGCAATTACGCATCGACTGATATATTTATAAATCTAACTCAGGCCAAAAAAGTAAATCGTTGGATTTTCTTGTTAGGAATAGAATATGCAAATATATTTGCGGGATATTTACATTATTTTACTGCACAGAGAGAGAGAGAGAGACAGACGGAGATATATATATATATATATATATATATATATATATATATATATATATATATATATATATATATATATATATATATATATATATATATATATAGAGAGAGAGAGAGAGAGAGCGCGCGAACGGATATTCTAATAAAACTGATATTGTTTTATTGTACCATTGTTTTGACACTGCGATTTTCATAAACAATTTAGTGTCTATTCAAATATGAGCAGCTAGCGCTACCTTTGTTTCAAAGGTGAAACTAAAATATGCAATAAGAGATCTTATATTTTTCAACTACAGTAGCACCATCTGCGATTTTCATGAACAATTTAGTGTCTTATTAAATATGAGCAGCTAGCGCTACCTTTGTTCCAAAGGTGGAACTAAAATATGTAATAAGAGATCTTATATTTTTCAACTATAGTAGCTCCATCTAGTATTTCCAATATTTTAGTTTGTTTTATGGCCGGCAGAGCTACACGATAGTATTGCGGCCGTACCATGCTTTAGCATAGATGCCGCTACTGTGGCTTAGAGCTAAGTTTTAAAGTAATATACTTTAAAAATTAGCGGTATCCCGCAGTTGCTTATATTGAGTATAATTTGTTTATTATTTTGACAATAAAAATTTATGGTTAAAAATGACACAATTCAAAATGAAATTCTGGGATATATAAACAAATTGTGTTCATTCGTAAATAAAATATTTATTTACATATTTTGGTATTAAAAACATAGTCTTAGCTAAACAATTTTACAAAATTTGCTGCTATTTTTATAATATCACATTTCTTATGTGGATATTATTTCCACAGCGGTTTATAATAAAAAAGAAAAATGAAAAACATTTTGAAAAGTCCATAGTTCTGGATGACGTCTATTGGCAGTTATAGTTATGTTCAAAATAAAAGTACAAACATCCAGTCATATGACAAAACAAATATGTCTTCTTTTTAGAAAGTACAAATGACACTATAAGTATAGGCACATATTTTTACTACATTCACAATTACAGCTATTTAAAATTAAATTAAAAATATTGTTAAAATTTAGCAAGTTACACAAAACTAAGAGCAATATTCGGGATTATTCAGTTTCTACTCATTTATAGTGCGAAAAATAAACAAAAATGTGCTCCAATTGCATCTTTAACCTTCTAGTAGCGCTTTCTCACGTCTCGTTTGTTTGGAGTCGGTGAGACATTGCGACTAGCGGAAGGTTCGTAAATTTGGCAAATTATAGAAATTCTAGTAAAACTATCACATGCTCAAAACTACAGTTTTGAATTAACTACTTAAACCAGTAACAAGAATAAATAACAAAATACTGTAAGATTTCGTATTTTCCTAAATTAAAAAATTGTCTAAACCACCCAGATACAATTACAAAATACTTTAACACTTCCGGTGGTAACGCTCAACTTGTTAAATTCGTTTAAGAGCGTTACTACAAGGAGGTTAAGCAATTGTCATGAATCGTTTATTAAAAATAAAACGGGATATTTTTGCTGCCATTTTGTTGAAATTAGTTAAAACATATTTTGGAAGATCGGGAATGTTTTTACAAGTAAATTAAGTTCAGAGCCGTAGGGGAAAATGAGAATATGACCAAGTTGTAGATAGACACGATCATTTAAGTACGACCCTGCACATAGGCGTCGATGATATATTTCCAAAAGGGTCTTACTATATATATATATATAACAAAAAAATCTTAGTCGTTAAAATATAAAAAAAAACTATTTAGTTAATTTTAAACATTAGTTTTTCGACGAGAAAATATTATGCTTGTATATTTATGTAAGTTATTTAATTTGAAATTCCCCATAAATTAGTTAATTGGACGCCTATGCTTTCATTTCATACGATATGATTTATGTACAAATACTTTTTAAGAATTTTCATATAATATATGTATTTCAATTTTGCAATATGCTTAATATAAGCATTTTCAAAAATTAAAAGTCTTAAGGGAACACCATGCAATGTTGCATCCGGTATAACATCCCTTTCAATTTTTACATTATAAAGCACTATTCGTTGAATTCGAATCGATTCGATCTAAGTACGCTTCGGTTGTTAATTTGAATCGCATACGAATTCCGTATATTTCTTTACCTTCGATATGAACACATATCTTGAGGATAGTCATTTTTATAAATAGTAAAACTTAACAAATTCGCAATACTACATGTGTCGAAGTCACAGCCTGCTTCACAGTTTTTCTTTTACATTGTTACGCAAAGGTGTTAATACAGATCTTCCCCATTCTCCATACTTGTCAATAGAGTCTTCTTTTCTTCTGTTTTCGTTCTTTGGTAATTGCGCAGAGAGGCTGGTTCGAAACATGGCTGCAACAATACAAATTAAAAACACAAATTAAAATTTAGAAGATGTAAAACTAGTTGTATTTATGCAATAATAATTTAATAATGTTTGAAATAATAAAATAATAAGCAATTGTGCAAAAATAAATAATTAATATATTTACATAGGCATATTCAAATAATTTAAAATGTTACGTAGTTTGTAAAGGGAATTATGTCACAATTTTGGAATTAAAATTATCATAATCACATGTCATTTGTTTAGTTATATCGTTTACATATTTGTAGCTAAGCCAACGCAAGTTAAAACATATATTCAAGTCATTATTATTCTATATAAAAATTAATGAACAGCGATATTTTCTTAAAACTCTGTCTGGGTAAGGTGAGGAAAGTTGGACTTGTTTTAAGGGGGAATAAATGAATAAAAAACAAAATTATGATGCTAATAAGTTAATAGTTTGAATATTTTTTGTCTTTACGAATTAACTTAAAACCCAAGGTTATAGTACTAACGCACCTAGTAACATAAAATATTTGATTTAGATAATAAAACTAAATAATAAAAATAACATGTAAAAATCTTTATTGTGTTGTAAAATACACATAAAACACAGCCAACAAGTATCAAAAAAGCAACATACAACATGCAAAATAAGCAAAAAAATATATTAGTACAAGCATTTACTAATAAGCACACATTCAAATCAATATGAATGAAAATTAAAGCATAATGGTTAAAAAATCACAAATTATAAGTTTCTTTGAAAACTGTCTCAAATGTGCTTACCGTTTCACAAATATTCATATTACAGCAATTCTCAATTGTAATTTCACACTGTTCTGTGGGTGGATTTGGTCTGCACGTAAGCGGTGTCACATTCTTACTCACGATGATACGTTTCTTGATGCGTGGTCGCTGGTTACGTTTCTTACACACCATAATGGACAATGCCGTGATGATTAGCATCAAGACAATTGTTGCAAACATAAAGGTTAACACTAGTGGGTCTTTGACGCGATCCATTACGTTAAGAGATGATTTTAGGGTGTTTTGGGACCGGTTGTCGCTCAAAGGCGCAGAGGTTGCATCATTTACTCCTTCGCATCTGGAAACATAAATACATATTTAGAAATATTGCACTCAATATCCGAATGGCACCTATTGCTTTATATATTTATATATAGTCATAGCACCAACAGTTTCAATAAATTCAAGATTCACAACCTTTTCAATAATGCTTAAATTAAAATTACCAGCATGCATGAACAAGAGCTGGCATAATTATATCAACATCTGCTTATGACTGTCATTTACCTAACATTTAATTGAGGTAATGAATTAATTTTTATTTTCTCTATTCCTAGCAACAGTTTTGTAAAAATTAGATATATGATAACAAATATTTCGTGAGCTAAATGAATAAAATGTCGAATTACCTGCAATAAGGCTTGGCCCCATTATTAGGCACAACAATCACCCCATCGTTGCAATAACATTTTGGCATCACAGATCGTTCACACCGGCTTCCCGTGAACCCATCGCGACATTGGCACTTCGGCATTGCATCATTGGTCGAATTCACTTTGCACGAACCACCATTCAAACAAAATCCACTACACACTTCAAATTCACACCGCGACCCACCCGAACCAATTTTACACTGACATTTTGGATATCCCATCGAAGAAAACGTGCAAAATCCATTCAAACAATAATTCTGGCACAGATTAATTTCGCATCTTGGCCCAGTGAACCCTCTCGTACAAATACACCTCGGATTCTCCGAATCAACGTATAATCCATTGTTGAGACACTGCAACGAATCGTGGACACCGGTTATTTCTGAAGCATTTAAGTCTTCTTTATGTTTGGCGATTGCCTCGATGAGATTAGCACATTCGGGGATGTTTTGGAAATCGGAAGATTTCACGTACGCTCCGGAGGGTTTCTCTTTGAATTCTGTTAAGGCTTCTGGACGTGCTCCAGGTTGATGTTTAGCTAATCGCCAGAAGGTGAAACTTATTGCGTCGGTCCAGTAGATGTAGTCTTCGTCTACAGCGATGTCTATGGGTTTTTGGTGGGTGTCCTCGTAGACTATGCGACGTTCAGATCCATCTAGCTTTGAGCTTTCGATGCGAAAGTAGATGCCTTCGCCCATATCGGCCCAGTAAAGGCGGCGAGAGCCTTGGTCAATGGTAATCGCGGCTGGCATAAACATGTTTCCTTTGGCAATGACTTCGACGTTTGAACCGTCGAAATCGGAACGGGTGATTGAAGAATTCAAGTGGTCTGCGTTCGTCCAGTAAATTTTTCTGAAAATAAAATAAAACATAACGTTATTAAAAATATGGAATTTAGTATATGACCACAACACAAATATTTAATAAACTGGGCGAAACAAGGATGGCAATTTTGAAAGCATACCTTCTGCAGCTATCAGCGGCAATCCCGAATGGAATTTCAGTTTGAAATTTCAATTCGTTATCATATTGCCCATTTGCGAATTTCAGAATCCTTTGGTTCAAACTATCAGCCCAATACAAAATGTCATCCACTGAATCTATTGCTAAAGCCTGGAATGACAACAATGACGGTAAAAAAACAATGTCTCTTTTAAAAAGATAAATTCAATTTACCTTCACATCATCAGTGATATTTCTCACTATTGGTATGATCGAGTTCTGATGCGCTAAAGAGATTTTATAAATAATATCTTTATCGCCTTCCTCGTCGCTAACGATTAGTTCATTTTTGACTTCATTGTAAGTTAGGGCTTTAATTTTTTTGAACGTGTGATTGTATATTCCGATTAATGTTCCATTTCTGTATAAGAATTGAATTTGTTCTTCGGTTGCCACTGCGATATCTGAAAAAATAAAAATATGTTATTTAGTATTTTTAAAACTTTAAAAGATTATTGCGCAATCAATTTTGAATTTTGGAATTGATGCCGAAATTACAATTGGAGGTTTATTCTTATGTTTATTTTATAGTAGCCATCGCCGTGCTGTTATTACATGATTATTAGAGTGTCTCCTCTAAACGATTAAAATGCATCACCCCGTCATCCGCTCATAGGCCTTTAAACTTGAATCGCGAACGAAATTTGGTGTCAAAATTCGTATTTAATTTAGTAGTTGTTTATAAATTATATAAAACAGACTCAGAAACTGAAGAATGTTAATAATTAAAATCTACTAAACTAAATAGTTTTAAATTACAAAATTTATATCAGAATAATTATGATAAGGTCCCCGAAGCTACAGAAATGAATACATTTTTGTTTAGGAATATTTTGGGCTTTGTTCCTATTACATATTTGGATTTAGATCATCTGTTGTATATGTTATAACATGCAATGCATGTTATAAAAATGTCAACCTTTTGAATTTTGCACCTTAGACCTGATCCAAGGTGAAATAATACATATTAATTTAACCATATTTTGAGCTTTGGTTTCATTAATATTTATTAGTTTAAATCATGTGTTATGTTATATGATCTAGTCATTATTACGAAACTTGTAATTTTTTTGCGATTGACAGTCGTTTGAAATTCGCACCTTAGACATATGGTATACTCGTGTTTCGCGGTGTCTATTGGCGGGTAAGGGGAATAAAGGGGCAGTGCGCGGAGGCAAGAGTGAGGGCACATCGATTGCCAAGAGCCACGTGATACACGTGGAGACGTGCTTTTTGTCACGTACGCACGCAATGAGTCCCGGCATACATGAAGGGGAATCAGCGTAACTAGATCTTCTAATAGAGAACGCTATGGCATCGTTTATTATTATTGGTGTTCGTTATCAACAAATTGATATAAAATTCTAATTGATGTTGTGATGTTGATTGTTTTGTTTTTAAGTTTCACATTTAAGTAATTTGATAATCCAGTATTTATGCCACTATTAATAAACTTACTTTACTTATAGTAAAATCTACAATATTGTATTTTTGTGATTTAAGGAATAAATATTTAATATTGAAATATAGATACATAAAATATTATTTTGAAAATAGTTTTTTGGATTTATTGTGCATTTTGGGAGAGTATCATCCGATGTTTTTGATGTTATTTGGAGATAATTTGAGTCGGTTTAGGTATATATAATCAATCATGCAATATCATTGAATGTCAATTATTTTATTGATAATGGAAAATATAAGTATGAAGTTCAATTTTAAGTAAATGCAAAAATTGTATATTTTCTTGAAGGACATATTGTAAACAATATGCATTATCAAAATTATATCCTGTTTTTCTAGAACTCGTTGGGTAAATATTATTCAAGCGTTGTCATAATGACGCTATTACCCACAAAAATGGGATGATTGTAAAATATATCGCGAAATTACCTGATATGTTTAAAAAAAAAAAAAACATCAATCATTATTATACAATTCGCTTATTTTATAAATATATATTATTATAATTGTAAATAAATATAAATAATTGAATGAAATTAACCTTCAATTAAAAGGTATTAATTTTGATTAACCTTATATTTCTGCATCATGATCAAAATTTAATACGTACGTCTTGGCCTCATATAAATCAAATAATTGGTATTTCCGAAACGACAAATGCACGAAATTTCCGAATTTAATTACCAAAATAACCGGAAGTTTTCTTTAGATTGATTAGCAAGGAACTTTTTTTTACGAGTAAATTTCCCAAAATACAGAATTGTTTCTGTATTAATAACAGATTATTCTTTAATATTCGTTGATATTTACTGAATTAGTTCCAAATATTTCGCTTTTGTTAGTGTAAATATTTTTGTTTGAAATTTATAAATAGATTTAATTGACTATTATTATTTGAATTGGAATTGTACATCTGTAGTATTACGTAACATATGTAATTTGTAACTATAGCAAGACGAATTTAATTTATTATTTATGTTTTATTGATTCTTAAGTTCAATAAACTGTGTGATGTGAATATGATTTAAAATGTTTTGCATCCACCTAACTTTCATATTACTATATATATATATATTTTCTATAAATTTCATTAGTACTTGTGACATAGAAGCTGCCTTAAGGCTGTCATTAACCTAGCAATATTTTGGAAATATCGATTTTATGAGACGATTCATAATGAATGTTCGCTTTCTCAATGAAAATTGTTATTACGATTCTTCCGGTTAAATTAATTCTATAATACCCATGTTTTTATAGTCAATACCTTCGATCTAAATTGTTCCAGATGATAAATTTTGATCAAGATCAGTAATTTGATCAAGGCACTTCCCTATAAAACGATCTTGTTTCAATGTCATTGAAACTTTAAGAAATATGCCCATAAAAAGCGAAGGTAATACTCCAGAATTTTGTAACAACACCAACGCGACGTTGTGTATTTAAATTGTAATTAAAAACTAGTTCCGGTTCTAAATCCGTTATGGAAATGAATAATAAGTGAAAGGAGATGAGAAATCATTTGTTGAACTTGACCGTCTTTTAATATTATACTCTTTTTTTGCCGGTCTATTTAATTTTAAAACTGATTCAATTGAGACATATGCATAATTTTATGTGTTGCTTAAATAAGCTTGAATATCATTATATAAGTTTCATATTAGTTTTAATATTAAAACCTCGCTAAACGATACCTCGTTATAACGTAACTGTCAAAAACAATATTATTTTGTGGCGTCCACAAATGTAATTCCCCTATTTTTGTGAAATTGTACTACAAGTGCGTGCGCACGTCTAGGGATTCCCCGGGTTTGTACGAATAAAGTATAATGTTTGTGCTATTAGATTTGTGCCAAAAGTAATTATTCTTATTATGAAATATATTTAAAAAACACTTTTATTGTATATTGTTTAGTTATAAATATAAATGTTTACTTTTTAAGTGTATTTTCTATGTTTTTATAAAATATATTTCATAATAAATAATATTTACTTTTGACACAAAGGGCACCTTATGAAAGGAATGTGTTATTTTGACCTTGACTTAACATTAAATTAATTAAATACATGCAATTTAATTCATGTTTAATAATAATCGAAATGAGTAGATAACTAAATGCATACAAATATTATTGTAGCAATGGTTATATTTATTGTTTCACGCATTTTAAAAATGCCTAGACTTAAATATAAAATAAGTTTACTATCCATATTATTGTAATAATTAATTTAATGAAGTAATTGTGTTCTGATTTTATTTTGCATAATTTTGTTGTTATAAACATAACCCTGAATTTTTAATTTTAATAAGTTTCCATCTAACGACCCGTAACAGTTTGAGGTTAATATTGAAAGTACTTTTTTTCTTGTTTACGATCTTGTTACTAAGTGATTTATCACTTTAAATTCGAATATCTATGGTAAAATAGTTTTAAGCGAATCATTATTCAATATTTCCTAGCGCGGGAAAATTTTCGTTGACCTTGGAATGGCTTCCACAGTTATGGCGCGCAATTATAAAATCAACAAATTGTCAGCAAAGTAAATATGATGTTAACAGTTACATATCACTTTATTTGATATATCATAATAAAGAATGTAATCGTACTAATAATATTACATAAACAAATTAAAATAACAACATCTATTAGATACTAAAAAGAAAAACAAATAATTTTGCTTAACTACACCATTATCTAAGTTGTCTTATTGAAAAAATTTCTCCCTTATCATAATAAAATAAATCATATTATGTATTTAAAATTACAACAGAATTATCAAAAGACGAAAAAAACGACAAGTCAAGGGTCAATTCCGGTGACGCTTGGGAAAATGGAATATGAATAAATAAATAACTATGAATGGTATAATAAATGTTAAATTTCAGTCGTTCAATGATATTTAAATTATTTTGCGGTTTTAGTTGCGATTTTGCGATTTAAGAATAATTAATATATTGATTTGATGTAAAAAACTAGATTTGTAAATACGTAGATTATTATAAGAATGTAGATTGACCTTCAGATTAATATAATTCAATCTTTAATTATTATATATATATTTTTTTTATACTTTTATAAGTTTACTTGTAGTTTTGTACTGGGATTTTTAGAAAACTTAAATGTGCCAAAGCCGTGGGAAAACACCAACGCATACAATTTTTCTTGGGTTTATTTATTAATTTTAGATTATGCGTTGACGCGTTACTTATTATCAATTTAATTATCTAGATATTCCAAACCACAATATTTTCTTTGTTTTTGTAAAAGTTTGTGGTTTTAGTAAAAAAATTAGGGTGTCATATTTGCGAAACTATTTGGTTTTGCGTAAATTCTGCACACATATCGTGTTTTTTTATACATTTTGTTCTTAATCTGAGAAATAAAATAAATCATTTCACCGTTTTCGTGGAATCTGATATAACGAACGGCTGCAGAACTCTTATTTTACAGTAAATTTCGATGTAAATTAATTTTTAGATAAATAATAGTTCCATTATTAATCCCTGAGTATTAGAAGTTTATATATTTTTTAGTTTTTCAGGAAATAATATTTAAAATTCAGAATATATATATATATATATATATATATATATATATATATATATATATATATATATATATTTATATATATATATATATTTATATATATATATATATATATATATATATATATATATATATATATATATATATATATCTCTGTAGTTTTTCTAGGGTTTGTTGGATCAAATAATTAGATAAGGGACAGTTGTAATTCTAAATGTTTCACTTAGCGATTATTCAACTTATTAACAAAATGTTTTGCGATGCAAAGAAAATAATTTCAACTAATGTAAATAATAATAAATTGATCAAATAATCACAATAATTAACAACTTATACTAAAATTTACGTAAAACATTACGTAAATAATATTTATTAACAAAACTGTATATTTCATTTCCCAAATAGGACATTTTATACAATACAATGTCAGAGTAAATTTTCTCATTCTTTTTCCCAGCAATTCCAAGGTGAAACAAAGGTCAGAGAGAACCTGTAGGAACATTATTTTTGGGAGTCAACCTAAACGTTATATAAGGCGCGCTAAAATGTGACGTCAAACCGCGGCAAACGTCATGTGACACACGGTTCAGATTTATCTCGCTCCAATCTTATATCAATAGAACCGAAATTGGTTATATGTGCAAATTGTTAATCAAAGTAATGTTATCTATTGATTTTTTTATATTAAATAATACAAGATATACAAAAATTATACAACTATTGCAAGTAATAACAAATAAATACTAATACTATAAATTGTTAAATATGACTAAGCTAAAATAATTTACGTTAAAGTAACAAAGTATAAACAAAAATATTACTGAATTACTTAATATTTAATTTGTTAAATAACGACTTTATTCATTCTTTTATTTTTAGCAAATATTTTACAGAAGATTATTCGGTTTGCCAACAAATCTTACTAAAAAAAAAATGAAGTTGTTACTTACCAAAATTAAATTTAGGTAAGTAATAGCCTATAAAGACGAAGGTTTTATTTTATTGAGAAGGTATTTCGGCTCTAAGTCATGTATTATCAGTAATATAGCCCTAACTTATAAACTTAACAGTTGACATTGTTTAAGCTGACCTTAAGGCGTGAACTAGGTCATAAATTAAGTTTAATCCTAGATTACTCATTGGAAAGAAGTTTAAATTGTTGCATGTATACGTAGATTCGTATAATCCTAATTAATGGCCTTAAGTAAACTTTAAGCCAAATAAAATTTGCAACAAAACATAATTAGGTGTAAATTTAATGTTTACTACAAATGAATTAAATGCGTGATAAGTTGTAATTGGGAAAAAAATTTTGAAGCAACAAGAATATTTATTTAAATAGATAATAGCAAAAATTTAATTTATATAATTTATTTAATCTAGATTCTATAGCAAAGTTTGCATTTTATGTAATTTAATTGACGTATTATGTAACTTAAAGTATTTTGTTAGTGTAATCACTTCTTAATTAAGAATATATATTGTTTTAGTTTAATTAATTCCCATTTAATTAAGGATCTGCAGGACTATTAATTATTTTAAGTTTGTATTATATAACTCGTAGACGCCTATTTTAAAGAATATAAATTACAATATGTGATTATATAAATGTGTAGTTTAAACTATTAATCCTGGCTTAACTAAGCTGTGACACAACTTTAAACCAAGTTTAATTAATAGGTTAAATTGTCAGCTTTCATTAGGTACCAAATATGTATAGGTTTTAATTCATAAATCAACAGTAAAACACAAATATACCCAAAGAGAAATTTCGCGATGGTCTACGTGACAAAACTTGCACAAGTCATGGCGCCATCGAATATCTAAAATCTTTATTTTCCCAACTTACCCCATTGATGATTTAACCCAAATGTGGCACTGAACCCTGCAATGATCACAAACACACACACGAGTCGCAACATTTTTCGCCTATTGTTACTTGTTTAATTTATAAATAATATTTCGTATATGTGAATATAAATTTGATGGAGCGCGTGTATGACCACGTTTCTATGACTACCAGCGAATGTGTGCGCAACTTTAGTGAAGGTGCTCGCCTGTCGTGTGTATCTCGACTTTCCTAGCCCGAGCCGTAAAGTGACTGACATCGCCAGCGAGCCCAAAGTATAAATATAATGGGGAAACGAACGCCAGCGTCGCCGAATAGAAGTGAATTGTCGGGGTGCGTGCTAGAAGGGTTACATTTCGTATTGGGGCTCGTTTACCTTGAGTTTTTTTTTCGTTCTCTTTGTGTAAAAAGGAAATTTTTCACCTTGCAAGTACAGACTTAGAAACTACCTTAAAATTGCTACAATGGATATGGTTTCACTCGGTTTATAGGTTTTTATTCAGGTACACAGAGCTCGAATTCTACCTACATTATTCTCTAACGCTGCTCTTAAATAATACTCGCAAATTATACTTTTAAATAATTTAATATACTGTTAAAGCTCACAGTACTAGCAGACAAATAGGCGGCTCAACTTTGAATCCCAATATGTAACTATGACCAAAAGTTTTAGCAATGTATTCGAAATACTATTTACTAATAGTATATATAGTATTGTAAATACGAAAAATTCAGGCGAGATTTTCACGGAAATACACGTTCTGACCCTCCCTGAATAGATTGTCTGTGTGTGTGTCTGTGATCGCTCTACAGCAAAAACTGTTGATGACAAAATTAAAAAACTCCTATTTTTGAAAACAATAACTTAACCAGAAGTAGTGGTTTACTCCAACTATGAATATCTCGAAAATGGCATGAGTTAGGGAAAAAATGAATAATATAAAAGTTAAAGATATTAAAATTTCTAGTAAATTTTGTTTAAGAATTTTTTTCGAAAAATCTGCCTTAAACTGGAAAATCGCTTTTACAAACGACTTGTTACTTTTACGTCTTCCAAGTTATACAACAAATTGATATTGTTGTATGGATACAATTTAAGACTAAATACATCCATATTATATATAGTGGCAGTATAAGAGGGTCGAGTGAAGGTCACTCCAGCTTTTTATTAATGAAACATTCGAGAAAATATCTTTGAAGTGTAAAATCGCGTATTTCTAATAATGATTTATATGGTGGCATTTATAGAAATTACGTAAAGCGGAATGGAATTTTCTCGAATTAGATGGATTTGATGATTTGTTAACAAACTTGCTCTCCGATTCTAAAGGAATCCCAGTAATTTGGGATTTTTATTTCAATATTATTTAAATTTATTTCAACTGCCTCTTTAGTGTCGTATGAGTACATTAAAATGGTTAAACATATGTAATAACAAATTATTTAAATTTACCTCAAATTATTTTTACACCTCGTTATTAAAAGTCAACACATCTCTATTTGTGTAGAAACTATGAAGAAATACGCAAAATTCAAAGAAAATATTATAAAGCCAAGCTCAGTAAATATGTACCCTAATTACACGTAGTGCTTATCTCTTTACGTGACATAACGCATTATCAATATTATCAGTGAATTTATATATTACAAAATTGACATTTTCTGATATTATTTAATAAATAACAATTTTATGTCAAACCTCTTAGATCTAATTCTTTTTGAATCTTTGAATAACCAATCCAAATGTTTTATCTACTATTATTATTATAATTGAGACACAAAATTTGTGTTGTATTTGCACAAAAAATGTTAAATTTACATGATATTATGTTATATATTTAAAGTATTTGGGTTAACATTCCGCAATATAGTATTATATATATATATATATATATATATATATATATATATATATATATAAATTAAATCATGGAAATATAAAGCAACGTTTGTTCCAAAAAATGTACCATTTACTGAATAAGTACCTTTTAATATAAACATGTAACATTTACGTTTGTATAGTTACTACACAAATTCACGGCAATCTAGCATTAATTTAAAACTAAATAATACAATATTAAATAGATAGTGGAAGAATTAAAAAGTATAGTGAAGACCACTCCAGCTTTTTACTTTCTTTTACGAAGTAATAAGTAAGACTTGTAATCATGAAAAATTTCGAACTCGAGATTTCAACGGATATACATGTTTTGACCTTCTCTAATCTGCGTAAAAGAAAGTCGAGTGCAGGCCACTCCAGATATTTTATAATAGTATAATTGGAATGTTTCCTAAATTGAACTTACGAGCGGTAATATTTTTCTTCTCCAATTTTGAAGCCACTCGAAAGTTCAACCAGGCATTAGTTTCAAAAGTTAATTCTTTTATTATTTCTTTGAATATTATTTAATATACTACGCAAAACAGGCTTTTTAAACAGTTATATCTGAATATTTGGGAATTCGTACAATTTATTCTTACTTTTGTAAGTTTTAACTTGTTCAAAACTCAACTTGTTTGATTGAAAAATTTTGTGTTCTCCGTTAATGCGTTTGGCGCTTGCGTATTTCCCAGTTTAGAATAGCGCGTTCATGAGTGTTGTGTTGTCAAAAATGTTTTACTGACTTAAAATTATGCATTAAAATTGAATGTATGTGTTATGTATTTAGTGTTAGTGCAACAATGCAATATTTTTAACTAGTCAGGTATGAAAACACAGTTGGAACTCGTTTACTTTCAGTTAAGACAACCTGTTGTTAAGTTTTAAGGTTAGGTTTATTATTTTGCAGGGGGTAAATCTTTGTTACAGTTATGTTCATTATTTAAGAGGAAGTGATATTTAATTTTAAAGTAGTTGTTTGTTTAATTTTGGATGTGTTCCACAGTTATTAATTAATTTCTTTCTTTTGCAGAGGATGTAAGCTGATACAATGTTCGGTTTGTGGTAAGTCTATTTTTTTATTATAAAGGGATAATTTTCTGGGTATATTATATTTTTATTTTGCTTTACATTTAAATATTAAAAAAAAATTCTGAGCAAGGAAGTATTCATTGTTGCCTTCATAACTTTGTTTTCGCTTTATTGAAAGTATTTCAAATTAAAACCTTCAAGCTTACACATTTTCGTGGAAGATTACTCATACTTATTAAAATATCATATTTCATTAGTATTAAATTAATTTATTTAATCAGTTCTTTGTTAAAAATATTAACAATTATTATATTTATATACGCCAAATTTCCAAAATTGCGTATCCATAATATTCAATGTTGAATCACAGAACTGAAGGTAATATAACAATTGTTACTTATATATTCAAAAAGTTCAGTATTAAAAAATTGCTATTAAAAATTAAAGTAATGCAGTTTCAATAGAAATATTGTGAAATAAACACTTTTAATAGTACATTTATGAAATTACAAGTACAAATAACTGCAATGACCTTATTTTAATATGACTAAATTCATATTTACATCTATACTAAACTTTCCATTTTAATGTTCTTGTTGTTTTTTTTTTTCTTATTCTAATTATATAATATAATCTTTTCCGTGGTCTTCACGTGAAAGCGGACCTAAATAATGTTGTGTGAATTTTTTATAATTAAAAGTGAATATAATTGCGAGTGTCTAGAAGAAAATTCCGGAAAAAGTTATTTTACAGTAATGCGCGATTATTTTATATCATAAATAGTTTTTAAAGTACAAAATGAATGTGGAAGTGAATTAAAGAAGAATACACCAATGGAGAAACAAAATGGTAAGAACATTTTTAATTTAGCCCACAATATTCAGAATTTAATTATTTAAACAAATTGCGTACGAAATATTATCCTTGCAAATAAATAAATTCTGAATGTTATTAGATTAATCAATGAGTATGCGCGACTTTGATAAATATTTACGTATTTTCCCGCGTTATTTGCAAGTTCAGAAACTAGCCACGGAGTTCTGTTATAAGTACATAGATGGCAAACATGCTAGAATGTTCTAGTGCTGCCATGTGGATAATCGTGTCTACATTCAGTACAAAAGTGTAGAACTGTAGACACTGAACCACCAGTATTACATCCTAGTAAACTGTGTTGCATATAATTGGTGTAGTAAACAAAATGATTTCCCTTGTTCAATTTAGTTGTATTTATAACTTTAACTTCGCATACTATAATTGTACTATACAAAAAAGATGCCATTCGTCATCATTAGTATTTATGTTTTTACGAATCACCTTGACAAAGAACAATTCTGTTTAATTTGTATAATGATATTGCCATTTTAAACCTCAATTTATTTAAAAGAAGAACAAAAAAGCGTCTATTCCTAAGAATACATTTTATAATAGTAATCAAAAACTTTGACTAAACAAGGTTGTTCCCTAGGGCCGTCAATCGAATTAGAGAGCCTCAGAAACAAATTGTTATTACTATTTGAATTGAAACTTTAGTCGCTCGAAATTTTGGGCGACTCAAGTCTCCGATTCGATTTCAAGTGTTATAGGACACGATCAATTAATTCTTTAAAATGTATTTCCGAAACCTTTCAAGTATCTTAACCAAAACCGATAATTATTTAATGTCTACAGCTATTTTTAATACGGCTGTTATGATCGTGAGTTCCTCATGAGGCCTGCTTTCTTTTACATTATATTACATGCACACATAGGCGACTTGATTCTGTCGTTAATAGCGCGTGTTATATGATGTTAACCACATGAATGTCTGGCAGCCGTGTTTGTATTTGCCCAAGTCTACATTTATTATTAACTATAATATAAAGAGCGGCCGCCATATTTCTGATTCATCACTTATTCAATTTGAGTATAATTTTTTAGGAGGTAAGAAGGGACTCAACAATACAGTCTAACTCTAACGGTTTACGTTGCGGTGTTTTTAGTTCGCCGTACGAAGTACAAAAGAGCTAAAGCTTTCGGTCGTGTGTTTGTAACATTATCGGATCAATTTCGTCACTTTGAATTCAAAAATATGTATAACGCATTAGTATCCTATACTCCTCTGAAGGTACCGGAACGATTTGAACCAAATTTGCTACACATATTCTTTGGTATCCCATTTCAAACCTCTCGCAATTTATATTCAATCGCTATTATACCTTCGGAGTTATAGGTTCCCAAAATTTCAAACAAAACAAAATTCAAAATGTAGGTAAACTTACTAGTTGTAAGTAACATTTAGTAAGTAATTGACAGTGTTTATATTAATATCAAAACTAACTGCCATCTAATCTTTCGATGTGTAAATGTAAAACTATGTGTACGCGTGCGAGTATAAAATAACGATGAAAATAGCACTAGTCGAAACATGCATAATATCGTGCGCGGCGTGATCACGGCACGGCGCCCATAAGCTGTCCTAAGTCAGTATGTCCTCCGCCGGGGCTTTAGAACCAACCATCGCATAACACCACATGACTGTCAGAATGTCTGAAACTGAAATCGCTACCAGAGTTCCACAGGGCACACAGGCATCGCCGCTACTTTCACTGCAATTGTACAAAGAGTAAATAATACAGTTTGATTTAGATCTGTCTGCCTACAGCTTTAGACACTCTGGTGACTGAATTGTGTATTTTTGTTGTTTTTTTTTTAATTCTAAAAGTGTAGTTTTGAAAGTGATTTTTAGAGTTTGTGAGTTAAGTGATTTGTGGTATTTGGATTCGAAGCTCATGACACATTAGTGAGTATGTTACGTAATAACCAAATTTAAGTTAACTTATTTTCAGGATTGATTTGATAAATATTATTATATAAGTTTTGTTGACGAGGATTCAGGAATAAATGGATAAATTAAGAATGTGGAGGATGTAAATTAGGTGAATTAGAATTGTGTGAATCTAGAAGTAATATTTAGAAAAATAATCTGTAAAATCTAGGCGTTCTTTTAAATAATTTGGTTCTAAATTGTTTTGGGCTATTAATACCGCAAAGCTCTGAAATTTTTAAATCGTTATTCAAAACTTGAATTGATTATATTACATTAATACTTTGATTCTTGAGTTGATATATTCTAACAAATAAATTTAGAGTCTGTAGGTGTTCACTTAAAATTATAATATAAAAACCCTTTGGTACAACAAAACATATTTTGAATAAGTGCAATTCTATTTATCTGTACAGTGTAACAGAAATGAACAATAGATATCTTGTTCTAATAATTATTGAAATATATATATATATATATATATATATATATATATATATATATATATATATTCAAATATTATTTTAATATTTCGGTCAAGGCACTTAAAGTAATTGTAGATAAAGAACAAAATTTAAACAATTGTCATTGTATGTATATTTAACTAACACATTTAAATATTATCATAACTTGATTCATGCGTAATAACAATAAAACTTATTATATAAGTTTGTTCAAAATTTCTAAACGGAGTACATTTTTTAGACCTTGACGTATATCAAAACACATGAAATTAAAGTCATAATAAGATCATAATAGTAACATTCTCCATTACCACAAAACAATCACAGTGCCCACTGGACTTTCCTGTACGTATATTTTGTGGTATAATTATATTTTATTACAAACATAGAAAGATATTCCGACCATCAAACTCTCATAATATTCAAACACATTCTTTAATATGACTTCCCTGAGATGTAGCAAAAATATACGCATTTGACATCAGTTTTAGCTAATAACAAATACGTTTGTTTGAAATAATCTATATGTGTTTTGGTTATCAGTTATTTAGCAATATTATTTCCATAGAATTATACTTTATTTTATATTTATTAAATCATTACTTTTATCTTTACTAGGTATCAGATAGGAGAATAACAATTATATAATTAAAATACAATTATAATTAATTTTGCGAAACACATTTTAGTTTTAGTAGAGAATTAGACACTCCCTTAATAAGGGAGGTTATGTGAAAATAACTCAACTAGTAGCGCATGTATTTTTAGACAAACATATGTTCGATTCCATTTCGTACCAGCCTCGAAGAAAAGAATCTTGCAACACGCAAACTAACTTGAAACTGATTTATTTTTATTCCCAAATTACATTTTTCGTATAATAATAACGCTGTGTCGTGATCGTTTTCGTTATATTGTCATTAATATTTATACTATGTAAATTTTTCGTACAAAACGATTCGCATGTCAGGCAACATTCAAATATAAAACCTTTGACCTAATCACATGACTGTACAAAAGTCACTATTTCCTACCCTACCAAGGCTAACATTTTTGAAATAACTGTTTATCTTGGTTAGAAAAAATGTTTCCAATAAGACGCCATTTAGGGATATTTAACTAGTAGTAGAAATCGTTCACAGTTTCATTATTAAAAAATATAATTAAGCCAAATTTTATTCGTCGTTGGGGAATCGGTATTAGGTGAAATAAAGTGAAAATAAAATCCAGTTTTTAATCAACATAAAAGTTCAAATATACTTATCGTTTAAGGTCATAAAAAGTACGTCAGTTTACGACGTATTTCGTTGCTTGTACCATAAAATTGAACTTCGTAACTTGTACATACGTGTTATTTACAACTACAACGTACAAAGACAAAAAATACTAAAATATTTCCACTGCTGTTATCAGTTTTGTTCTAATTTGTGTTTTATATGGAATTACGAAAAATGCTGGTTTTAAAACCTTGTTTATTAATACGGTTAAATGGGTGCATGTTAATATTTTGTTAAAGATGTTTGTTGAGCAGCTGAAGCATGCGTCATTGACATATCCGGCTTTACGTTTGGATGTAACCCAAAGTTGGTCGCATCAGGTGCCGACTATCTAATCTAAAAACTGACATATTTTTCCCAAAAATAGATCTGATACTAGTGCAGGCTAGACGCCAAATAGAACAACGATTATTTGCATCCAGTAGGTGGATCTTCAAAACAATCGTTATTGCTCTTCATTCCACTATTCAACAAACAGCTTTAGTAGTTACGGCGCTGATCGATCCTTAACGTTATTAGCACTTTAGAATAAAGGTTCACATAAGTTGAAACAAATAACAACGTTTGAATAAAATAATTGTTATTTGTTTCATTTCCATAGCACAATGGAAGATGCTTTAAATTAGCAGTTTTATTTTGGTTCTTTCCCGTAACATTTTCCCTAACTCGTGCCGTTATAGCAATAGGCAACAAGTAGCAAGAGTAAACTCCTTACTACCGGTATAGCTATTGCTTTAAAAAATAAGAGGTTTTCTACAGGCATTGATACAAGTTTACTGTATTTATTAGATCTGTTCGAGAAGAGAACGCATTACCCACGTATTCCAATATTTTATTTCAACAATTTTAATCCTATAATTACTTATTTGTGACATAATCCTGTCTAATGCCAGTGATTTTTCTCTGCCGGATTTAAGCCACGATTTAAAAAATGACTCTAAATTATAGGTTAGTCTCTAGCTACCGGTGTAATATTTATCTCAGATAGTCTAAGTCTTAACGACCCTTGTTTAGACATAAGGGCTATAACAAATGGTGATTATATGTTAAATTTTATCGCTAGGCTCTGCCTACTACTATTTTATGCACCGGTATTAGTTATAATTAAAAATCTTGGCATTCGAAATATACATTTTGTTATAAGTCCGTGACAAGCTTTAGATATAGTATACTTGAGGTTATAGTTCAACCTATTCATCATTTTCATAACACCCTATTTTCGTTACGCAGTCCTTGAAAGTGATGCTCTTATTGTTAAATTTTTGACGAGACAAATCTGGATTTTAATTTATTCTAATTTTGTTCTTGGGTGTGTCTAAGATGAGTTGGACGCTGCGTGGAGCATACATTAATATATTAGTAATTCATAATAGATTAGAATAGTATTTTGGTTAATTTATTTCTAATTCATTAATATTATGAACGTCGTTAATATAAATAAATATATTTTTATTTCCTTTCGATTTTGTTGATTTACAGACTAAGCCAGACTAAAATAAAAATGATTTAACAAATTTGCAAGTCCATAATAACATAATAAACACTCGCGTCAAATATAACCAATAATAGTTAGTTGCCAGCGCCACCAACGATATTCTCGATTGCGAATTATTTCATTCCGAAAATTCAAGGGCAGACACAACAACTTTTTAATTATAATATAATGTTCAGATATTTTATCTCTTGAAACATAGATTGTAATCTGTAAATTAATAATAACACGTTTAATGTATATCGGAAAGGCGAGGGAAGGTTACCCATGAATGGTGTTTAGTGCAAATACGTGCTAATCATACCATGTTAACCACAATGTAAACATATTGACATAAACGTTAAAATACGTTAAAACGTATTGTTATTAGTGTCACGTTACACTGTTAGCAGTATGCCTATTGTTTGTGAACGTGGTGTAAACAGACACTTACATAGAAACGTGAACAATACCTTCAGGGACAATCTTTACTTGTTTAGTCTATTTTGCATACTAGAATCTTGGTTATACATTGTCCGAGTTTTATTTACCTCACTAAATTGACGTAGTTTAACTTTCGAAACTTTGACATAAATTTATATTCCCTACGAAGTATATATTCGTCCTAATCGATTTATTTCTTTTGCGGGAGTTATAACGACATATCTTAAAGTTCCTTTAGTTGCTATTATTACGAATACTATCTTAGTTTATTACATGTTTTGTTACTGTAAATTTTCTTTGGTTATAAGTATTATTATGGCCTATATATTTAAATGTTAGTGCTTCTAAATGTAAATTCAGATGCTGCTAGCTTTAAAAGCAATCTATTGTAGCACTGAATCCAATGTGTTTTATAATCCTCTTAGAAGATTTTCAACATTTATTTTTATAATAACCGTTAGGAGAAACTTTTATAGGCTGCTGGAAGGAGTTATGTACAATTTTATTTTATTTCTTAATTTTTTGTTAGTTTTCTATTTTGATATTTTCTTCAATATTTTATTCTACATACGTATATACTGTCACAAAATATGTGATACTACATATAGGAAATGTTAAGGCTCTTTAAGCCAGTACTGAATATCTTTACTACTCGATCATATCAATCGCAATATTAGTTCAGTAATAATTCGAAAACTCGTTTAATCATCTTTTTAATCGAGTTTTCGAATTTTAAGCGATTAATATTATGATTGATATAGGATTTTTCTCTAATACAGTTCTGATTGTTATTTTAAAGATAAAATTGGTTATAAATTTCTCGCATTGATATGATTTTATTATTTTTTAAATATTTATGCCAATTTTATCGTAAAAATTAAAAATCTACTAAATGACGATATTTTCAGTCATCAACCAGCAGGAAAAGTAAAAGAGTAATTAAAAATATCAGAACATGAACATTGTCGACTAATTGTGTATTATGTACGTCATTTGTCAAATTTTGAATCTATACCAACAAATTGCCATAAATCAGACATATCTAAAAATTAAAAAAATCAACTAAAAGGCAACTTTAAGAAGTATTGAAATCGACGAACTTATTGATTCGAAATTAAACCTGTTATCAAAATAATGTTATCTAATGTTATCAACATCAAAATATTAAATAAATATGACTCATAATCATATTGGTTTTGCAATATTTTCTAATATACAATAAATATTTTTCAAATACGTGTATATTATATATATATATATATATATATATATATATATATATATATATATATATATATAATTGACTTTAGATATAAAAAACATCAAACAATAAATGCATTAACACCAATTTTACCATAAATACACGTGACTTGAAAACAATATTGAAAATTATTAACAAATATCAATAAGATAATAATATAAACTGAACGCTTTTTATTCTTTTAAATACGTGATTAGAAAAATACGTTATAAATTATGTTATGAATATATGAAACTGCACCTTCGTTATTCCTCACACGATCATAACAAGGAATGTGTCGGCACAAAAAAACAATGAATGTATAATAGTGATAATAATATACACGTGTGCCCCACCCACCCTCACTATATCAGCTCTAGAGGCACGTTGATCTCACGGCATTGTGTCAGTGAGTGCGTGTCTTTGTCCAAATTCGAAAATCGAACGAATTTAGCGACTACAAAAAACAAACACTACGATTTTTAAGGCGTGTTTCATTAAAAAGAAAGTATACACTAACTATGTTTGGTATATTTTTACTTGCACAGTAAAATTAGTATATAATTTTAAAATTGCGTGATATTAACAATTCGTTTTAATGTTACATATATAATATCGCAAGAATAACAATTATTTCTTATATGTGGTATGCATTAGCCAAATACTCATTATAATTAAGATCTATGTTTATTATATTTTTAAGGACAAAGTCGATTTTTTTGGGATCACAATATTTTCTTTTTAGACTTACTTATAAGAAAGTAAAAAGGTGTTCAAATTAATACCCTAATGATTAATCACGTGTATAATTTAAGGGTAAAACATCATAGGTAATAACTCGCACCCTTAGAGGCCGAGCCCTTTTAGTAAATTTATTATAAAAGCCATACCTGGTACGCTTCTCTTGTTGGAGAAGGGAGTCGCGACGACGAATTCATGCGTACATTTATAACGAACTTAGTTGCCTACTGACACCCATACCAAACAGATGGTGTTATCGTACATTTCGTTAAAAAACGCGCGCGTTTTACGGTTACTCAATTGATTTCGTTTATATGTTTGTGCAATATTTACAAACGGATTAGTTTTGTGGATTCAAACTTCGAGGATTTTTTAAACAGTGTAGAAACAATATGTATGGTATTTAAAATGGTGAGAAGCGTTGGAAATTATATTTGAGGATATAATCGATGTTATATTATTATTCTTATTTGAGAAGATTAAATACTCGAATTCAATTTGAGAAGATTAATAGTTTTCGAACCCAAAGTCTTATGGTGCTACAATTAACCATAAAAAGAAAAACCTTAGTACATAAACAATGTTCATTTTTTTTACAGCTTGCTATCGTCAAAAACTACTTTAGTTGTTAGTAAATATTATAATAGACTATCTGTTTATTCACCAATTGATAACAAAACTTCCAGGTATCTTGAGTCATTAGGAATAACACAGCAAATAATAAAACAAATTGATATAAAAAAATCAGGTTAAATAATAGTATATCGCAAATATACGCATACAAAAAATGGTAACCGCAGCTTTTTCCAGCACCAAAACCATTTAAACTTAAATTTTGAGTTGAATTGAATTACAACAAAAAACCTGTACATAGCTTCATGACTAATACAATGAAAAAGTAGAATCTATTAGAACGACAACCATCTTAAATTTAGGTTTACCTTATTTTACGTGACAATTTTTTATTGATATTTAATTCAATTTTGTAGCTCTTATAGCTTAGAATTCCACATAATCACAATACAAATATTTGATTATTCCGTAATGATCATCAATATTTACAGAATCCAGGGATTATCCCTACTTTCTGGATATTAAGATTGAATTTATAAATCTTGCTGGTTTAAGGGATAATAAGTTGTTTCCCCCTGATCTATCTTATTTATTTGCAATCAAATAAAAATATTTAAAACGCTTTTAAAATATTACAAATTTTCCTTATAGATCAACAGACACGTTATGTATCATCAAATCGATATAACGAATTTGCTTATCGCCCTTTTCTATTTACAAGAAGTGACTTTCAAATGTCAAGGGACAAGCCCTAATTTCTCTTGAATATCTCCAAATGTCATAATCGTTTCGTTCATAAGATAAAGCTCGGTCTAGACGTATGAGAGAAAAACGAAAATCACACAAGCCGCCAATATACATAAATATTTATAATCGTACTAAAACTTTCTAAATGTACCACAAGATCATTGCATTGAACTTTTCTCCGGTGAAATAAATTACGCATGCTGTGACGTTATTGGGACAGCAAACGCTTTTATTTATAGTTAATAACCAATCAATGCATCGATTAAATTAAATCAATCATTGCCTTGTACTTCATTGACTTTTAACTAAATCCAAGCATCAGTGCTGGCAATGCATTAGAAATAAGTGAAGAAAAAAGAAGACTTTTTCAAACGTTCGTTCTTTCATTTTAAATAAAGAATAAGTTTGTTCACTTATTTTGAGACAATCTGAGCAGAATAAAGAATAATATAGAGGTTATTGTTTTGTTTTGGCTGGCTTTGGCGTTAGGCGAGGAAGTGTTGCCAAAATAAATTGATAGAATACTGTTTGATGAGTGGTCAGTGGGCTACCAGTGTTTCTGAATAATCAAATATGAATGCAAATCGTATAACGAGGTTACTTGTATATGTATATAATTTCACCGCCGCAGGTGTGTATTGGCGCTGTATCTAAAGAGTAAGAGAGATATCTACAATATGTGTCGGATATCATGATATTACACACCTGTAACAAGCAGATAAATTCATTAAATTTTGTAACCATTTGCACCTTTCTTATGTTTCTTCATTACTCACGTACATTTTACACAAAGTTAAATTCGATTTATTTGAAGTTAATGGTACGAGACGAATTAGATTTTATTAAGTTTTATTGAAAAAAGAAATAGATTCAAAGTCATTGGAAACAATTGTAACGCACCTTACAAATAAAAATAAACATAATCAACAGTGACCTAGTTGTGGAGACGATGCGAGAGAGTTGGAATTATACATGGACATGTGCAAGGAAATGAGATGGATATGTAGAGATCAACTCTTAAAAATGCCAATCCTTTAATGGAACAACTTTCAACACTTGTGCAACATCTAGTGTATATAGAAGTAATTCTTTTATAGAGACTTTTGATTGATTCAGAAGATCACGTCCTTATAAGGATGGTTCACCTTCAGAAGAAAGTTGGGATCATATTAGAATTTAAATAAAAACTGGTGTTGGACACATGAAAATAAATATTATGTTAATTTGACACTGGTTTATGATGATTTGAAACATGGTAAATTATTCTGAACATGGAGCCTATTCTATGGAGTGTGTCAAGGAATACTAGCTATAAGGTGTATAGCAATTGTAAACGGTATTCAAGTCAAGTCCTGGTTACATAAAATGTTACTTCCAATTCTCATCCAAGTAGGATAGAATTTTCAATTAATAACGCCTCATGGCCCATTCACACCCAATACTGAAATATTTAAATACTAAGTCAACGGGAAACTAATACACTATGGTCATCGAAGTAGGGTAGAATTTATTGAAAACAATAAAATGAATAGGAAACCTGAGGAAATTAAAGTTCACTTCAAGCAATGTAAATTCAAAGAACACTTATCTAAACTATGTTTCTATAAATGAAATATAATTTAACTCTAAATTTTAGAAATAAAAGAAGAAGTATATATAGGGTTTTTCACCCGTGAATGTTTATTTTTAGTTACTTGTTTAATACCATACATATTGTTTATGAAATAATAAAAGTGAAAATCTATCCGCCGATAAATCTATAGTGATTATTTAAATGCAAATTTACTTTAATCATGATTTTCCTGTGAGAAGCAATCTTGTGTGTTAATAACACAGATTTCTGAGAATATTTCAATAACTCAACATGTATTTAATGCAGGTAAGAAAAGAAACTTTATCAGTATGAAACTCTAATAAGTGTATAGGTAAACTTACTCAACTATTTGTGCTCCTTAAGTACAATAATTTAATTTATTATATCTTGTTAGTCACTTCACTTCCTAGAGCAGTGACCCTTAGGGTTAAACGAAGTAGAAGTAAACAAACCCTTACAAGTGCCCAACCATTGAAATATAATATACATATTTGATATAATGCTTCCAGAAACTTGCTAGTTTTATATCATTATTTTATGTATCTAGAAATATTTGGGTTTTTATTTTCTTATAAAAAATAGAGCACCGATTGCGAGATGAATATAGCCACGGAGTACGATATGACTATTTTCTCAATGTGTGCGTATGTATGTATGTCGCATTACTTATAAGCTAACTAAGGCGCAGAACAGCGGAAATTCGTATTTGATCCTAAGATATATTTGCGAAGAGTTGATTAACTTTTCGCCACAATCCAGTTAGAAGGGAATTATTACTCTAGTCGTTTTTTTAGCACCTCTTAAATGGCTGCACTTTCAGAAAAATAAGGATTGTTCGTTTGTCCTGCATTTCTTACGTAGATCAGTCCTTCTTGAATCATGAACTGAACAGCCAGTGCAGGGCAAACGAACACAACTTTGGTTTGACAAGTTTTCTCAAAAAGTGTACCATTTGTAAGAACAATTTGGATTTCATAGTTGTCAAGAAAATCTACTCATGTATTTTGTACTTAGCAATACGTTAGATTAAAGCTCAATAACATATAAATTGTATTGTGACAAGGTTAAATCAAATACAAATGTGGTTTTTTTTTTGTTCGGGCCAATTCTGTAAATGGTCTGAATGTTTCAAGGTTACCTATGCGAGCATATTTTGTTGATATATCTTAATAATTTGTTTAACCTTGACAGATATATGTTATATAATTATGCGAAAAATGTTGTATTGTCATTTAGAAAAATCGAATATCTACATGTAACCTTTGACGTAGCATTATAATTATCACAAAACCTTCAGTTCACCAATGAAGAAATTTGGTAATGTTGTAGAATTTGAAACGTAATAAACTCTGCGCATTTTGTCCGTGAAACTTACAGACGATTTATTTTGAAGATCAAACGTCTGTTTGTGTCCGTGCGCACTTCCGGTCATTTGAAAATAGCGTGTCAAAACAAATAGAATTCTGGGAAATCATGTAACGTCAATAAGTGAAAACTTATATTTTACATTTAGTGTGTCTCTAATGGTTTTTTAAGATAGCATAGTATTATGATTTGTGAAATAGTTTTACGATAATGTTCGACAGTTGGAAACTATAGATTTAATGGACAACAGGACCGGAGTTATACAAATATAATATATATAACATATGAATACTATTGGTGATTCGATTTTGCCGCCTTCGTTATATGGAATGAAGTTCTTTTAAGCCCAAGTTTTGTTCAGTTGCTAACTTAATTTGAATCGCTAATAATAAAATAGTTAACATTGAATATTCATGGTTGAAATTGAGCTAGTTCAACCATGGTTTATATCTATGTTTATGATCTAGACGCCAAAACTTCTAGACTTAATTATGACAGTTGAAAGTTATTTTTAAAATGTTACCTTTACCTGCTAAGACTACATGGCTTTGTAATATGATACCATTGAATTGTAAAA
Organism: Leistus spinibarbis; assembly: GCA_933228885.1. NCBI lineage: Eukaryota > Metazoa > Arthropoda > Insecta > Coleoptera > Carabidae > Leistus > Leistus spinibarbis. Next base: position 11,658,656 of record OW121795.1, read on the forward strand.
CCTGTCGATAATGATCTCTAGTAAGTAGCAGCATGTTTGGGAACTTCAATAGTTTCGTATGACGTATAAAACTTCCATAAATAACATTTTCACTACCAGAAAACCCATTTCATAGACCTACAATTAGTACTTCACTAACGCGCGCTTTTCGAAAAACTAACAATATAAATATTTGTATTTCAACATTCTATTTTAGTGTTTTCCTTAAACAATATTTATGTTTGATTCATTACTTATAAAACTATAGACTTTTGGATTGTTTCTATAACAACAAAAACGTCCTAAAATTAACCACAATTCTGTAGACGCTATTATGAAACTATACAGTTTAAAAAGCAAATGATATCGTAATCTATGCATCTTCACGGTATAGTAAATAAATAAATAACTATAATAGAAAGTTTAAATTAAATAATTTCCTTTGAGCAACATGGGAAAACACAGCGTAAATACAATATGTGTGATACTTCATATCCTAACAGGCTGCAAGTCTTAGTAAGATGCACATTAACTTTGCAAATGATGGATAATGAATATACATAATTAGAAAATAATTGTCTAAAACACCATGTGACAGGATACAAAACAGATTAAATACTTTTCAATGTAGATAATATTTCTTAGAAATGCATTATTATGGGTTAGACAAATTCTATACCGCGAATTTAAAGCTTGTTCTACAATCTACATTTCTCGTCTAATTAACTTGTACTAAGTTATACAAAGAGCATACAAAAAGATTGAATCTTTAAACCCAATAAATTAGCAAAATCCACGCAATCTTGATCGGAAATTCACTTGAGTTCAAGGGGTCAGCGTGTCAAACGGCCCAGGTAACATTGCGACCTTGACTGAGTTACCATCGCCACAGGTGTGGATGGCAATACAAACAAAACGAAAACAATTCCTGTTTATAATAGTTACGCAACGATACGCATGGCGACGCCACTTGTCACTTGATATCCAAGACACAAACCATGTTGTCCATGCTGCCCCCGTTTTGCACGCACGCCTATGGCAATATTATTAATTAGTAGGTTAATTACTGTTACAATATTCTATGCTAGGCTGGTCTAAGTAAAAAAAATATGATAGTGTGTGTGGATTAAATGTTTTTATGATGACAATTCATGGTTGCGTGATATGATCAGAAAGTGCATTATAAAAATTGATGCTATGATGTGTGGTAATTACTTATTAAATTAACGAAAGTAGAGCTCTAGAACAATGCTTTTTCAAATGCAATGTGTTGACAAAAATATTTTTCGTTTGTTTATCATTCATTAATAAAATACTGGTGGCATAACACAAACTCGGGTCTTACGATCAACGTAATGTATAAAAGAAATCACAAATAAAATCGACCTCGACAATTTACTGATAATATTTGATCCATTTTGATTATTTTTTCAATGAACATGAACCATGACGCGAGCTGGAAGCATGTTTGCGCGGACGAAGTGATTGTAATAGTGAAATATAATGGGTATAAATGCAGTGCCAGCACAATTAGAGTGAAAAGTTATAAAAATAAATTGTGTTTCGAAGAACTCTTTTTGAAATGCATAACACACGGAATTGAATGTGTGTTCCAATCTAAGCAAGGAGGTTAATTCGATTATATTTATTATAGTTGCTCTGAATTAAATTAAACATCCGAAAAGAAATCTATGCGCATTCGTAATTCTTTTTGAAAGAAAATAGTAACATAAACATCCAGTGATGTGCATATATATGCTTTGAGATGCCAGCGCTTCACTGTTGTGAACATTGGCACAGGTCCAACTGTTTGTATACTATAAGCAATTTTATCTCATGTCAGAAAATAGATAATGATATTATTAACACGTTTAACACCGGCACTAAATAGGGAAAACGCTCTTGTCACTACCATTTATATGGAAAATGTTTTGTCAGATTTCAAACTTATTTTAGAATTATTTATATTTATAATATTAAGATTATTTATTTCTTCCTGTATGAATTTGACGATAAATATGTTAAGACGTTTATTTAAAGTCCGTTTTAACCAGACATATACTTGTAGTGACCTTTACTCGACTTTCTAGTCCTTTCAATATCCATTTGTCACTAAGGAAACGTAAATATAAAATAACCATTTTCAATGGCGATTTATCAGTAAATGGAACGTATTTTGGAAAAGCTTTTCCTACAAAACTTGCTAGAAATTTCAATATCTTCAACTTTTATTAGTATCACTTTTTCTCTAACTCGTGTGGTTTTTGAGATATGCTAGAAGTAAACATTTACTTCCGGTCAAAAATACTTTTGCACAGTATTGTGTAAACATCGAATATTTTAACAGAAGTTTGCATCTTTAAGCCAATAATAATTATTTTAAATCTGTCACCGAAGAATTCGTGATATTTGGGCCATCCTTGAAGGCATGGTAACAACGTAACGAAAGATTGCACGATCGGATATATACGTTTTTATATTTTTGTAAAACTTTCGCTAGACTATTTTATTCGCCACGGTGCGCTCTTAGCATGCGTGTTGTTTTGATAATGTTGAGTTTCGGTTTGCCTTCTTTCAATTGAACGTGTTTGCAGAACGCAAATAGTCGATATTTAGTAGTGAGTTAGTGATGTCTACGTGTTACCAGTTTCAAAAGTTTTACTAATTAAATGACTGATCGGGTGCTGTAATATAGTTTTAAACTTGTAATACAATTGTTCTGTCAATCATGCCGGCTGAAGGATTGTTTTTATTTAATTTTCTAAAGGTGAGCATCAATTTTTTAACAAGAGTTTCCGTTTCATTATAAATGCAATTCTCCGTTTAGGTAATAGAGTCCTTAATACTGGCAGACTTTTTGCATTTACATTAAGAAATTTTATATTGATGCAAAATAATATGAGGTTACTGCCTAATAAATCAATCTATATTTAATTAAATGAAACCATGGATATAAAATAGAGTGCCTTTTAATTATTTTATAGCTTCGATCACTTGGGGTTAATACTGTAGTAAATTAATAAATCTATTATTAGCTCACTTGAAGTATTTATCGTAACCAGAACTTCACAGAGACGCCGCGAACAGAATAGGAGCATTTATGGTATCTCCGAGTATTATTTTTTTCCTTTTTAAGCAAAAATCCTCCACATTAAGTTTTAAAAAAAAATCACTTTGTAATTCATAATACAGGCTTTTGCTATCAAAGATAATTTACTTCAGGTTTACATTAAGAAAATTATATAAATATGGGAAATATATTTAAAATACTTTTTTTCAAATTCAAATTAGATTCGACGTTGCTAAAGACCAATAAATATAGTAATTTCTCAACACGTATAATTCTTAGTTTTTGATCTGTCCAGTCCGATTACTCAAGCCACAAATATCGGCGAACCGTGCGTGGTTTCATGTCGCGTGACTTTATAGTAAAAAATTTCTAAAAATAATTAATATTTAAAATTCTTTGAGTGGCCGATGTCAGAAACAGGAAGTTGACAAATTAATCAGCATGTTGGCCCACCCACACTGTTCTATGTCAATTATATGCATCGTCTGTCTATCATCGATACGGACGGACGCCCATGTAAATATAGATTTATTTATTTATTTTATTCGTTTCACAAATTACTTTATAGGACCTTGGCTTTAATTCATATTTTAGTTCTTGCTTCAATATTTTATATACATTGAGTATTCATGCATTATCAGTACATTGTAATACTAGCAAGCATAGGTGTATGCACCAATGCAATCAGCTCGTACGGTCAGTTTATAATCAATAATGAAAGATTTTTTAAATGAAGGAAATATGTGAAATGTCCTGTGCGCGTGTACGATATTACTAGGAATATAAATATCTTTAGATTTTATTTTTCTAACTTCTTTTCGAATAGATCCAGTTATAAATAAAATTTTAATAGGCTGATTGTTTTGGCTACGCTCAAACTTTTCATTTTAGTAATATACCCTTACGGAAATATACGTGGTGAACACTAAAACATGACATGGATTTAGTGCCGTTTTATTACTTGAAAATACGGCGTTACCTTTTACGAACTCTCGTTAAATTTATACAAAGTATAGACAGCTGATAATATTGTAACATATTTAAATGTGGTTGAGGGTTAAAGAAAATATTGGTATCAAAAATTTAAATTAAGAAATTGGGTGTAGCATAAATAGATATTTACAGTAAATTATATTTTCCAAATAGTTTTTATAAGTTTTTGTGTTTATGCCAACTTATTCAACTCATCATCGAAATCCTTCTGAAACTCAGTTTCTTGGGCCTTGAAAATCCAATGTCTGCTATTTTTAATTTTATGTATGTTTCACTTGAGTTAATTGCAAAATATTGGCATATATATGCAATTTTAGAGTTCATGCGTATATTTCAAGGTGTAGCTACCGTTCCGTAATAGATTTAACTATTGATATTTGCAAAAATTCTTGTTGCTATATCGCATCTCCCATTGTCCCAGAATATGTTTTCGTAATGGCGTCGAGGCATCGTTTGCGTCTTCATCATAACGCCCACCGACCGTCCCCAAGCGTCCGTGAATTCAGAAATAGAACTGCGAACTCCATACGATCATATGTTGCATTCGGGAATTCATTTTCTATTTCGACTATTTCAACTGTTTTTCAATTCAGTTGCCCTATCAAAGTAGAAATACAATTTTCTTCTTCTATCAAATACGTTTTTGATAATGTTTAATTTATATGTTTATCATTGGTTACTTCATATTTTCTAAATTGATTCGTAATATTCGCAATATCTACGAATGGCAACAGTAAAAACAAAATAAAGCAATATTGAGTCTTATTGGAATATCCGTTTATACTCTTGTTGTAAAAAAATTACATAAATTTACCACACAATATTCTTTGCGTATATGTACAAGAAAGTTCAGTGTAGAATAGCAGATTCTTATAAATATGTTATTGCGTTTATGTAATTATAAATTCAATGTGGAAATATTTCAAAATCCTACTAGTAATTTTTTGATCATAAGATATGTATACACAAACATACATAATTTTTAATTAAAATACAATATATTAATTAAAAACAAACAATGATACATTAAAATCAAATATTACTATTTTCACATGTTACTGTAACACAGCTATGTACTTTACGGAACTTGCAACATTACCTAACTATACCGCAAATTGAAGTACCCCATACTCATAATTAAACCACTGTTATTTAAAATTACATACTTTCTATTTTGCATTACAATATTAACCAAACAATTGCATTTTTCAGACTGTGAGCACCGGCCCGAGTTGCCGGTTGTTTCCACACGTCGCCACGGACAAACTCGACGAGATCACCATCATGAATAGTACTGAAGAACTGTCGAAATACAGTGACAATAACAGTCACTACAGATCTCCAACATTAGCCAGACGCGCTACCACAGAACTCGACTCGCCACAACCAGAAAAGCCTCCAAAATCCAAAAAATGGTCACTCGGCGGTTTATTCCGGCGCCGGAAGAAAGAAGAAACAGAGTCGAGCACTGAAGAAGATTTATCACCGAAGAAAGGTTTCCTACAACGTCGCAAACAACGCAAAGAAGACAAACGCAAGAAGAAATTAAACAAAGCTGCTGGCCACTTTGATCATATCGTAATCCCGCATCCGCTAACAAATGGCAAAGATGAGGAATCTGGTGGTATTTTCTCTGATCCAACTAATGGATTCTCTTCCACAAAACGGACAAGCAGTGCTGATCGTTTGACTAGTCGAGAATCACTTATCAAATCTCGACAAGAGTCACTATCTAGAGCCAGTCTTGGGTCAGGCTCGTTGGACAGTTCTGGAAAGAAATCTAGGCGCGAGAAAGTAAAAGCAAGAGTGCAAGCGAAACGGGAACGGCTGAAAGATGAGAGTAGTTCGGATGAAGGTTCACAGAGGTCTACTGCATCGTCTATTACGAGGTTCAAAAGCGATGATAGTTTGAGTAAGAAGGATGCTTCACGGAAAAGTCGTGCTGCGCGCACTGAACGATATAATAGACGTTTGACAAAAGAGGAGGAAACTGTTTTAAATAAAGAAGCAGAACTTAAAACTACGACTGTTGAACCTAAAATCGTTAATCGTTGGGTTGTGGTCGATGAAGTTCCTAAATCGCCTCCTATGAGATCAAAACCTCTATTAGGATACTCCCCCAGCAATCCTCTTCCTCAAAAGCCTTACCCAAACATATCCACAATTCCACCTGTAATGCGAACTACATCAAATCTTTCTGATAACCAAAGAAACTATTTCAACTCCTCTCACAAACCGGCCAATATATATGCGCCAAGAAACCAAAATCTACAACGTAGTTTTCAAAATAAGCGCGAATTTAATCCAGAACAACGCAGTTATTCTTATGATTGTAACATCAATCGCTCTCCAACTCCAGGAAATGAAGAGGAAATAATACACGTGCATTTTCCTATCGGAAAACCAATTCCAAAACAACGAAATCCTAATCTGATCAACAACAATCATTATTCAAACCAGTCATTACAAAGAATTACACCTCCGCCTCCGCCCCCTAGAGATCCTCAAAGAAGGATGTATCCTTCGACACAATATGAAAATACACGACCCATGTCTTATGCATTTGAAAATGGTCAACAGCGACATTCTCAACAAGTTGATAGAACTTCTAGTATTCGGTCCTATAACTTTCAAAATCAACCAAATAGAAATCAATTTGGTTGGCAAAATAATTACCGCTCCAACTCAGAAGACCACATAGCTCAAGCCCAAACATTCAACCAAGTGCCTTTAATAAGTAGGCCTGCGTCTGCTACTCCAGATACACCCCAACAAAGATACATCCGCAGACATCCAAATACGGACCAATATAAATACTTTGCCGAGAAAACTCCGAGAAGCCGAAAACCTATTCATATCGCTCCTGGACCTGACCAAACTTACCTAAGTGACTCACAAGTCATAACTCGAAATAACTACAGGCATCCAGGAAATGCTGCTTCCGAATTCTGGAAGCAAAAAGATCAGGAGGAAATCAGACGTAAGTCCCAAGTGATAGAACCAAAAATTGAATTGAAAGTTACTCCAGTTAAAAAGATAGAAGCGAAAGATGTCAAAATGAATTTCTCTGTGTTGAGTATTCCAGTTAAAACAGCTGATTCGCTGAGTTCCTTGAGCGGACAATCTGAAACAAGTCCGTTATCCTCTTTCTTTGATCCATCTGACACAAGGCCATTGTCAATGGTTTTGGAAGCCCAAGAAAATCATGATTTACCTAAAGTTAAAAAGCTTCCAGCTCCACCATTACGGTATTCGCGCCAAAGTCCTACAACAAGTACTGATAATACTTGGCTCAATGAAACTGAAGAAGCTGAGCAAAAAAAGCGACGTTCCACTAACTTAGAAGACGCCTTGGATGAATTAGAGGCAATTTACAAAAGTTTAAGACTTGGAGATGAAGATTTATTGGATCGTGCCGAAAGACGAGATGTACCATCAGTAGTCACACAAAAGCTACTGGATATAACAAATAGAGACGCTCAAAGCGATTCAGGTTTTAGTTATGACCTTGATTGTGTCGATGGGTTGAGACAAAAACGTTTAAGACGATCGAATATTCCGGATAAAGTCAATGACGATATGGCATATCGTCGATTGAATCGAGAACGACCTCCTCCATTAGACATCAACGCAGCAATGTCTAATGTTAGTTATATACTAGCATCACCTGTTCTGTCTGGATCAGTAGATGAAAACGATAATGAAGCCAATATAAACAATAACGAACCGGATATAATGCTGGATGATGTTGTGTATCGTAACCTCAAACACATGAACAACACTTTGAAGATAGCTGATCCTCAGCCACCGTTCGGTATTCCAGTGGGGCCTATCACTGGTGCAGCGAACAGTGACTATCTTCACGCAGTTCCAGAAAATCGTACACGATCCAGATTTATTCCACAAAAATCGCCAGATATTGTCAAGGATGATTTAGCATTTAGGAGTTTACGTAAAGAAGGACCCACTACAGATGACGTCTTGAATAATAATAATAAACCAGAATTAGCTTTGAAGAAAAAGCGTGCAGTACGAAGTATATCAGCTAATATTTATCATATGATGCATAGAGACACCCAGAAAGATGTATCTGAATCAGAAAATGAATTCGAAAAAGCTCAGAGTCTAACTGATATAGCTGATGCTATGGAGGTTGCTCGTCAAATCTTGAAAGACCGACAGAATAAGATTTATAGAAAATCAGCTGTTAGCGATACAGAAGGACGACCAATAACATCAAATTTAAATAAAAGTAACATCCCAACCAGTACAGAAACTTTAACAGAAACTAAACCTGATTTGCAACAAAAGCTACAAGTTTATATTCCTTTGATAACTAATGAAGCAACTATAAATCAAAAACCACCTTTGTGTCCAACTCCTGATCGTAAGCCATCCAAACCTCCTACAAAAGAATCTACTCCCAACAGAGTATCACCAGCTCTTGACGATAACTTCTTAGATAACAGCCATCTAGAAGATCTTTTGACTAAATTAGCTATTGAAGCACGAGAAACCAGTGAAAAATTAGGTAACGACCTGAAGTTGCTTGATGAAGAACAATCCAGGAAATGTAGTCCTAGATTATCAGGGAGAAGTTCACCTGCTCCAGATGACTCTAAACCTGTTACAAGGAATAAATCCTTAAATGAAAAGTTATCAGATATTGATGCAGTTTCAGAACACGCAAAGTTGTGCGAAAAGCTACTCGGTTGCGTGGTTGAGAGTACAAATTTGATTAGTCATGCGATTCCAGAGGTAAAACTTCAAGCTGTCGATGAAATCACTGATGAAATGACTGAACCAAAAATCTTCAAATCAGTAGCTAATGTAATTGTTACACGAAAACCTGATTCTCCGGAGCAAAATCCAAGACCTGAGGTCCATAGTGAATCTGATCATGATTACGAAAACATCATAAAAGACTTGGACAACGATACGTGTATATCACCATTCGAAGAACACAGGGAACAATTGTTAGCAGACTTTGAAGTGTTGAAAAAAGATTTGTTTAGTGATGAGTTTTTAAAGACTAGTAATGACTTGTGTGCACAAACAGCACCGAATGGGGATGACGGCACCTTCAACAAACTGCAGGATGAGACCTGCAGTGAAGGTGAGGTGTGCAGTAGTACTGACGTAGACTGTTTGGCTTCTAATATTTCACCAAACATAGCAGAGTGTGATTTTTCTAACACCCCACCTCCCATTGCTTTCAATACCACTACCGATAATTCCATATACCAAAATTTCTCTGCTCATAATATTTCTAGAGCTGATTCTGAACATAGTTCTGGCTTCCAATCGCATGGGTCTTCCAGCGCTGAGAGTTCCCTGAATCCAGTATTGGATTTCGATGATACTTTACGAAATTCGGTATATACAGTATCGAATTCTGATATAAACTATTCAGTTGAAGTTGAAATAAATACTGTTGATGCTGAAGCTCAAATTTTTAATGTGCCTCGAGAATTTGCTGATACAACACTTTTGGTTAACAATTCAGAAATAAATCTGCACAATATTGACATTCTGTCTTCTATAGATAATAATAACCTTTCTTCCCAAGTAGAATCTACTGCAGAAGATCTAGCAATTCCTTTCGTCTCTTTGGATACCACATCTGAATATCCAAATTACCAAATAAATTCACCGTTATCAGAATATTCCACATCACTTCCTTTTGAATCTTTAGATGATACATCTGAAAATCCTCATTCCCAAACTAATTCTGTATCTAGAAGCTCAGAACTATCTCTTCTTTTATATTCCTTGGATAGTACATCTCAAAATATTTGCGAAATAAATTCGACTGTTAGTACTGATCCTTCAATGAATGTGGCATCTATTCCATTTGATTCTGTGGATTCAACTTCTGGTAATGCTAGTTCGCAAATTTTAACTTCGTCGTCTGATTCATCAGATTTCGAATCCATTCCTTTTGAAGCTTTAAGAGCGGAACCTTCAAAAAGTTTTACTGATCAACCAATTCCTTCAACATCCTCTTTTGCACGTAGATCTGACACTCTTGATTCTGCTACCACATGGTACAAAGATCCTGCAACTATTGCACTGGCATGCTCCTACAGTTTGGCATTTGCGCATCAAGTTGCCGTATTAGATTTGTTCACAGTGTTGGGATTGATATTAGCAATAGTTACCGTGATTGCTGCGCTTATTTTATGAATTTTATGCTCAGAAAAATGGTTATGATTGATCTGATTTGCGATAATCAGTTTTACTACGTAATATGCTTGATATCTATGCACTTAGAGAAAGAATTTAAGATACTTAGGATACTAGAGAACTATATACGTAATTTAGTTTGTAAGCGCTGTATCCAAAGAAATATATTCCAATAAGTATGTCTGGAGAGGTGCTGATTGTAAATACTATTTATTTGACAACATCTTTAGTTAGGGTGTTTAAGTGATTGATATATGAGGCTATTTTGCTTGTTTTGTTCAAGATTTTTATTTGTAGATTTGTATAATTAGCATGAATATTGTTGTGATAGATATTAATATATTTGCATCGGATGGTGTGCCAAAATATTTTTTTATTAACTAATTTTTATTTATATAATATACTTTTATTATACTGTATGGATTTTATTTTAACAAATTTTTGTTAATTGTAATATTGTTGAATTATAAATATATATATATTTGTACTATGTATAATATAATTATTCACTATGCACTTAAGGCAGCACATTGTGAATATATTTGCATGATTTTGCCTACACTTCAAAGCCTTTTACCCATTTATTAAAAATAATATATTTTAATTAAATAAAATTACGTCTTTTATATTTATGAGTCACTTATAATAAACTCTTGCGCAAATTAGGTGCGCATGCATCCTTACTTCCTGCTATCTCAATTTTACTGGCGCGTGTTTTGAAATTAAAATTTGGCGCTATATTTTAACTACTTTCTAAATAATTACATGCATTTTTATCTAAAAAGGAAATGATCTGAACTGAACTAATCTATTCTAAATGAGGCAATAATACTGAAATCAGATCATTAGCACCGTAATTTAAAGATTTGCAGATCAGTTCAGTATAGATCAATACGAATCTGATCAGTGATCAGTTTTGAAAGTGTCTAACATCGCATGGATTTTTTGCATTTTGACTATAAACCCGTATTGTTTTTGTCTGTTCGATAACGGTGACATCGCAGTTTATCAAGTACATTAATGGAAAATATTAAATGTTGTTTTCCATAAGTGTATATATTTTTAAATTAATATAATAATGGTAGTTGCTGTTCTTATCCACTGAGTGATTGTGTCTGAAGTGTTTTCTTGGTGTTTTTGGTTATAGGTTATGTGTAATTGCCGTCTATTCCCCCTCTGCCTGCAACCCCTGACCCGTGGCCATCGACCAAAATAAGGTAACAATATAATCACTACTTACTTCACACGTCCTGTTGCTCGATACAACCTAACTCTCACATGCGTTAAGAGAGTTGCCTATACTAACATAAACGCAGGCGCAGACATTATAACGTTTTTATTTTTATACATAAAGAATCATTGCAAACGTATCGGTTTCTTTCCAAATATGTTGAAAAATGTCTCGTAAATCAATATATTTGGTTGCTATGTTCTTGGCACAACGCGTATATGGAAGTATTCATACATATTTATTAAAAAGTAACTAAATTGCCCATTATTAATTCTGAGTAGTAACACGAACATATTTATAAATAACATCGAGGTATGAAAGTAAATTATGAGTGTTTATAGATATTTTTAGAATCGAGAAAATTATGAGAAATACACCTATTTATAAATACTACAAAATTGGCCGTTTTGAAAACACGAATAGCTTGCTGGAACGCAACTATAATTACAAATATGTATTGCGGGTTATTTTCATATGATATTTTGTACTTTCTGAATAGTTTACCTTTGAAATAAACGTGAAATTAGGCTAGTAACCTTGATTTTGATTCAAGTGATTCATAAAATTGATTTTTGCGGCGTAACTGGCATTCTTATTCGATTTATTTCAATCGATAGTGTAAACTTTATTTAATATGGTCAAATGTTTGTTTTGCATCAGCACCTATATCTATAGACATATTTATTGGAATTCTTGTACACATGTTATTTGTTTATTTAGCTAGATTATATTTAACATTGTCTTGAAACGAATATGTTCTTTGAGAATACAATATGTTGAAAAACGTAATATCAAATAGTAGGAATATAAAATTTGTATCAGACATGCTTCTAGTTTCATGACCAAGTTCTCTTTAAACTAGGGAATACACTTCATACGTTTCGCAATTTCTGTGAAAGCTACCCAAGTTTATAGTGGTTTTAAAATGGTAGATTATAATTTAAATATTCAACAAGAACCCTGTTTGGTTTAATCACCTACCTAACAGAGTCTATGGCTCTATATACCTAAAGTTAGTTAACAATGTTACCACAGGAAACTATGGCGTTGACAGTTTCGAAAGCTCTTGTCAAATTTAATCATGTGGTTATTTGGTGGTTCACGTTACTCAACTCGTGAAGACAATTATTGAATTCTATCAGACTCCGTGCACAAACATTCAATTAAACACATGTTTACTTTAATTTCACAGGAAACATATTGCTTGTAAAATTCACTGAACGTTTTCACTGTAAAAACGTTTGACGTCGTATCGTGTTTTAATTGACTGTTCTTTGAAGCAATAGCCTTGAGAACAAAGCACCTTAATATGATAACGCAAATTAAATAAATTTCAATAGGTTTTAATATTTCGTTTATATAAATATATACATTAGAATTGTCTATATCGCAGATATAATTAGTTTTATGTTTGTAAATATTTCCCTGCGTATATGAACTGACTCGTTTTATCAGTTATTGATTTGCAGGAACTGTTGATGACAAATTAATCAGGAAATTACATCGTAATTAGACCAGATTTAACAACGATCGTTAGATTTTAATTATCTCATGAATATTTCAAAATTTGCTTGGCTCAACTTGTTGATTATATTAAAAGTAAAATTTGTCTAAAATAATATTACTAATTTGTAGTGTTCTACACAGGACTCTCTTGTACGTAGTATCATTATATTTTGTGGTATATATGAATAGATATTCCGATACGAGTTTTATTATAAATTCTGATATTCGTTGATACTGCGATTATCATAAAACAATTTAGTACTGACTAATGCGCTCCTGATGATGACTCACGTGGTCAGGAAGCGATGAGTAGTGAAACGATATGTTTAAATAATTGACTGCATTTCCTGCGAATTTTTTTTTCTTGACATACTGCCGTGTAAATTCTATTTCCCATTAACTATTAAAATTAATTCGCTCAAATTATATAAAGTATCACATTTATTCCTTTTTAGACTTGGCCTAGTAAAGTAAATCTAATAAGAATTACAAATCAAGAACATGAAAATTCGTATGTACACCTAATCGACTACACGATCTCCGGACACTTATTGACGCGCTCTTGAGTGTAAAATAAGTAAAAATACAGTTAGATCAGGTTGACCTGTTACACACCGCAGACGTACACCGTGTTTTACGTTTTATTAGTCGACTTCTTTTAATTTTTTTTTTTTTTTGCTTGAATTCCCCCCATTTTCAGTGGGGAGATACCAGGGGGCCAATGTGCCAGAGAGAGGCCGCCCCGCGATGGCATTATCTCTGTTTCTCTTATTGCAGTGGCGCAGCGAGCCACTCTTGGCTGTTGGATCCACAGGTTTGCTTTCAAACTCCCCGTGTTCGGAGTGCACCAACAAGAGTTGCTCAGTCGGTAAATAGAAACTGTCCATGACGTGTCGCGCGCTACTTTTTCACTCATTTAGGGTGATTGTAGTGTTCACAATTGTTGTTGATTTAGTGTATTAAAAATGGATTGATTTATGGTGTTCTTGATTTGAATTGATACACTTTTATGTGATTAATATGTGAGAGTGCTTGCCACATTTGCTAGGAGCAGGTAAATTGTTAGATTTGAATTTTGGAGGGATTAAATTAAATACTTTCAATATAAAATATTTGAATTTTAGTTATATTGCAATTCATCCAGGAAATATATATATATATATATATATATATATATATATATATATATATATATATATATATATATATATATATAAGTGCACTTGTCAAAACTGTATGAAGTTGCGCAACTTCACATATTTCATAACTAGTTAAGAAATATTTTTCATAACTGGTGATAACAAGTTCATTTTACTAGTTAATAAAAAAAAAACACAAAAATAATCATATCTATTTAATTTTCAATACAATTAATAAAATTAATAATTTCATCGGTTAAAAATGTTTTTTTTTTTTAATTAAAAAATACGATTTTGTGTAATTTGTGTGATTTTGTGGGATCTCACTTGTTACAGAAAATACAGCATTTCCTAACTGGTTACATAAATAACTGGAATTAGTACTGCATTAATGAACATATAGATTGATCTACCGATTAAAATATATATATATATATATATATATATATATATATATATATATATATGTATATATATATATATATATATATATATATATATATATATATATATATATATATATATATATATATATATGTATATATATATATATATATATATATATATATATATATATATATATATATATATATATATATATATATATATATATATATGAAATATAAATTCTCTTTATGAAGTCTTCTTTCATATTTATTGTTACTAGTTTCGAATATGTAAACAAATAAAATATTACCCTAATTATGAAGGAATCCTAAAACGAATAATTCGATGTTTGTAATCATCTCTACAGTGGTAATAATTACTTGTAGATGTACATGGTGAGCAAGCCAGTGGTTACCAATATATTTTTAAATAATTTTAAATTTAACATCTTATAGTTATATCGCTAAAAATATAAATAGAATAGATTAAAAAATCATAGTTTTAAATGTCTTCAAATATAAAATATACAGTAGTTGAGAAAATATATTCAAAATATTGATTAAATCATAACGAAATTATAGCAGCAGAATTAATAAAAAATAATAAAACATTCGTTTAGATACAATCACAAGCGTAGCGCTATAAATTTTATTGAAATGTTTAACTCAACAATGCCCCTTTTACAAATAGAATCACTCCGCCTTTGCCTTACACGAACATAATTTAAATTCAGATGTTGTACTGATAATGCGCTGACATATATTATCTTTATCTCCATTGTAAGATGGTTATTATCATAAATAATAAAAGGACATCGAAATATTGTTTGAATCAAAATCAAGCCCGCACAAAAAGAGAAATTAAATATAAATGTAGGAAATTAACTTTCATTCACCGTGGTATAACCATGGTTACTTCAATATATTATTATTTTTCACTTGTGCTTCCGTAATAAATATAAAACATGGAACAAAGTTGATTATTACACAGTAGTTTCAATCACTAATTTTTAGTAATGTAAATTTGTGTGGTACGGCTAATAGAAGTGGGCAAGTGTACAATTACATAAAATACGTCGTTGCTTTTCGACTATTCCCATATATTTCGTATAATTTAGGTCAATACAGATAAATTGCTATCGATTCCGTGCAAATATGAATATTTTTGTTCAACATAAATATCAAAGTGTACATAAACGATTTAAAAAATGGTGTGGTACGCCACTGATTAGACAGTTTTTAGTTTAGATATTTAAATAAACGGTTTTTCCATGGAAATGTGGAAGGTTCCACGCATTTGAGGGGTTGCCGGTACACCAGTATTATATAGCTGTACATTTCCTTATTATTACCTGTGCTCTCGAGTCCCAGGATTATAATTGTATGCGCAAATCTTTTGTCTGTTAAATAGAAAGGTTTTTAATGCGAATTTCGAGCCAAAAATACCTGTGAATTGTATTCGTTTATGGTCCACTAGTTGACATTGAATACAAAAGTTATATTATTTTGGAAAACCTGTTCAAATATCTAGTGTCTTTGTTAACTGCATATTTCGGCTCAATCATAAGGTTCAGTTAATCACCTGATCGGCTTAAAATTGAATAGAGGTCTCATCAGCTCATGTGTTCCCAGTTAAAATGTGGGTAACCAGTCTACTAACTTGTTAAAATAAGAGTGCTTGCACTGAAAGATTGATATGTTACATGCGGATGTAAAAAGCAACATAAATTTGCGTTAAAAACGTGAAACCATTAGTTACACTTACATGAGAGGGTAGCCGCGAATATGAGCATTTGCAAGCTGTTAACAAGAGAGGACGGTAATATATTAGTTTTTCTGCAATCCCGGGCGGCTCATATTCACTGCTAATGTATAAAACGGCTGTGCCGTACTAAGGGGATGTTTTTGAACTATTTCAGAATATTCACTTTCTATTATTTTAATTTTGGCAACATACGAGACGCAAATGAGTTGCGAGACAATTAAAAAGGAAGAGCGATCCATTTTCTTGCTTATACGTAATATATTGTGGTCACAAAAAGGGGACTTCGAAATTTTAATGTAATTTTTAATTGTATTTCATCAATATCTCTGTGTGTGTGTGTGTGTACGTGGCTTTGTGTGAATGCTCTACAACCTGTAACGTTGAACATAAAAATTTGATGTCCTAAACCTAAAAACGAAGCGATATAATTTGAGTAAAACTATTTTTAGTACCAAAACGGTCGTTTTGTATTTTGGTAAAAATACAAATTGTGCTAGAGTGTGCTAATCTTGTGCTATAATGTGCCTAAATCCATGTTTGCATATCTCACCATTATTCGATAAACCAGATTTAAAAAAAAACAAAGAAAAATGATATCAAATAATCAAAAGTTGTGCTACTGTGTGCAGAAAACCATTTTTCGATATCATTGTTAGTTTTTCGAATAATCAATTATAAGAAAAAAGGCATTTTGAAATATTAAAATAATATAAGTTATGCTGGAATGTGCTAGCTTTGTGCTACAATGTGCCATAATCTGATTGTTTATATAAAAGGTTTTTTTTAATGTTACATGGTAAATAATTGAATCTAATTTTTTTTTACTAATACAAAAATGGCCATGCCCTTTTCTACCACTCCTATTTTCGAAAAGGGTATTTCAACAGTAAGTGTACTTGTTTTTGCACATCTAAAATGGACATGAGTTAGAGAAGACTTGAGATGCTTATAAAAGTTAAAGATATTATAATTTCGAACAACTTATAAATGTTACCACACAATTGGTATTGTCATGGCAATGGTAGAATGAATTCAAAGCACAATAAGGATATATTACATATACATATAGTGAAAACAAAGTATAAGAGTAAGTCAAGTGAAGGGCATTCCAGAATTTTTACTTTAAAATTCCGTAGAAATAACTTGAAATATCCGTATAGAAAAAGAGTTAGATACGGATCTGAATATCACTATCGTCATCACTAGAACATCCCCTATATTCTATGGTGGTTTTATACTCGCAGGCTCGTGTTTCCTAACGACCCACCGGGCACGGTTTTGTGTGCCTTCCCCAGAGACCTAGTGCACTCTCCTAGACAACCTCCATACACACACACATTCTCATAATAATGGGTCAAGGATGTATAATAACAATAGTTATTACGTTCTTTTACAATTCAACAAAGCGTATATTTGACTATTGATTCGAATTACTAGTTCCAATTTCAATCAGATGCACATATTCGCTTTTTATGGTTCGCATTCAAATCATCAAAACACCCAGAGTACAATGAAATGAATCAGTTGTGGTCAGCACTAGACTTTCTTATACATTAGGTGTAACCGATATCAAATTATTTGAGTAATACTATTATAAGGCAGCCTTAAATCGAATGTAGGGTTTAATTATCGTGTGGGTTAGATTCAATTTGCGGATCGTTATTTGAATTCGGTGAAATCAAGTCTTAACTGAAACCATCCGAAACTAATCTTGGTTTAACACAATTACACCGTCATCGCGAAACCAACTGAAGCAATTGGATTTTAGATAATTTTATGCTGTATAATGCCGGTGGAAGTCCTGAGATAACGTCGCTGAAATTACGGCCAAGTTGTCGAGCGGCTAGAACGCGAACCGCGCGGTTAGGCTAAGATCTCAGTCATTACGTAACCGATTACTGTGGTAATAACCGAGTGAAACTACCACCCAATCGTTCAGGCATCCGCTATAAATCTAGATTGGTTCGCAATACTGTTTTATCGGCAAATACACAAATAAATAACATAGTACTTGAGCGAAAATTCTTCGACTTTTCAGTGTAATGAGTCATACAACATATAAGAAATTAATTCGCGTTATTGCTGCAATTTCAAGCAACTGGAATGCGTACTGTAATTTTTAATTATTATCAGCGTATGAGCAATGCACTTCCGGAGATTAATACATTACTGTGGTTTTGTATATTATTCATATTTTTGTAATTTGAATTTTTAGTATAAGGATTAGACTCTTTGTTAGGCGAACATTGAAAGCGACAATAAGCCTGTTCGACTTGTATTTTACTGTAGAAACTGCAAAATTTTATTGCCTTTATGCACTAAGGATAGATTATTTAATATTTATTTATTTACCATACATTAGTAGCGAACTTCATGCCATAATGTCAATGTCAAATAATAGTAATAGTAAAACTTATTTCTACCCGAAGAAAGTATAATTGAAGCTTTGTAAGTATTCGTAGTTTTAATTTGGGTGCGAACTAAATATATATTTTTGTGGTAAAAAAACATTGTATTTTTGAACTCCGAGTGCAAAACGAATGACCCGGAAATATACAAGAAAGATTTCTGTTTATTTTTAAATGTCATCATGAGTCACTAGTGCTTCTCGCACAAATACATATACTTAGTATGTTTGTAGGTGTATTTGTATGGGTATGCGAATATTTTTTAATGACGTCATTGTCTTGCTATGGCATCATCTTGTTCAGGTGTTTTGCAACAAAACAGTTTTTTATTTAAATCTTAAAACTGATTCAAAAATATTGACGAAACAAGATTAATGTAATTTAAATATCAGATAAACTAACAATTCATTGAACATGATGTATGGATATCAGAATTGCACAGTCACACATTTACGCAACACGTATTAATTTTTTGCATTAGTTCTGCACTAATTTTATATTATTTGCACTCACACAACAAATATTCTATTAAAATTGATTGCCTTAGGTAATAATTCCGCGAAACAAATCTGTAATTTAATTGTTAAAATATATTAGTTTTCATACAATTAATTTAAAAATGCGTAACCTAATGAATTTAAGTGACTGTTCATTAGTGTAATTTTATTTACATTTACTTAATTTCATTTAAATTATAGACAAGATGTCACGCAAAAAATTCGATGAATCGAAAGTAAAAATGTTGTATAAAGTGCAAATACTAGTAAATGAATATTTAATTAAATCATAGCACTGTGAATATACAATAAATAGGTTTTAATTAGTAAATCATTAATAGACGAATAATAAAGATTCGTAAAATCACGAAAAGTTGTAGGTGTTGCTATGGATATTTTGTTCAATTTTACACCCAAAATGTGATATCGTATAAAATTTATGACCATAACAAAACTACTTACGACGGTGAAAATTTAAATCTAAAATTTCTCATGATTTCGCTTGAAGTGGGTTTTATGTGCCATCAAAAAGGCTTTAGCGAATAAATCCATAGATATAGATAATATTTCAACGTTGCAAAGTGTTCATCGGAATATCGGATTTTCTTGACATATTGTCGGAAAAATAGGTTTCGACATTTTCCAGGAATATCCGTGTGTGCACAACTTTGAAAAGTCAACTGATACTTCGTATCGTAAATATACTTTTCAAATATTGAACAGTATCTAGCTGAAATTGTAAGAGATCTTATTTTATTATGTAACTTTCAAAAATACACACGGTTCGTTTACAAAGAAATAAAAAATAAGACACTTTCACATACACAATCAGATCGGCGGTTAAGGTAATTAATATTGCTTTATACAGGTGAAATTGCGTAGGTTCTCTTATTTTGCGTGGTTTAAAACAACATATATATATATTGGTTGTTATTTTTATATTGTCTCTGTGACTATGAAAGTGAATTAATTTCTTATAAACTGACCATTGAAACCTCGTAATACCAGACCTGTATTTATCCGCATTGAACTCACAGGCCGCTGGCAAATCAGGCATAAAAATACGTTGTTTTGCATAATTTTCAATTTGTCAATACCTAATTTAATCAACACGTTTTTGCATTAATTGTTAAAATATAGAAACATTTTTTTTTTAATTCGCTTTGATTAGAAACTAATTTTAATTATTGTTAAATTATTTATTTTATTTTCAAGTTAAAGTGATATGTGAAGCAGACCGCAACTTGATATTAATTTGTATTTATATAGAAAGTTAATTATATTAGTTTTATTCTATATGAAAGTCAATGTCAATATCAATATACGTTTATTTCATTTTTTCTTGTCAATTAATTAACAAAAGGATTAATTTGTATTGGTTTGATTTTTTATGCGTGCTACCTTGACTAGAACTCAGCAAATAAATAATATAAAAATGTGTTTATTATTATATTAATAATATTTAATGTTCGTTTAGCATCGTCAAGAATGCACAAATATAATACTTCTTACGTATTAACAGATCCGCAGTCGTAGTAAATAAGTTTTACCATCAAAACATGCAAACCTATCGTAAAAATCGAATTACACGTACATTAAAATAGCAACTAAGATAAATATAACTGCAAAATATAGTTAAATATTTATACTTTGGAGGTTGGATTCATAGAGAATATTATTTTGAAAATATCAAATATTCATTAGCGCAGATGAATGGTTAAACATTTTCCCATTCTATATTCTATTATATTTGATTTATTGTAATCTTTAATGTTACTACAAATACAATTTACTGGATGCGAGTTAAATATATTTTTATACATCAAAAGAAGTTTATTTAATTGAGATAACTAATATCAGGAAACATAAACAACTTTTACCTAATTTATTATTTGAAATCAGTGAAATTTTTAGTTTTTTTTTTACTACTTAAACTATTATAATTTCCTACTAAATTAGTCGATGGCAGCACGCGATATTCATTGCGATAATTGTACGATTAGCATTTTTAATAGTAATTTCTAGTTCCATAACACTGAGCACTTGCTATGGTCCACTGCAGTCAGTGGTGCACTGCATTATTATTCCATGGAAGGAGTAATTCCACTCGTAGTAATTAAAAAGTTTGAAAAAGAATTTGTTTTTGTAACAAAAAGTGAAAATTTGCGAAATAGAGGGGTAAATACTAAAAATATTGTTTGTATTATACACTGTTATTATTAGTACTACATGAGAAGTGAAATATAATCGTTTTGTGATTAAATATGTGAATGGTTTTAATATGAGATGGTTTTATGGTTGGTTGTGGGCCAGTTTTAAAAAATTGTTAAAGAAATGGCTAAGTACTATATTTATTTTCTATTTTTAGTAAGTTTTATACGTTTTAGTTTAGATTTTGAAAGTTGTGCTTCAAAGACAAATCGATTTATGCATTTAAAAAGATATTCTAGGAATTCATTGGTTCCAAAGAAACTATGCTAGTATTTAATTTCTCTTTTCTTTGTTCTTTGCTTTATTGGCATACACTCCAAGTATCCATTTACAAGCTATTATTAAATATTAATTTTATTGTCGGAAGTTATTGTTGACAAATCACGTGACATGTGACATATATACGTGATGAAGGGTAATAAAGGAATGATCTCGAGGCATTAATTTAAGATTATAGCTAGGACAAGAACGAAAAAACGATTATACATTTAATATACATTAGTAATTCTCTTGTGCTGATTTGAGACGTATTGCGATTTTTTTTGTGGTAACCTCAATCATATTTATTTGAAATCAACTCAAATATTTATTCAGATAAAAATAATAATGTATTATTGAATTGTCGACACACCTCGTAAACCTACAACACTCGCATATTATTATGAGCCAAAATAAAATGAGTTTTGATAGTATCCGATGCGACTTTCTCCGTACGCACCCTTCTGAGTTATCAATATTGTCTTCTGTAAGCGACCTTGCATCACAATGTCATCTCGTCGTAAGAGGCTTACCTTCTTTTGATCCAAGTCGCGCTTGCTGCCCACCAGCACAGAAATAATGGAATCTGGCCAAAGTGGCTTTGCTTTGATATAAGTATTTGTAGTCAGATTTATTGAAACGATGCGGGATAAAGATTTGTTCAATATTGCGTGCCTGCGGATTGAGAACGGAGATGTTAAAAGAGCTAAGCAGATAAATAAATAGAAATCATGCTATCTTGTATGGACGATTTGCAAAAAAAGTGTTTGTGTTTTGCTTGACAACCATGTTTTCAGATAAGTGAAACAAAAACTATATATGTTTTATCATTTGATTAAAATGTATAAAATTAACTATTATCATTGCCTTATCAGAAATTTGTTTATATGAAACATCATGTCTGGTTTAAATTTAACTTTACTGCATTTTGTGTCTAGTTTGTGTAGTCCCGTGTTATACAGGGTCACTATTAATGTTATCCATATTGACGGTAATTGTAAAGTAAATGTCTGATTAGTTTAGATTCACATACGATAAAATGTGAAACGCATCAGTTCAATTTTTAGACACTGAACTCACACACCGAGCCGGGACCTCGAATCTTATTTTAATCATCATAAATATTGTGCAAATGGTGCAGTAAAGATCATCTCTGGAATCTGTTGTTTATTTCCTGATTCCACCGGTGAATGTTAATTGTTAATTTAGTGTTGTGGATTTATAAACTTCAAATAAACTGTGATGTGTTTGAATTAGACAATACCTTCCGAAATATATGATATATTTCAAGTCTTGTTTAATTTATAAAAGCATACATATTACTAGTATTTCGGTAAGGTTAAGTTACTTTATTTTTTAAAATTTGATTACCTTTGATACATTTAATATGAAATATATATGCAAATTTTGTTAATATATTGTAAAAGCCAGCAGAGGTTTTAAATAATTTTACTTTGTCGTTTGAAAATTACGCTCGCAAAACCATAATTTTGTTTAGTACTACAAGCTTGAATAGAAATTCCGAAAATGTTTCTTCTATAGTGGAATTTGTCAACACTGGAGATATTTACATAGAAACAAATAATATATTTACATTTTAGTCTAACACAAAACCAAGGGACGCTTCGCTTGAGCACAGGGAAACTTTCTATCTCATGGATATTTAAATTTTTAATTATTCATGCTTCTATAGCTCATAGTGCTTCTTTTACAATACAAAATCGACTTCTTGTTGTTTCAATATATTAATTAAAACTACGATACATTTATTTAATAAATCCCTATTCAATTCTATGTTGTAGAATTCACAAGTTGCGAAGACTCGCCATTTCCATCAAATCAAAAGCAACCGGCTGCTGTTACCAGTGCACCAGTTGATCCAATAATCCGTGCTGATTCCGCTAAACAATTACTGCCTAGGCCTGTGTCATGTGGCAACGTCCCCTTAGCACTAATGTCCGCCCAGACGATGACTGAACGTCGATCAGTCGCGCCCCAGAAAGACGCCGAACTTAGGGCTGAACGAGTCGCCCGCTACAAAGAGGAACGGCGTCGACAGCTAGCCGCACAATTCGGAACTAAACAACCGTCTCAGCAATCCCTTGACCAACAACCATTGGTAAGATACACAAATTTCCACAATAGTTAATGCATCTTTTATTTAATTATTTAAATACACTTAAATTATATAATAAAACAGGCATAATAGGATTATTGCCATTAGCCAAATTAGCGCTTTGTGAATAAGCTGAGTTCATTGGAGTAATGTACAAACTTTAGCACGTTAGTAGTAGATATTTTATGCAAGTACAATTTCCAAAAGCCCTGGGATATATTCCGTATAATTTTCATTAATTCGTTTTTTTTTTTTTTTTTAATAGACTTCTTCCCCACGTCGATTTATAACCCGTGCCAAAAGTAGTACACCCAATGGCGATGGCCTTCAGGTGTTATCTCCCGGTAGACTTCCTGCTGGAGGAGATGTTAGTAGTAGCTCCGAAGGAGTTGCTGTTAGAACCACCAGAGCGTCACGGCTTCGAGCCGCTCGCGTTGGTGGTGGTGAACTTTCAAATCCGGCTTCCAGAAGGTTAGGAGTTCCACCGGTACCTAGCTCTGACATCAAGGAGGTATTTTTAGAATTTATATCATTTTATTAATTAATTTACTGTATTGGTCTTCTAATGCTTTTTAAGGAATTCCTACACCATTTTTTTTTACTGGCTTTTATGTTACAGCTAGATCTATTAAGCAATGTCATGCATCACTAGTTATCTGTAATAATTGTATATTGATACATATTTGGACGAAATCATCGTCGGGCGATTTGGATATAAATTTCGTTGTAAATATATTTATATTTCAGCGTATTGCGTCAACCGAAGTTTGAGTAAACCTGCAACCTGTATAAACATTATAAATGATATAAATGCAATTTTTGACAGTAATTCATACAGTATTCGCCCAGTTAAAAAAATGTACAGTTCCATAACCGTAGTTAAATATTCCTTGACATTTACACTGAATTCGCGAAATGTAGATTCCTTTAAACATACACGAGACAACGCCATATTCTGAATGTAACTATATATAGTAGTGCACCCGTTTTTTTAATGACATGTAGAACAAGGTAAACGCATTTTTATAGTTGTAATTTAATGATGTAACGGTTCAATGATCCGTCATCTTAGTTGACAAGATATAGCAACGTTTCTCTATTTTTGTCGCGATATCTGACGAATGACAAGAGACGACAATGGATTTTATTTTTAGCAGTTCTATTTCTGGTTAAACGGTGTTTGGTTAGTCAAATGGCACAAATATTCCTCTTCGACTGTCAATTATTAAACAAATAGAGAGATAGATAAAGAAATCTCGAAATCGATTATTTGCATGATCCCTTAACTATCTTTATAATAAGGGAGCGAATAGTTTTTACGTATATTATTAAAACAGTCTGTGTGCCTAATATAAAATTGCAAAAAATCGTCGAGCAGTTTACTAAAAACAGCACCTTATTTATGCCGGTCGGCAAGTACCGTATAAGGTGAGTCCTTGATCGTTTTCAAAACAGAAATAGGAAACTATTTTGTTTGGTTGACATCTCAAGTACGACCATATATTATCTCCAATAGATGTGTCTCGATTTTATTATTTTTATTGTATTTCCGTGATGGTCGAAATGTGCTTGCAGACAAATCATATACAAATATTTGGATTTGACGGATTGTGATCTTGTTATGGGTTAGTAGCGCGAGGTTATGTGGAGTGCGACGCACCTAATAAGGTGTTCTGGTGTACTATACGACAAGGTGCAGGTGCATACCCTGCAAATTCTTTGCTTCTTTTAAGCTTTATTAGGTAATAGTAACTCTCTCGATGCTACGTTCCGCGCATATAAACGAATTGTTTAGCCAGAGAGAAAATGTTTTAATTGAACTCATCTTTATATTCCGTCTGGAACACTAATGATTGCTGCGTTATTTTTCACTCTTGAACATCGATTTCATAAATCTTTTTGCTGTAGTATAGAGCAAAATCATGAAGTTTTTCGTTTTCAATTTTTATATTTCGATAAACAATAGTTTAGTTATCAATCCTTAATAAAGAAATATTTGTATCTTTATTAGTTTTTCATAAAATATATTTTAAAGTATGAGAAATATGTTTCTATTTTTTTTTTAGAGTATGTTGGTAGTTTTAGTTTGTCAGAAATATCAAAAGAAAATAGGTTATATAGTATATATTGAATACAAAATCGAATTCTTTTTGTCCATTGTTTTTGAATACACAATCTAGGTGTTCTTTGAAGGATTTAGCTTATTTTTATACCTTAATTTGAAAATATGCATAAACCTCCTCGAAATCTCTAAAGCATGGCGTTATTGTTTTGTGTTTTATGCTTTTTTAAATTGCCTCGTTTATAATTTATGAAAGTACTTTTTTTATCTGTTTATTATAATGAAGTTTTAATAACCTTAACATTGTTTTGGTTTTAGGTAAATTTTGATTTAAGTGCCAGTAATGAAAACATATTAATTTTGAAACTCCTTTCCTAAAGATTATTATTTTTATATAACTTAAATGTTGGCAGTGTTTTGCTCATATATGTTAGTACGGTTGCCTACTTTCTGGTTTGCTTGTAATAGAAATATTTATGTATCCCATGAGCGACGTGTATAGGCAGCGGGCCCTTGACACATTTTTGGGTTTTGTTGTATAGTTCTTTTATTAATTTTTATATCTACCAATTATTTCACCAAAATTTGCTAAATTTGTATTAATTTTTAAAAGAAAACTTGGTGTTGGCTACTTTTAATCATAGATATGAACTCAAAAATAGAATTCGGTGTAAACAATGATTAATATTTAATTTCGTTGAATATAAAACCATTTACGTTTTTCGGAATGAAATTACTTTAATTACAATTTTCGTGTTATCAGTAATCATATTCCTGTTTTATAGTATAGTTTTTTTTTGTGGGTGGAGGAGGGTGGGTGGTGTTTTATATCATATAAATCTCCAACTCTATAGCATGTTCCAAGAAAATCGCGCACAGATTCAATTAAATACAGCTTTGGGAAAATTATGTGAGAGGTCGTAATCGATTTTCCTCCGCGCTAGCTCGGTACTTTTCAAACTTGTTGGGTTACCGTAGCCGGCGCGGTATTCGGTATTATGAGTCAGCCGGTAACCTCGTGGAGAGTATTCTATACCTATTATGTTTTTCTAACAATCGGCGGTGGTCAGTAACCGCTGGAATTCTGTTTACGAACGGTCTTCTGTCAAATATTCACACTATTTTTCTAACGGGTTTTACATCTGTATTCATTATTTATGTGTGATTTGTTCCGGAAAGTTCATTTGATATTTACCTATTTTATACAACATATTTTAGTTTAAATTAGAGTGGATTGTGATTTACTTTTATATTTTGAATATTATCAGTACGTTACATTAATAATTCGTTTTATTATTTGCCTCCTCTCAGTTATTCCTGAAGTGCCCTAAAAAGTAACTGAAGTGAGCTGAATTTTTGGAGAATCTAATAAAACGGTTGTTTTACAAACTAAGCAAACGGTTAGTTGTCTATTTTGTAATTTTCAAGTCCCTTTAATACAACCCTTTTTTAATGTATGGATATAAAATATATTATATATTATAAAATAATAACAAGGATATAAACATAGAAAATAATAGTACTAAAGTTAAATAAGATAATAATTAATGAACAATAATAATAACTAAATAACATTTATCTTAATATATAATTTAATATTTTTTGGAAAAGCTAGAGTAAATTTTAGTTTTTTTTTTCTTTCTTTCGGCAAATCATTTCATTATTTCGATACGTTATGACAAAAAAAATTCTACCTTTACTTGAATTTATGTTATTTAAAAATATGTTATGATTATGAAAACTATTGTTTTCTATGAAATCCAAATTACTCTTCTCAATATTATATATTTAAAAAAAATTACATCTTCGTATTTTACAAACATATTCAATAAAATTCAAAATAATATGCTATAAATATTGACTTTTTGAGACAAAAATTGAATTAAATTCCTAGAATATGTTGCAAAACATCTGTCGACATAGAATAATTTTAATTTCTTTAAATTTAAAATTCTATTTATGCATCTGCTCCTTTGTGCCATTGTTATATTAGCTTTTGGCGCTTAAAATATATGTTCTGCTGGGTAACTCAAGTCATCGACTTCGTCAGACTATGTGCGATATGTTTGCTCCTTAAATGTAATATTTATAATTCTTGTAATTTTTCAGTGCACTAACTTCTTTTAACGGAAAAATGTATAAGTGTGATTTGACAGTTTCTACGAAGTCGTTAGCATAATTACTATTTGATGAACTCTCAAGGTTGTGATAGGATCAGAAATTCTCTAGTTTTTCATGTTGAAATGTTATAGGTTATAATGGAGTAGTTAATTATAAAAACAAAGAAATTTTGAAATGACACTTTAAATGTATAGTTCGTGCCTATAAAACCCGGAAGAAAACCATATAAAGTGCTACTTTTTTAAAATTTAATGTTAGCGTCTCTCTAACTAAACATAAAGGAAAGGCGACTCCTTTGTTAAAAATTATAATATTTTCTTCCGGCACTCTTATTAAATTGAGGAAAATAATCATATTTTTATTATATTTTGAGATACGCTTGTAGAGTTTCGTAGGCGTATTTCGTTTTATGGTAAATTATCATCCATTTATAAACCAAATAAAATGAATAATTCACCCGTCTATTTGCCCGAATAATTAATATATTAATTAGTACGAAAATTACTAATTCAAACCTCTATTCTATCACATTGGTGACCTAATTGACCGAGAATATGTTCCTAATTTGAAGAGTTTGAACGCACCTAATACTTTTTCATATTATGCTCGGATAAAATTTAATTATGTTCTGGGTAATCCGAGTATTATTAATCTTGTTAAAATTTTAATGGCGATTCTACGCGGGATGCATAATGATATTATAAAATGGCGACGGCAGGTCATTGAAATATAGACGACCAACAATGTATTGTTACAGACAAGATTGGATGATGTCCAGGATTTGCGTTGGCAACTTGTATACGGACATCCGTCCGGTAATGATTGTGTGTTTATGATAATATGTGTCCAATAATGATGACAGTAGTTGGCTCGGAGATCTGTTGCTGAGTTTTGCAAATTTTTTATAACTGTGTTTTGATATTTTTATATGCCATAGAAAATCTAATATCGTAATGAATTTGATCATCTTTTCTATTCATCATTCTATTTGCAATCGTGATGAGGGTTTCTACCTATTGGAAATTAATATATTGTGTCTACATGTTTAATAACAACTAGGTTAACCTGTGGGCACCGTGCGCCCATATCATATACATAATATAGTTTATTCCTACCGATTTCCTTAGGATTGTTTGCCTACCCAAAAATTTCGTGATTTATTAATGGCATTAACGCCGATTCCATGAGACTATCTTTAAAGCATTGTATAGGAAGTACTTGTTAACATATATAGAATAATCGTTTCGTCTTAATTTTGCAATAATGTTGCTAAACATATAGAGATATAAAATAAATATTAAATCATTCCTTGGCAAGACAATATTTGTATTTCCCCCCAAATTAATTATGGTTTGTCAACAACTAGAATCCACAAGCATAGATGTTTGCAAAACAAACACGATGATTCCGTGCAAACAAGTTATTAGTCTAGGTTCTGCAACTCTTGAATTTCTGTGTTGTATGTAGGGTTATTTTCGACTCTATGTTTGGTATCATTTGTCATTATTTTGTTGTACAAAATGATCACAATCAGTATTGTATCTTTTATAAGATATATCTATCAAATACTACTATTATTTTCGGTTTCTCTATTTGTAGAGGTATTTTATATATTTTTATAATATTCAAATTTTGTTTAATACTTTTGGTGGTTAACTATCAAATACTTATTTTATGTTTTTCTATTTATAAACATGCATTTATATAAGTTTTTAATATAATTTAACTATATTTGTGGTTGTTTTATAAAAATTGTGAAGATGATGTGATTTTTAAATTTTTGTTTCTTTTGTAGAGAAGTCCATTGTCTGCGTCTGCGGGTTCGGATGCATCATGTGCTTCATCTCGGTTGACTCGTCCCGAAAAAGACAAAAGCTCCAAACGGAAATCGAACTTAAACCGGGCCCTAAACATTGAGGATGCCCCATCTCCGGACACAAATGGTAAGTGCTACACTGTGTTGTCTACGGCCGAATTTATTATTTTAATATATATATATTTTGAAATTATCCCCAAGGATATGAAGTCTAGACAATTTTTTTGCCATAGTTCTTCTCTTTATCATTATCCATCTATTTCAAAGTATTTGGTATTTTCTTTGTTAAGTGGTTTTTGTTCTTTAATTGCTTCGCAATCCTTGAGGGGATCCCCAATTTTTTTTGGATATTTACACACTTAAAACAGAAACTTTTAACGAGTAAAATATGTTTACTTTCTTATAAAAGAAATTTTTCCTTCGACATCGTTTTAACAATTCTTGAAGAAAAATCAATCTGTGAACACCAATTCAAGGAATAACATATAAATGGTGATAAATCGTGCCCCCCACTTTTCCCGATTCTTTAGGCACGTCAGCGGGACATTTCCGGGTAATTGTCACAGGAACACAGTGTGTTCCTCACGTCCCTGTGTATCCTGGAATTCTACCGGGACCGTCGCTCTTGTAACGAGCACAAGCGAGCGAGTAAACATTTGTGTTCACCGCTCTCTGTCTAATGTCATTGTGACAATATCGTTGGGGAGTTTGAACTCAATTTTGCGCAAGCGTGTCATATTTAAGTGCCAGGGTATAACATGCAGTGTCGCTACAAATTCTTCCCATTCTAATTGAAATGTAATAATAAATCGTTTTCATTGTCCATGGTAAAATTCAGCATAGTGCTGTGTCTAAATCATTTACAAAATATTAGAATTAATCATTAACTATAAATATATTGTATAGTCAATTCAAGTTATGGAAACATAACGCATATGAAATTAAAAATAGATATAGGAAATAAAATTATTTAATTTAAAATTACAGCCATTACATTTTAACTAGAGTGTAATACATACTTATTTCTTTGTTCCTGTGGATATGTAATATCGTATATTGCATGTTATTCCCTTGAATTGTTTATGCACTATGATGCACCGGTTTTTAACCCGGAGAAATCCCAGACTAGACCAGACCACCACCTTTGTTTGCATCGAATGTATTTATTTATTTTTCTATTTGCACTGTCTGCCCTCCTTCCATGTGCGCTACTAGTCGTTTCCCGGTTCAGCCGTTTTTACTTGTTTTGATTCTTTCATTTAATCAATTTTTTTCCAATTTATTTACAAAATGCTGGTTAGTCTATTAAAATACGTATTGCAAAAAATAGATATTTAGTATAAAATTATTTAAAAATATCTTCATAGAATTTGTCATAAGGCAGTTCGACTAAGGGTAATATTAAAAGGGCTCCAAATTTTCAAGCCCTATAACTCTGAACCTATACAAAAAGACACATGACCAAACACTGTCTTGTCCTATCGTACGACGAGGTAAAAATACACGGCAAGATATACGAAATTAATAGATATTTACCCTTAGACAAAGAACGAAAAAGACGCGCGGTAGTAATAAAATCGGCAGTTCTAGTGTGGTCAATATAACCCTTATCGAAAAGTCATTGAACGCTCGTTCAAGCACCTGTGAAATAATTCCGTCGATTTTTTCGGTATTGTCCATAAATAAAAGCCCATATAGTATAGACAGAACGAACATGGAGGTCAATTACCCCCTAAGGGGGCGTCGTGAACCCCGTCTACATGTAGTTCCAAATATCGACGCTCCAGCTTGCCACGGTATCTCTATCGGCGCTGTTTTCACCAGCCGTCGAGACGGTTACCATGGGAATCGAATGCAGAGTGAACACCACTGCCACGTGAACCTCACATTCGTCCGAAGACGACTACTTTGTTTACATGTGATCGCACATATCTAAATTTACATCTTTATTGTTTTTGTATCTAGTTCTCTTCGAACATTGTAAAAGATAGTGTAAATTTACATAATTTTTAATATATATCGACAAAAAATGCACATAATTTAACTATATTTTACAATGAAAGTTATGTGATTTTACACCATTGTTTTATAGTGTACACTAAAGTTGATAGATTTCAATACTGACATACTCGTTATTGACTATTTCTTTACACAATTCTATTTTTATTGTTCATTGTTTTGAAAAATGTGGTCAACAAAACTTCGATACGCTGAAGAGCCGCCAGTGGATTGCTTTTTATTCTGTGTTTGGTGGAAATCAGGTATGTACATTATCTGGCTAATGTACAATCGTCCATCTGACCCTAAGTCTAGACTAAAATTTCTGGAGAACACAATTTAAATTTGCTAATCTCGAATCTGTGCTCAGAATTCTCGTAAAAAATCCAGTTTCGGAAATATGGGGATTTGTAATTAGAGCGTTAAAAATTGAGGATGTAAAAATTATTTATTTTCTGTATTATTTTTCTCAATACTAAAAAAAAAAAGAATTAAACCAATATAATAGTGGAAAATCGTATACCATGTCGGTCTTGTAGCCATTTTAAATTAAGCACGAAATAGTAATTTATTTTGGGTATAATTAACAAGACTTTAAAGGCAATTTCTGTAAATTTAACCTAGGTCAGGAGTCGTGTTGTGGTTCTACAGGTGGACATACGGTGTATCGATTGGAAGATGATACAAAGGGATACAAAACTGTCGTTCGTGTAGTCGGATGAATAAAGTTACGATGTATCTTTTAGATGTTATGTAAATTTGTTTTTATTTCAATAGACATGAAATGTTTGTGATCACAGTATCGTTAGGAAAAATATAAAACATAAAAATGAATTCGTACCGACATAAAAGTTAGATATACGAAAATTTGATAAATTTTCCATCTGTTCGTTACGTAAATATATCCTCAAAGGAAATAAATAATATTTTTTTATGTCAATTAAAATGTTCGTATGAACAAGCAACGTATTCTCCTTTGTGCGATAGTTGGATAAAAATTGTACCGATTACAGACAAGAATATAAACTCAGATTTTTATGTTTCTCATCTCTTTGTTCTTGTTGATAACAAGGATCTTTACACTTTACAACGAACAAGGGTTGTGACGTCATTGTTTAACTGTATGTTTAGAGATAGGTTATCAAGACGACATGCTATTGTTTATTTGAAATCATTGGAATTGTATTGTTGACCAGTTGATAGTCTGTGGTTAAAGTGGAAAGATTGTTAACACTGTCTTGTGGTCAGTAAGTCTTGTGCTGGCCACAACAGATATTTTTAATGTGCTTCTGCAAACATAAATATCGTTTTTATCTGGTACATATTTACATATAAGTAGCTAAAACATCCAAATATATGTTGGCAAACTGTCCATGAATATTGTTATATCCAGTTTGTAATCGCATACTTTTAATTTATACGAATTTCCTGTTTAAATATAAATAAAATATAAATTATATGAATCATAATTATATCGCATTTTGCATAATCTGTTCCCTCATCGTTTTCATAATAATTTTGATACAATCTGATTAAATATTTAATCATATAAAATTTCGAATCCACAATTTTCTCTCATTTCTGTACAAAATATCAGAATGCATGCAAATCAATACAACTATACCAAGCATTTTGTTTTAATTTATTTCTAGATGAACCAACAACGCGCCGTCGCCGCCGTCGCGTGCTCAATCCAAACGACATCTTAACATCGTTAAACGAAAGTGGCCTGTCTTCCGGTTCGACTAGTACGTCCGCGCGCGTCACCCCTCTCCCCTCGCCATCATCATCTCAACCACCGACGTCTTTGAATCATCTTTCACCACGCACTCCGGCATCAACATCTTCCCCTCGCCGATCCGATCTCAGTATTCACATGGAAAACGCGCGACGTGGTGTCACATCAACAGAAAAACCTAGAACACCAACGCGTAGAATGTATACATCCAGCCCAAGAACACCGAAATGGGAAGCAGATAGAAAGAAAGCTACTTCAGAACATGAAGATGGAAAACGGTTGATAAAGGAGGAGGTGAAGACGAGGCGATGTTCGTCCAGTGATGAAAAGAAGTTGAATCGATTGTCAGGAGCATTTTCCTCAGGGCCAGATGATAAAAGACTGGTGAAAGATGATGTTCGAAGATATGCATCGACTGATGATAGGCGATTCAAACGTCTGTCTGGTGATTATGATCAAGCTAAATGTGATTTAAAAAGTAAAGTGTGTGATTTAGACAGAAGCACTGTTTGTAAAAAAGTGTCGAACTCCAGTGCTTCCAAAACTTCTGACGTATCGAAACGTATGGACGAGCTAGCAGCGCTAACGCGTGAAACATTGGCTAGAGTTGAACGACTGACTAGTAAATCTGAGACTCCACCACGACAAGAAATTCTAAAAAAGAGTCAATCAAGATCACCTGAAAAGGTTCTAAAAGTTACACCAACGATTGTCACGAATGGCATTGATACAACTGAAAAGAATCTAAACTTGACGCAAAACGAACGTATTAATGGAATTATCCCTGATCACCAAAACCATAATGGATTAAACCATGAAGATACTAAACCGTCCTCTATATTAAAGAAAAAATCATCTCAAGATGATGCTATTGTAACTGCTCCAACCTTAAGTGTTCAAACCCCAGTCTCTATCTTAAAACGAAAATCCTCCCAAGATGAAGCTGGTTCCTCTACTTCGGCATCATCCTCCTTCGCGACACCACCCGTAACATTTTCTCCAACAGTCGTAGACCCTGTTGCTAACCGTAAAAAACCGGGAATCCTAAAAAAACGTTGTAGTCTCGACGAGAGTCACGTCATTCGACGACGTAGCTACAGCCCTGACGTCGTCCTCGTTGAAGGGACAAACGATTATCGACCAATTTTGAAAAACCAACGAAGATCTTCTCTGGAAGAAATTATCCGAACTCGTTCCCCAGAATACCAGCCTCCAGGAATTTTGAAGCGTAAGCTGAGCAGAGGCGAAGACGAATTTGGGGAACGAAGCTTGGGTTCGCCAGAACCTCAGAGTATCTTGAAACGAAAATCAGGAACGAGCAGTTCGGGATCTTCAGGACCTTCGCCTCATGTATCTATCGCAACGGCGGTTATTTTGGCAGCTGCAGGTGGGGCTG
Organism: Leistus spinibarbis; assembly: GCA_933228885.1. Taxonomy (NCBI): domain Eukaryota; kingdom Metazoa; phylum Arthropoda; class Insecta; order Coleoptera; family Carabidae; genus Leistus; species Leistus spinibarbis. The sequence continues at coordinate 11,693,532 of OW121795.1, forward strand.
AAATAGTCTTAGATTCAGATAGTGTGAAACCAATTTTGAAGAAAAAAAGTTTCTCCGATGAAAATCCTTGCATGGACACTTTAAATCCTGAAGTTCCCAAGCCAATTTTGAAGAAAAAATCAAGCACTGAAACAGATGACCAAGAGGAACGAACTATGAAACCTATTCTGAAGTCTTCCAGAAAATGCTCCCAAGATGATAACTACTCACGCGACAGCGATTACGGAATCGACTCTCCAAGGATGCAATCCGCATTGAGAGGTAGATCCAACCATAATTCTGGAGAGAGCAGTTCAGAGTGTGAAACAATGCGTCCAATCTTAAAACAATCAAGTTCTCGTGAAAATTCACCACGGCTTCGTTTGTCTTTTTGCAATGACGACTCAGATACAGCCCGGTCGGACAGCGCAACACGCCGATCTAAGCTCATCCGGCGCTCCAACACGATAGCTGACGCTGACTTGAACTCCATAATCAATTTGAAACGAACGTTTGAGGATAAGGAGGAGGTTGAGCAGAGTAAGGATGATCCGCATATTCCGAAGAGGCCGATTTCTGTTTTTGAGATGATTATGAATTTCGAGAAAAGTGTAAGTCCGTCGACAGGTGCGATACCGAAACGGAGCAGTTTGAAAGGGTCCAGGCAGAGTGGAAGATTCCGAACGCAGCCGATTACGTTTGATGAGTTTGAAGCCACCGCTGTAAGGTAAGAGGTTTTTGTCTGGATATTATATGTTGTTTGTTTGAGTTGTAGTTTTAAACAAGATACAAAGTTTTTTAATTTAATACGAGATTCTTGTTTGATTAAGAATTGTGTACTCTTCCAGTAGAAAAGGGTTTATTAAAAAATAAGTAAGTACATAAAGATATTAATTATTAATATTTTTTCGTCATAGTTGTAAGATAATTAACTTTTACAATGTTTTTAATTAACAATAACCGTTTTGTCTGTCAAATGTCTAACTTTCAATTGTGTTATTTTTCCACAATTTTAAGCGTTTAATAATTATAATTTCCTAGGAGAATATTTAATTAAACTACTAAAATTTGAATAATAATAAAATTATTCCGAATTTAATTTACCGTGGAGCATTTATTTCTGGTTTTACTTTAATTACAATGTAATGAATTATCATTTCATTACAATTTTTGTAATTATAACAAGAATAATATATAAATAATCGAATAGGATTTCTTTTAAAATTTAACTATACTACTTTCATTTAAATTATTTCAAAAATAAACATTGGACAATTTTTTTCTGTTAGATTGAGCAGATTTTTAAGTAAATATTTTAATTGATAATATATAATTTAAAATTGACACAACGCTACCGTGTATAATCAAGTTCCAACCAACGATAATTATACTGTTCTGAAAATGGTTCGAGTGCATCATTGTTATTTTGGCAGTCCCGGAAATTTGACGCGTTACATTTTATATTTGATTTAGTTCGACGTTTTTCCTCTACTTATTGTGTGTGGCGGTATTTTGTCTTTATTTATTTTTTGTTCCGCGACACGATGCCAAGAACAAAATCTAAGTTTAGCGGTTACTCTTTGTCCGTCTTTGTCTGGCAATATTCACCACTAATACCAGTACCATTACACTTGCATCGACGTCGAGACGTTTTGCCAGTGGCAAAAGTGAATTATATACTTGTGTTGTGCTCCGAAAAACGTGTAATAACAATGGCTGCTTTTGTTTATACTACTTGAAGGTTTGGAAATTGTTTGACAGTTGTTTAAATTTAATTAATTCTTGCTCGATTATTTTATGCCTTATATCTCCAATATTAATTTAATTTTTTTTTAGAAATACAAAGGAAATTTTAATAGCTACACTATAAGTAATGTTTTGTTATAGTTTTAATTTACAATTTACCCCTGATTATGGAGATATACCCTTACAAAGGTCTACAGTAAAAAAGTTGAAGTGGCTTTCATTCGACTTTCTTGTCATTTAACTTTATTTATATAAATGCTTTATTTTGTGCTAAATTTATTGCTATGAAACAAAATCATTATGCACACGCACACAACGTCATTTCGAAAATAATCAGATTCGGTTCAGGGATGGTCAAATCGTGTATTTCCGTTAAAATTTCGAGTTCGAAAATATTCATGATTACAATACTTTCTTTTAGATTTCGTCCATGAAAGTAATAATATTAAAATTCTTTGTATAGTGCTAATTGCATTTTTTTATTTAATTCATAAAGTTGCATATATTATAATACAGTTTATAGCATATTTTAGTTAAATTCCAACGATTCGAATAGGATATTAGGAACGCTACGTTAAATTAAATAAGCTTGTCCGCCAAATTATTTTATGAAAAAATACATGATATACGTATGTAAAAAGCAAATTGACAACGCATTCCTGTAGAAGCTGTTTTGTCGTTAGAGAATCGAAATAGATTGCGATGTAAAAATGAGGAAGTCTATAAAGTTCGATAATAAAATGAAAAACTAGTCTGTTAAATCGTCCGATTTGTAAATTGTGCCAATGGCTACTATTTATAAGCAGAAAGAGCGTTGATCGGCTTATGCTATTGGTCGATTTGACCGCACTCTCAAACACTTGTGCTGCAAATACTCTATAAATAAACAGAGAACACTTGACGATCTGCGTATTGAACACTGCAAAATATTCAACAAAATAAGCGATGTTATTGCACAAGGATAATCTAGCCAAAAAATATTAAATTTGCATCATAGGTGTACACACATATATATATATATATATATATATATATATATATATATATATATATATATATATATATATATATATATATATATAATTTACTACATAAAAATCATGTAGCGCAGGGTTTCAATTTCGTATATAAACATTGTCAAATCCACAAATATAATTTTGGTAATAAAAATGCCGAATAAACGCAACGTAATACACATATATACATAAAAGCAATTCAAGCATGCTGGCATTGCGTTAAAATATATTAAAAATACTTTTCGACCGATTTGTTAGTGCAAAACTTGTGTATTCTGTTCACAGTTTGGAGTCGGTCCAAAACTTCCAGCCTCAATCGTTACTGCTCGACATACACCCGCAGACCAGCACATGTCCCGCGCGTCTCTGTGAGCCAGTCACCCAGTTACCGCTCCCATCATCGCCATTATCACAGCCAGCCATTAATTCGTGTGACTCGCACTCATCGTCGCTGGATCTTAACGGTTCGACTCTGTCCACCTCGAACAATGACAGTCAACTGACTACGCCATCTTCGTCGGTGCCCAACGAGAGTGCAGACAGTGGCATCAATTCCAAGGCCACCTCGTTTGCAATGGACGACGATGTGACTCGGGAGGATGCGGATCTATCGCCGCAGGAGTTGTGCAGAAGTAACAGTGTGTCTGCGAAAGCTTCGATGTTCAAGCAACTAGAAGCTCAGATGAAGGCTGTTGCTGAGGAAGCCAAAGCTGTTAGATTGGGCAAAGGTAGGAATATTTTCCTGAGGTTTTACATTATAATTCGTATCGTAGACAAATTTCATACTAGTACACAGTTAAAACAAAAGTGATATTATTGTGCGTGCAAAAACTATTGCAGATAAATATACAATACTTTCAAATAAAGATTTTATGTGGGCCGGAAATGAAATGATTTAAAACAAAATTTTAACCAGTTGTTAAAATTTACTTCTGATATTTTTTTACTATCTTTACACATACAAGTTTCTAGTAACATTTGTTTCTAATAGATTTCTCAAATAGCGTATCATTTAGTAGAGAATGGCTTTTAAAATCGGTAAATTTATATGTTTTATCAACAAATATCAAAATTGAAACCAATGGGGCAAAATATTTTGAAAGTTAATATCAGAATTTTATTGATCTTCTAGTAGAAGAATTTACTACATATACACATATTATTTGATTGAACCACAAGAAAGTGCAGTGTAGGACACTACAGATATTTATAAAAAGAATTGTTCAAAAATTATATATTTATCTAGTTACAGTATTCCGATTTGTTTTATTATGGATTATAGCCTACATTTTTAGTGAAATTGACATTAAGATGGAAAATAAGTATTCATATTTATATATACACAGTAATACCTTTACTTTATGATCCATGAAAAATTACTAGGAAAAAATTTGAAAATGAGCAAGAAATTATTTTTATCAATATGTCAAATCTGTCACATGTCAATTTTAGACGATTTTAGCGTCTTTCAACGCTGGAAAAATAAATAACTACAAAAATAAATGCTGTTTCTTTTTGCTACAAACCTAATGTGAACCAAATAGTAATTAGTTCAAATGATTCTAGACATGTTTTATTTCTGTTCGTTCTAGGCAACAAAGGTTTACAAAGATACAGAAATAGAAAATCAGCATCAACATCTTCTACAGCTGAGAATCGGTTCGCTACGCAGCCGGTCACATTAGACGAAGTCCAGGAAGCCGTTCGATTTAATCAAAGAACTACGTCCTCCAGTCCGGAAGATGAACAATGTTCTACAGGTGTGTTTTTTTAGACTTTACAAAATAGATCTTTAAAAACAGACATCTATCTCGTCGTAGTGAACTAAGAACTTAGAATGTATCCAATATGCGAATTGACAATTATCACTACTGTCTCTATTAGATGCAACGCATGTGCAATGAAAAAACTAAGACTGATTTATTTGATGAGTTTTCAAGTGAATTACTTTAAAATATCTAACGTTACAATTTTTAAAATTTAAAGTTTACAAGTTGGCGTAATTGATCTATGTATTCGCCATTTCTGTCATTGCTGTTTCTGATATGTACACTGTTTACTTATTATTATTTAACGTTTTACCTTTCTTTATACTTCAATACTATATTATTTTAAATCAGAAAATACAGCCAAAATTATCATAATGGAACATGCATCTGACAGTAACAGTTATCACGTGACATATCACACTAACAGAATTATTTGAGATTTCTTTTTGATTGGCATTATATAATGATAAATTCAAAATCATCTAGTGAGAAATTTAAATGTGAATAAATATTTAACGAACACGTTTTAGAATGAATGCATGCATTATATACTTATTATAATACTACAAAATAATTATTTATAAAATGTTCTTTTCGCCATAACAAAAGTAAGATTAGTCCTAATTGAAAGTGAAATTTCTGAATTAATTTAATTTGTTTAAATTTTCTACATTCTACACATCAATACAATGAACTTGTATAAATTCATTTAAAAAATACTCATTATTTAAGTTAGTCAATAAATATATGTAAAGCACAAGTATTGCATGTTTAGACTTGCATGTATCCTTTCTCGTTTAGCTGACTCAACGGAAAATCCTGATGAACCAGACCCGTCCAAGTTGAGCTTGGCGGAACGTGTTAAGTTGTTCAATAAAAAGATCACGGAGGAGCATATTCCCGCTGCACCAGGAGGTGGACCTACGGTGGTTCGTATACCACGTCATGCTAGGTTCAAAACCCAACCAATCACAACAGAAGAAGTCCAGACTGCGAAAAGGATTAGTCCTTTAGCTGCCAGTTTAGTCAAACCGCCTGATGCTGATTGCTTAGGTTCGATATGTTTATTTTTCACGGATGTTGTTAATTTTTCGATTTAATTAAAATAAAATGAAAACTAAATAATTGTATTGCTATTTTTAATTACGCTTTAAGTTTTCCTTATTTATCACTGTACGAACAAGCAACTGTTAATAAGTCTATAATTAATACATATCGTAATAAATGATATATGTATGTTTGTGCGTAGTGAATGATTAGAATGAAATGTTGCATGATCTGTTAATTGCGAATGCATGATGTTGATGGACAGCAAAATGTACTTGGAATTTCTCGCTTAACCATGCATGCGCGTACATTATAATTATAATATAAGCGTGCGTTTAATAACAAGCTGCACCACGTATAATTATTTACACTTGTCACTTAGCGTATCGCGAATTTATTATTTCGAATTACAGTGAACCAATTTTGGCTAGGTTTGTTTTCTATGTCGTCGTTGTTCACTTTTTCGAGGTAAGGAAAGATTAGTAAATATAAGACATATTATGAAAATGAACATTTATTTTAAAGTAAAGTAACACAAATTATGCCAACTCGAAATTACTTTCGATATATGTGATAAAACATATATTACAAATCATTAAAATGGGGCCTGATGACGCGTAACAAATGAAGTTATTAATGCTGATTTTTGTTTAATTTAATTTGTAACAATTATTGTCTTAAATTATGTAACTCAAGTAAAAAATAATGATAATCGTCTAAATATATTCTATTTTTTGATTGAATTTACAGAAGGACTCTCAATGCGCGCAGCCAAAGACAAAATTTACGAACATGCTGCAAAAATGTTAACAAGCGAAGTGCGAGGCATTTTAAAATCAAAATCCGCTATCTCTCCTGTCCCAACTAGTAGCCCTAGTCCTGATTCTGATGTTCCTAAATCTCAAAAAACTATATTAAAAAAAGAACTATCTCCAACCCACACGAATGGCATTAAAAAATCTGATTCTTCAGAAGATGAAGGCGTTTCTACCGAAGAAACATCTTCAGAATCTGAGATTGTTAGAGATAACAAGAAGAATAACAACCAGAAAAAGATGCTTAAAGACTATAGTAATGAGAAAGAAAATTTGAAGAATACCATTGAGGAGAAGTTGAATAATAGAAAGAATAAGGATGATTTGAGATTGAAAGTGGGTGAATGTATGAAAGAGTTGGAGATTAAGAATAAAGTTAGACGGCATTTAGAAGAGGTGCAGCAGATGAGTTCGAGCACTGAAGGAACTTCAGACGGGGAATCTTCAGGGGGACGGGAAGTGAAGAGGATTATTGGGAATGATGCCGTGGCTAGGAGGAGACAAGCAGCGATCAATCGACAGAAGGAAAAGTGAGTTTTTTTAAACCTATTATATTGTATGTATATATTTAAGTTCGTTCTGGTGGGAAATGTTATCATTAATATATATTGTGACAAAATTCAAAATATGTGGTTGATTTTTATTCGTGTTTTTGTTTGTACTTTTTACAATATAAATAAGTCAACACATAATATGGAGAGCTATGCATCAATCACATGTAACATATTAGTTTTTTTTTAAGCCTCAGCAGTGCCGTACCTAAATTTAATTTGAATCCTCTTTTAATACATTGAGTTATTGAGTTCAAATATTTGTATATTTATTTTGTTTCAAATTCACGCTACGATTGCTGTGAAACAATATCAATATTATCGGTTAGGAAATTGTTTTCAAAAAGATTCGGTATATATATATTTAGGTACTACGTTGTTGCTTAATCTCGGCTACGCTACGCCTCTGGCTCATATTACTAGTCGGTCACAATAATGCATCTTGCTCACATACATATGCACACGTTCAAATGCATATTATTACGCGATGATATGCATACACACATCCGTATGACGTCACAACCATACACTGCATAATAGCCTTGTATTTATATGATATGTGTGTTGTATTGTATAATGTTTGAAACATATGCCTTCTCCCGCATACTCGCACACATACACGACCGAGTCTATGAAGCATGGTGTAGTATACGCCTACTTCAAGCTAGATATCGATGCTCATTCTAAGTGCATTGTTTACGTGTTTTTGCAGGTGCTCTTTGTCCTCTATACCTCTATTGCGAATTTATACGGGTGCAAAGATAGTAGCACAAGTTTGCGCGCTCTGACTTGTTATAGTGATAATTAAAATTGTCTGAGCTCTGTTAAACTAAAGCTTATCGTTATCACCGTAAATACGTTCGCTGTTGTCGTGGCACTGCAGAAATGTATGAAATATTTAATTGAAAAATTAGAAACTGTGAAAACTAAAATACATCCTAGCAGTATTAAATAATATAAAATATGCAATGTCTTTTGCCCAATTCTTTTCATGTTTTTATTAATTATTACAAAACTATCACTTTTATTACATGAGTAATACTATTAAAAAGCTAGGTTTAATTATGTTTTGTGGACATAAAGCATTGGAAATTAAATGCGATTCGCTTCGCTTGAATTCAGTGTAGCGAAACAATTCCACGGTAAAAGAAAATTTCGTACGAGTGCGTAAATTTTCATCTTGATAACAGATTGAACAAGGCGGTGGCCTAACGGCTGCAAAAACAAAACTGCTTTCGTTTTAAAAATATTCTACAAAATGTTTAGTAGTTCGTCCACTTTCACTACAAGATCTCCGATAATTTTTTATATTCAAAAATTAAAAAATTAAATTTAACAACGTAGTTAGTATATAGTTATTTTTGCGGCACCAAATTGCGTTTCTGTTCACTTTTTTTGACTAGTTTGACAATATAATTGAATATTCAATACAATTTATATGCATTGTTATAAAATACGGTTATAACTTGTTATAAATAGACAAGAAATATATTTGGAACTAGGGTGAGTCTATGAATAGACTTTTGTGTGCTCTGGTGGTAAAAATATGCAATCAATAGTCGATTTGTTTGGTAGGGTAGTGATACTATTTTCAGTAGCGGAACTTCTGCTTTTAAAAATACATACACACATAGAGACCTAACGGTATATTCGTATCTATTTGTGTTTGTGTTGAATGATGGATAAGTCATCCCGTTTCCACCCACTTGGGTAATGGTTGACTTCCGGTCTTTCGTAGTAGTCGCCGCTCGTCGGGGTCACCAATGCGATGGGGTCAAGTGCACCAAACAATAGAATCGTGCCGAGTGACGTCACACGCAAGATACACACCAAATAGATATAAAAACAAGCTTAGGTACAACGCACCTATGCATCCAGCTCGCCTTATAAGCAATATAAACGATGCGAGCAGAGATTTTTAATTATTATGGCCTTTTAGTTAACAATGTATTGATATAAGAAGTCTTATTTAATCTTAAATAAAAAAAAAATGATCCGAGAATGCTACAGATACACGACCGATTGCTTTAGCTTCTTCGGTACTTTGTACGGCGAGCTAAAAAAGATTTATGCTTGTTGATGCATAAGATATTTGCATGTTTTTTTTTTCAAGATGATATCCTATTGTTTTAATTAACTTCTTGTGAACAAGTCTAAAATTATGTAAAGGAGTATCTGTAGTCGCGAAAGGGTTAGCAAAATGTAAATTTTAAAAAGTAACAAAAGAAAATGTGAAACAAAAAACTAAACAGTTAGTGATTGAGCACGATTTCAATCTGGTGAAGAATATACACGTCGAAACCTAACCAGTACACTAGAGTACACACACGCATACATAGGTACATATATATAAAATAAACAAACCAACACACCTGTTTTAAAAAAACTAGTTTTGCATCCGTAGTTCCATTTAACACCGTTTGAGCGCCTGGGCGCAGCACAGGTGTAAACGGAATATCCATATACGGCATGGATATATCCAATCAACCAGTTTTGCATTCTAGTTAAAACTATCGTTTAAGATTTTTACAAGAGTTACTTGGTTGATTGGATTAGACCCGGTTTACTATTTGTTTTGTTTTTTCTACTACCGATAAAACTTACAAGTGCACCAGAGTTGGACTTCGACGGTATTCAATCAGTTGAGAAAATTATATACGCATTTGAAATGTATATGCTGTTCCATGGTTACATTATAATCGCAGTTTCAACGAATGTCCACATTTAAAACAAATGAGAGTTTGGTCGGCAATAAAATTAATATTCTACAAAATATCTATATATATATGAACAAGAAAGGCCAGTGTAGGACACTGCAATTTTTTTCTATTTATCGCTTGACTGGTTCAGCAACCTCGTCTTAATTCAATTTATAAGATTAATGCATTTTTTATCTTTCAATGGTTTCTTACAACTTATTCGTATACATTCTTTCGGATTAACATACCAATGAAAGAGTAATACCGCAAAAATGTAAATTAAAAACTAGAACCGTTAAATAGAAAAAATCTATATAAATCGTTGTTCTATATTTATTGTGGTTTATACAAATATTCAAGTGGGTTTACGCCGATAATTAGTTGGTGTGGGCAAAGAGACGCCTGCGTACATTTTCCAACAACGTACATTTTACAACGCCCTAACAAATGCGAGGTGTGCTGGAATTGGCATATTATTTTGGTTTAATAAACTCTCACTTGAACACCCTGATGGCCGTTGTTCAACATGTGATCGGGTGACATTGATTGAAAATGAATTAATTGTCACTCTACTCATGCCAGCTGACATTTAATTTAATTAATGTCAACTCGGATTTGATCATCACTGATTCGTACAGTGGCGCTCATACCGGTCGCATTTTAGATTAAATCAGAAATACATTACAGTCTTTATTACGCCGTTGATTTGTTCGACATGTCGTTACCAAAATACATTCTAACTTTAGCGTTATAATTTGATTTTCATGCATTTATTCGCTCATAAAAAAACGGCCATCTTTCCTCACTTTACCCGGACTAAGAATAAATTACCGAATATATATTTATTTATTTTTATATGAAACAATAATAACACAACTCATTCTTATATGTATTGTATAAAAGAAACAATTGTAATCATGAAAAAAATCAACTTCGATATTTTTGTGGATATCCGGTTTGAGAGACTCTGAATCCATTTTGACTATTTTTTCAATGACGACTGTCTATCTGCGAACATTCTAAACCAATACCGCTGAACATAAAAATATGATGTTTTGAATTTAAGATGTGTATACATTGGAAATGAAAATCTCCTATTTTTGAAAAGGGATGTACAAGCGGAGGGGCGTGTTTACTCGTGCAATTTTTTGCACATTTCGAAAAGGACGCGTCCTCCTATTGTATTAGCGAATAGCTTGATAAATCAAACAATGAAATTGAGATTCAAAAGCTTGCGGAGTCAAATTGAGGTTTGGCGAATCAAAGATTCTGAACGTGTATTTGTAACAGTTCGTTTATAGAATTAATTATAGATAAACGAGGTCTGTTCGGCTAGTCACACACACACACACAGTTGACAAGGACTGAACGAAAAGCGAAGTAGATTGTTGGTAAAACTGCAAGTTGTAGCTTGAGTGCAAATAACAAAAGAACTGCATATAAAGCCTACGGGGCTGCAGAAGCGCATGAGTACGATGCGTTTGGACGTCAAACGCGTAATCAGTTTTGCCCCTCTGCGACCATGGTTACAGCACGCCTGTGTTTTGTTCTCGGACGAACGCTCAGCGCGCGTTTGTCAGTCTGAATCTGAACTCTTACCGTTGTAGATGTTAGACTCTGTTGTAAAACTCAACAAAAGTAAACATATTACGAAATTTTGTTTACCAAAACAATCGAAATCTTACAGATTGCTTATAAAAAAATAGTATTTAATTTAAAAAAATTGTGCAAATTGTTGTCTACCACCGGGTCTTGAACCCGGGGTTTTGGAAACACGTCGATTGCTCTACCAACTGAGCCATGGTGCATTATCGTTTATTCGATATTTAGCTTCGATTAAAGTTTGTTAGTAAGTCTTAATGTTAGTGTATTTAGTAATACTGTCCAAACTGGGGATTTGAATCCAGCATTTGATAAATTGCGGCATTGTTACAGATCATTTTCGTTTAATGTTAAAGATAATTGTGAAACATTGTTGGCCACAAACAGGACTTGCACCCATGGTTTATCAAAATCATGTTTATTGCCTTAGCAACTGGGCTATGGTGTATTGTTGAATATTCACACGAATAGAATAATTTATTGTTTACCAATAATTCTTATTGTTAATTGTGCTTTATGTAATATAGATAATTCTGGTAATTTATTTGATTATATTGGAATTTGATTATAGTATCTGAAGATAAATAGACGTCAACCAAACTTATATTTATGTTAATAACGATTATTTTATTTCTGTATTTTATTAACAATTTGGCAAATATAAAACCAAAATATTTTCAATAATTAAACTTTATGTTTGTTATTCTAGCGATTGTTGTTAACGAATTTAATGTATGTGGAAGAGATTAATAGTGTGATTAGATAAAACAAATATTATAAGTGTGACCATTTGGGAAATCCGTGTTTAGTTATATTATTGATTTTAGGCCGGTTACGGCCCCCCTTATCGATTGAAGTCTGGTCTAGCCGCTGTCAGACTCCTTTATGGAGTTTCCACTCTGTTTTTATACCAGGGTGCATCTCTATATCTCATGCATTTTCTAGTTTATACTTTTCTAGAAGCTTCTGCCTGTATTCTATTATTGTCAATGATTAAATTGTTACTATACAAGTATAATTATATATTGTTTATGAAAGGTACTTAAAACTGAATAATAAAATTCGTTTGTGGTTTATACACGAGACTGTTAGTTAGAAGTGTATTTTTGTTTGATAACAAACGTAGATGCGGTTTTTATTCTCGGAATTAATCATAGGCTAAACCTTATCAGTGATAACACATACTTTTAAATTTATGCTCTCCAAACATGTGATAATTGTTTTTTTTTTTCAATAACAATTGCAAAATGTGGAACAGTAGTGTAGTTGTTTATTAATTTATGATTGTCGAAATAATGATAATGAATATTACCTCTAGAATAGTTTTCCAATGTTTCATACTTCTATTTTTACCTATTGTTTTATTTTTGTGATAATATTATCGTACTTCTACATTGATAACTTGTGAACGTGTATATGCTTTTGCCTAAGTACTTTTAGCTTGCATATACAATATGTCATATGATATTCGTAATTAATTTTAAAGGCGATGTTCTAATAAAATGTTTATTGGGAAAACTTTTCAAACAAAATAATGTTTATATCAAAATGTGTATTTCAACCGATGAAATACATATTTTGACCATTCCTGAAATAAATCTATTTACGGAATATCGCAGAGTTTATAAATTTGCTTGATATGCATCCTTATATACATTCGTATAAGAAAGATAAATCAGAAATTGCTGTTATTAAAATAACAAATGGGTAATGGATTACCGGCTCTTATGCTAGCGCCGCCACTGGTGTAAACGTGAGAAAATGAAAATGTATAAACACAATAATACGTAGGGTAAAATATTTAAATTTTTGATGTTTTATGTGGATCACAATTTTAATATGGTCAGTCAAATATTCTCATCATTTACATTTGTAGTTCACAAATGCACGCATAGCTGCTCTGTATAAACATGTAACGTAACTCGTAACTGGCGCCTGAAGATTCAATTTCAATTCTTCTCATCCGGAACTTCAATTATTTTATTTCAAACACCCTCTTTAACGTTTCAGTTCGACATTGTACTAGAAAGTTGTTGATTTACTATTTTAGGTCAATTGTTTGCTTTGAATTCAATACAATTAATACTGAATACAACTCTGATTTTATTGGTCAATAAAAAATAATAATTTCTCTTTAGTAATGTCACGTTGAAGCTGGTATTTTTTATTTAACTTGTTAATGTTTAATAATAATATTGACCTCGAATAGATATTTGTTTTATTGTCTTCTTCAGGTCATATGCACATGTTCGGTGTTCTGTATAATCGAAAATTTTACTTCTTATACGGAATGTATAAAAGAAAAGGTTCAGAAAAACAAACGACGTCGAAATTTTATGTTTTAGGGTTGCACAATAATTAGATTAAAAAAATCAGTGGCGATAATGATTTATTTTCTAGTGCCATTATAAGCTTGCCAGCTAGTTAGAGGCATTGGTGCGCTTGTACGTATGCTTATTTTATTTAGCTCTATGCAATTTTTCTTTGTTCGATATTTTTATCAAGAAATATTTCCTGTGTCCTTGTCGTATAACAATCAAATAACTGAATCATACTGCTGCCAAATATATATAGGTTACCTATCCAAATGTGTATTGTAATGTTAGTGAAAGTCATGTTAATTTTTGAAATGAAATAGAAGGACGCTAAATTGACAATATTTAGGTTGATGGTTTTGAAAAGAAGGCAATTGCACATATACGCTGTAATTAAAAACTTGTTACTTACGAACATTAGATGGTCAGTTACAACATTGTCGGCATCCTTGAAATTCTAAACTAGAAATGTTAATTTTCTCGCTTCCAACCTCAAACATACAATAAAAATACTTATTTCAGTAATTTAAATTTTCTAAACAATGGTCAAATTATTTACTACTAATCATTAATGGTATCTAATTTAAAAATCGAGTTAAACAACAAACTAGTCACATAAATGGACTACTAACAATTAATATAAAAATAAATCAATTTAATGATATACGAGAACGAATGTGATGCCCCCTAGGAGTAAACCATATTTACAATTTGGTATACAAATAGCTCGACAATAGACAGTCTCTTTGCAAATATATCTTCCAAAAAGTATTTCGAAATATTTCAAAGTAACAAGTTAGTTAAGATCAAAATATGTTTTTTATCGTTTATCATTAAAATGTATATTTAGATTTATCGGATATGAAAGAAGAGCTTAACAAACCGTTATAGTAAAAACGATTGCGTGACTACGCGTTTGTAATTTCGATAGAAACACGGTAAAGTTCAGACTGACTGTATGTCATCAGGTCATAGGGTAGATGAAATGTCAGGTATTGTTAATCGGTAAAAGGGATCGTCTTCAAAATAGATCTTCACAGCGCCGCGATATCAAATACAATGTCTATCATTATTAGTTCGCAGACAATAGTTAATTAACTCTGATATTGAGACATTGCGAAAGTAATGTCTACCACCTGATATTACCAATGGTGGCAACCAAGTATATGAGTTGTATACAACTTGGAAAACTAACTAAGTTTTAAATGAATAAACTGGTGTTAATAATTTGTTTTGTAAATTATAAGGAATTTTGCTCATCCATGTAAGGAAAGACATTTCATTGTAATTATATTTATACTATAGTTCAAATATGAATTTACCGACAATTAAATAAGATATGATCCATTTGTTAGAACGTCTTTTCTAGTCATGTGACTTAGTCTACAAATATTTGTTATATTCATATTTGTTAATGCATCGCTTTGAATTGAATACTTACTCCATCCGTGAAGCTTGCTAAACACCGTATTACTTTAGTACCATTTTCTAACACTCCTCTCAAGTCAGCATTAGTTCAACTAAAATATTATCAATTTTAAATTTAGCATTGTTCGAAATTATGAAAACTGAGAAACATATTTCTTTTGTTAATATTTTATACATAATATGCAAAGGAAAAATAAAATCACAATGAAATAATCGACTTCGCAATGTTAATGAAAATATCCGTTTTGAATGCATTTTAAATATTTTTTCAATGACGTCTGTGTGTGTATGAACGCCCTAAAACTTTGGATGCAGGTTAATACTCTAGGAGTGGTGGGGGCTAATTTTTCACAATTATTTGGATTACTTACATAAATATATACTTTTTGACCATATTTTTGTTGTTGTCATGAATGTGTGAAACGCGATTTGGCCTATTGATGCGGTTTAGATGGTCTCAAGTTCGAGATAGGAGTGGTAAATAAATTGGTAGTTATCGAACATGCGATGACAGTATCTATAATTAATGTCTTGTTTTAGTTGGAATATTTATTACAGACCGTCAATAGACACATCTGTGTACGTCATATGATCTAAATTATTAGCTCTCCTAATTGCGACTATCACTTTAAGTGATTAATGCTTTTATCGTTAATAATTAAAGACTAACTTGTGTTTTGTCTCTTTTGAATTTATCTAGAACCAGCGGCCAGTTAGTAAAAAGTAAGAGTCAATCTTCAATTTCTCGTGATCACCCTGTCTCACGTCCGCCACTGTTCACGCGGAGCGTCCACTTGGATTCTTCAGGGGACATCACGTCTGCAGGAGCTGATGATCGAGTCACGCCATCACTGGGCTTTCTACGCGGTGGAGTCCGGCGGTCTCTGACGCTACCGTCCACCACCGCAGGGGCAGCGGGCGAGGATATGCCCGGTCGCGGTACCATTGCCGACCGCTTGGCCGACCTGCAAAACAGCGGTAATAACGAGTGGCGGAAAAGGTTGCCGAAGTTGAACAATTCGAATGATGAGTTGATCCAACTAAACAGTATCGTCTCCAAGAATATTTACAATGTAAGTGCTTTTTTTGTATATGTTCAAAATATTCCGTTAATATCTCGAGTTCGATTACAACACTTGCTTATAGACTTCGTCCAAGAAAGTAAAATCTAGACAGGTGCATGTAGTTAACTCAAACACCTAAAATTCTAGTTATCCAGTTGTATTAAGGGAACGATATGTCGTAATGAAAATGATAATATCTGCTAGTGGTTAGTTCATTTATTCGTTCCCAGGGCTGCGTTTCAGTTAACCACTTTAAAATGAATAGTTTTACCACTGAAGTAAAGCAACCAGCAACCAGCAACGCATCGAAGTATATGCGTGCGCTTGGGGAATTCGTTTAACTTTTCATTAATTGCATTACGACTGGATAAACTAGAGAAACGTAATTTCATTTACCTATGAGAAAACTGTGTTAATTATAGTTGACATCTGTGCGTCCCAGTAACAGCGTAAAAGGCATACGAAATCTGTCAACCGTATTAGGCTAGAATTACTGCGGTGATTCACGTTTTTTGCACATTACGTGAAACCTAAAGAGATACTTGAAATTTTGTAATAAAAACCTGTTTATTTTACTTTATGCACAGAATATATATAAAAATATAATCGTGAAAGATTATGGATATAAATAAACAATCGTGTAGTCATCAAAGAAGAATTTTTTAGATGCGATATTTCTCAATAGTTAACCAACAAAGATTAACCTTGAGGAACGGATGTTCCACGTTTAATAGTATTGTAAAACCAACAATCAGTTAATCGATTGCTTAATCTATTTAACCCTTTAATGGCGACGTGTGATCTCACAAACTAAATTCTTAGCTCGTCGTATTTTAGTGTATAACATTGGCAGCAACCAAAGAATATTGCTTAGAAATTCGTTTTACGTCTTCCTGGCAGGGTTGGCATGTTTAAAACACTTGGTTTTAGTCATAATCTGAAATTTTATTTGAGATTATCGTTCTAATTTCATTAGAAATATTTTGATATCGTAGTGATACTTATGACATATTTCGATGTTTCATTTTTGTACATATACCAGTTGTACACAGTAAATCAACAATCTAATATCTGGAATTAATTAATTTATTATTATGGTCAATTTTGATCTGTTGCAACCGAATCTTCTCTGAAAGTGTACTTTATTTTTATTTGTTCGTAATTTTTTTAAAATTTATTTTTTGAATTTGAAAATTAGTTATGTATTTAAGTAATTAACGTTTATTATAGGACAATTCTACCATGAAATGAATACGTTTTAACATATATAATTATTATGAACGTCGTGCTATAAATTAATTAAAAAATTAATACTTTTATACTTAGCGTAATTATTTGATATGTGTGCCGTATTTATTTTTAGTTAAGTTGGGAAATAGGTAATATATTTTGGAGTATTTTCAAAACAACGCCCACGATTTTTAAATATAGCATATATGCTTCAATTTAATAGTTAAACGGTATATTTACGGTATTTTTATTTTTCGTTATTGAACTCGAAGATTGCACCACGACTTATTGACATTAACAAAATGTTCATTATTGACTGTTAATAGTAGCTTTTTTTGTTCAAATTTAAAACAATTGATCTATAACTTATTAATATTGTATTTGTTTCTTAAATATGCTAAAATGAATTATATCGTAAAGCTGTCGCTACTTAATTTTTATTTATTTTTCTCAATAAAAAATAGTTTTATTTAGAAATTTATTTATATAATATACATTACAATTTATTGGTTGGTGTCTTTTCTTGACTGGATGTGTGATTAAGAAAAAGAGACAATTTCTTGAGAAATGCAGTCGTTTTATAAAATTAATTTAATTTGCTCAACGTTTCGGCATTACTTATGCCATATAAACACCTGATGAAACGTTGAGGGAATTAAATTAATTTTATAAAGCGACTGCATTTTCCAAGAATTTGTTTTTTCCTTCATTACAATTTATGTTGCCTAACTCTAATCTATAACCACAATTAACTTGGAAATATTATGCTTTTTACTTCGAAAATGTATAAAATTTTGAATTTTCTACTGTATTAATTATTATCGTATAAATAATGCAATTTATCTTTTATGAATGTCATCCATTAATTAATTTCGGTAATAATTAACAATATTTTATTAACTTTCACGGTTAACAGTGCGTTAACTTATATCTCTATGAGCAATTTTTATATAAATAAAAAGGAAGTGGCTTCGAGGAGGTCGTCATACTTATCCATATATATTTCTCGTCTATCTTTCTATCCGTCTCTTTCTCACTTATATCACCGTGCATTACAGTTAGACAGAGACGCGTGCTATACCGTGTATGTCTTTTGCCAATGATCAGTTGTGTTTTATATGTCGTCGCATGTGGCTAGGAATTTCTATTTAAAAATTAGAAATTTATAATTTTCTTTGTGAACTATAGTGATCTTATAATATAGGATATTAAAACAATTTTATATTAAGTGCAGTGTTATTTTTTTCATTTGAATTCAAAATTCCTATTTATGATTTTAATTTTTTGTGTTTTGGTTTTTGCATCATATTTACACGTGACAAAAATTTATCAAATATACCAAAATCAACTCTTTATCACCAAAACAAAAAACACTCATGACTGAGTCATGTTTATTTGATAAGAATATCTGATTAAATTTCTGTCTAACAAATTTGTGATATATTAAAAATGTGGTGGTTTCTCGAACTCTTAATGGCCATAATTGCCATAGTAGTGCTCTTAATATGGCAATTTACCAAATATTCTGTTCCTGTCCACCAGGACTCACTTTCGGCCGACACCTGTCTGGAAAAATCGTCCATTTTGGCAGCGCGTAAGGATAAGTTGGACGCCGCATCACACGAATGGAAGAAACGCGTCGAAAGTAATGACGCCGTTAATTTCTCTGTCGCTGGTCGCATGCACCAAGAGGCGAAACAATTACCTGTGTCACCGCTTGCAGTTGTTGTCGGGGATAAAAAAAAGAGGACACCGAAGGCCACCAGGTTCAGAGGACGAGAAGGTAAAAATTAGTTTTCTTTAGTAATATGTGTATAAAAGTTGCCGTGCACTACACTGAGTTTTATTAATTTTGTGGTATATTTATATTGTTTTATTGCAAAAACTCTTATAATATTACTGTACTTTTATTTTTTATTTTGACATTCGTGGATTATTGCCATGAAACAATTTTTTATATACAGTAACTATGACACAACATAGATATTTACTAATTTCAAAAGCGATTTTTCAGTTAAAGGTACTTTTTATTTAAAAATAATATTTTTTTTAAGGATCATAATTGTATGTTCAAAAGTTATTGCTGTTGACATACACACTGGCTCGACTTTATATTATTCAAACTTGTTATTTAGATTTCTTTTCAACAATTTATTATATACTTAGTAGATGCAAAACCAGCTATTTCAACCCCAGTCTCGCCGCAAAAGGAATCCCAGATAAAATTCAAACGAAGCATATCCGCTCCAGGAGTTGGTGACGAAGATAATGATAGTGGTAATGAACGCATTGTCGAACCCCTATCGGCATCCAAATTAATTAAATCCTGTTAGATTCAGATACACCAGTACGAAAGACTGAAGGTCGTAGAGTAATCGTTCCGCGCCCTGACGACGAAACATTCACTACGTTCTTTGAGAGCGTCACTACCAAGACATCACACACTGAGCACCTAGAAGTGACCGAGGAAGACTTGGATAGTGTAGTTAGACAAAGTGGGGATCTGTTGGTCACTAAGCGAACTGTGAGAGTGCAACGGAAACATGTGGGCACCACACGAAATCCCATCAAAGCTCTGGCGGCGAGGTCCGATATTAAAGAAGAGTATACGGAGATCATAAGCGGAGTTGCAGAACGGGAGAAACGGAGACTAAACGTTGAAAAACGTAAGTTACTTTTTTATTCATTTTAATTTTATCTTTGTCCAAAACAAGGATTTGATAAAAAAACATTGAGAATTTACTTTTAACATAATTATTTAGGATTTTGTAAATTTTTATATTAATATGTACATCTTAAATAATAGGTGCAATTCGGCAATTATAAATTTAGATTAAATATACGTATATTTTTTGTTAGTGGCGAAGCATTCTTCAATGGCAATCGAAGCACTTGCCGGTCTGGCAAGTAAAGAAGATTTCACAGCCATAGCCTTGAAGAAAGGCACTACAAACACTAACACACTCCTACCATATAAAGATCTAATGTTGCTTCATATCAAGGGCAGGAGACATGTGCAAACACGCCTAGTCGAACCCGTCGCGTCTAGCATCAACAAAGGCGACAACTACGTGCTAGTTACACCAACACAAGTTTACAACTATGTCGGACAATATTCAAACATCATCGAACAGTCACGAGGCGCAGAGATAGCTCAGCATATCCAACAGAAAAAGGACTTGGGTTGCAAATGCAGCGACGTCATCACAATCCACGAGAAAAAAGGAAAATGTTCGCGAAGCCAATTGGAGATGTTCTGGAAGTTACTTGGGACAACTGCCGATGAGATAATCCGAGGACCTGGACATCCAGACGAGGATGAAATTTATGAATCAGCTATAATTGAAACTAATATGGTTTATGAATTGGATGAAGACGAACTGGTCCCCGTAGATGTGTACTGGGGTGGTGTTCCAAAAATAGAAATGTTGGATTCATCCAAAGTTTATGTGTTTGATTTTGGAAGTGAATGCTACATATGGTCTGGCAGAAATGTTCCATTAGATCAACGCAAAATTGCAACGAAACTCGCCAAAGATTTATGGGATAATGGGTTTAATTACTCAGACTGTACAATATGCCCGATAAATGCGGTGACTCTATTAGGTACAGTTACGGAAAATACAAAAATTGAGAAGCGCGCAAGCGCACGACCAGATTGGAGTATGTTGTGCAAATTAACGCAACATGGAGAGACTATTTTGTTCCGAGAGAAGTTCTTGGATTGGCCAGATTTCTCCAGAGTTATCAAAGTGAAAAACTCTGATAACGATAAAACTGTGGATGGGTCAATTATTGTGAAACCTTGCAACGCTTTAGAAATGAGAAATTTCAAGTTGTCACTGCCGGATTTACAATTAGAAGGAAGCCATCTTGGTCGAGGAATTGAATTTTTCGACGAAGAATCAAGTAGGCATTTTGAAATAACAACTTCTGGTGTAACCACGTGGCATATTCTGGAATATGAGTACGAACAACTACCAAAAGACTCTGTTGGACAATTCTACAATGGCGATTCATACGTTATTCGGTGGGAATATATGGTTACAGTGACTGGACGGGAATTAAGTGGCAAACCATCAAAACATGCAATGTTAGGCAGAGATCGCTGCGCATATTTCTGTTGGCAAGGTAAAGATGCCCCGTTAAACGAAAAAGGAGCAGCGGCTTTACTAACAGTCGAACTAGATCATGAACGTGGTCCTCAAATTCGAGTTACTCAAGGCACCGAACCACCTGCATTTTTAAATTTATTCAAAGGCGCGATGACCATTCACATGGGGCGACGAGAGAACGACTCAAATTGCTCAAACGTAAATCGATTATACATGTGTCGAGGGGAGATAGAAAACGAGGCACATTTAATCGAAGTTCCTTGTTCCATGCGACAACTTCGAAGCAGAACTTCATTTATATTAACCAACAACGAATGTGATTCAATTATTATCTGGCATGGCTCTAAATGTTTAAAAACTGCAAAACACATTGCACTACACCTTGCCAAAACTATTAAACTCCAACGAGCAACAGAATTTGGATTTGGGGAAGAGTCAACTTTGAGCATTTTCGAAACAGACGAGGGAGATGAATGCAAAGAATTCTGCAAAGCAGTTAATAGTGGTAATCGCCAACTATACTATAGTTTACTCAAAAATAGCCACACGTATAGTCATACACCTCGGATGTTCCATTTGAGCAGTGTCTCTGGTGTTTTTAAATCGAATGAGCTACAATGTGCACACCAAAGTGACCAAGTTGCGCCGTATCCATTTATACAAAATGATCTGTATTCGGCTAGTCAACCAACTTTATTTTTAATTGATAATGGGCACGAGTTGTGGCTGTGGCAAGGATGGTGGCCGGAGGTGGATTCCGACTCGGATTCAGATTCAGATAGGCCGTATTCGGATCAGACGGGTTCAGGACAGCATCGGTGGCAAGCGGAGCGGCGCGCAGCAATGCAAACGACGTTGGATTATTGGCAAGGGAACATGGAAAAAGCGGTTCCAGCGTTTTTGGTTTGGGCGGGACTCGAACCATTAGAATTCACTAATTTGTTTCCAACGTGGACGGATCGAGATGATATTGCAGAATTGAACATTAGGGTAAGTTATATTTCTATTATATTATCTAGCAATCATATTATTTAATTTGTTAAATAAATATACTGTCTTTTAGACCTCATGTAAGATAATAAAAGAATATTTCATATTCATGAATTTTTTTTTTTTTTTAGGATGGACGAAAACCAGGAGAAATTTTTCGAGTGGAAACAGAGTTGGCACGGCTGACTCAGTCCACGTACCCGCTAGTGCAGCTGTTACAGCGGCCACTTCCAGAAGGTGTTGACCCCACTCACCTGGAGGACTACCTCTCTAATGATGATTTCATGACGTTGCTGGGTATGACGAAACCAGAATTTCAAAAACTGCCAATATGGAAACAGACCAACATCAAAAAGGACAACGGATTATTTTGACCTTTAGTGTTGACTGTCTTAAATCGTGCCGAGTATTTCTTAAACCGATTGCAACACAAGTTTTCGGATTTTTTTTATTTGTTATTTTACCATAACTCAGACTGATTTGTAGAAAAAGTAAACGTACATATTCTAATCTAACTTATTTTTGAGCGTTCTAGGACACGTGACCTTGACAACGCCGCCATCTTGGCTACACGAATAACCTCAGAATGGTAACGAAATACATATTACGATAAATTACAAATGTAGTTGTTTTATTACTACAAAGTAAATGTTTTGTTAGTAATCATCCCAGCTAAGATGCTTGGGACACTTAGCTTTCAGTTTGTTCTCCAAGTCAAAATGGCGGCCATCTTGTGAAGTAATTCTAGTTTGAATTGGTTGTGCGTAACGGAATTTCTCCTGATCATGATTTCATCTCATTATGGTTTTAGTTTCTGTATCAGTCCGAACTGATCAAGATACCTGTACATAACCTTTTTATATATATATAATGTTGTGATTGAACATGAACTTAGTTCAGTTTTTTTATTTTATTTAAATCATTTTTAAACGTTGTAAATGCATATCAATTTGTTTCATTAATGAAACATTTTATTTAAACAAAAAAATTAAAAATCGAAACGGCTTTTATTGCTACAAGTATTAAAAATCTGCCAAATTTTGATAAATCAAGTGCACAAATTTTTGCAATTTTACTATTATATAAATAATTTGTTCCTATGTTACACATATTCTATTTTGTTGTCTAGTATTATTAATATTATGCATATTATTTATATATTTTTCGTTTTTTTAACGCAAAAAGGGCTGTAAGTTAACACACGATCATTACATACATTGAGGAGCTGTGATTGAATGATGATAAAATTATTGATTTTATGATAATAATAAATGTGTTCATCGATTTTTCGTTTTGATTTTCTTTTTTGATACTAATCGAGAGGAATATAATGTAATCAGTGCCTTGGACTTAGTATTCAACCGGTTTTTTAATGTTTAGGCCTACTAAAATACAGGCTAATTGCTTCTATCTAGTCTTATTATTAATTGATTGATTGCGGGGTCAGTGGATCTATTCGCAAAGTGATTAACTAAATGTCGCCAATTCGGAGCTAAAGCTTCTACGTGTGCCATACTTGGGACATGTGTTATAATTTAGAGGTTGCACTTACTGTACAGTCTTCTTAATATAATATACATTAACTAGGTGCACCCGCGGGTACCATGTACCCATATCATATACAGTCACTACAAAATATATAGCGATGTTTTGTTTCACCTATTATAATTAACTACTTATTAATATCTAGGTGTACTCGTGGGTACCATATGCCCATATCATATACAGAATATCTTCATCGATATAATGATGTATACCTTAATAATATAGATACCCAGATCCATATGTTTATGTATCTAGCTTTCTATCCAGAACGCTATCTAAATCTTACGAAGTAACATACACAAAACATTATTCATGAATACATTGTGATTTTATATATATATATATATATATATATATATATATATATATATATATATATATATATATATATATATTTCTTTCAAATGTTGACTTGCAATGACGCTACGGCTGCGATTATCATGAAATAGTCTTGTAATATATATTATTAATAATATAATGTGTGTGTGTGAACAATATTGAAATATAACATCTAAAACTGATTATAATCACATTTCAAAGATGGCTACAGATGCAATGTTCCCGAAACGACCGCAGCGCTGCCCGACGTTGTTGAATCACTTTGCGAATAGGATTTCTATACTATAATCTAATATTTATATAATATCGTATCAGCACTGTGATTCCCTTATTGCTGTTTTATAACACTTGCCTTATTAAAAACTCAGTGTGTCAACCATCAACAGAAAAACATGTTTGTCCCAACAGTTTTTCCTACTGGCTAACAGTATTCCTTTTTTTTTTAATAAAACTTATCGTATAATGAATAAATCGATCGAATGTGCTTTTGTAAACTACATTTGAAGACTTATACTCAATAAGTGTCTACTTGTTATTGAATATGTGTATGTTTGTTCTATGTTTTGTACATAATTTTATTCGCAATAAAATAGTATTTTACATTAGCTTGTTTTGTTTTCTAGATTCTTTTTTATTTAATAAATTAGTTATACCCAACATTTTTCTAATCGTCCCCCTAATTTGAAGGTTGTCGATTACCTACCTTATTTCGGTAAGTAACGACATCATTTTAATATTTTCTCTATGCTTAGTAACAATTGTAAATCTATTCTATATTTCTCAGGTGACCTGGCAATACCTCTTAAGTGCTTTTACCTGAATTTTACAGGAAACCTGAAAAACTTTATATTTTCTGATTTGTCAACTGTGGGTTAGCAGTTGTCGCGATCGGACCATTCTATAGTCTTACCTTAGTGATTCTGGGTAACGTTGTATATGAGTTGAGTAAATGTAATCTTGAGGGCAACGTTCAGTACTTACAAATTTTATATATTAAAATTCCGTTTGGTGGCTGTGCATAATATCTTGTTACTAACTTAATTAACGTTATATTGCGTTTAATTGTTTACACTTGTTACTAGTTTAATTTAAAATACACCATTATAAATATAAAATTAGTATTTGAAGCTTATAATTCATATTTGCATATATATTATTTTAACAGCTTATATGTATTTTGTAGAACAATTCGTATTGAATATATTAATATTAATTAGTATATATAATTTTGTTAACAATGTTCACAACAATTAGCTTCTAATGGCCAGTCACAATATTGCTTGGCTCTGTTAAACAGCATTTTATCTTGACACTGCATCTGTACTCCTTTACCGTTTACGCATAAATAAAATGTTGAGCAATCGTTGGGATTAGAAAATGGTTCAGTTTGAGACAAAGGACATAGTACATCATCCATTTTGTCTTCAATACTTATTTGTTCCCGATCACCACAGCTTACTTCTTCGGCTGGCTTGCAAATAAATTCTTTATCGTCAAAATATTTCGTGGTAGGACAGGTCATCAGCTGTCTTTCGTTGTTATAGCATCGGTAAAAATTTGCGCAATTCTCTGGGTCTGGAAGATGGGTTGGAAGGGATCGAAGTGATGCAGATGAAAAGCAGATGATGCCATGACATGTAGTGAACACCAAAAGAAGAATTAACCCTAATTTTGATTATTAATTTAATTCCAATAGGTTTATTGTAAAATTCTTACCGTTTGAATAAAACATATTCACGATCATTAAACAAATGACTTAAATCATTTAGTTTTATCGAAACATATTGATAAAATTATTTTTTATATCTAAAGATATAAAATCTGGAATAGCCTTCACTCAATTTTCTTATACTTTGTTTTTCATTATATATATATGTATATATTATATATATATATATATATATATATATATATATATATATATATATATATATATATATATATATATTATATCTCGTTTTTTTTTAAATTTAGAATATGCAACGACATATAAATTAAATCCAATATCGTCATTCTAGCAAAACTATAAATTTGGAAGAAAACATGAAAATTTTGATAACTGGGATAAGGTGAATTAAATACATAATTTACATTTTGGGGATGCGTTATATTTACATTTGATTATACAAGATATACCATACACCATTTAAGCAGTTACTACTTTTTTTTATGCACCAATGTTTGTTACATTGAGTATACAATATTATTATATAAAAATAATAAACTCATGTACATAGTGTGGTTTTATTCATTGGTACAATATTTATTTTTATTCATTTTGAAGTAAATCCAGTCTCGTTTTACAATATTGGAAGCTTAGTCGTCGTCGTTGTGGGAGTTGAACAACAATGTATTGGATTTGTCGAGGGTTCACACATCTTTGTTCTGCAATTGTAATTTTGTCCAGATACACATTTCTTTTTTACCAACTGTCTATTTTGGCATTCGAAATAGCCGAAACAATCATCTGGTGCAGGATATCTGAGTTCAGTTGTAGAAGGACATAGTGTTGATGGTTTTAGAGTTGAACCCGCAGTTCCTGTTGTTGGCGCTTTAGTTGTTGGTTCGACACTAGTGCTCGTGGAATCTAACTTTGTTGAAGAGCTAGTAGTACTAGATCCTGCAGTTCCTGTTGTTGGCGCTTTAGTTGTTGGTTTGACACTAGTGCTCGTGGAATCTGACTTTGTTGAAGAGCTAGTGCTACTAGACCCCGTTGTTGATTTTCCAGTCGTTTGTCCTGCCGGTTCGGTCGTACTAGAACTTCCACCAGTTGGTTCGCCCATGACTGTTGTAGTTGAAAGAGCAGGTGTAGCAGTTCCTGGTTCATATGTAGTTGGTACAGTTGGAATACACTTGCCAGTCTTACCACACCTCGTCTTGAGCCAATCGAATGATTCACCAAATGGACATGTTTTTTGTGATATTCCTGAGAAGGTGCATTCAAAATATTTATCGCATTTAAAAGGGTCTGGAATCTTGATGTTAACAAACAGGCCACATCTTGAAAATTGTTTATAGTGGGTAGCGTTTGGGTCATTTGCACAACATGGTGCATAAACACTGCTACCACATAATTGTGTAATACAATTCCATAATGAATTACCCGGGCACGTTTGAAGTTCATATTTTCCGTTTTTACATTCATAGTAATTTTTACCATTATTAACATCAGGCAGCTTTTTACTAACGCGAGAACAGTTACTAGTTACAGGAGGTCCAACAGTCGTACCGGGACTTCCACCGATTCCTGTTGTAGTTGTATTTACCTCTACAGTTGGAACACACTTGCCAGTCCCAGCGTTAACACAACTTGTCTTGAGCCAATCGAATGATTCGCCAGATGAACATGTTTTTTGTGATATTCCTGAGAAGGTGCATTCAAAATATTTATTGCATTTAAAAGGGTCTGGGATCTTGATGTTAACAAACAGGCCACATCTTAAAAATTGTTTATAGTGGGTAGCGTTTGGGTCATTTGCACAACATGGTGCATAAACACTGCTACCGCATAATTGTGTAATACAATTCCATAATGAATTACCCGGGCACGTTTGAAGTTCATATTTTCCGTTTTTACATTCATAGTAATTTTTGCCATTATTAACATCAGGCAGCTTTTTACTAACGCGAGAACAGTTACTAGTTACAGGAGGTCCACCAGTCGTACCGGGACCGATTTCTGTTGTAGTTGTATTAACCTCTACAGTTGGAGCACATTGTCCAGTTGTAGCGGTAACACAATTCATCTTGAGCCAATCGTATTTTTTGCCAGATGGACATTGTTCTTCTGTAATATTCAAGAAGGAATTGCAAACAAAATATTTATCGCATGTGAAAGGATTTGGATACTTGAGCCCAAATAAACATTTTGAAGACTGTGGATAATGAATAACGTTTGGATCTTTTGGACACAATGGTTTGAAAGTACTGTCCTTACATTTTTGACTAAAGTAATTCCATAGTAAATTATCCGGGCACGTTTGAAGTTCATATTTTCCGTTTTTACATTCATAGTAATTTTTGCAATTATTAACATCAGGCAGCTTTTTACTAACGCCAGTACAATTACTAGGTACGGGAGGTCCACCAGTCGTACCGGGACTGATTTCTGTTGTAGTTGTATTAACCTCTACAGTTGGAGCACATTGTCCAGTTGTAGCAGTAACACAATTCATCTTGAGCCAATCGTATTTTTGGCCAGATGGACATTTTTCTTCTGTAATATTGAAGAAGGAATTGCAAACAAAATATTTATCGCATGTGAAAGGATTTGGATACTTGAGCCCAAATAAACATTTTGAAGACTGTGGATAATGAATAATGTTTGGATCTTTTGAACAGAATGGTTTGAAACAACTGTCCGTACATTTTTGACTAAAGTAATTCCATAGTAAATTATCCGGGCACGTTTGAAGTTCATATTTTCCGTTTTTACATTTATAGTACTTTTTGCAGTTATTAACATCAGCCAGTTTTATACTATTGTCAGTGCATGGACTAAGAATGATAGGTGGAGGTGTTACTGATGTAGTCGGTGGAAGTGTCGCCGATTTTGCACAATGAGCATATGGAAACAAAACACATTCCATATACCATTTGTTGTATTCCCAACCAAACGAGCATCCTTCAATTTGAACTTGACCATTCTTGCATACATAGTTACTAGCACAGTTCTCAACATTTTGTAATTTTAACCCTTCTTGCGAACAGTTCAAACCAACTTGTATTCTATCAGCAATGCAATGTGCTTCGGACAATGGTCGGCACTTTTGCTCCCAACAGCTGTACCCTTGGCCTTCGGGGCAGTCATAAGAAACTGGCTTATTATTTTCGCATTTGTAATATGACTTACAATTAAATTGATTTGGTAAAAGAGCACCTTGAATTGGGCAAATGTCGTGAAGTATTTGTGGAGGAGGAGTAGGATTAGGTCTTTTGGTTGGTGGAGGAGTAATTGTCGAATCATTATTACAGTGAGCAAGATGGGGCGGATAACAATCATGGAACCATTTATTGTAAAATAGGCCTTCTTTGCATGGTTTCGACACGACATAGTTATTAACACATTCATAGTAAATGTGGCAGTTTCCTTCATTGAATTTTTGGCCATTTATATTACATTTTTGTCCAACCTGATGTCCAGGGATGTAATTATCATCTCCTGGTTGTACACATGTTTCATTCCAGCAACTATATATCAAGCCATCTGCACATGATTCAATTTGAGGTTCGTGATTCACGCATTTGTAGTATGTAGAACTATTAGATGGATTTGGTAATACATCACCATCGTGATTACATAAATCTTTTATAGGTGACGGCGTAATTGATATGGTTGTTGATGTTGGAGTGACTGTTGAATAAATCTGACAATGTGCGAATGCTTTAAATTGGCACTCTCCATACCATTTATTATACTCCTGAAACGGCTTGTCACATTTTTTTGAGACAGCCTTACCATCTTGACACTCATAGAACTTGCTACAATCTTGTATATTTGGTAGACATTGCTTGTCACGTGAGCATTTCTTTCCTTCTTGAGATCCAACCATAATGCAATTAACTTCTGCACCCGGCATACACTTCTGATCCCAGCAACTATAACCATAATTTTCGGGACAGTACTCTTGTGTTGGTGTGGTGTTTACGCATCTATAATAAGCATTGCAATTGAAGAAATCCGGTAGTGTTGCATTATCGAACGGACAGATATCGTACAGTATAGATGGTGACTTAGTAGTAGGACCTTTTTCCGTTGTAGTCCGACGTGGTGGTATTGTAGCATGAGTTTTACAATGACTGACCTCCATATGGGTGCAATTTTTAGACCATTTGTTATATGCAGTTCCGGAATCGCAAGTGTGTATTTCTATTTTTCCATTAACACATTTATAATAGCTTTCACAGTTAGCAATATTTGGCATTTTTTCACCTTCAGTGCTGCATAAATGTCCAACTTGTCCACCTTGATTAATACATGTTGCTGAATCAGGTGGTAAGCACTCTTGATCCCAACAACTGTATTCAAGATTATCTGGGCATGTCTGTAGTACTGGGATACCCTGTTTACATACATAGTAACTAAGGCAATTCTCTTCATTGGGTAGTGTTACTCCGTCAGAAGGACATATATTGTCGGGCCCAGGTGTGATCGGTAGTGTAGTGCTATTAGTATGTGACCCGCTAGGACCCGCTGTTGTTAGATTAGTTGAAGAGCTGGTTTCGATTGTTTGTCCTGGAGTAGTTGACGCAGTTGATTTACAATGAGCTAAATCTTTCTTAAGGCACTCTTTGAAATTTTTATTGAATTCCAAATTAGGGTCACACGATTTTTGTTTTACAGTTCCATTATCGCATTCGAAATAACTTTCGCAATCATTCGTGTTGAGTAATTTGAGTTTGTCTATACTGCATGATTTCCCTGTTTGATTACCCGAATTAATACAAGTTGCATCTTGTGGTGGTACACAGTCTTGATCCCAGCAACTATATTCGAGATTATTTCCACATTGGTACGATACTGGTTTATTATTTTCACATACATAATATTTAAGACAATTCAATTCATCTGGTATTTTTGCCCCTGGTATCGGACATATATCATCAACAGGTGATGGAGCTGGGGTAGAAGCAGGTTGCGTTGGTATAGTTGGTTCAGTATGTGTGTCTGATTTTACTGTAGTTTCTGATCCTGATGTTCCAGTAGTCGTGTCATTAGGATTCACTGAAGTTTCTGTAGTTGTTGAGCTGGTTTCGTTAGTTTGTCCTGGAGTAGTTGACGTAGTTGATTTACAATGAGCTAAATCTTTCTTAAGGCACTCTTTGAAATTTTTATTGAATTCCATATTAGGGGGACAGGGTATTTGTTTTACAGTTCCATTATCGCATTCGAAATAACTTTCGCAACTATTTATGTTGAGTAATTTGAGTTCGTCTATATTGCACGATTTCCCTGTTTGATTACCCGAATTAATACAAGTTGCATCTTGTGGTGGTACACAGTCTTGATCCCAGCAACTATATTCGAGATTATTGCCACATTGGTACGATACTGGTTCGTTATTTTCACATACATAATATTTAAGACAATCCAATTCATCTGGTATTTTTGCCCCGGGTATCGGACATATATCATCAACAGGGGATGGAGCTGGGGTAGAAGCAGGTTGCGTTGGTACAGTTGGTCCAGTAGAACCCGTATCTGTGCCTGATTTTACTGTAGTTTCTGATCCTGATTTTCCAGTAGTCGTGTCATTAGGATTCACTGAAGTATCTGTAGTTGTTGAGCTGATTTCGTTAGTTTGTCCTGGAGCTGGGCTAGAAGCAGGTTGCGTTGATACAGTTTGTCCACTAGAGCTCGTATGTGTGCCTGATTTTACTGTAGTTTCTGACCCTGATGTTCCAGTAGTCGTGTCATTGGGATTCACTGAAGTATCTGTAGTTGTTGAGCTGATTTCGTTAGTTTGTCCTGGAGCTGGGCTAGAAGCAGGTTGCGTTGATACAGTTTGTCCACTAGAGCTCGTATGTGTGCCTGATTTTACTGTAGTTTCTGACCCTGATGTTCCAGTAGTCGTGTCATTGGGATTCACTGAAGTATCTGTAGTTGTTGAGCTGATTTCGTTAGTTTGTCCTGGAGCTGGGCTAGAAGCAGGTTGCGTTGATACAGTTTGTCCACTAGAGCTCGTATGTGTGCCTGATTTTACTGTAGTTTCTGACCCTGATGTTCCAGTAGTCGTGTCCTTAGAATTCACTGAAGTATCTGCAGTTGTTGAGCTGATTTCGTTAGTTTGTCCTGGAGCTGGGCTAGAAGCAGGTTGCGTTGATACAGTTTGTCCACTAGAGCTCGTATGTGTGCCTGATTTTACTGTAGTTTCTGACCCTGATGTTCCAGTAGTCGTGTCCTTAGAATTCACTGAAGTATCTGTAGTTGTTGAGCTGATTTCGTTAGTTTGTCCTGGAGCTGGGCTAGAAGCAGGTTGCGTTGATACAGTTTGTCCACTAGAGCTCGTATGTGTGCCTGATTTTACTGTAGTTTCTGACCCTGATGTTCCAGTAGTCGTGTCCTTAGAATTCACTGAAGTATCTGTAGTTGTTGAGCTGATTTCGTTAGTTTGTCCTGGAGCTGGGCTAGAAGCAGGTTGCGTTGGTACTGTTGGTCCAGTAGAATTCGTATGTGTGTCTGATGTTCCAGTAGTCATGTCATTAGGAGTCACTGAAGTTTCTGTTGACGCATTTATTTTACAATGAGCTAAATCTTTCTTATAGCACTTTTTGTAATATTTATTGAATTCCAAATTAGGGGGACAAGGTTTTTGTGTTACAGTTCCATTAACGCATTCAAAATAACTTTCGCAATTATTCATGTTGAGTAATTTGAGTTCGTCTATACTGCACGATTTCCCTGTTTGATTACCCGAATTAATACAAGTTGCATCTTGTGGTGGTACACAGTCTTGATCCCAGCAACTATATTCGAGATTATGGCCACATTGGTACGATACTGGTTTGTTATTTTCACATACATAATATTTAAGACAATTCATTTCATCTGGTATTTTTGCCCCTGGTATCGGACATATATCATCAACAGGGGATGGAGCTGGGGTAGAAGCAGGTTGCGTTGGTACAGTTGGTCCAATAGAATTTGTATGTGTGTCTGATGTTCCAGTAGTCATGTCATTAGGAGTCACTGAAGTTTCTGTTGACGCATTTAATTTACAATGAGCTAAATCTTTCTTATAGCACTTTTTGTAATATTTATTGAATTCCAAATTAGGGGGACAAGGTTTTTGTGTTACAGTTCCATTAACGCATTCAAAATAACTTTCGCAATTATTCATGTTGAGTAATTTGAGTTCGTCTATACTGCACGATTTCCCTGTTTGATTACCCGAATTAATACAAGTTGCATCTTGTGGTGGTACACATTCTTGATCCCAGCAACTATATTCGAGATTATGGCCACATTGGTACGATACTGGTTTGTTATTTTCACATACATAATATTTAAGACAATTCATTTCATCTGGTATTTTTGCCCCTGGTATCGGACATATATCATCAACAGGGGATGGAGCTGGGGTAGAAGCAGGTTGCGTTGGTACAGTTGGTCCAATAGAATTTGTATGTGTGTCTGATGTTCCAGTAGTCATGTCATTAGGAGTCACTGAAGTTTCTGTTGACGCATTTAATTTACAATGAGCTAAATCTTTCTTATAGCACTT
Source organism: Leistus spinibarbis (assembly GCA_933228885.1). Taxonomy (NCBI): domain Eukaryota; kingdom Metazoa; phylum Arthropoda; class Insecta; order Coleoptera; family Carabidae; genus Leistus; species Leistus spinibarbis. The sequence goes on from OW121795.1 coordinate 11,727,006, forward strand.
TTTGTAATATTTATTGAATTCCAAATTAGGGGGACAAGGTTTTTGTGTTACAGTTCCATTAACGCATTCGAAATAACTTTCGCAATTATTCATGTTAAGTAATTTGAGTTCGTCTATACTGCATGATTTCCCTGTTTGATTACCCGAATTAATACAAGTTGCATCTTGTGGTGGTACACAGTCTTGATCCCAGCAACTATATTCGAGATTATGGCCACATTGGTACGATACTGGTTTGTTATTTTCACATACATAATATTTAAGACAATTCAATTCATCTGGTATTTTTGCCCCGGGTATCGGACATATATCATCAACAGGTGATGGAGCTGGGGTAGAAGCAGGTTGCGTTGGTACAGTTGGTCCAGTAGAATCCGTATGTTTGCCTGATGTTCCAGTAGTCGTGTCAATAGGAGGCACTGAAGTTTCTGTTGAAGCAGTTGATTTACAATGAGCTAAATCTTTCTTAAGGCACTCTTTGAAATTTTTATTGAATTCCATATTAGGGGGACAGGGTATTTGTTTTACAGTTCCATTATCGCATTCGAAATAACTTTCGCAACTATTTATGTTGAGTAATTTGAGTTCGTCTATATTGCACGATTTCCCTGTTTGATTACCCGAATTAATACAAGTTGCATCTTGTGGTGGTACACAGTCTTGATCCCAGCAACTATATTCGAGATTATTGCCACATTGGTACGATACTGGTTCGTTATTTTCACATACATAATATTTAAGACAATCCAATTCATCTGGTATTTTTGCCCCTGGTATCGGACATATATCATCAACAGGGGATGGAGCTGGGGTAGAAGCAGGTTGCGTTGATACAGTTGATTCACTAGTTTCGTTAGTTTCTACAGGTTTTTGTGTTATTGGATGATAAGTAGCTAATTCGTCTGGTGAATAAGTAACTATTTTATGTCCGATTGTGCAGTTAGCCAATGCAGGCAGGACACATTCTCTCAATATCTGACACCATAATAAACCAGATGGGCAAGTTTGCGGTATTGCTAGGCCACGCTTGCATTTATAGTAGATAGAGCAGTCATGTGGGTCGGGAATCAAAATGTCATGGGCCTTGGTTACGCCCGGGCAGATTATATGCGCCGGAACTAAATGAACATCATGGTCAGCGGCAGCACTACTCAGCACGTACAAGAACACTACCAGAAGATCTGGGCAAACGAAAAATGGTTTAGGTATGTAAAAGAATTGAATAAATGACATATTATAATTTACTTTTTGTTTTGATGTTTAATAAACGGTAAGAACACATAAGAAAATATATATATATATATATATATATATATATATATATATATATATATATATATATATTTATATATATATATATATATATTTATATATATATTGATATGCCATCATATTTAGAAATAATAATTTTTTATATATTTAAGTAGTGCGTCTAAATATATTATTCAAATTTAATAATGAATACGAAAATGAGTAATAAATACTGTCAAATTGATAGTTTGTAGTATATTTATAAAATTTTATTACAAAAAAAAAAAAAAAACGATTTTCTAACTTGTGCGTTTCTTTTAATGATTTTTTCCCCAAAACTTATCAGATATTTGAGTATATTTAACTTTTATATAAATTTTCACTACTTTCCGTTTTCGAAGAAGTAACAATGTAGCATGAGTAAACCTTATATTTTGATATTAAATGCAGGAGAATTACTTCCAGTTCCAGGTTATACACATTTATAATTTAAAGATTCATATTTGTAAGAGTTGCCTTTATTGCGATCACAGGCCCACACAATTAATAAATTTATTATTGTATCTATGATTCATATTTTTAATTTATGTATTCTTGGTAATTAATTAATAAAAAAATGACAATATTTATAACAAAAATGAACATTTTAAATGCTATTTGAAACTAATTATAATAATAATAATATATATATACGCCATATCTTTTTTAATAATAAATTGATTTTTAAAAATTAAACAGTTTCAGATTATCACAACCTTATAATTGAAGGGAAAATTTAAAATTGTATACTTTATGAAACTAATTCTACACTACAAAATCAAACATGGCGACCTATATTTTTTTCTATTTTCATTTCTACAGTGGAATAGGAGTAAGTTGGCGCTGCGAGGCACCGCTTCAATTTTTCTTTCATTAAATACTAGAAGTATTTATAAAGTAATATGTTTTGAAAGAAAATCCACCTTTTGACCGCTACTTGAGATATTTACATTTTAAGTGCGCGCCGCAATAGTCGTAATTTTTTTTAATTTTTTTATACCAAGTATGAAACATATAGAAACAATTAAAAGTATACATTTTCTTGCAAATTAAATATAGATTGAGATGCAAAAAGAAATAAATAATATATCAAATAGTTGTGTGCCCGTGGCCACTAATTCGTCGATTGGAACCACCATTTAACTTCGACTATTCCTATAAACCAGTATTACAAATATGCTATTTTTACACTATAGTCCAAGATATTTCGTTAAATAATGAATGTTTAAATAATAAAAAGGTATTCATTGTTACCATAAATTTGCTCATAGTTACATTTCTAAATGCCGTAAAACTATTCCAAACAATCTAATCCAAAATATCGCCAAGCTTACTCAAGATTCAAGAAAACCGGAGTGGCCTTCATTCGACTTTCTTGCCCGTTCATAATCTATATTTATAGTAATGTGCTACAAATATTTTATTCTAAATTTACCCTACAATTGCTATGAAACAAAATCAATATGTATTCTATAACGAAGGAAACGTAAATATAAAATAACTATTTCAAAGGAGATTTTTCAGTAAATGGTACATTTTTAAAGAAAAATAAAAACAAAAGTTGCTTGAAATTTCAATAAGAATCACTTTTTTTAATTCGTGTTATTTTAGAGATATACAAGAAGTTGGATGATTCTTTAGGCAATTACGCATGGATAACATATTATTTTATTTTGGGTACGATGTTTAAGCGAGGGTTGATGTTTTACCTAACCATATTATATAAAGTAATCGTGTTGTATTACATATTGCAAAAATAAGTTGAAAATGAAAATAAAGAAAAAAATTAAGTAGTAACTTATCGAAATAAAAAATTCTCTAATGATTCGGACAAATCATTTACACGTTAAAAAAGGTTGTTTGGACGATGCCTATATTTGATATGTTAAAAATAGTAGGGTTTATTAAATTTTGTAATATTTAATTTGATATTAATTAACAATTCATTTTGTGTTACTCACATTATACATAATATTATTAATAAATATTTGTGGCACGTTACTGTATTATATGTTTCATATTATTTACATTATTTGGAAAATTCGCTACATTATTTAAAAATGTTTACCATACAAATATTAGGTAACAAAGATTTTTAATAGTAAAATTGCGTTGTCTTTTGCTGTGTAGGACACTGCAGATTTATTTGTTTTATTATACAAATAATTGCTTTATAAAGAATTGAAGTAAATATTAATAAACTTGACTTACCTTTCATTCTGGAGGCTGCTCACTATGTACAGAATGGAAGCAAACCTGGTCATTTTATACCAAGTTCAACTGCTATCCATTGTTATTTATTGAATCAACTTTTTCAAATAATTCAAATGATATCTTTTGAGAATATATGACTACCGATATTATTATCTACAAAATAACAATAAATTCCAGGAAATTACCCTGAAATGCACTAATATGTCCATGAAAAGATATTGCTGTAGCAACAGAAATCAGTCATTGCGATTGTACTGCTGAAGCCATCGAATATAAATTAAGTTTTGAAGATAATTTCGTTATTTTGTGAGCAATTTACACTGTAAATTTTTATCACAAACATGTGTTCAACATGCATGTTGAAGCTATCACTTCTTTGCACAGTGGCTTATAAATTATGAATATGCTATAACTGAAAATTATTGACGTTCTTGTTATTTATTATAAAAGATATAGATTATTTTATCATTAATACCTATTTGACTGACTTTTTTTACTTTTTGTTCGATTAGGAATTATTAATTTCTTTCAATTTTTTCTATTGATCATCAGTTTGGTGTTATAAGGTAGTATGTGCTAATTACGTTAATTTGGGAAAAACGATTTTAAATGTTCGCTTGCTACAGAAAGTGATATATCGCTCATATCTGTCTAATTTTTACTTTCTTTTTCCCGTAACTGGTACATTTCTTGATGAAACTTTTCAAATAATAGTTCTGCGAAATATGTATATCTTTCATTATGAACAGGAGTATTTTTGCCATAAGTGCAGGGGATCAAATTATATTGGATAAAAGACAAGAAATGCATAGAGTAAATAAGTACTTCAGGTTTGAATATTCTTTTCAAAAATAAAAGGTGCACATGTAGATCATATACAAATCTTAAGTTTGAAGTTTCATTTTAAGGTTCGACAGTTTTGGCTCTAGAGCATTTACAGACAGACAGACACACAGACGTCATTTCGAAAATAGTCAAATTCGATTTAGGGAAGGGCAAAACGTGTATATCCGTTGAAATCTCAAGTTCGAAAATATACTTGATTACAATACTTACTTATTACTTCGTAAAAGTAAAAAACTACAAAAGTAATTCGTGCTACAATAGCACGGGGACCGACGCTAAGTAGCTGTGTTTAAAATAAACATATTTTAAGGTAACTTATTTACCACAACAAACGTGAAAATTGCAACATGTTTGACATATTTGGTTCGACAAATGGCAAATTCTGGTCTAAAGAATTAAAGTTCTTCCATATATTAATTTAATATTGATCAACGATGATCGTATCCAATAAAAAAGTAAAACATGTTATTTTTGACGCAACATTTTAATACATACATATCAATTATATTTATTTATTTCTGAAATTTTAACCAAATTAAGAATTATTCATATATAACATAAGTTAATATTTTTGTGTTTAATATTTAATACAATATTTATTTGTGCATATAATTCAATGACATTTCCAAATTAAGGGAAAGTTATAGCACTTCCTGATTCAGTTGTATGGTCCGAGCCTTCTCCATTACCTGATCTACTTCCTGTATTATCTGAACCCGAACCTCCTGTTTCACCAATTCCTGATTCAGTTGTTTGGTGCGAGTCTCCTCCACTACTTGATCCATTTCCCGAGTTATCTGAACCCGAACCTTCTGTCTCACCACTTCCTGATTCTGTTGCATGTTGTGAATCTTCCTCACTATTTGATCCAATTTCTAAATTCAAACATGTTTCACCACTTCCCGATTCAGTTGTATAGTCTGAGTCTTCTTCACTATCTAATCCACTTCCTGTATTATCTGAACACGAGCCTTCTGTTACACCACTTCCTGATTCAGTTGTATGGTCTGAGCCTTCTCCATTACCTGATCCACTTCCTGTATTATCTGAACCTGAAACTCCTGTTTCACCACTTCCTGAATCAGTTGTATGTTGAGAGTCTTCTCCACTACTTGATCCAATCCCTGTATTATCTGAACCTGAACCGCTTGTTTCACTAATTCCTGATTCAGTTGTATGTTGTGAACTTTCTCCACTACTTGATCCACTTCCTGTGTTACCTGAACCTGAACCTCCTGTTCCACCATTTCCTGAATCAGTTGTATGTTGAGATCCTTCCCCACCACTTGATCCACTCCCTGTATTATCTGAACCTGAACCTCCACCTTCACTTATTCCTGATTCAGTTGTATGTTGTGAACTTTCTCCACTACTTGATCCACTTCCTGTGTTACCTGAACCTGAACCTCCTGTTCCACCATTTCCTGAATCAGTTGTATGTTGAGATCCTTCTCCGCCACTTGATCCACTCCCTGTATTATCTGAACCTGAACCTCCACCTTCACTTATTCCTGATTCAGTTGTATGTTGTGAACTTTCTCCATTACTTGATCCACTTCCTGTGTTACCTGAACCTGAACCTTCTGTTCCATCAATTCCTGAATCAGTAGCATGTTGTGAGCCTTCTCCACTACTTGATCCACTTTCGGTGTAACCTGAACCTGAACCTCCTGTTCCACCACTTCCTGAATCAGTTGTATGCTGTGAGTTTTCTCCACTACTTGATCCATTTCCTGTGTTATCTGAACCTGATCCACCTGTTCCATCACTTCCTGAATCAGTTGTATGTTGTGAGCCTTCTCCACTACTTGATCCATTTCCTGTGTTACCTGAACCTGAACCTCCTGTTCCACCACTTCCTGAATCAGTTGTATGTTGTGAGTTCTCTCCACTACTTGATCCACTTCCTGTGTTATCTGAACCTGATCCACCTATTCCATCACTTCCTGAATCAGTTGTATGTTGTGAGCCTTCTCCACTACTTGATCCACTTCCTGTGTTACCTGAACCTGAACCTCCTGTTCCACCACTTCCTGAATCAGTTGTATGTTGTGAGTTTTCTCCACTACTTGATCCACTTCCTGTGTTATCTGAACCTGATCCTCCTGTTTCACTTATTCCTGATTCAGTTGTATGTTGTGAACTTTCTCCACTACTTGATCCACTTCCTGTGTTACCTGAACCTGAACCTCCTGTTCCACCATTTCCTGAATCAGTTGTATGTTGAGATCCTTCTCCACCACTTGATCCACTCTCTGTATTATCTGAACCTGAACCTCCGGCTTCACATATTCCTGATTCAGTTGTATGTTGCGAGATATCTCCACTACTTGATATACTTCCTGTGTTACCTGAACCTGAGCCGCCTGTTCCACCACTTCCTGAATCAGTTGTATGTTGTGAGTTTTCTCCACTACTTGATCCACTTCCTGTGTTATCTGATACTGATCCACCTGTTCCATCATTTCCTGAATCAGTTGTATGTTGTGAGCCTTCCCCACTACTTGATCCAATCCCTGTGTTACCTGAACCTGAACCTCCTGTTCCACCATTTCCTGAATCAGTTGTATGTTGAGATCCTTCTCCACCACTTGATCCACTCCCTGTATTATCTGAACCTGAACCTCCGGCTTCACTTATTCCTGATTCAGTTGTATGTTGCGAGATATCTCCACTACTTGATATACTTCCTGTGTTACCTGAACCTGAACCGCCTGTTCCACCACTTCCTGAATCAGTTGTATGTTGTGAGTTTTCTCCACTACTTGATCCATTTCCTGTGTTATCTGATACTGATCCACCTGTTCCATCATTTCCTGAATCAGTTGTATGTTGTGAGCCTTCCCCAGTACTTGATCCAATCCCTGTGTTACCTGAACCTGAACCTCCTGTTCCACCATTTCCTGAATCAGTTGTATGTTGAGATCCTTCTCCACCACTTGATCCACTCCCTGTATTATCTGAACCTGAACCTCCGGCTTCACTTATTCCTGATTCAGTTGTATGTTGCGAGATATCTCCACTACTTGATATACTTCCTGTGTTATCTGAACCTGAAATTCCTGTTCCATCACTGCCTGAATCGGTTGTATATTGTGAGCCTTCTCCACTACTTGATCCACTTCCTGTGTAACCTGAACCTGAACCTCCTGTTCCACCACTTCCTGAATAAGTTGTATGTTGTGAGTCTTCTCCACTATTTGATCCAATCCCTGTATTATCTGAACCTGAACCGCCTGTTTCACTAATTCCTGATTCAGTTGTATGTTGTGAGCCTTCTCCACTACTTGATCCACTTCCTGTGTTACCTGAACTTGAACTTCCTGTTCCACCACTTCCTGATTCAGTTGTATGCTGCGAGCCTTCTTCACTACTTGATCCACTTTCTGTGTTATCTGAACCCGAACCTCCTCCTTCACCAATTCCTGATCCTGTTGTTTGTTGCGTGTTTTCTCCACTATCTGATCCACTTCCTGCGATATCTGAACCCGAACCTCCTATATCACCATTTCCTGATTCTGTTTCATATTGTGAATCTTCGTCACTACTTGATTCAAATCCTGAAATCAAACATTTTAAATCACTTCCCGATTCAGTTGTATAGTCTAAGTCTTCTTCACTATCTAATCCACTTCCTGTATTATCTGAACAGGAACCTTCTGGTACACCACTTTCTGATTCCGTTGTATGCTCTGAGCCTTCCCTATTACCTGATTCATTTCCTGTATTATCTGTACCGAAACCTTCTGTTCCACCACTTCCTGATTGTCCTATATTTGTAATTTCTGAAACATTGTGCCCACTACTTGTTCCTGTGCCATTGTCACGCAATTTATTTTTAATAGCATCTGATGCGCATTTTGCATCGATAGCTGATACGCATTTAGTTTGAAGCAAATCGTATTCCTGGCCTGTAGGACAAGATAGTTCTACTATATTTGTGCTAGTACATATATAATAATTGCTACAGTTCAAAACGTTGGGTGCTTTTCTTTCAAAATAATTGCACTTTTTTTTGGGTGATATTAATGGATATTTGACTTCGTCATTTTGGCAACAATTTGAAAATAGTTCCATTGAACATTTTCCCGTAATACAATCGAAAACCTTTTTATTTTTACAGCGCTGCTTTACGTAATGACCCTTGTGGCATTTATAATAGCCTCTACAATCCTCTGAATCCGGTAAACTTAATTGACATTGTTTAGGGGAACGTTTGGATACAACGGCGTGTAATAAGAAGCATAATAGAAATATTGAAGTACCTAAAAGAAAAATGTCTTTAGAGACCATAGTTATTTTTAAATCTTACAAACTTATTCAATATGTAGCAGTTTTAATTCAATTCAAATAATTTGCTTACCCCTCATTTTTGCAATTCTAAATGAATACGCATTGACTTCGGGTTTTATATGATCTTGAATGCGTCCTCTGTTAACCAATATTTATAATCCTCGTAATATATTATATATTTATAATCGTATTATCCAATAAATTTATGTGCAACTATCATTTCAGACAAGTTTTTATGTTCTTAGTATTATCTGTTTGGCATGAAGCAGCATAATAGAATAGAAAATATTTAAACGCATAACAACGCTTAAATACTTACTATAATTATATATTGATAATAAAACAATTTTATTTAATATACTGTTTAAAATATAATTATTGATTATTAAATGTTAACTAGACCAAGTAATGACAAGAACAATTGTCTTGTTCGAAAAGAAAATTCTAGAAACGTAGGGAAATATATATTTCAAATCTACATTGTGAAAATTTATATGCTAGATTTGTTTAGATGCAAATTAGCATTATATATGAAATTACCAAAGTGTCTATTTATTTTAACATACTCTGAATATACACTATTGTGCAAATCTTTGATTTATAACTATCAATCTTGATTATTATCTGTTTATCACTAATTACAAACATATTATATAAATTTAGAAACGATTGATAATAATCATCTCATTAGGGAGAATCTATTAATTAAATAATTTTAATTAATTTTATTATTGAACTTTAAATCTGTGAACATAAATGAGCAGTACTACATATTTGTATGTTCTTTGTTTTCTATATTGGTCACTTGAATGATATGGGATAAGTGTTTATTAAGAGTTTTTACTTTCTTATAAGTTATTTATAAAAGAAAATATTGGGATCAAAATTCAATGGAAGTATCCGCTTTCAGGATCCAAAACTCGATTTTATTTTCTCAATTATGGCTGTGTGTGTGTGTCTGTCTATCTGTATCTTTGTATTTTGATGCGTATCAGAGCTCTTGCTCTGTGTTTAGTGTGTATGTATGTATGTGTAGCATTGACCTTAGAAATATAATGTTCTGAATTACGATTTGTATTCCCTGCAAATGAAAAACATATTATATTTGAATAGAATATTTAAACCGAAAGTGCTTGTTTACTCGTATTATATTTTGCATATTTTGAAAACGACATGAATGCAACTTCTAAAAATTAAATATATTAAAATATTTAGAAACTTTAACTTGAAAAGCTTTTCAAAGAACCTTCCATTTACTGACAAATTGTTATGTTACATTTATGTTTCCCTAGTTACGACACATATTGATATTGTTTCATGGCAAGGGCAAAATGAATTTAGAACACAATAAGAAATATATATATATATATATATATATATATATATATATATATATATATATATATATATATATATATATATATATATAATATATATAAAACTAAGTATAAGAAATTCCAGGTTCTTTTTAATTGCCGCCTTGAAGTACTTCAAATATCTATCTGTTTCCATTCGTCATAAGTACGTATTTCCTTTGGCAACAATAAATACATTTATGAATATTTATGACAAAAGAACTTTATACCTATCTGGGTTTCTTTTTTTATTTCACTTCCTGTTACTTTTCTCGATAATTATTATAAATACCCAGATTTTATTATAACGAAATATTAATCATAATTAGAAATCTGTTATCATAAGTGTTATCAAAAAAATTGGACTATATAAAGATATAATGCATGGTAGAAATATATCCAGTTTCTGATTTGTGCAGTGAGAAACCATAATAACAAGATCAAATGAAAGGTAAGTTTATTATTATGTTCATTTACCTAACCTTACTTTACTTATCTTCTTACAACTGTAAGTGATTGAAGCAAATTTTATTTATCCTTATGCACAAAATATTTGACACCTAATTAATAATTAAAAAAAATATAAGAGTTTCTTTTTTCTAGGGCTCTTGATCGTAACTTTGGCTGCATTGGCAATAAGCCAAACATACGCCAATCCCATCGGCAAATGCCCGGCTGAAGATGGTGAGGATGACGTTCTCTTGCCAAATGCAGCTGACTGTAGCAGCTTCTACAAGTGTCTTGCTGGTGTGCCAACGGTGATGTACTGTCCAACTGGTCTTCACTGGAGTGCCGAATTGAACCGATGCGAGTACCCAGATACTGCAAAATGCACAGAAACTGAAACCGAAGCACCCATTGAAACAACATCTGCTCTAGAACCAACAGAAACACCGATAACTAAACCACCAGTAGAACGACCAGACCACTGTCCGGCAGAAGATGGTCCAGACGATGTACTGTTACCAAATCCAGCAGATTGCAGTAGTTTCTTCAAGTGCTTAAATGGAGTCCCAATTGAGCTTAAATGTCCAGCCGGGCAAGAATGGGCTAATGACCTACAGCGATGCGACTATCCAGAAATTGCCAAATGCACTGTAACTGGCACAAAACCACCCGTTGACCCAACATCTGGTCCAGAACCAACAGAACCACCGGCAACTAAACCACCAGTAGAAAGACCAGACCACTGTCCGGCAGAAGATGGTCCAGACGATGTACTGTTACCAAATCCAGCAGATTGCAGTAGCTTCTTCAAGTGCTTAAATGGAGTCCCAATTGAGCTTAAATGTCCAGCCGGGCAAGAATGGGCTAATGACCTACAGCGGTGCGACTATCCGGAAATTGCCAAATGCACTGTTACTGCCACAAAACCACCCGTTGACCCAACATCTGGTCCAGAACCAACAGAATCACCCGTAACCAAGCCACCAGTAGAACGACCAGATCATTGTCCGGCACATGATGGTCCTGATGATGTGCTGTTACCAAATCCAGAAGATTGTGGAAGTTTCTTCAAATGCCTAAACGGAAATCCCGTAAAAATCGACTGTCCAGTTAACCAAGAATGGGCCAATGACCTACAGCGATGCGATTTTCCAGAAATTGCCAAGTGCTCTGCAATTGTCACAAAACCACCCATGAAATCAACATCTGTTCCAAAACTAACAGAAGCACCCGTATCCAAATCACTAGTAGATCGACCAAATAAGTGTCCACCAGAAGATGGTCCTGAAGATGTATTGTTACCAAATCCAGATGATTGTGGAAGCTTTTTCAAATGTAATCGCGGTGAACCAATTTTAGAACAATGTCCAGCTGGCCTACACTGGAGCGTTGAGACCAATCAATGTGACTACCCCGAAAACGCAAAATGCCAAATATAAAACCTAATATTCGGTTGTAATATTTTATAACAATATTTTTCTTTTTATAATTATAGTTATACAAAATAAATTGTTATCTCAAAATAATTGCTTTTTTATCTAGCTAGACGTTATATTCAAGTTTAACTAATTGCTATTTTATTATCATCAAGGTTTTGACACATGGTATGATTATGTTATCAATGTGATATCCATTGTATTTAAAAACAAATATATATTTTTGATACTAGCAATTTTTCAACATATATTGTATATTTAATAGAATAAATTAGAAGGTCTTGAACGAATAAGGTACACGAAAAATTAATTCGTTACTACTTCGTCGTCATTTATTACGAATACATGGATTTTCTACTAATTTTTTAACATCTTATCGGCTACCTACTATTACTAGTCTACGAATATAGTTTTGACGCAAGTTCTTAATTCATTTGCTATTAAATATTTATATTATTTATTTTTAAATAAAGAAAAAAACATTTTGTTGGTATTTAACACGTTTTAACAATAGCACAATTTTTATTCCAAAACATAAATATAACATAATACAATGTTCAAATTTATTTTACACAATTATAATATATTATTTCATTTTAATATTTATTTGTATAGACATTGCAAATATAGCTTTCTTATTTATTTATTTATTTATTAATTTCTACAATAAACATTATTATAATATTATATAATAGCTCTCATGAATCAGAATAATTATTAAAAATTTCTCAGATTATTTTCTAGTAAAAATCCAGCATGCAGAATAATATTTTTATTCCATTTTGGAATACCAGCCTAAATATGATCCTACATGCATTATTAAATTTTATTTTAGAGCCCAGTTTAATATAATTGGAAGAGATATTTATTTGTGAAAATAATCTGAGAAAAATCGATCAAAAGTCGATAAAACGATAAGTAGAAATTTTTTAGTATCGTTTACATATTATTGATTTAATATACCGGTCTGAGTAGTTCATCCAATGTCAGCTGCCCGTCCCCGTTTGCATCAACAAATTTACGCAGTACGGTTCTGGCGAACGCAGGATTAGTTTCCATTTTATCAGCCAGCCATTCTAGTGGAAAACTACAAGCAAAATAAATAAACATTTAATGCAAATTTTAGTAGAAAATTTGTGACTGGAATTTTATGTTTCTCTACATGGTAATTACCTTTCTGACATTCCCTCGGTGTCACCGTTAAGAACGTTATCTTCCAAATCAATGAGGAAATCTGGATCGCTAGCTCGCTTCCCGAAACCTCGGCCGACCTGCAGCGGCATCGATTTGAAGCCGCGGATCGCACGGGCCTGCTTGAAGGTAGTCGGCTTCCTCAAGTATCTCGCTTCGCTTGTTGATAGTGTCGAAAAGAAAAGGATGAGTATTGTTGCTAGAAGCAATGCCATGTTGGACCAGCTTCGCATTATTAAAATCTGTAAATAGGGAAAGTATAATATTTAATCTAATTTATATGAAGAATGTGTGGGACATATAATAACTCGAAAAGTATTTGACAGAAAAAAACTGAAATTTCGCTTATGTTATAAAAGAGGTCAATCATCAACATGACATTAGTAAAAGTCAGACATAATTAAGTACTCGAATTCGCTCCCGATATTAATGAATAAATAGGATTGAGAATGATTTGGTCGTAAGACAAGTAGTGAGCTAGCGGAACAAAAGAGCGAGGCTAAATTAGTGTCATTGAAGCGTGCGAAGTCTGAATAGAATGAAGGCAGATTTGTAAGAATATGATTGTAAAAATGAAAAGAGTTGTCTGCCACCCCAGTCATGGGAAGGCGTGCCATTATGTATGCATTTGAATTAAAACAAGTTTGACTGGGATATTTTAACTATCATCATATTCAAATTCGTAATATTAGGAAAAGATTGGTTAATAAATAATAAAAAATAATACAAAATAAGTCTTTTATTGATGCACAAATAATTTATTTTAAATAATAATATATAAATAATACTTATTATAGTTTACAATACACAATTTTATTTGATGCTCCTTAGTTTAGTTTGGAATCCACCATGGTGGAGGTGTGAAATCTTCATCTTCTTCGTAGTCCTCGTCTGTTGTAGTTGGTTTTGAAGTTGTTGTTGTTGTGGTCGTTGTAGTTGGTTTTGGAGTTGTTGTTGTTGTGGTCGTTGTAGTAGGTTTTGGAGTTGTGGTGGTAGTAGTTGGTTTTCGTGTTGTGGTGGTCGTTGTTGTAGGTTTCGTAGTTGTGGTAGTAGTAGTAGTTGGTTTTGGAGTTGTAGTGGTAGTCGTGGTAGGTTTAGGAGTTGTGGTGGTAGTAGTAGTTGGTTTTCGTGTTGTGGTGGTCGTTGTTGTAGGTTTTGTAGTTGTGGTAGTAGTGGTAGTTGGTTTTGGAGTTGTAGTGGTAGTCGTGGTAGGTTTAGGAGTTGTGGTGGTAGTTGGTGTAGGTTTTGGAGTAGTTGTTGAAGTTGTAGTAGCTTCGGTTGTTGTCGTAGTTGCTGCTTCAGTTATAGAAACCTCCGTTGTAGCAGTAGATGATTCAACAGCATCTGTGGTAGTAGGTTCATCTGTATTCAATGTTGATTCAGAGCTTGAAATTGCATCTGCAGTAGTTACTGAATATGTTGTAGAAGCATCAGCTGTGGTAGTACTTGGTTGAACAGCATCTGTGGTAGCTGGCTCATCTGTATTGTGTGTAGGTTCGGTGCTTGATATTACTTCAGCAGTCGTTGGTTCATCGGTAATTTCAGGTTCTAAAGTACTTGGTTGAACAGTAGACGCTGACGAACTTACTTCAGTTGTAGCAACATTTACTTCTGTGGTACTGATAATATCTGCTTCTGTTGTTGATGCCGGTGTAATTTCTGGTTCTGAAGTACTTGGCTCAATAGTAGAACCGATTTCTGGCATAGATGAACTTGTAGGAATAGAAGGTTCAGTTGTTAAATCGCAATTAGCGTATGCAGGCCAATCGCACATTTCAATTTGATTGTTCCAGTGTAATCCAATTGGGCATGAAACTAATTCTAATTTTTCATTTCTACAGCGGTAATAACTTCTACAATTAGTTGGACTGTTGTGGAATTCACCACACACACAAGGTATGTCTGGGAGAGTTGTAGGATTTTCTGGTTCTAAAGTAGTTGACATCTCAGATGTAGTTTCTTGTGTTGTTGTTTCTGCAGGAGCTCCTTCGGTTTCAGTTGAGGGTTCTTCGGTGGTAGGTGCATCAGTGGAAGGTTCCTCGGTAATTGAATTTTCAGTTGATGGTTCTTCAGTACTAGGTTCTTCAGTGATAGGTGTTTCAGTTGAAGGTTCTTCGGTAATTGGATCTTTAGTAGAAGGTTCTTCAGTAATAGGTTCTTCGGTAATAGGTGCACCAGTTGAAGGCACAATTGGCCATTCACTACTATTTTCTACAGTGGTAGGTGCATCTGTAATAGGTTCCTCAGTAATTGGATGCACAGTTGAAGGTTTTGAAGTATGTTCTGGTGTTGTTGTTTCCTCAGTGGAAGGTTCCTCGGTAATTGAATTTTCAGTTGATGGTTCTTCAGTGATAGGTGTTTCAGTTGAAGGTTCTTCGGTAATTGGATCTTTAGTAGAAGGTTCTTCAGTAATAGGTTCTTCGGTAATAGGTGCACCAGTTGAAGGCACAATTGGCCATTCACTACTATTTTCTACAGTGGTAGGTGCATCTGTAATAGGTTCCTCAGTAATTGGATGCACAGTTGAAGGTTTTGAAGTATGTTCTGGTGTTGTTGTTTCCTCACTGATAGGTTCATCAGTTGCAGGATCTATTGTACTAGGCTCCTCGGTAATAGAACCTTCTGTACTAGGTCGTTCTGGAATTTGCTCTGAAGTAGTTAACTCTGGAGTAGTTTGTTGTTCTGTGATAGGTTGTTGCGTTGTAGCTTTAACAGTAGTTTTATCTTGAGTTGTTGGCTTACTGGTAGTTGGTTGCTGCGTATATATTGGTTTCGGTGTAGTTGTTGGCTCTTCGATAGTAGTTGGCTTCGGAGTTGTTGTTATTGTCGTTGTAGTTGGTTTTAGTGTAGTAGTTGGTTTCGGAGTTGTTGTTGTCGTTGTGGTTGTTGTTGTTGTTGTTTCTTTACAATTAGCATTCTGTGGCCAGTCACAAGTTTTAATCCAATCATTCCAATGTAACCCCTGCGGGCATGGCCTCTCTACAAGTGATCCATGATCACATTGCATATAGCTATTGCAATTTGTCGGGTTTGGTTGATACGATCCTAATGAACATTGTTTTGCTGAACTACCGGCAATGAATATAACCAAAAGGTAAGTTATCACTGCTGCAAAACAAAAAAGAAACAAACAATTAGTAATATGTAGTGTAACCCTTTAGTCCTATTGTAGTAAAGTAGCAAGTATTAAGAATTAAATTATATTGATAACACTTTTATATGCAAATAAAAATAATCTGATAAAATTCTTACCTGTTGTTTTCTCCATATTTTAATCACTAACCGGTAGCTTTCGCAACACTTGATATTTATACCATTTCTATTTATCAAAATAATACGAGTTATCATATAATGCTACTAAGATTCTATTCTTAATTCTGACTTAATTCTACAGAAATATCAAAGTCTTAAGCCATCGATCAACAAATTCGCCTAAATTTCTATTGTGTTTATATTATCTTGCGTAAACTATGTCTAGGTACAATCAGTCAACTGAAATAAAATCCGAATGAAAAACCATATGTTGACAGTACATTAGGCACGATTAGTTCAGCATTTGTTCTAAGTGTACCTTATCTTTTTATGAGGGATTAAGTAGGATTTATATTACGAGATGTAAATACAGAAAATTGAATATAGAACAGTACCTGCATCATAAATTACAATAAAGACAATACTGTGATATTGATGAATATATTATTGCTATATAAAAACGTAAATTGTACAAAAATAAACAAATCGATTCAATTATGCAATTCGTTGACATCAGATATGCGATGATAAAGTCTAATTAATAGATTAAAAATTGCGCATTTCGCTTAAATCACTTCAATAATATCGATGATCATTGATCAGTGAGACAATACAAGTAATTACTAGAAAATTGCAATATTTGATCAATATCTATAAAGATTCCTTCGTGTATTTTGACAAGCTAGCAATATTCTGATTAACTTTTGCAAAATACATACTTATACTTTATTATAAAGAAGTATAGGATCAACAGATGTTCTATATATGAAAATACTATATTATTATATGTATGTTTCGTACATTTTAGAGCCAAAGTATAAGAATAAAATATTGTTCAGTGTAATACTGCATCGAATACTAAAATTTGATGTACAAATTCATTAAAAATATTAAGCATGAATTATTTATACATAGCTATGAAATAATAGACTACCATAGACAATAATACAATTCTATTAATTATATGTACATTTAAAAAAAAAAGTGTTTTATTTTTAAATAAGTAAATAAGTTTCAAAATTGAAGTAACAAGGTTCAGAGAATTAGTACACACTAAGTATATTTGCAGACACAATTGTGTAATGAAGATTTATATTGTAGTAAATATTATTATGTCAAGAAAATCAAGTAATAAATAAAAATGAGTTTTCGTATGTTTTGATACTAATAATATTTCTTGGAACAAATATGATACATACGTCATCTAATCATATCTCAATTAATGATAGCAAATAATGTTTGCACCTTAACAAATTTTGCAAATAACACTGCGCAATTTCTATCTTTAGATAAACGATTTTTCTTGAAATTGATTTTTCTAGAATGATTGTGCACTATTGAAATAATAATTGCTAATTGTGAATGAATTGTAAGAATGGTAGCATAACAATAATTTCTTGTATTATTTTAATGCGAAAACTAACTTATAACTTCGAATTTTCAATCCAAGCAAACAATTGAGTTCAAGAAAGGAGAAATAATATTATATATTAAAACTTATGTACAGATGAACTTCTGAACAAATACCCAAATAATTAAAATAAATAGCTTTACAAAATAGCTGGTACTGTCAGAAGAGTTGAAGATGATTGGTTCTATGTCGGTATGTGCCTCAGATGGACAAGGAAATGCAATCTCAATCATGACTTTTAGTCGTTCAAATATATCAATCGTTCTTCGGTCCAGAACATACTATGTGGCATTTAACGTAGAGATATAAACCTAACCCATGAAACCCGGTGGTCGCCAACCAAAAGCTTATATGAACCTTGTAGTAAGAGCAAAATAAATACAGTACAAATAAATAAATAATAATATATTTTTTTAATCAACAATTGTACAAATTTTATTTCGACATCTACTCAACAATAATAAAATATTTAAGCCAGCTGACATTTGGCGTCTTCAGGCCAATCACATGTATCTATCGCTGTATTCCAGTGCAGGCCCGAAGGACACGACATTATTACAGGTTTTTGGTGAACGCATTGGATATAACTATTGCAGTCGTTTGGATTTGGTAATAGTACATTTTCCCACTCAGGTACGTCATCGCAGGTCTTCTTTACATTACATTTGGCTACATCTGGCCAATCACATTGTTTCATCGAAGCGCTCCAGTGTAAACCTTCTGGACATGGGCGAACCATCGGTTTCTGGTTTACGCACTGAATGTAGCTGCTGCAGTTGTTTGGGTTCGGAAGGAGAACATTTTGGTAGTCTGGAACATCCGCGCAGTTGGTTACTGGGGCTGGAATTTCGGTTGTCGTTACAGCAGGTTTCGTGGGTCTTGGTGTTGGTTTAGGCGCTTCGGTTGTAGTTACGGGTTGTATTGTTGTAGGTCTAGTTGGACGAGTTGGTCTAGTTGGACGAGTAGGTCTGGTTGGACGAGTAGGTCTGGTTGGACGAGTAGGTCTGGTTGGACGAGTAGGTCTGGTTGGACGAGTTGGTCTGGTTGGACGAGTAGGTCTGGTTGGACGAGTTGGTCTGGTTGGACGAGTAGGTCTGGTTGGACGGGTAGGTCTGGTTGGACGAGTAGGTCTGGTTGGACGGGTAGGTCTGGTTGGACGAGTAGGTCTGGTTGGACGGGTAGGTCTGGTTGGACGAGTAGGTCTGGTTGGACGGGTAGGTCTGGTTGGACGAGTAGGTCTGGTTGGAATTATGGGTCTGTTTTTGACCGTATTCAGTTTCTGCTGACACCCAGCAACTTCAGGCCAATCACATCTATTCAATTGCACACTCCAGTGGAGCCCGGTTGGACAAGATCTAACCAGCGGTTCCTGATGAACACATTGAATATATGATCCACAATCTTCGGGATTTGGCATTAATACATCTTTCCATTCTGGAACTCCTTCACAAGAATTTACATTGCATTTTGCCACTTCAGGCCAGTCGCATTGATTTGTCGAAATACTCCAATGGAGTCCAGACGGGCAATCCCGTACCATCGGTTTCTGGTGAACACATTGGATATATGTTTTGCAATCGACTGGATTTGGTAGTAATACGTTCATAAAATCAGGCACATTATTGCATGATGTGTATTTTTGAGTGAATAGATCCTCTAATACTTGCTCCTGTACAGTACAGTTAGCTATTTCTGGATTTTCACATCGATTATATTCAGTGCTCCAATGAAGAGTTGGTGGACATTTCCTATCGACGGGTTTCTGGTTGGCGCATTGAATATATGATGAGCAGTCATTTGGGTTTGGAAGTAAGATGTCTTCCCAGTCGGGTGCGTCTGAGCAATCTGTGATTTTTGCTTGGATTTGCGATAGTCCAAGTATCAATAATACGACTAATGATAGTCCTAAAATATTTGAATAAGAAAATATGAATTTGTAAAAGTTTAAATACAACCAATACCATTCAGTAGTGACATGAAATAATGACATTTATTCATAATATTTCCCCCACAGAGAAGTTATTAAGCAATAACAAATCAATTTAAATTATTAAACTATTATTTGGTTTCATATTTAACATACATAAATAATTATTCGGGTGGATGGAAAAATTAGTACTCACGTTTCATGGCGCTTTCGATTGGATTGACAATATTATGACAATGAATTTGTCAATGCTTTTATATGCTTGATAACTTTTGATTGATCTTTATCAATTTTGTTACCCTATCAGAGTCACACACAATTAAAATAATTGCCATTCAAACAAATCAATGCTCTTTATCGAACAATTTTTTATACAAGATTTTGGATAAGATATTTTTAATGATTTATTTCTTCTTGATATGAAATATTCTTAGAATACCGAAAATAATAATTTAGTATCTTCAATCAATGTTCAAAACAACATTAATATCTCTGTATCATGGCTGCATTTACTGTTTTTACTTTTTTGAAAATAATATATAAAGTCAAGATATTTTTGTCATAGAATGATGACAGACATACGACTAAATGCTTTAGCATTTCTGTACTTGGTACAGCGAGTTAAAAATATGGATATTAGTATCATATTATTCATTTTGTTATAAATAAAATATGTCTATTTTAGATAACATTCAAACTACAACGGTGCCCAAATTTTATTAAGTTATTTTATATGTATAAAATAGTTCATTGAATAAAATATATTCTTTTTTAGGCAAAATAGATAAGGTATATTAAATATCGTATTTATGATAATGTATAGAAGGATCACACTTGAAAAATATAATATTTTTATTTATATCGCGAATAACCTATACAAGCCGATTATTTAATTTCCAGCATAAAATAGTTCATGTAATGTCTTACACGTTCTGTGTAGTAAGTCAAGATAACCACCAGTTATTTGTAGGGAACTAGATTAAATTCTAAACATACACAAGTATCACTATTAAACTCTAGAGGCAGCACCTCGCTGCTAAAATATTCCTTTTGCATTTCGTTGCCTGCTGTGTCTTCTTTACACCTTTTTTATCAATGGATAGCAATCGTTGTTTACTGTAAAGTTAATAACCAACATCGCTCTAATGTGTTTCCGGTAACATGATTTCAGGCGTAGAAATTCAATGATAATAACCGAAAATTAAGAAAATCGTTATCAGTAATTTATTTAAAATAAGAAAAGTTATTTAATAGATAGACAAAATAATTAATCTTCTACAATTGTCATTGTCACTTTAGCCAGTAACTAGTTGAGGAGAAATACAAAATATAATATAAAGATATATATTTATGACTCCTATTGTTACTATGTATATGTATAGTGTACACTGAACGATACTGAAACGTAACAGACATAAATACTTCTGGGTACCTATTCTGAGTATCTCAACTCAACCAGATCTCACTCAAAAACGCTGTTGCCATCTATTGGATTCATTGCGTAAACATGATATGACGTCATGGATCTCAATCAATTCGTAAATTTATCTCACTACCTCGGTAGGTAGTGGGACCAGAAAAGTTACTAGTGAGAAAATTGACAGATTATTAGTTGTGTGCCATGACATCTTTGTGTTTTTTGTATTTTGTGTTTTCCTTGTTTTGTGTTGTTTAAAACTCACTTACAAACATTTCCGGGCTATTATATATATAATATTTGTATTTACTGTAGTTTTAATTCTTTTTAAAATAATAATTGTAACAAGTGTTGTAAACTTGAAGTCAGATAAATCCCTAAAGATCTCACATGCGCGTCTCACTAGTGGTACGTCATCGTTATCTCAAATCTCACTTCAATATATTTAGTTGAGACACTCAGAATAGGGGTCCTGAAGTATGAGAGCTAACTGTTTTAAAGAGCGGTTTGTATGATACCTCTCCTTTGCGGGTAGTGAGCAAGAAGCAAATTCTTCTTTAATCGAAAATCTGTTTTTATAGTTTTGGTGTTAAACATATTCAGATTCAACAAAAAATTCACAAACTAATAATATGAAAATTAATTCAAAATATAAGGGCAACATTCTGAATAATGCAAACTCGTTTAAAATGAAGTTTAAATTTGTTTTACATCCATTTATATGTACATGATAATTGAAAATGATAATGATTTTTGTATCAGTAATACAAATTCTAAACTGTGTTTTGATTTTATCTGATCATGTTCTTACACCAACATTTTTACTTGTACATGAATATCTTCAAGACATATAAAAATATTAATACTAGAAATATAATTTTTCTAAGATTAACTAAATATGCATTGTGTCGTCACATATTTAACATATTTAATATAGTTATCTTAATAACTTAGGATTAGTCTGATCGATGAAATTTTATGATTAAGTTTTGATTGATAGCATCAAGAAAAGGCGAATAAATTAATTTGGTCCAATTACGCCATATTTAACCCGACCATTCCCAAAAGAACTATATTTTTTAACAATTTCCTAAATTTGTGTCTAACACGGCACGTTTTCGAGAAAGAAAAAAACACTAAAGTTAACATTTACTACCGGTTAAAATATTGTTTTCAAAATTATATTTTTTTTACATACAAACTTTAAATTTAAATAGACAAAAACACACAGACGTCATGTCAACAACAGTAAATATAAATTCAGGGAAGCTCAAAACGTTCTATTAAAATCCAGAATTCGAAATTGTTCATTTAAAATTTCGTCCAAGAAAGTAAAAAAAAAAATTATTCCTTATTTAGTTGAAAAAATGAACTCTTATTTGCTGATTTCAAAAATCACGTTGATATTTCATGAAATGGATATATATATAGTTCAAAGATAAAAGTTGTACAGGAAAATTATCACGTTATACGTATAGTTCTTGGACGAGCTTAAGCTAGGTACTCGGACGAATTTTTATCGAACTTTGTTGTAAATCTTTAAAAAATGCATTTGAAATGAGATAACATATAAAAAAATTATGCGTTATCATAATAGAACATTAGTATAAATAGTGCAGTGGACTTCAGGACAAATATTCCAAACTTGTGTTTCAGTTTAAGAAGAACATTTCAATATGAAAGGTGAGTTATCATTTATATAACTATAAATAAATGTAGAATGTATAAAAGGAGTATGTCTATTAATGAAAGCAGTAACACTTTATTTGAAATTTATATAAGAACGTATTTATTTTCTCATTTTATATGCATATTTCAAGCAATTTGAACGTAATGTTTTAACTTAAATTTGTTCCATAGTACTCGCAATTTTGTTGATCATAACCGCCGCCGCTGGGCAACTAGAAGCCAGGCATTGGAAACTAACCCGTGACTGCTTGAACGCAGCTACCCCTGCCGAAGACTGTTGCAAACTAGTACCGAATGCTTTTTGGGCACATCTGAAACATCCGACCGATTGCACAAAGTTCATACAGTGCGACCATGGAGCGCCAGTCTTAAAAGACTGCCCCGCTGGTTTGCATTGGAGCATCCATCGAGACCGCTGCGAATGGCCATACATGGCCAGATGTACCGGAGTTACTCCCCCCACAACCACTACTACTACTCCAGCACCAACAACAACAACAAAAGCTACAACAACAACTCCAGTGCCAACAACAACAACTCCAGTGCCAACAACAACTGCAGCACCAACATCTGCTGCTCCTACAACTTTAGCTCCACCAGCGCATCATTGGGGCTGTAGCAATACAAGTGCTAGATGCCGACACGGAATCGACTCACCCAATGATTGCTGCGCTGGAGTTCCATACTACCACGATGTCCTCCTCACAAATAATGCCGATTGCAATACATATTTACAATGTGTCCATGGATCACCGATGGTAAGACCTTGTCCAGCTGGACTTCTATGGAACGCACATAAGTGCCAGTGCGATTGGCCAAATAGAGCAACTTGCAAAGCGACTCCAACTACTGCGGCCCCAACAACAGCAGCCCCAACAACAGCAGCCCCAACAACAGTAGCCCCAACAACAGCAGCACCAACTACAACTGCTGCAACAACAACTACGAAAGCTCCAACGACTGCAGCTCCAACCACTGCTGCTCCTACAACTTTAGCTCCACCAGCGCATCATTGGGGCTGTCGCAATACAAGTGCTAGATGCCGACACGGAATCGACTCACCCAATGATTGCTGTGCAGGAGTTCCATACTACCACGATGTCCTCCTCACAAATAATGCCGATTGTAATACATATTTACAATGTGTCCATGGATCACCGATGGTAAGACCTTGTCCAGCTGGACTTCAATGGAACGCACATAAGTGCCAGTGCGATTGGCCAAATAGAGCAACTTGCAAAGCGACTCCAACTACTGCGGCCCCAACAACAGCAGCCCCAACAACAGCAGCACCAACTACAACTGCTGCAACAACAACTACGAAAGCCCCAACGACTGCAGCTCCAACCACTGCTGCTCCTACAACTCTAGCTCCACCAGCGCATCATTGGGGCTGTCGCAATACAAGTGCTAGATGCCGACATGGAATCGACTCACCCAATGATTGCTGCGCTGGAGTTCCATACTACCACGATGTACTCCTCACAAATAATGCCGATTGCAATACATATTTACAATGTGTCCATGGATCACCGATGGTAAGACCTTGTCCAGCTGGACTTCTATGGAACGCTCATAAGTGCCAGTGCGATTGGCCAAATAGAGCCACCTGCAAAGCGACTCCAACTACTGCGGCCCCAACAACAGCAGCCCCAACAACAGCAGCCCCAACAACAGCAGCTCCAACAACAGCAGCACCAACTACAACTGCTGCAACAACAACTACGAAAGCCCCAACGACTGCAGTTCCAACCACTGCTGCTCCTACAACTTTAGCTCCACCAGCGCATCATTGGGGCTGTCGCAATACAAGTGCTACATGCAGACACGGAATCGACTCAGCTGATGATTGTTGCAAAGGAGTTCCATATTACCATGATGTCCTCCTCACAAATAATGCAGATTGCAATACATACTTGCAATGTGTCCATGGATCACCGATGGTAAGACCTTGTCCAGCTGGACTTTTATGGAACGCTCATAAGTGCCAGTGCGATTGGCCAAATAGAGCAACTTGCAAAGCGACCTCAACTACTGCAGTGCCAACAACAGCAGCACCAACTACAACTGCTGCACCAACAACTACAAAAGCTCCAACAACAACAGCAGCTCCAACTACCACTACTGTTTCACCACCAAGCACTCTTCCAGCTGGTAGCCAATGTGCATCTGGTGTTTCTTCTGATTGTCGCCACGGAAAGATCTCTGCTGACACTTGCTGCAAAGGTGTGCCAGCCACAATCGATGTTCTTCTGCAGAACAACGCACAATGCAACACTTACATCCAGTGTGTCCATGGGAAGCCAATGATTCGGGAATGCGCAGAGAAATTCTTGAAATGGAATGCCGATCTTTGCAGATGCGAATGGGAAGATCAAGCTACTTGCAAATTGTAATTTTAATATAATTTAAAATTGATTGTTAAATAAGCATGTATGTAATGTAAATGTAATTATTATAAGAAACCTCTTATCAATATATATTGATATATTCTTTACTATATGTACTTAATGCAATATTTAATAAATTAAAATAATAATAAATCTTGAGACTTTTAAATGATATTTTCCACAAAAATAAATAAATTATATCATTCAATTACAATCCGATCAAAAATTAAGCTGATAGTAAAATAACAAGAATAGAAACAAATTAAAAGAAAATTAATATACTTATTTCATATCACAAAATGACAGACATGTAAATAATTATTAATATTGTAAAATCTTCTTATGACTGCTATGTCTTCAATATTTGAATATAAAATCAAATGATAAATAAATATTTATTAGACAAATAAGGGATACTTCGTATATAATTTGAAATTCATATAAGTATTGATATAACACTCTAGTTTACAATTTACTTTATCTAATCTAAGCTCAAGTTTTATATGATATATACATTACACACTAATGCACACCAAAGTGTTAATATGCCTAGTTTATATATTTGCTGATATTCTCGTATAACATATGATTTGATGTAATGCGAAATAAAAATTCATTTAATTAAATTTATTTATACAAATTTTATCCGCTTAGAAAACCCGGTGCAACTGGATATACATAAAAGAAAAATCATTTAATTTTTAATCATTTATTTCTAACGTAACATTTAAAATAAAGGTAATATAAATAATACAAAAAAATATTTACATAATTTTTATTAGGTTTCTGAACTTACAAGAAGCATAGTATATTTAATTGTTCATTTCCCAAGTACATGTTGCATTTTCTAACCACTCACATCGATTAGCTGTAACGCTCCACCACAAATTGGAAGGACAAGGACGTACAGTCGGTACACCATGAACGCATTGGTAGAAGGTATGGCAGTCATTATTATTTTGTAATAAAACATCAATCCAGTATGGAACATTTTGACAGCAAGTAGCTGCATCTACTTTTCCATACAAGCAATCTTCAGAAATTCTTCCAGATTCTGGAGTTGTACCATTGCCATCACCATTTCTTATTGTGGTATCCACTGAAGCTGCTGTAGTACTTAGAATACATTCACTATTTTTGGGCCATTCGCATCGGTCACTTTTGCTACTCCAATATAGTTCATCAGGACATTTACGCAATACTGCAGCTTCATTAATACATTCGTAATAAGATGTGCAGTCATTGGCGTTAGCTAACTTAATTTTTTGCCAGTTTTGGACATCAGTGCAGCATTGTTCAGCTGGGAAAACACCAGTTAAACATTGATGACAAATTGGAGTAGGTTCACAATTGTCTGGGTTAGGTACTGTTGGATTATTGATTGGAGTTGTGCTAATCCACGGACGTTCAGTTGTAGTTTGATTTTTTGTTGGTTCTGATGGAGTTGAAACAGTTTCAGTTTCGGTTGGCATAGGTTCTGTTACAGTTGGAACTTGTTCTGTTACAGTTGAAGCAGGTTCCGTTTCGGTTGCAGCAGGTTCCGTTTCAGATGCAGCAGATTCTGTTACAGTTGAAATTGATTCCATTTCAGTTGGAACTGGTTCTGTTACAGTTGGAACTGGTTCTGTTGCAGTTGGAACTGGTTCTGTTACAGTTGGAACTGGTTCTGTTACAGTTGGAACTGGTTCTGTTATAGTTGTAATCGGTTCAGTTACAGTTGAAGCAGGTTCTGTTTCGGTTGTAACAGGTTCTGTTTTTGTCGGTACGACAAATTTAGTCGTGACTTCAATAGGATCATCAGTTGGCTCTTGAACCCCCTGAGTTGTTGTCTCTATAGAAGGAATCGTGGGGTCGATAATTGGTGCATCTGTTTTTTCATCTGTAGGATTAGTTGATTCTCCAGATCCTTCAGTAGTTTCTTCAATAGGAGTATCAGTTGGTTCATGAACATCCGCAGTTGTTGTTTCTACAGGTGGAATTGTAGGGTCAATTATAGGTGCATTAGTTTCTTCTACTGGAGGATTGTTTGTTACTTCAGATCCTTCAGTTGTATCTTGGACAGGCGCATCAGTCGGTACAGTTACTTGCGTTGTAGTATCGACAGGTGGACTTGTGGGTTCGACTATAGGATTAGTAGTAGGTACTTCTGGTTTTATTGTTGGACTCACTTCTACAGTGGTAGTATCTACGATTGGCGCTTCAGTTGATTTACTGGGTTGTGTTTCACATCCAGCCTCGTCAGGCCACTGGCATCTATCTGCACCAATACTCCAGTGAAGTTCAGCTGGGCAATCTTTGTGAACAGCTACGCCGTTGTCGCACTGATAGAATTTGCCACAATCTTTTTGATCGGGTAAATGTACCCACCAGCTTGTTATACCTTCGCAGCAGACCTTAACGTCAATGCTACCATCATAGCAACCATCTGGAAGTGTTGGATTTGTAGTTGGTTGTACTGTTTCTTCAGTTGTTTCCACTATTGGGGCAGTAGTTCCTTCTGCTGGAGGATTTGTCGGCGAAGCAATAGGTGCGTCAGTAGATGCTGGATTTGTTGGATAAACAACTTCACCAATAGTTGTTTCCTGAGTTGAAGCATCAGTTTGCTCAGCTTGTTCAGTTGTAGTTTCTTTCGCAGGTGGATCTGTAGGTTCGATAATTGGTGTGGCAGTAGATTCTTCTGGTGGGTTGGTCGGATCAACTGCATGAACAGTTGTTTCTTGGATAGGAGCATCGGTTGTTATTTCTTCATTTGGTGGATCAGTAGGTTTGACAATTGGGTCATCTGTAGGCTCAATTACAGGTGCATCAGTTGGTTCGCTAATTTCTGGACTGGTTGATTCTTCATTTGGATCTGCTGTTGTGGGAGCACTTGTATTTTCATCTACGGGTGGACCAGTTGGTTTAATAGGTTTAAATTGGCACTCTGCATTCTCAGGCCACTCGCATCTATCAGCAGCTATGCTCCAGTAAAGTCCAGCTGGGCAATCCTTATGAACAGCAACACCGTTATCACATTGATAGAACTTGGTGCAATCTTCTGGATCGGGTAAATGGACATACCATGCGCTAACGCCTTCGCAGCACACTTTGGCATCAATGATACCGTCATAACATCCAGTGGGTAATTTGATTGGCGCTTGTGTTGATATTTCAACAGGAGACTCAGTTGGTTTATCTGGTGTGCCTCTTGAAGTTATAAATCCTTCAGTTGTTTCCTGAATAGGGCCATCAGTTGGTTGCCCAACGTCTTCAGTTGTGGTTTCTGCAGGTGGAGCAACTGTAGTTTCTTCTACTGGAGGATTAGTTGGTACTAATTCAGTAACAGAAGTGTTCTGGACGGGGGCATCTGTTGGTTGCTCTATTTCTACAGTAGTAGCATCGATAGGTGAATCGGTAGGTTCAATAATTGGTGCTTCAGTAGTTTTTTCTGGTGGGTTGGTTGGACTAACTGCATCCATAGTGGTATCCTCTACAGGAGCATCAGTGGATTGCTCAACTTCTTTTGTTGTGGCTTCTATAGGCACATCAGTTGGATTATCAGTATTCTCAACTGGAGGACTAGTAGGTGTGATTAAATTCCCTTTGCACTGTGCATACTCCGGCCATTCGCATCTATCAGCAGCAATACTCCAGTGAAGGCCAGCTGGGCAATCTTTATGCACGGCCTTTCCATTATCACAATGATAAAATTTTGTGCAGTCTTTAGGATCAGGAATATGTACCCAAAAATCTGTCACACCATCACAACACGTTTTCACATCGGTAGTACCATCGTAACAACCTTGAGGCAATGTTGCCTCTTCTGAAGATTTATCTGATTCATCAGATTCTTCTGGAGCGGGAGTAGGTGTAGGCGGTAATGGCCAATCACAGATATCTCCTGTTACACTCCATTCTAGACCGGCAGGACATGGCATTAACACTGGGACGCCATTTGTACACTGATAAAAACTGTTACTGTTTTCTATGTTACGTAAATGGGCGAGCCATGCATCTAGTACTCCTATGCAGCACTTATTGCGATCTGCTACGCCATTCAAACAATCTTTGCTTAGGCGTATGTCTCTTGATGTTGTTTCTTTGGTAATAAGTCCAAGAACAACCAGGGCTAACAGAGCTAAAGAGGAGGATATATATTTGTAAGTTAAAGTTATATTTCGTACACGTATTCTATGTTAACTTAAAATTATTTAGTTCAATAAAAACTTTATAAGAACAAAAATGGTCAATTTAGAATTTAAGGAACTTTTGCAGTTGAAATGTCCTAAAATATAGTAATAAATTATTATATATGGTTTTAAATATTGTTTCTATTTATGTCAAAAAAATTGAATATAAAACTATTTTAAGACAAACAATTAGCCAACAATAATTCCAGTTAGGTATTTGGTAAATATAATTACTAAGAAAATTAAAACTAAATTTACATGGGACCTTGTGGACTGGAGGTATTGTTCATTTTCGAACATTATAAAAAAATAAATTTGTATTCCTTGTAAATACAATTATAAACTGTCACTGGTCGTAATAAACTTTTCATTTTGCAGTGAATATTTTAATAAAAGCACTCTTACCTTTCATGATTTTACACTTATTTCTAACTAATTTTTTTACTCTTCTCACAGTTGTTTTATACCGCCGAATTGAAATCTGATAACGCGCATTTTTTCTTATCTTAATCTGTTATTTTTATCCACCGAGTAATCCGCCTAGTAAGTTCAATTATGTTTTGATGAATTTCTAAATCCATTCATAAAAGGAGCTTAATTTATATGTCGTTATGCAGTTCGTTCATCTATTAACACCCAGTATCAAAAACTGTAATAAAAATTATCTAACGTACACATGGATAATATATTTAAAATATCCTTAATGTGTGATTAGCATAAACGTTATTTTTTTATAAAATTATGTAATTAGTTATAATTCTTTGTTTATATTTTCATCTTGTTTTGAAATTATAGATTCTAGTCTATATCCAAGCTTCGCTTACACATCAATGTTAAAAAAAAAAAATCTTTGAAAATCTGTGAGACGAGTTTCTTTGTCGAACGATATGAAGTCGCTATATATTACAGGATCTGTTTGGGGCTAGTCCATGTCCACCACTATCATGTGTAGTGTGAAAACACGGGCTTTTCTAAATTAACAATTAGGATTATGTAGTCGTTCTAAACTAATCCATGTGTTAAAATAACAGGATTGAAACAATTCCATGAACCTTGGACTAGTGTTTTCGAAATTTAGTGCAACAAAATAATGTATAAAACATGTATGTATTTTTATTTACGTATATACCTTGTTACGAAATTTCTAACTAAACGTTAATTCTAAAATAAATATTTGTATTAGCTTTGTTATAATTAGTTGGAAAAACATACATGAAACAGTGGTTAAATTAACTTTATAGTTTTTATATGCAACATATGCATTAATTATCATTTATTATTTATATATATAATTTGGTTAAAAATATCCTATAAATTGTAATTCAGAAGTTTCAAACTGTGTTCGTGATATAAAGTTATATTCTGCATTTATTATGAATGTTATTACAATAATATACATTACATTTCTCTCGAGAGTCAATTTTAATTATGATATAGCTTTTTTAGATGTAAATAGCGTATTTTAACATAATGAAGTATTAATTTAGCTAACTTAATTATAAATGCACTGTGCCATGGTTAGCATAAATGATGTTAAATATAATGGATTTAATATACACCAAATCTAAAATATACCACAATTTTAATTATGTTCAACAACAATATTGTTGCAAAAAGTATTTAGCAGAACTGAAGTTAACTTTTATGATTGTAACGTGTTAATTTTTGTTTATTTTCTTTATTTGTAGCAACGATTTTGCAAAAGAAAGACCAACCGATTATTCTATATATGTTAACAAATATTTCCCATATTACATAAATTTAAATACCGATTTTCCGAGATCAGCTTGGTTATGTTCATGAGATTGGTGTGTGTGTGTGTGTGTGTGCTGCTTATTATTATATAATTTAAATGCAAATTATATTCTTTATTCAGCGGCGAACGCGATACTTCTCGACGGAAAGCCCATTTAGAAAATTGATATACATTTTATGAGAAAATGGAAATGTTAAATCGCTCATCAGATAGCACTGGATTATACAGAAAAAAACATTGTGATTTAAGCTTTATTACAATCTGCATTATTTTAGCTATTATCAAATTAAACATTTCTTGTGTTTACTTAAAATCACTTTGATTGTAATATTTTTGTTAAGGCGCAAGATTTGTTTAGCAACTGTAAATGGGTATTACAAATTGTGTCTATACATATTAGTTGTAATTTGATAATATAATTCCACCATACTTTTACAAAATTATTGAAAATGTTTAATTATCGCCGTGATTGGCTATATAAGGTTGCGTTAGGTGAGCTGGAAGCATTGATGATCTTTAAGCTCTTTAATGATGGTTAAGTAAGATTTTCATATAAAACGAATTCTTTGTAAAGAGATTTATGTCGTAGAGTTTATAGATTTTTCAGGAGAAGAGTCTGGTGTGCGAGGATCGGATAATTAAGGTCTCCTGGTAGCAGGAGTTAACGGGTCTTACATCCGGTACTAGCCAGTGAGAGAGTAATACATCCTACAGGCTTTAGTTGGATTCACAATCTCACAAATTATCTCAGTATAAAAGAGTTCGAAAATGAGTCATCTTCAAAATTCTATTTTAGTTTCCTTGAAAATTGAATTGACAGAAATAATTGAAATTACAATATTGCAGAAAACTGAAATTGTATAAAATTCACAAGATCTAATCGGTTATTATCTCTGAATCTAGCTTAATTTTTATATATAATTAATTTTATGAGTTAATTATTAAATGACAAACAATAGATTATTACTTTACAATTTGATAAGAAAAATTCCAAGTGTTACTTCGTTATCAGTTGATCAATTCTGCGAATTTCGTTATATTTAAAATAATACGAAAAAGAAAAACCCCGACAACGTTAATATCAAAGTTTAATCTTTTGAATTACAACAGGAAACGGATATCAAGTATTAATAATTGGTTTATCAAGTTGATTTTTTGTCTAAAAGATATTTTGGAATTTAATCAAAAGTTGAATCTTATCTTGTATAAGTATGCTGTTGAAATTATTAATTAATGTTCGTATATATCAGAAATATCGTTCTCAAACTTGCATCGTTCTGAAATACAAATTGTTAGAGCAGTGCAAAAAATATGTATTTAAAAATTTATTTTAAATACTGAATTGTTTAACTATCGAAAAATGGACATCAAAATAAAATCTTAAAAGGTACACTTTATATTATTTGACATATGTGTAAAATTGTATTTAATATTATGTTGGTTGTTTAAAAAACAAAGATAAGTAAAAATACAGAATCGCTTTATTGTTTCTTTTACAATAAATATCATAAAAAAAATCATTTTCTTAACAAGTTTACCTGTTCATTATTTTTATTTGTGTTTATAAAATACAAATTTGAAACTTGTAGTATCAAAAGCTATCTGCAAAATGACACTTGTGTGAATCAGAATAGAGGCCGTATCCTTAATTAAGGTTTAAATTAATAATAGTTTGTTTTATCCTCATACGCGAATGCAACCATTATTATCAGTGCTATATATATATAACAAGTGATATAAATATTTGATGCGATATTAATTCACGCTATTGGCGAATCTAAGACTCCGTTTTCCCCACGCAGGCAAATTAAATTGCGTGTGTTGCTACTATGCAAAATTGGCAATAAGAAATTATAAAGGTTTCTTCGCAGTACAGCGCAGCCATCATTGGTACGTACATACACGTAATTGACTTGCTATATCACGTTACTAATTTATTTGCAACTTTTCCAAAGTTTACCCTAACCGTAACGGAGCTCTTCATCGGAAAATAAATTAACATTTAAAATAAAACAAATACTTTGCCAATATAATTATTCCATAAAACTTATTTCGCCGAATTCAAATTTGTTATACATTTGCTTGTTTTCTTCTTAATTAAATGGAATATATACAAATGCATATATAAGCTGGAGCGATCTACACTCGAATTTCTTATACTTTATGTTAATTATAAATATATTTTGTTTATATTCTTGTCAGGATTGCCATGACACAATATTGTTACTTTAGATAAACGAAAATGTAACAGCTATTTTCAAAGC
This sequence comes from Leistus spinibarbis, assembly GCA_933228885.1. Lineage (NCBI taxonomy): Eukaryota > Metazoa > Arthropoda > Insecta > Coleoptera > Carabidae > Leistus > Leistus spinibarbis. Next base: position 11,760,353 of record OW121795.1, read on the forward strand.
TTTTTTACAATACTCAGTAAATATATTATTTTGCTTGCTACCATAAGTAGAATAAGTTTTACAAAATTGTTGCTAGAAATGAACAAAAAAATGAATTTGTGAATTACTAAAATTCAATTTATCACTCTAGTAATAAATATTAGTAGATATCATCAGTATTAAAATGTAAACAAAGGCATACATATCAAAGATAAGTGTATTCAATTAATTTTATATACCTATTTATATATATATATAAATTTGAAGATAACATTGAACCTATTCTGTACAATATGACCACCAAAATTCTGAATGCCTTTGTTGCAGAAAATACAAACCAACACAAACGAATGAATATAAATAGACTCAAATAAGCAACGGAATTTATGTGTGGGTGATTTGATAATCATTATTTTAAAGCAAATATAAACTATTTTTAGAAACAACACATTTTTTGTTTTATCCATTATAAAGTGTAATTTCAATTTAATTAATTAAATATTGGTTTGATATTTTATATGTGTATAGTAAATGGTTTAATTTGCAGAAATTCTCTGAAGTCCTACGCAATTACTCCAATATCAATCCAATCACAGTTATATTCAATAATTTGTTATAAAACTGTGCAACTTTTGTATGGTATCATAAATAAATACTAGAACAACGAAATATGTTAGCAATTACGTATTTCCTAGTTTAAGTATAACCGGTAGGAATTTCTACAACGCACCAAATAATTCCAAATACCCATTTCCCGAAAAACAACACTTTCTCCATAATTCAGAAAAGTTGTATTAAACAATCTATTGCTTTTACGATATGTGATGTTCTGCTAAGTAAAAATTCCAATAAGATAAAGCCTCGTTCACACTTACACGTCAGTGCAGATCGCGTTTTCGTGTCACATTAACCTTTTGTTGGAAACCACTACACCAGGTCTCTCTAAAGATGGCTGATGGACCCTATAGTCGCCGTACGTGTTTCTGTGAATTGTGTCTTTGATAGAAGAGACGCGCTTTGTCGTTGCCGTTGCTATAGTGACGTATTAAGGTATAAGTAACTCTTCACATACACACTCGATGGCGTTATTGTTCTTTGCAATGGTATGTTTACCACCTCTCTGCCCTCCCAACCACTTTTCCGTAGTGTTGAAGAGGGCTGTTTTTTCCAGGTGAATAATTTACGGATACATATTTTGTCTTTTATAAAAGGAAATGTGTGTTAGTCTTATTGCATTTTGAGATATGTATGCTTTGACAACAACAAAATATGTTTACTTCTGTTGACAAGTCAAGTTATCCGATGTGAAAACTAAGAAGCAGAATCTTACATGTTTTCTATCTTATACTAAATGTATACAAGAAACTATTTGATCACAAGAAATATCTACCTCAATATGTTTATAAAAATAATTGTTTTGAAGGTCCTTGAATTCATTTTGACTATTTTCACAATAACGTCTGTATGAACGCTCTACAGCTAATACGGCTGAATATAGAAATATTTTGTTTTGATTTTAAAATTTGTATTGCCTAATTAATACAATAAAGCTATATTAAATTATAAGCTATAATAAATTTAGTATAAGAAAGTCTGGTAAAGGGCACTTCAGATTTTTACTTTTATACTCCATGTATAAAAAGGATTATATTCATGAAAAAATTCATCCTAGAGATTTCAACGGAAATACGGGCTTTGAATATCTCTGGTATTCATTCTATTTTCGCAATGACGTCTGTGTGTTTGTCGAATCGTTGAACCGTGCTAATAAAATAAGAATTTTATAAATTGATTGCATTCCTGAAATAAATTTCACAACCTATATTAGTTAAAAGGTTTAATTTCTGTGGTACATCTGGCATTAGTGCCTGTAGCTACGCTTGTTTATTTTTGTGGATGTAGAACTCTTACACGGGGATAGTCATAAGGACAACAACAAAAAAATAGTTAACGAGAAATTTATCTCGATTAGTTCAGCCAAGGCGAGAGCGGACGCCGAATGAACGACAATATTGAGACAAACCACCAAACATTTCCCGTGTCTACAAACCCCATATACTTTCTTGCGTACGTGTACATAATGACATAGAAAGATAGGGAAGAAAAGCCAAACATGCCAAATAGAAAGGAACACCAAATTGCCTGCTGAAATACCGACTATTCTTTCATTTTTTGTCGTGTCAATATTCCATCCGCTCACTCCTCATCCCCTTCCAATCAACCAATTGTTTTATTAACAAGTTTGACAACACGGATTTAGCTGTTTACTTCCCTAATTCGTCGGAGACGTTCAATAATTGTTTTTTGCTATTACGACCCGGGATTCGAACCAAAATACTGTACAAACAAGCAGTGCTGTCCTCACAGGTTTGGAGGCCCGCGGTTCCAGGAAGGAATCCATGGGGACAAAAAGTCAAATTATTGTTATGGTTAATATAAATTATTTAAATTTTTGTTGATAGTATTTGAAGTATAGATAAAATTTGAAGTACCTACTTAAGGAGCAGTAAAAATTACTTAGTTCTTCTAACACTCAACCTACGCTCTCCCGTGCCGCCACTAGTACTTTCCGTGATGTGAGTTTCTGCACAAATTTAGTATCAAAATTAACTTCTCAACTGAAGTAGCTACATACATACGTTTCGTTCTGTCGGTAGGTTGTAAAGGCGCGGGGAAACCAATCAAATAACAATGTTGTATTTAAAAAATATTATTTATTTATCTTGTTCCGGTTCAAAACATTTGAGCCCGCGTGGAATTCTTCTTCTAACTATTTCTTGCAGAATACATTCATTATAGAAATGTATTAATTTATCCTGCATTTTATTTTGCCAGCAATCACTTTCTCTCTCAATTTTTTCAATATGCAAGTCAACTTCATCATTTCTGTAAATTATAAAATAACAATATTCCCTATCTGATATTTGAAACTGACCTTGTATCTAAAAGTAAATGCGACAAAATAAAAATTTCAACAATTATGTGATTTATCTTACTTGGAAGTAATAGTCGTGGCTCTTTTTTAATTTAACTTCATTATTTCTTAATTCTAAACAAATATTTTTGTTTTATAATTCTGCCTTCATCGGCAATTTAGAGCCGGCTAAACTATACATGCATTTAATTTCAATGATGCCATTGTCATTTATCAAGCCTGTAATATGTGTATGTATGTATATATAAATGTGTGTGTGTCTGTATATATATATATATATATATATATATATATATATATATATATATATATATATATATATATATATATATATATATATAATAATTATAAATTTGTGTGTATCTGTATATCATAGGGCTATTTGCTAACCATCCGGAAAAGCACCCAAAAATCCATATTTAGTATCTATAAATATTCCACTTGGTGCACTCACTTTTTCAATACATAATTTGTGTTTTTGTATACTATAATTATGAATTTATATATATATATATATATATATATATATATAAATATATAAATATATAAATATATATATAAATATATATATATATATATATATATATATATATATATATATATATATATATATATATATATATATTTATATATATATATATATATATATATAAATATATAAAAACATATATATATATATATTTATATATATATATATATATATATAAATATATAAAAACATATATATATATATATATATATATATATATATATATATATATATATATATATATATATATATAAATATATATATATATATATATATATATATATATATATATATATATATATAAATATATATATATATATATATATATATATATATATATATATATATATATATATATATATATATAAATATATATAAATATATATATATATACATATATATATATATATATATATATATATATATATATATATATATATATATATATATATATTTATGTATATTTATATATTCGAAATTCTTCGTCCGTTCCCCACGCATTACTCAAATCATCAATTGAATCAAGTGTCATAAGTTTTGGACTAGCTTCAAATTGCGTCTCATTTCTTTTTGGACAAATTATAAGATAAACAATAATTCGAACAATGTTATTATACAAATTAACTTTAGTTTAGTTAATTTTAAGGTATAGTAGGAATACATGTTCGAAATATCCATCGCTTCTAAAACATCAGATTCTAAATCTATAAGTGGCCGTGGTGGTGAATAAGTATTATTATTATTGTCACTGTTAGTAAGAAATTTTTTCCATCTTAATTTCGCAGCTTTCGAGGCTTTAGAACGTTTAATTCTACGATTCAAACGTCTTCGAGTCGGCGCCATAATTATTAAACTGCGCTACACTGGTCTATGCTTTGGTATTAGCAAGCGGAAGAAAGTTTGATATCTAATACGTACAGCAGAGCCTCTCACGGACAAACCCTGAAACTTTTAACATTGAGTCTTATGGACGATTCTTTTATCATTGTTTTTGTCGATTATATATAATTAAGAATACAATAATTAGACTCATTTTAAAGATTATGACTACCTTAGAGCTCTGAGACATGATTCCGCTCAATTCGGTTCTATTAAACCAAATAAAATGAGGTTCAAAGTAGCAGCTAAAACATGCCATGGTTAATAAACACTTATATTATTTATAATAATGATTTAGCAGTTCATTTTCTATTCAGAGCAATCAAGATACATCATAGAATCAGTGTACTAAAGGATATATCATTTGATTACTTGTGTGTTGAGATAATTATGGAAATATTTCACTCATTTGTATCAAGACTTAAATTGACATTTTTACGCGACCTTAAGTACAACTATATAAACTTCGGATGCTTACATAGATAAAATACCAAAGAGCATATGTTTCAAGTTTTGAACATAAATGATCTTATCTGTTGTAAATTTATCATTTCGGTAAAGAAATTATTGACAAAATAATATATAGATGCTTACTTCGGGATGTTACGACTTCAGTTCTTGTTTTTACTGTCTTTACGTAATATATGAAAGAAGTATTGTAATCATATAATAATCAAAACCCAAAATTTTAATGCAAATCTCGGTTTAGAGGGTCCCTGAATTCATTTTGACAATTTTTACAATGTGTGAACGTAGTACAGTCAATAACCGATCAACATAAAAATATGTATTGAATTTAAGATTTGCATATCCTGAGAAAGAAATTCTCTTATTTTTGAAATGAATATTTCAACCAGAAGTTCTTGCTTACTCATGTCATTTACAAAAAAGATTTTTTAGTAAATTCAAACTATACTTGCTGGAAATTTTCATATCTTAATCTTTTATAAGATTCATTTCTCTAACTCATGCCGTTTTCGAGATATTGAAATAGAAGCAAGAGGAAACCATTACTTCCGTTCAAGATATTATTTTCAAAAATTGAATTTCTTCCAGGAACTTGACAGGCCTTAAAAATATTTCCTATAAAATTCATTAAATGTAAGTCTCATAGAATCTAATATATAATATATAATTGTATATTATATATAGTTATCTCTTTCCAATATTGTTGAACGAAGTATATGAGACTAAGTATTATAAACATCAAGGAGAGTGGATACAGGAACAGTTGAATAAAATCTATTTTTAGCCAAAGGAAGTATAATGTATAGTTCTAGTTTTAGGTAAATTAGATGCGCGACTGATATTATGAGATACTCTGTGTGTATGGACGTTCATTTGATGTAGGATAGTTTATGTGAAACAAACGCTAAAATGATCAGTTCAAGTTGGTTGCACTTTATTACTTCGTAAATTACTTCATCCGGAAAATTGTACAACTTCGTGCAATTTAATTACAATTGTACTGATATTGACACCTTCTGCATAATATTCACACATACGTTATTATTAAATTAATTTGAAAAGTTAGCAGTCGTCCGGGCTTGAATATGTTTGACTTTCTGACGCTGACGCAATAGTCTATTGTGACTCCACCTACATAGAATTTGTTGTTTTTTCTTTCAATTTCTATTTTTATTGAAATATTTTATCGTCATATCTAAAGTATTTTGTAATAACGTAATTTGCGCACAAAAATATTCCTCAGAATTATTTGAATGTAGAAAATATTCGGTATTTGCATCCTGAATATAGAAGACAGACCGGAACAGAGAATAAGAGCTAAAATTAGATTAAAGTAAAAACATAGATTTCATATCCCGTAATCACTAGTGTCTGAACCTATGCTGGTTATATTTGAGATATTACTGTATTCTAATATTATATGATATATATAAAGATTTTCCATTTATTTTTGAGGCTATTCAGGTATATGTTATAAGATGTAAGCCTACCCTGTGAATACGTAAATACCAAATATGTTTGCCAAAGATTTTCTCAAATTGAAATATGATCAAATTATTGATGCATCTCGTACGAGCTCTATAAAGTTTCAACACATGTATGCTACGTTATATTGCTTGTACCTATTTGAGTTTCAGGTGCGAGCTTGTTGAGTTCGGTATATTATACAGTTTGCTTCCTAATGTTCAACTACCGTACCTTCCTTTGTTTCCACATTAGATTTAATTTTCGAAACGTCAGTATTTATATACTTGAATTGACTTAAAAATAGATTTACCATTACAAGTGCTTCGAATAGTTATATTGTCAAACATGAATGTTAGGTTATATGTAGATACATTTAAAAAACGGCAGAAACTAATGTTGTGTCTAGACGCAGTAATAAATATGTTCCGTACTATACTGAGAAAAATAATTTGTGCAACAATCAAATTGTACAACAGCAACAGTTAAAAAGACATTATTGCATTAATTCTTTCAAAAACACCATTGCCACTTTTTGCACGTTAATTGCAAAGCATTTTTGAAAATCATGCTTGTTTTCACGGGGGTAACAACATTCTTTATTTGCTTATGCACCGAAATTTAAATAAATATGTGTGTCGGGTGATTTATCACATACATTTTAATAATTTAATTCCATCTTAGTTATTGAAGACAAATGAAATCATACTGATAATTTATATTTCGCCGTAATCTCCAGAATCTCCTGGTAATCAAATATTCTATGTGTAACTTAATTCTAAATATAAACGTTTAATCTTTTCATTGTTGAGCTGAAATATCATCGCGGCTTTATGTTCGTCTTCTTTCTGGTATTCATTCCTCTAAAATTCATGCACTATTATGTACTCAGTACACTAATTGAATTTATTATTATACTGGCGACGTTACAAGACGTTGCCAAAAATGTTAGATTAAATAAACGCTGACAAGTAAGTCTTTTATTAACCATTTAATCCTCATTTTTGGTACAGTTAAATGTGTTTATGTAGTTGGAGTAAGGAAGATTTACAGGAATCAGAGTCGGACTGATTATGTGGAGATGTGGAAAATTTCACAAGGGACGTTCTTTCTAAAACGGCCGAATCACAGAGGGGAAATTAATTTACACGACATTTTTGTTTCGTTATTGTGTTATTATTTTTAAACTCATAGTCAATATATTTGAATTTTTCAAAATACTGCATTTAAGATAAGTCCGCTTCTGACTGGTTTAAGCAAATAGAAAGTACAAATTGCAATTTTAGTATTATTTGTATAAACTTTTGAATAAATTATTTTTAATACTGTTTTTTCGATAAATTATATTTACACATTTGAAATAAAGCATAAGTTAAGGAAAATATTAAGTTGCATCTGTAGGTATTTTACAACAAAATAGGTTACGAATGAAAATGTACCATTAGAAATAGAACTGTCATCTCAAACGAGATGACAGCTAGAAATAAGAAAAAACTTGGTTAGGATTGACGCAAATATGAGAGGGAACTCATCTCAGATTCTAGGCATGCAACCACGTGCACCCACGCTTTGATTTTCCAAATTGCAAATAAAAGCTATTGAAAAAAAAAACACTAATTTAAAACTGATGATTCCCCATTTCCTAAAATCCAAACAGCTTTTCATATTTTGCCAATAATTAAATACGTGAGAGGCAACCCAAAATATACAGTGATTATAAACCCAGTACCGTCCGCACAATTACAAGAGGGGTTATTAAATAATCAATAGCCGTGCAAATAATTTTATTTCCATTTTTGCCCGAAAATCTTCAATAACTTTTTATTTCTCTTCAACCAGCAGGGTGGTGTGATAGGGATTATCCCTTGTGTATTCTACGCACATGGTAAAAGCACTTAACTTTATAACGTAATTAGACGGTGTCTGATCTTGTTTACATGGACATAGGCGTACAAAAAAAAATGTATACCGTGGGGCTACTAATGGGTTCATTACACGTTCAATAAATGTTAGATGCACGCAGAAAAAATGTTAGGGACGGCATTTTATTTGCATAACTTAAAAAAAGAAAACTAATGTTATAAAAATCTTAAATTTATTGAGTGTGTGCTGAAATCTGATAATAAGCATTTTGTAAACTACATTATAATTAAACTTAATTTTTAATCGTATTCAACTTAAAACGACTAGAGATAAGTTCGAATTTAAAAGTTTGCTACTTGTATCCGAATTTGGATAGTATGAATAAAAAAAAAAGTTGATCCAAATTAAATACTAGAAGCTAATAAGGAAAATAGAACCAAACTTATTTTTTATTTCAAGCTACACCCACTCACACAAACAAAGACATACTTTATAATAATGTCGTGTTTTATTCAAGAACTTTTAAAAAATTAGTTACGTGTATAGTTCAAAACGATGTTTCCATTTTCAAAATAAAAGTAGACTGACGCCTGAGTCAAAACTAAACAAAGAAATTAATATAATGAGAATTTTTCATTACAAATTAATTCAAGCTTTTATAAAGCTATGACGTTTCATATTCTTCAACTTGTCATACTAATATATTTAAAAATATTAATAAATTTAAGACATGTTTTATAAATTATGACTTCGGGACTAAAAATATGTCAAAAGAAATGCAGGTAATAAATTTACTAAGAATCTAAAATTAAATTAAAATTACAAAACTTAATCATTACTAATATTTAAACATGAAAATTTGTAAAATGAAGAAAGGAGGACTTCATATGGAAGATTATTAAACAAATGTTATGAAAGTTAAATTCAGATACGTAATATAAAAGTGTAATTAAAATTTACATGTGAAATAATATTAAAAAAAAATTATAATATAATGTTTTGATGCAGTTTAAAACATATATTAGTTTTAATTTAACTTTGTGTTTTTATGTATTATATATAGTAATTATGTGTAAAGTTTTTATAACAAGCTTAATTTTGTTGGCTGTTTTCATTTTAATATTTTTATTTTAAACCATATATTCTCTTTTTTTATATTAATATACTTTTAATTCATTTTCTGGTTAGCTTGTTTATCATTATACGCGCCTTTGTAGTTTGCCACAAATTAATTTTCTACATTATGTAGATCAGAATTATGTTTTTGAAAAAGATACAGTAAAATATGAAATTAATATCATAATTAGACTTGGGTTAATTAAAATTGAATATGAATATAAGAATGTACAAATAAATGAAAGACAATTCACCAAATTTGATTTATTGTTAACATATATTAACAACAAAAACATAAATACAAATAATCATTGGATTGGTATATATTGAATCGACACATATGTATATATATTTTCTAAAGAATTTGTGTATCGAGCATGTATTACGATTTAATGCCCATTTTATCGTTTTATTTGCGAAAGTTTTGTCATTTTATTGTTTTCCGCTTGAAAACTCAAATAATGACAAATGATCAATATAAACATGTTGCTTGTCGGCTATGAAAGATACATGAGATTTATAGAAGAATCCACTTTTTTAACAGTTATTTATTATTTTGTTGTACATTCTATACGGATTTAAAAAATATTACACACAGAATTTATGTTTCTCAATATAATTTACAAATTTGTTAGTTCAGTGCACACATTGCCTGGCGCGCGTTTATTCACATGTGAAACATTTCATTATGTTTTTAATATTGCAATATTCTTAGTTAAAATATTATTTATTATGGTACTGGTCATATCAAACATAGTGTATTTTTATATATAACGTATAGGTAATTTAATCATATAATGTTGTATTTATATATATTTCTAGATATTCACTCTGAAAAACAAAATGTTTTTCTTTCTGAATAAATAATATTCATTGTGTTGTTTGTTTGGAAGAAAAACAATTTTCCGTTCAGGAAACCTATTGTAAGCTAAGAAAATAGTAGCAGCGTTCAAATCCATTTATTTTAGTACCATTTACACATATTCCTGTAACGTATTTTCTTGTATTTTCATAATATGTTACACCCCCAGGTCATAAAGTTAATGTTCTGCTATTAAACAGCATCATTGCATAAAGCATATAGGGAATAGAATTAATTATTTAAAATGCTACTGATGTACCACGTGCAATATTTAAACAAAGTTCGTTACGATTACAAAACTATATTATTGAAAAGTTTGCTATTCTGTATATGGTGTATAGGTAATTGTATTGTATTGTATGTTACGAACCATACGCTATAAGAGTAGCTAAATCGTATCGAACACACGTTAGCCAATTTAGCAAAAGTGATTTTCCCTATATACGAAATTCAACTTTGATCCTTTTACCATCATGCGCACTATACGGACAAATTGGATTTAAGAAAAATCTTTATAAGCATTTTTACTCTCTTCGACGATGTCAAAAAGAAAGTATAATAATCATTAAAAACTTCAAACTCGACCATTTAACGAAAATAAGCGTTTTTTTTTTTTTTAATAATGTATGTTATATAGATGTAAATGTTTGTGCCTAGAGGCCTTAAATACTCTTAATCCGGCACTAATTAGTCTGTGTATTAATTTGTAAAAATATTGAACTTTGATTTAAAAAAGAATTATTGTAGAAGTTAGTTGATGTGATATTTTTTATAAATTGGCCATTTAGTCTCTTGAAAAGTGAAGTTATGAGATACTATAACGTAGAGAATGAATAAATAATTAAAATTTGTTATAAAAAGATGTAATATTAGGTTATGGCGTAATGTATAATTAAATATTATACCACAATCTGTCAATTTCTGTTCACGCATGGTTGGTAATATAGGTTCTTTTGGGAAACGTATGTTTAGCTCGCATATGTAATTAGTAAATTATTCAGTTTGATAACCATGATATGTGTGTGTGTAACTAATTAATTATTTTAATATGTAACACCCAGGAACATATAATCGAGATAACTAAATTTTACATTCACAGACTCACAGTAATTACATCATAATTATATCCCAATATAATTTAAGCTACTCCTACTTCTATTTCATAAGTATGTATTTACTTAAAATTAATAGTAACAGATAAAACTTTTGGATTGAACAATTTTATTGATACATATGTTATAAAACCTTTTCTAGATAATGTCATACAATTTGTATGTTGAAATACAAGATTTCAAGGTTACTATAACCACAAAAAACTGTCTGAAACCTGGAATAAAATAAGCTTGTTTCAATTGAATAAATGTACGAAAATCAAATCTGTCTGTTCATCACTATTTTTGAACAGCTGCTTCAATTAGATTTCCGTGTTTGAATCACTGAATTTCAGACTGTGAAAAGTTTTACCTGTGTTCGTGCCGTGGCGCAAATAAGAACTAAAAATATTGCGAACATGGTCATGTATGCGTTTTGAATATAAATGGATATCATAGTCCTTCGTTTCTTGTAAAGTGCAAATTAACCATTTTAATATCTTTGCCGATTATTGTATAATTTGAATATGGTTTGTGTTTTTATTTGACAAGTGGATAAAGTTTTATTTATAAGTTATTGTCCAAAATTCAAAATAAAGATGTTATAGATGAAGGAAAATATGTAGTTGAAAATAAATTTTATGCGATATCTGAAAATATGCTATTGATCATTCAACAATGTATAAGTTATGTGAAATGCAGAGTGAACTTATGTGCTGGTATTATGAACGCGTGGGTACCTGTCTGAATGCGCGCCTATTTGTGTGCATATATTTATTGTGAATACCATGCTTGTGTGCGTATGTGATTTGTGACGGGTGTGCATGGTTGATAAATCGTCTTAAAAGTTCAGGAAAAATGCCCGAACACTACTGACTTGTTGAAATTTGTGTATGAATTTTTCATTTGTCATTTTTTATATTACCAACTTTTTCTATAAATATCAAATATCTACTTTATATTACACAATATATCAAGAATTATATAAAAATCTAGTGACACTCAGAAACCACCAGAAACCTTATTACATTCTGGTACATATATTTGTGCTTTATTATCAAAAGCAGAGGTTTGCGGCCACTGTGTGTTTACATGTAGAATTAGGTCCCAATTGTCGGTAAACATAATATATGTCACGTTGTTATATGATTAAATTACAACACGGTCGAATTGATAATTACGACTGGTGGCACGCGAAACTGTCACGTCAGTAGCGTAGCACACGCTCATTTCCCGAAGGGGTTACTAAACAGAGTATCTCAAATATTAATATTTAATATTTAGAAACTGCATACAGGATACAGACACCAATTCCTTTAGCTCGCCGAATAATCAATTTGATAAGAAAACAAGCATAAATGCATGTACCAATATCAACACGAGTACAGTTAAAGAAGTTTAATCAATGGAAAAAATAATTTACGATGGATTTTTTAAATTGCTAATTCCTAATCATGTGAACACATCTGATTTCGGAGACCAAATCTCTATCTGTGTGTGTGTGTGTTTTTCTGGGCCGCATTACTTAAAAACTATCGTATTGAGCTGATTAGATTTCGGATATAAAACTTTACTCTGGTTGTTTTTTCAGTATCTCCAAAATGACGGCACTTACAGAAAGATAGTTTAAATCTAAAATGACGATATTAAAGATTAGATCAACTTTGTTCTAGACACACACACCGACGTCCTCTCGATAATAGTCAAATTTAGAGTTAATCAAAACTAAACGTATATTTCCGTTAAAATCGTGAAAATGATTACAAAACTTCTTTTATATTTCGTCGAAGAAAGTGAAAAAGCATTTAAAATTCATAGACGTTTCCATTGCCATAAGAAAGCTATTGACGATAGCCATGAAATATTTCATCAATGTTTATAAATCTCTTGCTGGCCACAACAAATATTTGACATACTGTAAGTCGAGCTAAAATTATCCCATGAATTATAACGATATGTGATATGCGGGTTAGATATTTCAATTAGGGTTGCTATTATAGGCCCTATATGCTATTAATAGACTTATCACTAACATAATATATGCTACAGTGTGCAAATGGATATAGATCATATATCACTGATTATTTAATTTTCTGTTAACCAGATCGAATTTAGGTTCATAATATAGCATCCCTTTGCAATTGTCATATATGCACAAACGCAAGAGCAAATTGAGTGCGCATATTATGTTGTCTCTAAGTGTAGGTGTGTCAGTATGTGCAGGTCAGTGTGTGTGTCATACAGGTATTTGTGTCTCATATATCGAATGCTTGCAGCAATATAAGCATATCGATATACATGATTGTCAAACGCAGGTTGCGATGTCGTGTACAACAAATTACTGTCCCTGTCACTAATAAATATCTCTTTTTTTAGCTTTACTAACTCAAACAGATTTTTTTATTAATTACAATATACAAGTATTTTTGATGTTGCTGTAAAACAAAAGGGAAAAAATATATTTGACCTGTCGATTTTTAATTAACCTAAAATGAGCAATTTTCATTGTATAAAACTATTCTTCCACAATACATCATCGTTATTATTAAACATCATTCATTTTCTCCTTCGCGAGTTATCACAGCACTCTTTTGTAAAATTACAGTCCAAGCGTTATATTTTTAAAATACGTTAATTTGAAAATGTATTCCACAATATATATATTATTATATAGCAAAATAAAAACAAAGTAGATGTTGGATCAATAATAATTTGAAATAAACGAAGTTGCTCGAAGAGTTTCGAATATCCTCTGAGCGTGAGCTCTGACGTCGAATATCATCTTCTTGTAAACATAGATTGAATTTCTCTTCGAATGATTCTACGATTGGAGTGAGTAAGATAATTGAAAAATGTTTAATTTCAAATGCAAAATAAGAGCTTCTAAATAATACGAAATTTGTTACGTATTTGAAATAAATTCAATTTATTTGACTACCTTAGTCATTCTGCAAGAACCTACAAAAGAGGACAACAAATGATCCGGTTTTATAGAATTTCAAAATATGTATACAGTCAGCCCTCCATAATTCGAACCGGGAAAAAGATATAGAAAATTCGTATATGTAATGATTTACAGAACACACAAATCTAACCCACAAAATATCAGAATTTGGAAAAATTCTACGTACAGGAGTTATAGAAGTTTGACTGTCTGTGATTTTATTCGCATGTGTTCTTAACTTCTAAACACGCCCATGGAATTTCCTAATTTATACGCCTATGGAAGTCTGAATGCAATCATATCAGTTTTATTAGATCGGTTATAGGAAACTTTTGTTGGCATTTGTAAATGTAGTTTCTACGAAAAATATACCAATTTATAAAATAAATTGTTAGTGGCCATGTTTCATCCCCACACGGCCCAAGGCGATTTTTGAAAACTTTCTTGTACGTATATAGACATTTCCTAACTAGCAAATTTGCATACACTTAACTATATAACATACATCTCATCTTGCTGTTGATTTTATAAGTCCATTTCGTCAACCCGTATCTAACCTAACTTACAAATGCGGGAAAGTTACACACTTACACGTTACATTTAACATGATTAAGTTGTAAATAAACACCTTTATACTTAAGAGACTAAACTTATGTATATCTTGTTATCTGTCTAGCAACGGTAAATATTTATTAATTTCTAACATGTCATGCTCTATATAAATAAATGCGTAAATTGTGCCGTTTAATACCATAAATTATCTATAATATGTCATATTATTTTACAACGAAATATGATTATTGTAGCTGTTAAATGGTAAATTAAAAAAACTAAATTATCAATTTACTGCTACAATAATAAAATTTCATTGTAAAGATTATGTTATATTGTAGATATTGTATGGTTTTAGACGGCACGTTTTACGAAGTTATTTATATTTAGCTAATATGTCATAATTTAATAGATAGCTAGGCAGATAACGAGATATAAACAGATGTATCCTCTTAAGGGGTTATATTTGTAATAGGTATTTTATCAAAAACGTGAGTTATTGGCATATACTAAATTGCACTTAGCCGTAAATAGTTCAATTAAATATTAATTTACACGGCAGTGTGCCGAAAACTAAACATAAATAAACATATTTCATGTTTTTAAATATTATTAAACTTGTATATATTTGTTAAAAAATACTCACTGCCGTGTAATTCAATGAGTATTCAGTGTACTTAACTGTCTTGTATAAAATGAATGGAATGAAGTACGACGAATCATATAAATCTAATTCGGTTAAATGTTCTGCTATTAATAAAACTTTGTATAAATTATACAGACCACATCACAAAAAGGTTTAAAATGAAATCGATACGTATACAAATATTGTTTACACAATAATTTATATCCTTTGGGTTGGAAGTATGTTGACGCGTGGTCTGACAAAAGGGCTACGTCCCTTCCTAACGTAAATAAAAGAAGCCCTACGGGTGTATAAACTGCGCGAAAATTAAATTATCCAAGTGGATTCGACTTCAGTGAACTGTTTCGGTATGCCGTACTATAAGTAATAAAAAAAAAATCATTTAGTTACACAAAAAAAAAAACAGTAGTGAATTTTAGATTTATCTGATATTTAGAGGGTTTGAATTTTGATGCAGTAAAAAAGGTGCCGGTATACAGAATCGTTGCGAATCAAAAAAAATGTGAAGAGGCCTTCCTTCGACTTTCTTATTTGTGCTTAGTTTTCATGGCTATATTCAATAAAATTACGAAGGCGATATGTTTTACTTCTGGCGTACAAATATACAAAAGTATAGTTAGTTTATTTTTGAAATTCTTTATGCGAGTTTCATTTACCAATGAATTGCGAACGAAGAATGAAAACAAATTATAGTATCGTTTTTTTCGATTAAAAAGAGCAATATTTCTAGTTACAAAGGGAAGGTGCATTTCTGTTAAAACCAGAATCTGAACTGCTTTGATTAAAACAATTGTTCGTAATTTATTTGCGAAATAAAAACTCTAATGAAAATCCCATATTTGAATTTTAATAAAAAAGTTGAATTATAAATTATTTTGAAATATAATTGCATGAGTAAATTCATTATTAATTTTTACACTTCATTATAACTACGTGAATATTTTAAATGTTTAATTAACGAGTAAATAAATATATGTATATCTATAAATTATTTTAATTTATTGGTCCGTGTTAAATTTCTATTTACAAGACATTAAAAAGTGTAAAATATTTTACGGATATTTCATAAACAAATATTTTTCTATATTTTATATTTTATGATTTACAATTTAGGTTGAAAATGTGATTCTTTCTTGTAGCAATATCCACTTGTTATCTCACGCTTTTATGTAAATCTTTTTAAGTCTTGAGAGCTTTTTCTAAAGATCAAAAACTGAGAAAGGTCTATGAATAACTTAAAAGTTTCGTTTATTTACATTTTTACTTGCGTTTTTTTGACGCGAAATAATCAGTGTAATTAAATTTCTCGTGTAACACATATAATAGCAAACAATTTTTAAGTAAAAATCAAATCGATGTCGACATTTTAATTAGAGAAGATTAAACGTCGAAGTTTTGTTTCCATTTATTGAGAATCGCCTTCTTGATCATTTTCAATGTTTTCATTTTTTCTGCAGCGGCTGATTAAATATATCGCTTATATATATATATATATATATATATATATATATATATATATATATATATATATATATATTAACTTCTTAAGTTCCTTGCCAAAACATTTATATTATTTATAAGTAATTCCAATAAATTAATATCCATGTAATTGAAATAATAGATACCATTACAATAATGAGAAACACAATACATTAATTTATTATGTAATATACGAAATGTATCAAAATTTAAATAATTTTCACATAATTTAATTTTGAAATCAACATAATGATATTAGTGTATTGATTATCGAATTTTATTTATTTGTTACAAACACCATAACTAACTATAACTTAGTTTATAAATCAAACTTAATCTGCCATAACCGAGTCATCTGTTGACTTACGCATCTGTCAAAAGTTAGCTATTCCAATCATAGGTAACTTTTGGCAGTTGAATAACTCAACAGCTATGGTTACCAGGATCGCCCCAGTACCGTATTGCAATTTAAAGTATACTTCAATTTCATTTATTATACAACCTAATTTAACCTTTAATTAATTTTGAATTATATTTTACGCATAAGTTCTTTGTATTGTTAAAATTAGGTTATCTACTGTAAGACTAAAATTTGGATCTAATTAAATTAATTACTCAAAAATAGGGTTTTATATACATATTATTACTGAAATAATAAACTTGTTATAGTAGCTTAATTGGGCTTCAAAAAACCTTTTTATATTCTTTTTTATTACTCATAATTCAAAGCTGAAACAAAATATTTTACAAACGAAAATTCCTTAATTACCCCATCATAAAAAGCATTTGGTATGTTCTATCTAGTGAAATTTCAGACAAGTAGTTCGATCACAACCAGAGGGAAATATAGTTTATTTAAAACGCAACAGATGACAGTGCTGAAGTCTATTCTAAATATGTTCCAGTCGATATGGTTCTGCGATAAATTTGATGTATTTGGCACATAAAAATAGTAAATAAATAACCAACTTTAAGTTAGACTACGTTCTTCAATAAAATATCTTGTATTAATTATTGGTTGTTGGAAACTATTAAATAATATTAATTATTTAAACAAGCACCAATGCCCTCAGCTCTCTGTATAATCTATTTTTATGTAAAAATGTTTTAACCACTGATATTTTTTAGAATTAAAATGATATTAAACAATTATGAAATTAAAATTTATAGTTTTACATTCTTAAAAAACTTGAAAACAGATATATTTTGCAGAAACAAACCAGCGAAAACAGGGAAATGTTCAATAAATATTGTAAAATTTTAATATATTGGCAGCTGTGCCATCGTACTTTGATTTAATAGAAGTGTTTTACTATAGTGAGTCGCATATATTGCTTCTTGCAACGACAAACTATAAAGTGTTCTCTAACGTTTAGGGAACCATTAGTTGTTCATTCTCTATTATTTTATTGAACGATTTTCTTGCATCCAGCATTAGAATACAGAACTGTTGCAATCATGCGAATACTTCACTCAACGCATTTGTATGCGATATTATGAATTTCAAACTTATTATTTGTAATATTTTATTGCTGGCCTTTATATTTATAATCTGAAAATAACGTTATACTCGTAGATATAAAGAGTCTAAAAGATTATTAATGAATATTTAAATGATTTAAATTATAATTTTTAATAATATTTTTATCGTTATTGAGCTTAAAATTTAATTTGTAGCATGGTAGCCATTTTCAAAAATTGTCTAAGCGCTCTAATTTTTTGAGACCTATAATGACAATGAATTTATACTACGACAGAAACTTTTTGGGAATTGAAATTATATGTACACCAAATTTCGTTAAATACAGCGTGGTACCTTCTAAGGAAAAGCGTGTTGGTTTTACGCACGACATAGTCGAAAAGTTATATACAACTAATAATACGCTAATCACAGTATAAAGTATGAACCTGTGTGTTTAATCGATGCAACAGGACATTGAGGGGACCGTTTTCTTTTTCCCGGTCAGTTACAAATGACTGTTCGCTTGTAAATTAGCATAAATGACAAAGAGTGCTTTTTAGGGCCGAACTTTAAACATGTCGGGCTAGTGATATTTAGTAATTGAAAGTGCATAGTAAATGAATTTAGTGATCAAAGCGACTGCTTCAAACATCTATTATTAGCTATTTACTATATATGCATATTGTATTTGATTTCTTTTTTCAAATTAAAATCAAAAGAGTTTGGGAATCAAAATTCATCGAAATTTAATTGAAAATACATATTAATCGTAAATTATAGAAATTTATGACAGTGTTAATGATAAATCTTGATGAAGTAAAACTTTTTATGGATGAGTATAAAAATGTGTCTATTTATCAATTTCTACCAATCGTAAATGTATTAATGTCGTCCGATTTACTTAATATCTGAATATTTTTAATAGGCAGCGTTTGATCGCATTACAATATTCAATTTAATTTTATCACAAAAAAGAACTTATTTATTGATCGCTTTTGTTAATATTCACATGAGTTAACATTAAAGGTGTTTTAATATTTACTTGTCTTGACAGATGTCCATGATCTTTATCAGAAAATGGAATTTTTCTGTTTTCCTCAGCAAGCGAAAATTTGTTGATATGAATAATATATGTATACTTTTGCTTGTACACATTTTTATCAGTATAACATCTGGTTCAACTTTGATATTTTTTAGCGACTATTATTTAGAACCTTCTTAACGCTGTCGTTTACCTAATTTTTATTTCGGTAAATAACGACTTTATTTTTATTTATTTTTCTCTATTCCTAGCAAAATTTTTACAATTACGCAATTTCGAAGTTATATATAATTTGTATTGTAATCTTTCTAAAATTCAGTATAATTATATAAATTTTATATGTAATATTACTTTTTTATAAGTTTACAGCAGACGAAAAATTCTCAATATTTTAATGACTGGTTTGTAGCAAAAAAATTACTAAACTTTACATTTTTAAAAGTTGAACTTTGAATGAATATTTGAAATAAAACACTTGTAGGTTTCGAATGCTGAATATCTGCAGTCGCCCGTCGTCTTCGGGTTATCTAATTGCTGTTGTTGAGTTTTTCTCTTCAAAAAAGTGATTTGTACAAAATTTACCAATATTAATACATTTTATATGTCGTTTTACACAATTAGAAAACAATTTTCTAACTGAATGTTTCACAAAAAATACCAGTATGAAATAAACGCAGTTTTCTGTAAGTTCACAAAATTATAGAAATCGAAATGACGAGAAATTTACAATATTTTGTGTTCAGTTCAAAAATATTTACGTCGCTAATACATTTAAATATTACTACAACATAACTAACAAACCATATACTCGCAATTTCCCAAAGTGTGTCTATAAAACTAAAAGAAGCAAAGTAAAAACTTACCGTGAAGTTCTAGCCGTTCGTAAGAAACACTGAAGAACTCTGCGATGATCTTCGATGCTTACACGGACGTAAAAACCGCGCGTTCACTTATGTCGAATATGCAACACAAAATAATCAACCCGCGCTCTACGTGTGTAGTGTTGGTTGCGTCTGTCAAGAACAATCGCCAATGCTATATTTGTTTCTGCTTGTGTGTTAACAACAAAAGGACCGTCGTGTGTGTCTTCGGGGTGCGTTCAGTGTTATTGGTGCGAGAGGATGAAATGCGTTCCGCCTGTAGCCAGCAACACGTTTTGTAGTTGCACACAGAGTTTGGAGAGTCGCGCAAGAGTTGCTCATGCCTCGCCCACCCTTCACTCTTCACCACCTCTACTCCTTGTGTCACCGAGGACGAAGGTATAGTTCTTTTTTAAAGATGTAGGCGTATGGGATAGATTTCGAAGGAGATAGACCCACGCATTAGTGACCAGAATTTAGGAGTGGGGGTGCTCAAGTCGGGTATTGAGCATATTCCTTCAGATAATGCTTCCAGCTCAGCTTAAACAACTTCACAGCCAATTACAGCGAAAACTTATCCGTTTTAAACATATCTATTAATTTTACGAAGATAATAATTTCATAGCCGTTTATGTGCAAGTGTTAAATTATTGTATTTTACGCGGATGTGATTTGTTTACCTACATTTTATTTGCAAAATATCTATTTTAAGTCTTAAAAAATTAAAAAGTTGTAAATAATAACGGGTTTCAAGCAAAAATATTTCATATCTGTAATAATAAATTAGAAATTAAAGTCACTGACTTGTAGTTTCATGAGTATTCGGTGTTTAACAATAATTAAAATTAAATTACAACTATTCTTGTGTCAATTATTTCGAATTTTGTAAAGGTTGAGATTTTATAATAATTCTTTTTTCAAATTTCGATATAATAGAATAATAAGAATAGTTGATTATTTATATTTTATACTTGTTAGTAGTACTATTTTCCTAATTTTATAATACAAATATGAAATAGTTTTGCTTGAAATACAAAATTACAAGTTTAAAAACTTGAAATACGTATTTTTATAATTTCCGACATACTGCGTAAATGCATCTTTTATTGAGCAATTTAAAATATAGTAAATATACTACGATATTTCGTGCTATTTGTTATATACTTCTCCATAAAATAAGCCCTTAAATATTGTTTAATTATTTCATATGTGAAATGAAATAGTATGTTTAATAAATAAATAATTTTTTTCTTTTCGCTCTCGCAATCAAAATTAAATACGAATAAAAGTGATTGATTGTGTAAAATATAATATGACCTTCAAATAAAATAAAAATAACATCTTATGATTGTACATTGCAATCTTGTTCATCATTTTCGCTAATCGTAAAATCTACCAAAACACGATTGAAGAAACGACTACCGAGACTCAATCAGATGCTGGTTCATTAATTTTATTGATACCCAATGATTGATTATCCGAAAAATTGACTGTACTCTCAGGCTATTTGTCACTCATTGCAAATAATCGCAATAATTGTATTTATTAGGAAACGTGGAGGAAAATGTCGATAAGAATTCTGGATACAGGGGTTACAAATAAATTCAAGTTATATAACAGTATGTGGTAAGTAAAAGCAACTCATGTTTATTTCTCGGCAGCTTATCTGTTTCTGTTAATCTACCCTTATGCACTAGAATTATTATGATCTTAACTATAACAACAAGCAAGTATTTAATATAGCACATTTTCTACTCATTTTTTTTCCAAGAAACAAAATCTCTTATTAGAATATCAACATCGAAGAGTAAATAATATTTCTTTTGCTCATAACCGTTTTTACTTGTATATTATAATTAAAATATTTAGGTTTTTAGCTCATCGTACAGAATATACAAAAGTGCTATAGTGATCGGTCGTGTGTCTGTAATATCCTCGGATCAAAGAAATCCTTAACAAATAAAATTGTTTTATATGTATAAAATTTCTCAGATTGTAAACCGAAAGGCCAGAAAAAAATGACTTAAAATTATAATTTTGAAATTTATAATACATCCGCGGAATAGATAATACGTCGAGCTAATGGCATTGGTGCCTGTACCTATTGCTTATTTAAATATGCCGGATAGATACAATTAATAAATTAGTGTTCTTGAGTATAAGTTCTATATTAGTAACCATTTGTCTTGTAGCATTTCCATAAACAATTGGACAGACTCTGTAGTCCGTCTAAGTTAAACACGTGCACGCCTGTAGCATAAACAAACTAACATTTGACAATGGCGTTTAATTCAACAATAGCTTAACCCTACAATATCCTCCTAATTATGGCTATCCTTGTCGTTACTAATCTAATTTCAACCCTAATGTAGCACAGAAAGGGTCAAACATAGTTGCTTCATTTTAATTTCATGTTCATACGAAAATTGACGAAAATAAATCACTGTCATATGTTCACTACATATGTATGACTTCTGGACCTTTTCTAGGAGTTTTTCATAAGAAAAGTTACCACAACGGAATAGACAAATGACAATGAATTTTCTTATTCGTGAAACTGCGTCTCATATATGTTTTATAAATGCAGACAATTTATTTTTATAATGTAATTTATTTCATAAAAGTTTTCTGATGTACGAAATTATATAATGTATTCTGCGTTTATCTTCCCGAGCAATTTATAATCAGGATACATTATGGTCGAATCTTTGTCCGCAAAAAAAAAAAACGTTTTTGTTACGTTTAAACGTTTTTCAGACGGACATTTCTACGACTTTTCAGCCATATTGTTGTCCTAAGAGAACACTTTCAAATTCTTGAAACGAAATATAACCTCGAAAACATCGCCGAGCGTCCAAAATTGCCCACAAACATGCATGTAATATATTAAATTATTATGGCCTTTGGGTTCACAAGTTGAAAAAATGTTATAGATATAATTAGTAAATTATTTAGTTTCTTACACCGCTAGGTGGCAACTTCTCAAAGACACAGGTTAAAATGAAACTAGAATACGAATTTGTCTCCAGGACTTTTTGTAAAAGTTTTATTAAAATTACGAATACATACAGAGTAGAAAGTAAAATAACTCAAAGTGCAGTGAATAATTTATGTTTTAAGATCGTCGGCATCAAGAAGAATATATAAAAGATTTAAATGCTTTTGAACGATACAAGTACCCCGTTGCACAATATCCGATTATAATAGAGTTCAACTGACTAGAATTCACCCCTAGAATTAATCCCTTTGTCAAATTATACGACGATGTATATTTCAACAAACATATAAACTATTCAACGTAATAACCAACCGGGTGAATGAAATGTCGGTTAACTTCTAATATTAATCTCATATCCTAAAGTATTTAATATCATTATTACACCTACTGCGTGAAACAGTGAATTGCTTCCTGAACAAAACAAACTTGCAATGACCAGCAACGCACCAAAAACTTTTTCAGTGTTTCTTGTTCATTTAGCGCACACAATAACAGTGCTGAGTTGCCAAGTCTAATAGAGTAAATTGTGCAACCAACACTTTGTGAAAGATTAACATAAACACAATACCGCTAATTTCATCGTGGCAAATTACATTTATTAATCTTCATGAAAATAAACGTTTAGGCGTCGAAAAGTGTTTTAACTTGTTACCGGCAAATTGCGGTTTCCGGACAAATTCATTTTAGTGGCACATTCAATGTTGAAAAATATAAATCACACAAAAAAATAAATGATTCTGGCGAATATTTGGTACAGTGTGTACAAAGTACGAATTGATTCACGGCACCAATAAAAATAATGACGATTTATGTTCCGTCTTAAAAGATTTTAAATAATGGCAGATGATTTAACCCGACAGTCTAGAAATTGACTTGGATAAAGTCATTTTCTGTCAAACACAAAAAAGTCACATATTCGACAAATGTAATCCCAAATTATGCATACATCAGTTCATTCAAACCGCTTGTTTCAATCGTCATCCCCTACCTTGTTTCCACTAATACACCCTTGCTAACGCCTCCATCAAAAAATTTGCAGTGCCCTTCACTAGACTCTCTGGGCAAGCGAAGCTAATGCATATATAATCAACGAATATGTGTTGATATTTCAGAATATATTTATATAAATTTGTTACAAAAAAGGAGAGAACGGATAATATCAATAAATCTGTGATTAATACCAAAAGCATGTGAGTCTTGTGCTAACTACAACTGATTTTTAAATTAAAAGTATCATAATTTTATCTTCTACAGTTTTTGTTTAAAAGAGTTAATAGACACGATTTCTCTCTCTCTGACACACACACACACACATACACAAAAATGTAACGTCGAACATAGTAAATATAGTATTTGTGAAAAAATCACGAATTTGAACATTTTCATGACAATACTACAATTTGGATTTCGTCCAAGAAAAAAATCTAACGCTCTTAACAATTGGACTCCTACATCGTGACTTTATTAATAAAATCACATCATACAGACGGTTAAATCGATTGTGAACTCAATTTGACGATAACAAACTTAATAATTAAGAAGCAAACATCTTCTATATTCCAGATTGACTAAAATAACAGACTATATTCATTGTTTAAACATGAAACTACGTAGCGTTCCATACACAGCAATCAGAGAGTCGTGTGCGAATCCACCATAAGATGCATCGTCGTTCTTGCTCATATAGAGAAGTTCTGTGTTGAATTTGATGTCAAACTCATGTTCAAAGACGGATAAATCAATTTAAATAATTTACTTTGCCTCAGTAGTACCACCTGTACAAACGACTATTCAGGGTAGCGACCACAGGATCCGTCTAGTCTGCGCAAATGTTTACACAGACAGTTGGTAGCACTAGGTCATGCATATTAAAGATTTACGCATACACTGTACAAAAGGTAAATGAGGAAAATGCGTAATAGTTTCGAATTAACCTGACTATTCTTGACGTATGTGTGTGTCCGCGTGTCTGTGTGTGAACGCTTTAGAGCATAAGACTTGTATATAACCCGGGTACGCACCTATTATTTTTTAAATCAATATCTTAACCGAAAGAAAAGGTTTACTCTTGCTACGTTTTGCATAACTCAATCAACAAGAGTTAGAAAAGAATGTTTTTTATAAAAGTTGAAGATATTCAAATTTATTTAAACATTTGTCTGGTTTAACTATAAATATCATTTCGTTCGGACGGCATTAAACTTCGTGTAAGAAAGTAAAATGTATGTACAAACAAAAGTAATATAGTTGACAATCAATAATATATATGCATTCCAGTTTCCATCATTTCTTTGTATGAATGCAAAACTTGCAACTCTTCTGCATAACCTTCAATGGAGAAATGAAAAATACTGTTGATTTATGTATTCTCTTTGTTTGTGAGTTTGTTTCTTTATTGAATTAAATGTTTGACAAACATACGTGCACAGATGACAAAATGTAAAAGTTAAATAACATTCGGACATTTTGTTCCCCATAGTCAGTCGGTGCGGTGACAAATACACATCTCTTTGGGGAGTTTATCGTTGTGACATGGTGAGAAACTGCCCATATACAGTTGGTACTAACTAAATAATCTAATTCTACGATGCATAGAAATCCTTCACGTAAATATAACTTCATTTTCGATCTAATGCCTCAAGTGTACATATATGAACACACAGAAGCCATAGGCGGGTACAGCTTTGCGATCTCTTTAGATGTATTACATTTTCACATAAATATTTTAATGTATACATTTCTGTTTGAGTTGTAATAATATTAGCTATGTTTTATGTGTACTACACAGTTAAAATGTTAAAACTGTAAGAGAAACCTATACATAAAAATATTCATAACAAAATGTTATTTATGTATTTTGTAAATTTGTGTCTAACACACTCCTGATGATGACACGCGTGATATTGATGCGTTGAAACTTGATAATAAAATAATTTTAAATAAATGACTACATTTTCATTCATACTCAATATTAAAACATATAGTAGAATATCCAAATATCATAATATGTTATAGATTAGCTATCAACCTCACCTCAAATAATAATTCACAACACTTTTATCACTCACTACATCACTCTCAATACACGACCTATTTCACTGGCAGATAGACTGTAAATGGTTATACGTTCTGAAATACAGAATTAAAGAAGACTGGTGTTCACATAATATCCTATTTAATAAACGAATATAGTTATAACACACATATTTAAAACGCATCGTAACATTCGTTGTATTTGCAATACAAAATACAAATATACTAAAATTGAGTAAATATACCTTAAAAGTATTTAGTATACATATTTCATTTGAATTACCTTTTATATATTTTAAGATATTAAATTCAACCCCTATTTTTGTTTTAATTTTATTATAAAGTGTAAATCATTGTTGCTGTTGGTATTATTCCCATTAAATTTCAACAAATTGCAAAGCCGTATTCCTTACGGGCACTATTATAATATGTATCTGACTTCAAAAGTCCACAGGGCGAATAAGATAATTATTACTATATATATATATTTAGATATATATATACGCCCACGTCACGTACAGGTGCAATATAAACATATATAGTCAGAGTTTAAACACTAACTAACGCATTAATAAGGCTTATGTAGGAGTTTATACAAATATTTAATACAGTTTGAACCACAAACTTACATTTAGTTGTTTCCAAACTATATTATAGAGTATTTGTATAACAACTTAGTATTACTACCTTAAATATCTAAAAATAAATATGTCAGATACACAGTTTTTGTTTGCTAGATATTATTGATCTATACGATCACGTGATTGCACTGAATGAAATGACAAGAACATAATTTCAATCGTGAACTTATAGAATTATACCAACTTCTTTTTATTTACACTAGTTAGAAAACTTGAACTTAATCAGCTTTTTCTATGGAGCAAATTGCATATTATACAAATGTACATGAATATATTATATCTCCTAGGATGCGATTTGCCTGTCGTTGTTCTTCAGATTAATTGTGCGATTCTGAGCCAGTCATAGGTCTATAAGGAGAATCAGTAAGATTTTGAAAAAGCTGTAGCTCTTCAATGGAGACATATTTTAGTATTATTAATTACTCATATCATGTATTATGTTCAAAGAATCAGTTTAGAAATAATTTGCAATCCAATTAAATTATATATATTACACTATAAATATTTTACGAATTGTACTTATAGATGCATAAATTTGCTCAGAATTGCACCATAATTCAATTATGAAACACATCAATCAAATAATGAACGAATTTAATTAAATTCTGTAATTAGTACGGTGACATAATGAATTGGCACTCTTAATTATTTGCGATAGTTAATTTCAACAGAAAATTAGGTTATGTGATAAGTACGTAGGATGCAATTGTTGGTTTGAATTGCACCAGCAGCAAATCAGTGGCCAGCTAGTCGCATTGCGGGCGCGTGCTTCACAATTAAAAGCTGTTTTATTTGCAACTGTAAAGCTTCAACTGTATATAACTATATACAGTGTGCGTAACTCGGAACTAATACATTTTCTTCACACTAACGTGAATTTCACATCAATATAAATTTATAAAATCTAACAGCACAAATACAACATATTTTCTGTGATTATTATACCCTCAACTTATCGAGCATTTTTACTTTCTTGCACGTAGTAACTTACTTTCTTGCACGTAGCATGTGTTGATATGTATAATTGGCCTCACGAGAATTCGAGGGATCGTCATAAAACAATAATCCGCCCATGGATAATAAATACATTCTTTCATTTATTTCGTGGCCGATCAATCATCCGTTTTAAGACTGCATTAAATTTAGGAAGAAGAAAACTTATATTTGAAAACAAAATTAAACCTGTGCGAGGTTATTGCTATATTTTCAATATCTTGTAAACGACACCACATAAAGAAAAAGTGATTACCCATATGATAAAAAAAGCTATTAAACTGTTTTCGAACTTTTGCTTGTTTTATCAGTGTATGCTTAATACAGTGTAAAGAACAAAAAGGTACGTATGTTACTTGACATGGTAAATTCAGTAGAAGCACTTCATCCGCATATCAAACCAACCCGTTGTAACACGTCGATGGATATCCTACCTACCTTTTGTCAGAAGCATCCAAATGCAGTGTTACCAAATCTAATTTGCGTTGCACTAAAAGTTCACTCGAAAATCCTGTTTCTACGAGAGTATATAGATATGCGAAACATATTTGAATTTCAATATATTATTTAATATTTTCAACAAAAATGTTTCTTAAAATGGAATATTGAAATGTTTTTATTAAATTTATTCATGATAAAAATTCCAGCTACATCGAAATGAAAGAAAATTGTATTTCAACCAATAAACAATTATGGAAACGGATACAATTATAAATAACCAATATAAACGTAGAAATATTTTATGATAAATTTGAATATGAAATTCCGAAACAAAAATTCATATACCATGCGAAATTATGATCTGCGAACGGTGATACAATATATTATTTTTAACCGATCTTATATCTATGTGTAGAAAAATTACACAAAAAGAAACTGGAGTGGTCTTCACTCAATTCCCATGAATATTTCGAGGTCGATACAATACTTGATTTTATATACAGCGTATAAAAAGTAAAAAGATTAAATTCCGAAAATTAAATAAAAATGTAATATCAAAATACATTGAGAGCAATTTTATATTCAAATTATGGTGAAGTTGACGATAGAATAGATGTTACCGTAACGTAACGCAGTCACTCTGAAGTGCTCATAACAAATATGCGCAGAAACCACATGCGTAAATGTGTGCAACTGTAACCATGTCGAAAAACAGCTTATGCTAAAAAGAGCATTTTAAATTTTAATCATATGCAAAATCAAATCAATGTGTTTAAACTTATATCCGCTATTTATAGTGGAATGTTATTTTTAAATCTGAATAAAACTATTGAAATTTCAGCCATTCAGAGTTAGTTAAATCTGATTAAAACTATTATAAATCAAAAATTAAGGTTATTATTTATGACACAGTGCATTTTAGTAGCTCAAGTGTTAAATTGTAAATTTGGCTCGTGTGCTGTATCGGATGAGACTCTTTTGTTTACCTTACCATTACGTAAAATGGCTAGAATCGTAGATGTTTTAGCATGATTACGAATTTACCTCAATGCTTTTTGAAACACATTTACGCACATGTGCCTAATAGCCAACCTATACGGTTTTAATCAAAATAAAAACACTCACAATCCAAAACGTTTTATTGTTACTGTAATAAGCAAAACCATATATTCTAAAGATTTGTTACGGTTATGCCAAGAAAAGTATGCATTTATGTTTATTTCAGGTCTAGATTTAAATATTTCTATAAAGTTTAGCTTAAACAAAATGTCGTCTTAACTTTTGCGCTGACAACATTTTTTATTAAATACGTGTATGTAGTTTGTGCAAAACAAGTATATGAATATAGAAAAAATGAATAGCTTTTGAACTTAGATCGTACGAAGAGTTAATATCATGTTCAAATGGAGCAAAGTAATATTTTTTTGTTGGAAGTTGTTGAGAAACTTTCGCCAGTATATACCTGTCTGCTATAAGAAACTAATATTCTTAACATGGCAAAGCTTAATTACATGTATACATAAAGTATAAATTATATAATACACTTCTTACTTTAAATATTTAATACAAAATAAATAATATAAAAAGAATTATATATTATTAGTTGTTTCTGCACTACCAGATCACTATTTGCCCATATCATATACAAAATACAGGCCATTTCTCACCAATCTATTTGTTTGTGTCTAGCAAATCTCGCGATTTTGTTGCATAATTCAATATTTCAAAATGCCCATTTTAAAGACTTATACAACATTTACACAAATATATTTGAAGAAGTATTTGAATAAATACACTACTTTTAATAATGTATAGAAAACATCTTAAAATTTTATTTTTTTCTAGTCATTAAACGATGGTAACCAGAACTTTATCACTCACTTAGTTACGACCCCCGTAACTTTTAGTTTAAATACCAAGTTTACAACTCGTCCTATAATCCACTCAACGATATATTTAACTTAAAGTGTAATTTTAAAGGTATATCTAAAACGCCTCCCACGGGACAATCTAAATAATTAAATTTCTCTTTGAAAACTTAATCAGAAAAAATAGTTATTTTTTCTACGAATTCTTTCTTGGTAATTTAATTTTTTTAAATATAACAAAAATTCCAACTACAAGAAATTAGTATACGCCACAGAATTAGAGAATAGTTTTTGTATTTTAATTTCATGGAAAATGATATAAATATAATTTGAAATAATGAATAAATGTATTGAAATCAATAACCATGTAACTATGGTTACATTTGCTATGGCTGTATGCAAAAAGATTAAATACTAATGCATTGTGTATTGACGTCAGTTATATTTGGTATCAATGAAACAGGCGTCGCGACGCATCGGTTCCTTCCTGTTACTTGAGCGAAGTTCCGTGCAGAGACGCCATTTACTGCGATGATACAATTTTTCACCCCGACTCCTGACGACTACAACCATTATTATAGAAAATGTACACGATTTATTTATATTGATATTGATAGAAACATAAAATAGCCTTTTTATATGCGACATTTTGGTTGTTGTAAATATAGCTTTAACAACAAACCAAACTGTTTATTAGTGCATTATCAGTAAATTCAGCATCTACAATCATCCGGCTCGAAGGACCATTATTGATACAATTAAACCATATGGTTATTGTGGAACAAAATTTAAGAATACAGATTTGTAGGTTTCATATTTAGTATATTTCTGAACTTTGTTCTCAGATATGTAATATATACATGGATGTATAGTGGGTTGCGTTCCAGATTTCTATTTAATAATATCTTCATCAGTCTATACAGTTATACAAATACAATTGCATAATCAGAAAAAATACATTAAACTATGTAGTGAGTTTGAAAAATATCTTATGGGTAATTTAACTTTGTAATGGTCCGAAACGACAGTCAGCAAGTTCAGATTATTCTCATTCATTGATAAAGCATCAATACCCGAACGTGCCTAGAAAACTAAAATGAACTTTTCAACTTTAGATTCTCATCTTGATAAGGCACTATGTATATCTATATTAATATTGAAAATATATTTTGCATGAATATATATGTATTTTTTTTTTTATAATACACAGATCCAATCATTTAAAATATGCCTAAATTGTTTAAACTCAACGGATATATTTATAGATTTAAAAGTTTTTCAGTAATGTTATAGAAAGTTGTTGATGAAACCGGATGTACTCGGATTAAAGTAAATTAATTAAATGGCGTGACTGTAATGCACTCTCTCGGCGTTACGAGATATTAAAATGGGTCTTCTTTGTTATGTGTGTACTTTCAAAACAACTTTTCTTTACCCCTTTGCACACCTCCCCCCCGCAACCCCACCCCGTATTGTCAACAAAATCGCTTTCTTGAAAATGCACATTTCCAGAGGAAAATAAGGATTTTACTCAACTTTTTGTTGACTTTTGCAAATACTTTAAGAAGTTAATTATCGCACAAGAATGTGACGTTCATCACAAATTTAATAAGTAAATAAATAATTTGTAGTTTACATATTTATTATTTTAGAAATATTCCTAACAAACTGTCAAAAAATACCAATACTCCACAGTAATATCCTAAAATTGTATTAGCTTATTATTTTATTATGTTGTTAAATACTGTTTCTTCAATGAAACATGGAAGTTGATTCTTTATATTTCACCTTCTCAGTCGTTCTATTTGTGTTAAGCAGTGCAAAATGACATACATTATTTATTCTATTTTGAAATAGAAATAATTTAAATGTCTTTTTCTACCGGTTAACACAAATAGTTCGACTGAGAACGGATATCAGTGTATTGGTTATTGCAGATAAATATTGAAATATATATTGAAAAACAGTACATAATAAAAATTATATTTGAATATTAGAAACAACATCTATATTTATATTGAAGAAACAGTAAATTATAATGTAATAAAGTAATAAGCTAATTTCAGAGTAATATATATACAAAAATAATTATACTTTAGAGCTACAAAGTGTAATTATGTTAATTAGTTTTGAAATATACGAATTCGTATTTCGAATTCAACATTTAAATACGAAAATAGTCCGATAAAAGAATTGCGAAGTAAAATAATCCACTTAAAGGAAACAAAATAACATTTACATTTATTGGTGTGAAAATACTAAAAGTACATTTAAGTAATAGATTCGCAAGTGCAAGTAATTGTTAGATTTGTATTTCTTTAATCAAGTTAATAACAAAAATCAATTCAAATTCAGTGAACGTTAGCCGACAGCGCGCTTCTAAAGCCCATAACGCTATGCGTTGGAAATAATTGGTACCAGCTTCTTATATATCCAGCATTCTATATAACCGATGCGCAAGTTATACAGCGCCCTCTATAAACAGTGCTGCTCAAACTTTAATCAATCTAGATAATGATTTAATTTGTATTTTTCTACAATTTTATAATGTATTATATGTTTTTGGAGAAGTTTAAATGTTTTTTCTGATTTTTATTTGTTATATTTGAATTGTTTGGGTTGCAGTAAATGATATAAAGGTGTATGAGATGGAACAGTTTGTGGGGAACTGGTTGTCAAGACCTTCTTGATGGGAACCTTCAAAATGGCTGCGAATTCTGATAGATAATGTTATTCAATAATTTGTATTGTCTAAACCGTATAAATACGATGAAATGTACATATTTTTGTGTTGAAAATGATTGTAAATAATTAGTTGATAAGTGTTCTGTGATAATTGGTGATGGCAGATGACGAAGTGGAGCAAGATTTGAAAAATCTTGAATTAGTTCAGTCCATGATTGACATTTCTGCAGATCGTTTAGAAGGTTTACGTACAAAATGTGCAACGAGCGCCGAGATAACGCAACAAGAGATACGAACGTTGGAGGTATTTGAAATTGAAACGATTTAAGTTATAATTTCGTTTAATATATTGTTTTTTTTTTGCGGTAGGGAAAGTTGATCAAAATGTTTTCACGGCAACTGGTCGTCAAAGCAAAATTACGTAAAGATGATTGCAACAATATTCCGTCACTGCCTCAGTGGTTAGAGGTGGTTGGATTGAGTCGGGAATCGGTGCATGGCGTATGCCAGAAGGTTGGATCTTTGGAGGAGCTCAAAGAGAAATCGGAGCATGAGTTGCGGACGATTTTAAATGAAAAAAATGCCCGGCCGGAGGAACTGGGGCGGCTGCACCGCGCTTTGCATAATTTGCGAAGATATACAGGTGTGTGACATTTTTCAAAAGTAACTTAGCAACTGTGAAAGTATTTGTTATCATCTTGACCGCAACCGAACCACATTCGATATGTATAAAAAATGTGATATGTTATCACTTGTTTATTTTCGAGGATATTCCAGGAATTTGATATTTCTGGGGTCGATCTTATTACATATGAGTCATCAGTTACTAAAATAATTTTTGATTGTTTTTTTTTTTTAAATACAGCTTTTTACTTCCTTTTACGAAGTAATAAGTAAATCTTTCAACGGATATATTCATGTTTTGACCCTCCCTGAATCGAATGTGACTATTTTCGGATAGACGTCTGTGTGTGTGTGTGTCTGTGAATGCTCTAGGGCCAAAACTGTCGAACCTAAAATTATGAAACTTCAATCTTAACACTTGTATATGCCTTAGATGTGCACCTCCTATTTTTGAATAGAATATTCAAACCGGAAGTGCGCATGTTTACTCTATGTATTTTTTGTTCTATCTCCAATATTACTAGAACGGCTACACTTACGGCAAATATAGTTATGTTCATAATGAATGATATTAATATTTCGCACAACTTTTGTTTGAAACATTTCTTCAAAAAATGTACCAGTTGCGAGAAAAATGCTACGAAACATTATAAATATGTTGTTTACGTTGCCATGGATTCGCGCATGTAGCTTATAAAATCGGATCATCTGTTATTTTGACAGGAGAACAAAATAGACTCAATTAGAAAAATGACATTTCAGAATATTTCTGTAGAGTATTGGTTAGTTTGACTGCTTGTTTTGTTTATATATATATATATATATATATATATATATATCTAGTGAAAACTGCGTAAAAGAAAGTTGAGTGCAGGCCACTCCAGATATTTTAAAAATAATCTGATAATTATTTACAAATAATATCTATTTATTCGTATTTCATTAGGTGTTTATTAGAATCCTAAATGTACATTTTGATTTTGTAAATTAGTATGTGTAGAAAACAGAAGAAAAGCAACTTTTAAAAATAATCTGATAATTATTTACAAACAATATCAATTTATGCATATTT
This sequence comes from Leistus spinibarbis, assembly GCA_933228885.1. Classification (NCBI taxonomy): domain Eukaryota; kingdom Metazoa; phylum Arthropoda; class Insecta; order Coleoptera; family Carabidae; genus Leistus; species Leistus spinibarbis. Next base: position 11,794,879 of record OW121795.1, read on the forward strand.
CATTAGGTATTTATTAGTATCCTAAATGTACATTTTGATTTTGTAAATTTGTATGTGTAGAAAATAGAAGAAAAGCTATTAGCTACTTATATTAATACTAAAAAAAAACTTCAAAAATATATTTTTCAATTACTGAGAAATATTTGCATTTCCATAATTAATATGCATACAATGCTTAATATCTAAATCTGATTACAGAAATGTTCACATGCCCCTCACTATTAATATCTATTTATGAATAGCACAATTGCTATTTACTTTTTTTTTTCTTCTGAAATAAATTGTTTTGTATATTTTATACATTAGCATTAAGTGCTTAATGTGTTCTTCAAATTATAATATTTTGAAGAATAACCACTCCTAATTTAGTAATAGTAACATAAAATCTAATCAGAATAGATTTTGTGCTGTAAGTCATCTATATTTAAAACAAACATTAAATACAAAGTCTAATTTTCGTAAATCTTCACATGAGTTATATATATATATACTAACAAAAGATAGGCTTATGCAATTACTCGTTATCGGAAGCCATTTTGTGTATGGCATTTTCTAATCAATATATCATCACAATTTCATATTTAAAATATTGAACATCCTGAAAAAGTATATACTGCCGAAATCTTACTGTTGTGTAATTGAACATACCAGAGGTCCTATTACGAGGAGACAAGGCGCTTAGTGACTCCGTGGACATGGCCCTGTACTGGGACTCGTGGGACCGCCACCACCATCTCAAAAACAACCAGTCGCCGCGAGTGGGACGGTCGCGGGCAACACGCGCCTCGGTCCCGTCCGAGGATTGTCTGCCGTATAACAACAACCATATGATGTCCTCGTCAAATCAACAGCACCAGCAGCACAATCGGACAATGGGTACATTGGGTGGTTCAACAACACTTGTTCCTTCTTGTTCGGTGTCGTCCATCAATTCTTTGGTATTTGCGTCCCAGCCTGCTCAATGTTCCCCAACGCCGCCCCTTACGCCTCCTGTACTCACTAAAGGAAAAGGTATTGTACCCTTCTCTCTCTCCTCGCCCCACTAGTAATGATTGAAATCACCCGGTCATCTGTTGCAACATGCATGGACATTTGTCTAATTGTTATTTTCAATGTTCTCTATTTGATACTCTCTGATTTTTCTATTATCTCAATTTAAACATCATTTCTCAGAAAATGCAATCAGTTATTATAAAAATAATTGAAACAGGATTTAGAAAATATACAGTATATTTAGTTTTACAATTTATGAATTTCTTAAAGCTGAAAAATTCTCTTGGCGGAAAACAATACATTCTGTATTAAAATGTAGGTAACTACTAAATACGTAAAATTACCATGATATAAAGGTGTTATTTGCCATAAATGGAAATAGTAAATTAAATGCATTATGAAATAGTTGTGTGTAGCTTTAAAATCCAAGTTTACGATTTCAACATGGAAATCTTACGTATCTTAGTTGTTACCTACATTTTAAGTCAGATGCAAATAACTCTCAACTCTTAATAACATGAGTATCGCCGATAATGTGGCGTCATCACTATAAACCAAAATTAAATACCTATTTATAGTCTATAGTTTAATCCTCTTAATAAAAAAGATATTTTCTGAGAAACAACGGGGTTTTTTTTATATTCAACGGCCAAGAAAACCTATTTTCTTATGATAATTTAATGGTTTGAAAATAAGAATATGCTGTGTTTTCGCTCGTTAGGTGGAGAAAAAGTCAAATTCCCCACAACACCACCACCCCGCAAAAAGCACCTGACTGGGGTTCAAACAACGATATTACTACCCGACGCATACCCGCTCACCAAATCAAAGTCACACGAATCACAACTTGCCGGCAATAATGGTGAAACTAACACTGGGTTCGTTTTAATACAATTGAAAAAAAAAATCAATTGAAAATTTATACATATTTTAAAAATGCAGCAAAACTGAACACTCCGGTACAGTAGGCCGTAGGGGTCGATTGCCTACCGAACCCGGCCCAGGCGTCGCGGAACACGGGTATAATAGTCCATTAATATCTAGTCCCATCAAATCACCGCCGTATAACTCAGGGGCGGCCGGGGCTGATAGTGATGACAATAGCTATAAATGTAAGTTGTGTAAATACAATATCTAGAAAATATCACCGTTTGCGTCAATGTTATTTGGTATTTGTGTTAGCAACAAGTTTGCAAGTTCCTAAATCACCGCGTACGCCGACGGTGTCACGTGGTATGGGTCACATGATCGCACACCGCTTCACCAAAACGTTCAAAGTGATGACTGTTTGCAACTTTTGCAACCGACAAATCTTTGGCACTGGCCTCAAGTGCAAAGAGTGTAAGTACAAATGTCATCGGGAGTGCGAATCGAAGGTGCCGCCCTCATGTGGACTTCCGCAGGAGTTTGTCGACGAGTTCAAGAAGTCGTTTCAATCGGATGGTTAGTAAAAACATATTATTTTATTTTCGGAAGAGGAAAATGAGTTAGCGAAACATTTTAAATCATCTAGTGACAATTTCAAATGTGAAAAATTCATTTAAAAACTTTTATAGTTTTCCAACCAAACCAATCCCCGAATCTACTGCGTACGGCGTCGCCGAATCACAGCAACCTGCTGTCGACATTTCGATACAAACGCCACGCGCAACCATCGATCAACATTCCACCGTTTCCGGGCCCGGATTCCAGTTCGAACACATCGAGCTGCAATAGTTCAACACCGTCCAGCCCCGCATTACTGGCCGCACACACGCCGCACGCGCTCACCAAACCCCAATTTCACTTTCCAGGTATATTATACGTTCCCTTTTAACGTCATCATGCGCCATTACCTCCAACTTGACAAAACAAAACTAAATATGTGTTTCTGAGCTAGTTTCTGTAAATTTGCTAGATGTTAACTATACTACCGAGCATGGGGTAACAATTGAAACTCATCCGCTGCATAATACGCCCGTTTTGGAAGAGTTGGGTGAGATTTCCACCAATGACAGCGATCGTACGGTCTCTGTATCCGGTTCTGGTAGTGTTAGCACAGATTCTGATCGTACACCAGTGAGGGTTGATTCGCAGGATTCACAGGTGTCTGATAGCGAGACGATCACTGATCGGGATTCACATCGATGGCCCAGACAAAATAGCGTAAGTGAATTGTTGAGTCTTAATTTTTAAGTCTAACGCAATAGTAAGCAAATTTCCATTTCCACAGTAAATATGTAATTTGTGTTTTGTATTTTAGTTATCGATGCGCGAATGGGATATACCGTTTGATGAACTGAAGATAGGTGAACCAATTGGTACTGGAAGATTTGGAACAGTCTACAGAGGAAATTGGCATGGGGATGTTGCTATCAAAGTGTTAAATATGGACTACTTGGATGATGAGAAGACACTGGAGACATTTAAAATGGAGGTAATTGTATTTATAATTATAGTGTGATTGATTTCTAATCAATTTTTATTTAGGTGGGAACATTTCGCAAAACGCGACATGAGAATTTAATGTTGTTTATGGGCGCTTGTATGAAGCCGCCTCGACTTGCGATTGTAACGAGCTTAAGCAAAGGGAACACTCTTTACACGCATATTCATCTGCGCAAAGATAAGTTCAATATGAACAAAACTACAATTATTGCACAACAAATTTCACAGGTACAGTTGTGATAAATGGAAAACAATTGTATGTTGTAACACAATTTTTGTTGATAGGGTATGGGTTATTTGCACGCCAAGGGCATTTTCCACAAAGACCTAAAAAGCAAGAATATTTTCCTGGAAAATGGAAAAGTTGTTATTGCCGATTTTGGATTGTTTAGTGTCACGAAATTATGTTTTGGAAATCGGTAAATAAATCGAGAAACTTAGAATTAATTTGATTCTATTGTTTTTTTAGATCTATGTCTTATGTTTATATTTCATTTTTAGGAAAGGTGATAGTTTGGGCATTCCTCCGGGTTGGTTGTGCTATTTAGCTCCGGAGATTGTCCGGAGTCTACGTGCGCATCAAACCCATGAAGAAGAACTTCCGTTCACTAAAGCTTCGGATGTTTACGCATTTGGGTAAGTTTGTGTTAATGAAAAAGAAACTTTATAATATATACTTTTTTTTTTTGTTATAAATTATTTTGTATGTTTTGTTTTCTAATATATACTAGTTCAGTAAACAAAATAAACTCAATTAGATAAAAGACATTTCAGAATATTTCTGTAGAGTATTGGTTAGTTGATAGCTGGTTTTGATTATATATATATATATCTATAGTGAGAACTGCGTAAAAGAAAGTCGAGTGCAGGCCACTCCAGATATTTAATTAATACTATGTTGTGCTTTTTTGTGTTTTGTGCAGTACGGTTTGGTACGAGCTGTTATGCGGAGAGTGGCCGTTCAAGGGGCAACCACCGGAGTCGATCATTTGGCAAGTGGGTAAAGGAATGAAGCAACCTCTTGCCAATTTGCAAGCTTCAAGGGATGTTAAGGTTTGTGCTTATATATTTCTATTATATAGTATGAAACCGAATACAGAATCTCACCATTCTGGATTAATACATTTATTTATGTATTAGTTTCTTCTTATTATAAATATTTTATATTGGTATTAGGATATATTAATGTTATGCTGGTCATTCCGACCGGGCGACCGGCCTGACTTCATAAGTCTGTTGAACAACACATTGAACAAGTTGCCGAAGAAACGTTTGGCTCGAAGTCCATCGCATCCAATCCACTTGTCGCGATCAGCTGAATCGGTCTTTTAAATATTAAAACCACTCAATCAATCCACAAATATATATATACAGAAATATATATAAATCGTATAATTTCTCTTGCCTACTTCGTTAAATAAAATAAAATAGGTCTCTAGAGCTGCACACTCTCTCGTATAAAACTAGAATTTTGATTATTGGTGCTAACTTAACCTCACACTTTAAAATCCAACACAAGTAGAAAACGATACAATTTTATTTTATTATTAAAATAATATTAATATAAAACGCACAATAATGTGTGCTGTTATTCGTTAAGTGAAACAATATAGTCTGCCATTTCATTTCAAATAGCGACTATTTTAGATCCAAAATGGCGACGTCCATTTTAATTTGACGATAGTATCATTCCGAATACTGATCATTGTAAACTTTTAGTGCATATTAACGCTGATTGATCACTTATATTCCAAATGGCGATTATAATTTAACATTTGATTACAAATGGTAATAAAATATGCTATAGCCATAAAATAGCGACGATTGTATACGTTTCGATTAAAAACGTTTACGTAACTTTTTAATTCAACGACGATTGTTTTACTTTTAGATTAAAAACAAACTGTTTAACTTATTCAAGATGGCGACGTTGTTTCAGTTTACGAATAACAATGGTTGTAAATATTTTAAATGCCCTGCATGAGCTTAAAATAAACAATTGTGATTTTAAAAATATGAGGGAAAGTTTCTCGAAAATATATGTACGACGGGCCCTCTAAACCCCAAAAATGAAGGGGAGCGGCAGTTCTTTATTCAATGGTTGTGTACTTCTCTGAACCCTTGTGTCAGTATTATGTCTGTGATTGGGTACTGAATTAATTATTAACTATTATTCAATATTGAAATAATACACCCTGTTCAGTTTATTTTGTTATTATTAATTAGGGCACAAGGGAAAAACAAGCAAAGTTTATTAAAATCGTAAAATTATAAACTATATAACTAAAAACTATGCATTTTTTAAATTTTCCTTTTACAGAAATACGAGTTTTCTAACGGTTTATTGTTTATTTAATTAGTATTTTTTCTGGGCTATGCTTGTTTTTTCCCTGTGTTTCTACTAATAAATGGAACATTTTCTTTCGATTTTGTGCACTGTAAGAATATACTTCGCCTTGTGAAGTGATTTAAAAAATAGGAATATACATTTGTTACGTTCAAGTTCCTAAGTAAAGTTTTTTTTTTAATTTGTAAATTTAAGCAAAAAATCTTTAAAATTCTAATAATAATATATTCTTCTGTGCATGTGGCATTCGTCTTAGAAATTTCTAGCAACATAGATCATTTTGGTTCAACTTTTAAATTCGCAAAATGCAAGTTTTTATTTTTTTTTATAAGTTACTACATTTTAAATTTAACAAACTCAGTGTTTACTAGTAATTTATTTCTTAACTTTATTGTAAATATTATACATAATATTAACATTAATTCCTGTTTTACCTCACACTTAGCGACTTTCAAAATATTAAAGAAAATATTGAAATTGTTGACAATGTACATAAGATATGAATGCATTCCTCGGCGTTACTGCACTAGTCATTTCGCAGTAATCTGGCAGTAAGTGTGAAAAACATTCATTGATAATATGTAAATATAACACGCTGACAAATTAAAAACTATTTTACATAAACCGTTGAAGTTGAAATATAAATTTATTTATTTTGATTATTTTTGATGCTGTTTTTTGGTTTTGTAGTGCGTTTGTGTAAAATAGTTTTTTCTATGATTGATTATATTTTTGTTTCTGAAATATGTTAATTGGAAAACACATATGCAGTCAATGTTCACAAATATGAAAATTAGGTATTAATAAAATGTTATTCCACAAATTTCATTGTTTTATTGGATTCCATTTCACCAATTATTTTTCAGAGGGGATTTGATTCCCCACACTGGACAGACAAGATAATTTGTATTATACATGATACATTTTTAAAATGGCAAACAGATCAATTGAATATTTTACACCGATTCGGGGTTTCCAGTTCGTTCAGGAAAGTACGCGTAAATCGAGGGCTACTGTACTTGACGTTAAATATATATAGATCTACGCTATCTATCTATATAGAATTGATGGCGCGAACTGTCCGCTTGTAGTATTTAGTATCAGTTGATATTTACTTAAAATGCAATGACATTAAATCTCCGTCAGTGTAGTCAGCGCAAGAAGTAGAAGGTTCGGTTGACTAGACAATAATTTCACGAGCACATCAAACGGGAATGAATAATACATGGCAGCATCCTGTAAATTATCAAGTTGGCCGCGCGATTGAAGGACATCGACTTGCACCAGCTCGCTACTCTGACTGATGTGTATTCAAAACATTTCACACACACGACACATGCACTTACTCACACAACACATCCTAGACATGTCTTTCGTTTTCACTTCGGTTTCTCATAAAATGACACCATGTTTCCGACATGTTGATTACCTGTATTGTTATTAACTCTCCCTTGAAATCATCAAGACATTTCCGTAACATTTAAAGGATTCAGTAATTGTCTACTCTATACTTGTCATGGTTATTATTCAAAACTTAGTAGTATAAAACAAATGGCACGCAGTCGTATTATTAAAGCTAAGAAGACGAATGATAATACTAGCTGAAGACATTGGTGCCTGTACCTATGCTTGTATTATATATGTAATTGAATGTAAATTGTAATGAACATATATATATATATAGAATATAGGTAATAGTTGGTATGTAATTCGAATTTCATATTCGACCTGGTTTACATAGTAAAGTCACATTTTCCGCGTCGTCGCCTTTAGAATTGAGATTTTTCTTTCGTTTCCCACAGACTGCGAAATGACTGACTGAACTGACTGTTGTCACAGTATAGCGTAGCATCATCGATTGTTTGCAGTAATGCGTCAACAATGCGCGATAGATAAATAAAAGAAAGTGTTGCACTTGTTTGAACGAGTAGGTCAAACAAGATAACATACCAATTGTTATAGTGTTTTGTTTTCGCTTGTGATGCGATGTATTCTCACTTTATTATTGTTTCAGACAGAATCGCACGCGCGATTTCTGTGTCAACAACTCAACACTGCTTGACAATGAAAGCCAACAATTATAACAAATTAACTATAGAAATGTTTTATTATTCTTGTATGCAGTGGAATTCACAACATTCTTTCGCTTCTGTTTATTCAGTGTTCATTTAAATGGGCATTCCGGTAAATTATGGGCTCTAATCTTTAGCCGGTTTGAATAAAACAAATATTTTCGGCTTTAAATCAAAATTTATGGAAACTTCGAATATGGAGATCTCAAATCGTATTAGTTTAAAAATATGAGCGTTTGAATCATATTAAAGATAGGAATGCAAATATCTTAGATGTATCAAAAATATGTTTTTGTTTATTTTATAGTGTATGGTGCTTGATTTTGCTTTTTGTCAGAGAAATGTATGTTAAATTTTAATTGGGTTTTGGTAATAAGCCTAATTTTTACTGAGGTCGTTTTATTATTTGAGCCAAATTAAAAAATACATATAGAATCAAAAAGTTATACGCCAAAATTATTTATATTTCACTGATGCAAGCTGGAAACATTGACGTTAACATCAATTTATGTTAATGCGTATACGCATAATGTATTAAAGCATTAATTTGAAAAAATTTAATCCTATATATTGGTTATCTTATATGCAAGAACATTTCCCAATATTCTAAGCTTCCTGTAAAAAAAAACCTACTCATCCGACAATGTATATGATTAATATACGAAAATTCGTGATCGCCGATCGAAATAGCATTGTTATTATTTTAATGGTACCTATATCCTAACTAGACAGATCAGTGTATTGCTTTTATTCGTTGTCATGGTAACACAACATCGATTATCATTGAATATTATCATTGGATCACGACCGCCAACATCGTTGCAGGTTCGGCTGTATGAATTATCGCCGTGCAGGTCCGCAATTAGATGTGATTTTGATGAGGGGACCGCCATTATTTTTAACGATACGACTTGGTCGAGACAATTTCGCATTTGTGCAAATCGAACTTCATCAGAGGTCTCACATCGCTTGATACTCAGAGTCTCAGAACTACGATAAGATGAGATGCTATATAGTCAGTATGCAATAATAATTAACTATAAAAGTCCGTTAGAGGATAGCATTACAACGGATATTTCGACATGCTGTGGGGTTCTATGGGAACTAACTCTTTGTAGAATTCAAATTGCCTCATTGATATTACTGAACAACTGTAGATCAAATTGTTTAAGGGCATCGTCTATTGTGTTAACTAAAAAACAAATAACCATCCACACTATTAACTTTACCCGTATAATTTTGATTATTATACATTTATTCACTAACACCCATACATTCAGGGGACCCCAAATGGATATTTCCATTAAAATTTCATGGTCGATTTTTGTTGTAGTCATAATATATAAAAATCTATTTTGCACGATTGAACATTTATTGTTCGAGCAAACACATCAAAAATACGAATAAATTGTGCAAGATAATAAAAAGGACGTTGGCCATTATGTATAAGGTGGTAAATCTTGTATTGATAGGTTCGTGGTCAAACAAAGCATAAATGTTGATGAAGAACAATAGCTCTTCGTATACTATAAATAAATGCGTTTAAACATATGCGCAAGTATAATGCGTAAACACGCATCACGCAAACACATAAAAACATAAAGTTATATATGCACGCAGCATGAAAAACGATTGGCGGCTATGCAAAACACATAAATTTATAAACATCTTTCAGTCAATGTTCTATAACGCATCATTTCTCTCTCGCGTTAGAAAATGAGCGACAAGTGCGAATCTGTTGACAATTGTTCGGCTAACCAGAGCGTGTCGGGATTAAACTGCTACTTAGCCACGCACACATCGACATTGTAATATGCGATACAGTTTCTACTCTGCCTTTGGTTCTTAGTTTTTGTTTGAATATATAATATTTATCGATGGTTTCACTATACCCGTTCTTACTGTCGCGAAAGAAAGTATTATTTGATTAACGGTTTACTTATACTAATTGCAGTATCAGACACGATATGCCTAGGAGCCTAGGTCAATGATTACTGATGCGATCTCAGTCAAAAATTCGCATTTTGCAAATTGAAATCTCTATTTCGCATTTTGCTTTAATTGTTTACTATATATACACATTTGTAAACCGTATATGGCTTAAATCTATTTAAAAATTAATCCATATTGCGGAAAATGTGGTCCTTCTGTAAACCGTAATGAATTCATGAATAGCAAGATAACCATGTTCATGTTCGCTCAAGGAACAGAAGGCACACAAAACCATCTAAAGTTAACCCACGTTCCAAGAAAAAGCAAGAGTAGACGTTAAAAATGTCTTCAATGACAACAGAAAACAACGTTAACAAAACAAAAAGAAAACATTTTCGCCGACCATTTCAAATAAATAATAATAAAGAGAAATAATAAAACACACAGCAGTAAATATCCAAGGTCTACTGTTGCGCACAAACGAAATTAAATACATTTATATAGTAATACAACATGGACACTACAAGGGTAGAACAAGCAATATATTCACGACTATATAATTAAATGTGCATTTGGAACACAATATAGAATAATACTACAAAATGCAGCGACAAGGCTTTAAACAGTGCCTTAATTATGTGCGATTGCAAACCTAAGGTAAAGCTACCTAAACGTGACAATGTTGGTTGTTTTCATGTAATCGTCCTATATATATATATATATATATATATATAGAACAATAATATGTATGTAAATGAAATAGGATATGCGACACAGATAGCACCGCAGTGTAGACAGACAGAACAATATAATGGGTGGCTGGTGTTTCTTATTTTTGTTCTTTTATTTTACAACAAAAACAAACGATACACATCTTCAGTATATGCGCGCCGCGCGCGTTGCGTTTTTCAACTGTCAACCAGGGTAATTTATGAACGTTCATTGGTTGATTAATGTATTGCGCGCGCATGCGCACCATTGTCAATGCGTGCGCGTGACAAACGCGCTAAATTCAAATTGACAATTGATAGCAAGTATATAACTTTTTGATTTTCTTATTTATCATACTGCTCACTAACAATTAAAATACATTAAACATATTAACGCAAGTTTAAATTATATTACCAAACTGGTCCCATTTTCTATTTGAAACAATCAAAAATAGGAAAAACAACAGATATAATGTGTAATTACAATCTAAGGGAGGATTAGATGGGTTCACGCGCGTAACGGAAATGGTAAATGGCGCGTACTATATAACGTATTAAATGCCAGCAAGTTTCCGTTTGAAGAGTCAGGAAATTTTCCAACATAGGTAATAGAAAAATCGTTTTCTACTTACCTGACGTGATTTACATCTATACTCTGGATTCAAAGTTGTAAATTCTGAAACAAAAATTAAATATGTAATTCAAAGCAATTATTTTGTAATTCGTAGCTTATAATGACTCCGATGGTATTTAAAGATTGTTTATTTTGAGCATTAAATATATAGTCCTTGTTTGGTAGTAACCGCTTGTTGATCCTACTTTCACTCATGCCATCGTATTAGTCTCTCTCTCTCTCTCTCTTTCTGTTTATACTACAGTGGGCCCTACATAAGTTTCACTTTCGGACTCGTATGAGTCGAACAGTTGACCGAGAAATTGGTTGAAGAAAAACAACAAAATAATATGATCACATGTAACGCAAGGTTCAAGAATTTTCAACATAATTGCATCATAACAGGCAACGATTATCAAATGATTCAAACAATAATAATTACCATTTTTTGCCCCCTAATTCTCGACTTCATAAACGAATTTTAAAGACTATGTTCTAAAAGAATATTTATTTTTTATATATAATATACGCATAATTATTACATATCTAAATACTACTACCGGAAAAATATGTCCAACGATTTCAAAATGGCCGTTTATATTCGCAGCATGTTAAATGATCCTTCATATGTTTCATCTCAGGATATGAGGTTATAAGCTTTGACTAGATGTGGACAAGAGTATAAAAATTAAATCGAAACCAATTTATAACAAATTTTACGTTGGAATTTAACATTATTCAATGGTGCATAGACAAATTATAGCTATATGTGTATTTTAAATCGTTGGATGAAATTTCAACGATTTTTATTATAGTTTGGTGTCTCGTGACAATCTACAGCACAACACTAGTGCCATCCTACAGCGTTATTTCACCACACTGATAATGACCTTGATTTATGAAACGCGCGTAAGACCGATGATGATTTCTTTTTCGTCTTACGTAATCGGGCCAGATGCTGCAGGCTGCAACGAGAAATGTACTTTGGGCAACCCAACCAAACGAGATTTCTAGAAGCAGAACCCACACTCGATCGAAATTGATACACGTGCATCTAAAACGATGATGCATCATCATAGAACCATCAGTTTAGCCACCATCATTTTCATAAGTGGATTATAAGCTCAAGTTAAATAAACATACGGAGAAAATGAACAAACAAAATTAAAGGTAATAGAGCTTATTGACACAAATCATAGAATTAATTTTATAACGGAATATTACAATACAAAAAAAAAAAATGAATTCAATAAAAAATTGATTGCAAAAATGTAATAAGTCTGGCTTATATGGGTTTAGTGACCGCGCTGAGCGGTAAACTTAAAACAAATCGTTCTTCATTACTCATTCGCTATTTCTTAATTAGCAATTGTTTTCGACAACTTGTATACCTTCAACTTATACCAACACACACACACACACATGCGCAAGTGCATACACGCATGTTAGCTACATGGAAAAACGAAAACAGAAAAAATGCACAATTCCCACGCATGGGGCCGATTTTTCACTTTAACTTTATAATTTAAATAGACATTCTAGGAGCGGCCTAAACAAGGAACTACTTTTGATATTGTCATTATTATACAGTATATATCTGTGTAACTTTTTGATTACAAATAGTCATCCTCGTGTTACTGAAGCTGAATCAGAAATATTATAAAACGTTCAGGTGTTGGTGGACATTTATTTATTAACTTCAATGATTTTCTTGTTCATGTACATTTCTTATCTTTTGTCCTTCAAATTATATTACTTAAACATTTTTTTTACCACCATTTTTTGCCTACTTCTGCCAATATCGTTGATTACACCTATTTATGATGTCATAGTTAAAAATAACGATTATTATTATTATTGATTTATGTCTTAGAATAAACAGAACATATTGAGTTATATTTACATCTCTAGATTCAAATGCAGACAATGTCGTTAATTTTTCAACCATCTTCACACAGGTAAATTGTAGAGAATAAACCATTTCATCGCAGGTGTCGCAAAAGCGAATGTAATAGAAATTAAGTATACAAAGATTAAAGCACTGCCATAAATATAATACTAATCTAACAGGCAGATATAATTTTACTTCCAATAAAATCTCGATTAAATTTTTTCGTGATTACAATACGTCTTTGACTTAATCCAAGAAAGTAAAAATAGATTGGTTGTTTACATATTTGAGGTTCTTACTAATCAGGGACCTATATGAATATATATGAAATTGATGTAGCAAAAAACGGACAAATAATAGCATAATTAATTATGAAATAATAATAATAATCGCTATTAAATACAGCATAATAAATAAGATAATTATAAAAACTATTAATTACAATTAAGATAGTTATGGTTGTCAATAATAATAAAAGCTGTAATGATCACATGTTGAAGAGCTGTGCCGTAAAACAAGAAACAAGGAAAAAACTGTAATAAAACAACGCTCATAACATACAAGTTCTAGTACAGCTAATAAAGTCGGCTAAATCGGTAAAAAGTAAGGCAAAAACATTCAGTCATTCACACAAAACGAATAAATTTCATGTGGTAACTAAACCTGTTCTAAAAACATTCAATGTCCATCTCTAATTTAGATACTATATTAACGCTTCATACCGTATTTAAAATCAAATCATCTGGAAAAACGAATGCTAGAAGATGAATCGACACCGTTAGATGGCATTCCTATCGCCTTCAGCAATTCATATGGCATTACGTAAAAAAATCTTTCATCTTTCTTACAAACGAATAGCTTTCGTTTTTATAATTTTTTGTCTCTAATGCATATTACAATTAAAATTGGGTTGGTATGCATAATTCATAATAGCCGCCAAAAAGTAGGTTGGCAATACGTATGGGATGTGAAGTTAGTAGTCGATTTAACGAACGTTAATGGTAGGCGTAGAGCTGTCATTGGAAGTGTTATATAACATAATTTGTTATTAACAAATAAGTGTATTCTTTGAAAAAGTGTTATATTTTTAAACCCTAAAGCGAATTCAACTACATGTCTACTACTAGTTAACCTTTAACATTATATGGATTTTAAATAAATTTTCCTCAATAAATTATATTGTTAAGTAGAATATAATTGTATGTGAACAATATAAAATCAAAGTATTCTCATGAACAGATACTATGTTTTGCTTGATATGAAGTTTTAGTGTCTAATCTATGTTTTTAAATGTTGTGGCTGAAGTTTAAAAAATTGTGGGTGAAACGTGAGAGTGAAGTATTAATATAAATATTGATATAGTATATATTTTATGTTACGCGACTTGATACTGAGGTTTTAATTGCAGATTCTTACAACTGTTTAAAAGATAATAATTTGGAATCAAAATGCATCTGACAGAAAATTCAGCGGTGAAAAAACTAGCTACAAATGGCGAATTAGTTGTAAAGATGTGGCATATTTTTTGCCTGATGTGTTTAATGTTTTAGTTTTTAATTATTGTGACAAATTTGTGTGTGAAAAATGAAAGAGAAGTATTACTATATAATAATGAAATATATGTTGTGTCACACGACTTAAAACTGAGTTTTTGTTACAGATTCTTAAAACTGCGTAGAAGATCTGGAAGAAAAATCTAGGATGGGCTGAAATATAACAAATTTGTGGGTGAAAATTAAAGAGAAGTATTATTATATAATAATGAAATACATTTTGTGTCACGCGATTTAATACTGAATTTTTTGTTGCAGATTCTTAAACTACTTAGAAGAGTATGAGTATCAATTTTTATAAAAAAGTCTAGTGCAGGCCATAACAGATATTAATTCGGTTATACATATGGTAAGGATTTGAATTGACAAGATGTAATCCACACGGCTATTGTAAGTTTATCGCCCATACGAGCACACCTTGAAAATTACAGACGAATTACTAGCATATAGAATTAGTATTCTATATCCCATATAATACAACATAACATTAATTGTTTGAGAGATATTTGTCACTTTCGCTTTCAGGGCCGGTTTCAGTCCATTTGCCGGTTAGCCCACGCGCGCTGCAACAAGTCACCGACATATCTCAAACATATGTAACCAGTGGTGGTACAGATAGATAAAATAATTTAATTACATACCGCGGTTGCGGCGCGCACAGGCCAGACAACGCCCTATTTCTACGTATTCTTTAGTTATATGTAGACGCATAGAATATATATTCTGTACAACAAAGACCGCCGGAAAAATGGTAAAAATGTGCATACACTATATGTTATGAGTTATGATTGGAAATAAATAAATCACGCGTGTAACGTGACAGACAAATATGCCGACCCGATTGTCCTACATTTGTACTTATATGCTGCACCTAGGAAATATATTATTTGATTAAGACATTAACAAGCATTTCTGATGTGTAACAATGCGAGGAGCAGTTGGCCATGACGAACTTAACAAAAATTCAGAATTTATTGCATATATACTATAGATATTATGGAATATTTTTGCGCCATAAGAAATACCGTATGGTAATTAAATTATTATTACATGTAGTGAGAGTGTGAAACACTTCATATAAATACTCAAAATACAGAATTAAGTAAGATATATCAACGACGGAAATGGAATATAATTTCTTAAGGTTGCGTTCGAAGTTCTCATGGTGGAAAACTCCACATTCTGTATTAAAATGTAAGGAAAAGGGGCTATCCGACTAGATACTATCTAAAACTTATTATACATGCCATAAAACTATCTGGGAATTGTAAGTTTGAGCAATGTATTCTAAAATAGATGTTTACACATATATTTCAGAATATATCGCTCTAATTTAGTATTTCCATATAACTTAACATATATAGTAAATTTTAGACTGTCTAGTCCAATAGTAACTTTTCACGGTGGAAATCTTCCGTATTTAGTTGTCACCTACATTTAAATACAGTAAGTTTACTAAATCCGGTAAAATGGCATATTTTTTAAATTATAGTTTTACAGTTAAAGTAATGTAAGCTTATCTAAATTTTTTTACAGTGTACTGTATAGTAGAAAACTTATTTTTCTAACGGTTTTCAATACTTATTAATTTTTATAACGAATACTAAACACTAATAATAATAAAACAATGATTATATATGAACAACCATTAATTAAAATTAATTTAATGACATGTTTGTTAATTAATTTTATAATTATGTACTATCTGTCGAAAAAATATTATGCACTATTACAACAACTTAGATTTATGTTTTCTTTGAACGTTTTCATTCAATTGTGTAAATGCAGCATGCATAGTGTTCAGCGGATCATCAGGTATAAATCATATAAATACACACAATCGCAAACACACACACACACACCACACACAGGTACAGTCAACAACATAATTCTTTATCTGTACAGTCGTATATTCACGGTTGTCAATATCGGACACACCTTACATACTGACTGAACATCCCTTTATTATTTCTGTATGTTTGTTTCTGTATCTGTGTGTGTGTGTGTGTATGTTGTTTCGCTTATTGAACAAAAAAAAACCGCCATCTTGTTGCATAGGTCACTTGATTTATAAGTGATCGGTGTGTTCGATGTGCGCTCTTGTTGAAAGAACAGAGTTAGTGTAGGTTACGGAGGGGTCGTTCTGTATAATTATCGGATTAATTTATGCTGTATTGTACCGAGCGAGCGATACTTGTTCTGATTTTAATTATTTTTCGAGTAAAAATGTTGGATCTTGTTGTTTTGTTGTTGGAGTACGGAGACTGTTAGGTCAGCAGTATTAAACATTTTCCTTCTACATAGACAAGTTATATATTATCTTAAGATTGCAATACTTTAAATTTGTTTCGTCTATTCCTAGACCAGTGCGCTTAGCAGATAATAATAGCCTATATGATATTTTCTGGTATTAAATTATTTATTTTTTGGGTGTTTCAATGATTTGGGGATCATGTATCGTTTTAGTACCTACTTCTACAAGTGTATATATAATGAATATTTGTTAATCCATCGAAATGTGTATCAGATAACAAGACGTGAGTGATGTATGACATTTTTCTGGGTGGTTTAGACTAATCTGTTCGGTGACCGCGAAATCCGTAAAGACATGTTGCGTAAGACCACCGGGCTTGCAACGAAAATACTGAGAGCCTGGAGCCATTATACCAATACGAATAATATATTCACAATCACACACACACTGAGTACATCTGATATTCCTTTGTCATGTCAAATGTCAGACTAAAAACACTTATCACCAAAAATAATCTCGATTTATTTTAAATTCCATCGTTCGTTAGACGTTTTTGAAACATTTTTAGTTTCGTCTTTCATAATATTACAAATTTATAACATAGTATATAGAAGATCTTTTTAGCTCGCCGTACGAACTACATAAGAGCTAAAGCAAAATTTCCATCCTAAAATGTGTACTCTGTTCGTATATAAGTTTATCTGCGCTATAGAATAAATATTTTGACTTACGTATCTACGCCAATGTGTTATTATTTTTACTGTGAACCGGTCTTACGTATGTGATATATATTTATATAAATAAAAAGACAAATACTATTTACTTACAGATGAATTAAAAACATATTTGTACTGGTCAATTAATAACTAGAATATATGTAAATAGTCGGGTATATGTTAAACACAGATAGCATCATGACATTGCCAATTATTTCTATCTTTGTTCATTAAACGATAATCACTATTAATATATTACCATGCGTCTAAAATAAAAATCTAAAATAACTATTTGTAAATATCATAATTAATAATTAGAAAAATCTGTATGCGAATTAAATATTTAGTTACTTGTTGATTGCATCATTTTTTGTAAATCATATTTGAAAAACGTGTATCTTAACCTGTAAATTAAGTCGATAATATCATAAACTGTACAGTGACTCAGAGCCATATGTGCGCATTGAAGCAAATTAGGTAGATTTTCGATGCTCCTCTAAGATACATTTATTCACTGGACTGAATCAGGGAGATTATAAGTTTTATTACAGTTGGAGAATACTTTATTTATTTTAAACATATAAACTCTGTTATTAGTAGTAGTACCACGACGTGTCATTGCAAAATCCATTTTATTGACAAGCGAGGCTTAATTAGTCTCAACCTAAAGGAATCCTCTACTCGTACTTAAATTAAAACTAATATAATCTAAAATATTACATTTTCTGCATTTAAACAGAGTAATAAGTCCTCGCTCACCCAATAATGAAATATTTTCATTAATTAATCCATTTAAAAAAATATTCTTACTCTTAATAAAAGATATCTGATGCCACAAATCTATCCACGGGCGACTTTAAGTATTTAAACATAAGACATTATAATGAATTCTCCTTATAGTTGGTGCACAGGTAATGGAAGATTTTGAAATCAAGATAATCAAATCCTGTCGAGAGTAAGAATTAAATCCAAACAAAGAAAGAATCATAAAAAGTACATTGTCAAATTTAAACGGTGCCTATTTGTGAAACCACTCATTAGGTAATCTTACAAAATAAAACGTTAGTTTTTAACCCAGTTAAAGTAACTTAATTTCCAAAATAGAAATAAAAAGTGAATGCTGTAACAAAAGATCTTTTTATTGCTTTCGCCTTCTCATGGTTATCCATTTGTGCCTGTGTGTGTGTGTGTGTGTGTCTGTATTTTTTCTTCAATGCAACGTTAACTAATGTATTGCATTAAGTAATTTTTGTTGTCAATTAATGTGAGTCATTTGCGCTCTGAGAAAAACGTAGCCACTATATGAATGGTACGAGTGAGGGAATTTTCTAAGCGCGTGCAAAACACAATGCTTTTGTAATTAAGTGTTTCTACATGATTTTTACGTGTTTTGTAACGGAAATAGCCACAAAAAAACGTTTGAGTAAAGAGTTCTGTTTGTTTACTAAGCCAAGGTTCAGCGGATATTTGTCATTGAAAACAAATGCGTATCTTGCAAAAATGTTGCATATTCTACTGTTCCTATATGTAAGAATTCGATCATTTTTTCCTTCTATTAGTAGCAATGCTATTTACCACGTATGCATAATTATAGTTTCTTGACATATGACATTCATTTAAATCAAGTCAGTGTCAACAAAATGTGCTAAAGCTAATGTCGTACTTTGAACGGGAGAAAGAGAATAATCGATCTCTAATACCTTTAAGAGCTACTTGAAGTATATCATATTTTCATTACAGTTCAAAGATCTAATATACATATATTCATAGATAACGTCATACTTTTAGTTACATTGTTTCATGACGTACCTTGCTTGTCCAGTGATTTTACTATATTGTTATATTTTTAGTGTGACAAATAGACAATATGAAGCCATAACTGTGAATGTACAATATTATTAACTTGTTAAGTGGAAATGTGTCGAACGTAAAATTGTGAATGTCATCAAGTAATTCTCTGACCCAGACCCCTCGATATACTCTACTCATAAAACCTGGAATTCTCTGATTTACAACAGAAGATGGAAAGTTGTGTATATCAACTTTATAGATAACACAAAAATACGATAAAATGTCTAACCTCTTACGACAAACTAATCAAATAAATCCCAAAATATTAAGAGCACTAATTGGGTACCCACGAACACCTATAAGGTGTGTTTTTTCGGACACTAAATTTATAATTAGTTGACAATTTAATCTGATTAATGCAATGTACCAGGTGCGTCCTTATAATGGCGTAATTTTCTTAGGAGAGAAAGTTTGAATCAAACTATAACATATTCGGTTATACATATAATTCGCACTTATAGTATTCTATATATGACAATCAAACCCACCATTTGATCAAAATTGCAACACTTAACAAACGGTGTCTTTTGTTTAACAACTGACGGTAACTCGACTTATATGATTTCTGTCATACGGATGGCCCAGTTATACGTGGGAATGATTAAACTATATGTATATGAGAGTATATGTCATTTGGCTTCTAAGAAATATTGTATGATGTAAGCATAATTAAAAATCTATTGTTACTGTACCGTTTTGTAATGTTGCAACAATAATCTAAATTATTTTCGTTATGTTTAATGATGGGATTCGTTTGTAAGAAAAATATGTGTAATATTTAATATTTTAGTTATTTGAGATGCGAAAGATTCTAATGCAATTATTCTAAACCTAATATATGTATTCTTAGTAGTGATTTTACTTTACACTATTAATTGCGAAATTTTAATAACTGTTTTGATATACTTGTTAAACATTAAAGTAAAACAGGAAAAATATTGAAATAATCGTCTTGCATTACAAATGTATATAAATAGCAGTTCATATCCACCGTATTATAAATTATAATTATATACTGTAAGTTGAACAATTATATTTATATTAAGCGAATTGTCTAAATATTATGACTGTATGGCAACTTTACATATATCTACTAAATCGTAGAATCGCTTTATACATTATAAAAGTTCTAAGATCCATTACGCGACGTTAACCTCTGCTAATGTTGTTTAAGTGCGTTAATCAAACTCATCTAAGTATCCGTAGTAATAGCGAACCTCATCAGTCACTCGCGGTTAATAAATGGGGGGCGGCGTGGTCATCAGGCGGCTCAAAACCACTACACTTGCGAGCAAACGTGTGTGTAGGTATATCAGTAAAACATGGAAATGCCATTTATGCGAGGAAAATAACACTCGTATCTCATAAACACATAGATATATGCGCGCGAGCTTCGTGTTAATGCGCACGCGCAACTATGGATATCAGGAAAGCACGATCACTCAGTCCAATACTTACACACATACACAAAGATTCACTAATAGGTGATATGCGAAGCTGTCTTTTTTTTGTTTAAATACTTAATCGTTAGTGTTGCCAACATTCTTCGCAATAACTCACCGTCGAAGGGGCGCACTAGTACTTCTTTTTCTTATGTATATACGATGATTATTAATGACAATTATTTTTGTAGGCGGCGTGCGACGACCTGGTGTGAGAATTAAAAGGTTTCACATATGATTTTAATTGAAATTGTGTATTGTATGGGAGTACACATGCTGCGCCGTTTATATCTCATATCTTTCACTTGAGATTGTATGGATTTTATTTTTTTACTTATTACAAAACGATTAAATCAAATTTATTGGTTTCGAAAATGAAAGTTGAAAAATTAATGATTCTTAACTAATATATAGGTTATACTGTAAGAACTGTAAAAATCTGTTTTATAAATGATACATTTTCACAGATTTGTTGTAAGGCTGTCATTTTGCTAATTCTTATTTCGCTAATGATTATCTTATTTTACTCCCATAAAGGAAAGATTGTAATCATAAATATTTTTAACGGAAATACACCTTTCCACTATTTATATTAATTAATTAAAGCTTTTGTTATTCCTGGTTAGATTTAATACAAAATGCTATAAACTGACGTAAAAGAAAAGAAAATTTAAAAATATTTAGTATAATTAACAGTATGTATATTTAAGTGCAAATTTGGAACGAAATTTGTTTAATGTCTCAAGACGGAAGAGATAATTGAGACAAGTAAATATATATATATATATAATTGTAGTGAAACTAAAACATTGAATTGTGGGAAAATATCAGTTGAATTTTCTAGTCATGGCTCCAGTCAAGAGTGCAAGTTGCCAAACAGGATTTTGTTCTAGTTTTTTGTTAGTGGTCTACATTCTACAACAAAATGACATTACCGACCAATTCTCCAAATGGTGTTCATGTTATTTAGATGTTAAACTAACCAATAAAAATATCCAAATTATAAACGAATTAAACTAAATGTGAACCAGATCTTTTTTATCTCTTTTACTTCTACGATTTAACGCAGCATTACTGAATTTACGGTAGTAATAGTTTCCTCAATCAATTTCGCTATTCAACTACGATAACCAAAGTTAATCAAGGCAAATATAACTTTCCGTTTAATATGTAATAAATTAAATTAATACTGCAACTTATCATGTTTCCATAATTTGCAAAAAATAATATTGATAAATTCAAGTTCAACCCACATCTACGAACGAATAAGAATATTAATGTTATCATTAGCAGTAATTAGTAGAAATATTGCAGGAATCCTGCCGGTGTGTGGTCGAAAGAAATGAAATTGAATGCAAATTTACATGAATTTCTACAATTTAATAAATAAATAATATATTAAATATTTATTTATTTATAGTACCTCATATTACTGTATAAGGTCAACATGATATTAGTTCAAGTTTAAAATCTGTTCTCATTTATGTTTTCCTTTATTTGAAAAGCGCGCGTATCCCCGTATACTGTATAGTGAATCATAGATGTATTCATAGCAATCACATATCATTACATATTTTAATATGACATCTTATATATCGTATATGAAATCATCAATTGTCTTAAAAAGTGTTCAATGAGAACTTTCACTGTTCAATAATAACTGAACAATAGCGCCCACAGACGTGTGTGCACGTGTTCAAATGACATACGCTTAAGTGTAAATGAATTAAGTGGAATTATGAATTTTTATCGGAATGCTCCAGAAGAAAAACTAAAGTGCTTGCAGTCAGTGTGTTATAGTTGAGTTTTTCTTTTGATTTATAAAGTGTTGCATTTAAGGCTTGCACACGTAGAGTATTGGAATTTAATAGCACCGGTGTGATAGCACAAAGAATTCTCGTAGAAGCAGGAGCGTGCCGAGCCGCGCCGTGCAGATACATATATATTTCACAAGAAAAATACTTAATTATTTTTCTATGTTACAACCTTTTTTACAGAAATGACTTCCCGTATTATTTTCAATTAACTAAGCCCGGCCGATGATACATCGAATTAATTACACGGCTCCATTTTCTTCTGCGCGTATAAATCAACTTTAAAACAATGCTACGTTTTTTATACTTCTATTTATGTCTTATTAATAATATATATAGACAACCGCAACAATTAATAATGCGAAAGCCAAACCTTGGTAATACATTATCATAAGATTCTTCGTCATCTCACTGGGATACGTTCCAAAACCTTACTTTAGAGTAATGAAAAAAACACTATTTTCAAATTGTTCAACTAGTGTGCAAATACTTAACTCTACTCCAGGCAAGGTTTTGGACAGTACCCTTGAATTTTTTTTTCGAGGTACGAAAATTCCTAATATCATCAGGAAGGTAGCGGGAATTCAATTTAGACTTACAAGAAAGTTTTCATAGTAATACGTATACTACTTCATATTAGTTCTCTATGATAGTTATACTGTTAATACGTTTGTGTATTGTATTTTGTGAATGAACGGTACATTTTTTCTATTAACATATTTATATATTCATATTTTTTTATTGATTGATTGACGCGACAACAATATGATGATTTTGTTGGTGTGTATGTAGGCGAATTGTGTTCAGACACAGTAAGCGGTCCTTGTGTATTCAGTTTCGGTCAGCCCCCGCGTATTATATGTTAATACGGCCCTGTACTGTGTCTGTAGTACAATGGAACAAAGCCGCACCCCCTTGTCTAGATAATTTTTAACAAACTAGGTCTGGTCCTTTTTGTCATCCAAGATAGATCCTCTTAATATTTTTAATGTTTCAGGTAAAAATAGTCAAAATTAAAACAATTATTCATGACATTTAGCAGAGGTAATAATTAACCAAATTAGGCAATATAGCATTTAATCACGCGTATATTTTCTGTTTTCCGTGTATAAAATGAAGTGCGAAGAAAACCGCTACTACAGGCTCATATACAGAGAGCTCGTAGTAACGGTAATGATTTCAAACATACTCAATCACCCAACCAACATTCCAGTTTTACAAATTATAGTTTTATTTATTACTGTACATGTTTGTAATTTACCCATACATATCGCCAGGAGTATGGTGACCATATTGTGATTATTGTGAGTAGGTCGACATCAATGGATACAGATTACCAAGGACTTCAAATATGTGGTTTCAATTACTTTTTCAATAATTGCTTCTTGGATTTACTTACATACAGATATGAAGTTCGCATAGATAGTGGTTATGACACATGCGTTCTACGATTTTTTTATTTACTTCGAATCATAGGTATATTTAATATTCACTTTAAGACCACATAAAGTTAACAGATTATTGGTAAAATAACTTATTAGTTCGCAGTTTCGCTATGAACTATTAAGGGGGTCGTCTACTGTACTAAATATGCAGAAAATATCCAAATAATTAACGTTATTTCCTCACCTTATCCAAACTAGGACAGAATGAGAAATCTGTCGGATAAATGACTATAAGATGTTTCACAATGACAGGTTACCTATCATAGTGATAACACGCATTGTATTCTATTTCATGCTATGAGCATTCCCAGGTGTTATGCCAAACGGCCAATATATACGATTCTGTACATATGCACACATTTTTTTATGTAAAAGTAATTGCGTACGGTGTTTATTAAGTTTTAAGGATATTATAGAAATAAAAATAAATAATTGTATTATCTCTTTGTAAGGCATTGTAAAAATAGTAAATAAACGCTTTGTATCGTGTTGCAAACAAGTTTGATCGCATGTGACGTGTGTGTATATATATATATATATATATATATATATATATATATATATATATCTGTAGAGGTCAAATCGTTTGAATTGGTAACCATGTGTAATGATTACAGAAAAATTAGTAGAATAATTAGTCGGCTAGTAAAGTAACCAGGTTGTTGTAATCCGTGTTGTAAATGGAGTCGTTTAGCTAGTAACGTTGCTATGTTAATGGTTATA
Source organism: Leistus spinibarbis (assembly GCA_933228885.1). Classification (NCBI taxonomy): domain Eukaryota; kingdom Metazoa; phylum Arthropoda; class Insecta; order Coleoptera; family Carabidae; genus Leistus; species Leistus spinibarbis. The sequence continues at coordinate 11,819,662 of OW121795.1, forward strand.
TGGTGTAACTAGCTAACTAAGTACTATGGCCTTACACATACCCATATGCAAAACTAGATAAAACATTACTGTACATACATATATTGCAAATTCATTTGAATACTACATACTATCAATTAACTAAAGCAATATTACGCAATTTGATCATGTTTTGCCATTTACCTATACCTACCAATACCAATGCCTCTTTAATTTAAACTTCAGAGCGAAAAATACCTCTAAATATAAATAACGTAGATGATGCTAAAGCAGAAAAAGATATTTTATATTAATTTAAAACCTTTTATTGAACTTTCAAAAATATCTTAGGTTATATTAGTAGTATAATCTTTACTGAACTTAATGCACCGGTATGGTGATTCAATTCAAGTAATCATAGAAATTGTATGATTTGCAAGGAGATTGTCATTTTCTGATCACAAAATGGAAGAGTAAGGATAACTAATAACGAACGATGAAATATACTTCTCATAATCATGATTACTTTGATTAGTTTGCTTACGAATCAGGATTCAAAGATACACGCCTTACATATGCTTTTGACAAAAGCTGCGAAATTTTAACAGTTTCAAAAATAAATTAGGTTATTCTTTCAATATATTTATTTATAATTGCTGTTATCGTATTAACTATAGGCATTAATTAAATAATATATAATAATTCAACGTTGTAAATCTTTAAAAAGATAACAATTTAATCTATCTAAATCATAACGATGTTATTAGTAAATTTAAGTGGATCATTCATAGATGTATAAATATCCGGGTTACCTAATTCTATTTGAATTTTATATTTAACGATAATCAATTAATTTTTAATTACATTAATCAAGGTTGCGAATGTGGCAAACCTACAGAAAGATGTGTAGAAAAAATAATGTCGTTATAGTTTTTACTGTTGATTCAATGTTAATAGTATACGCAGTCGATTTGGTCGTATGCCGTTTCTAATTTTGTTATTTTTAAAGAAATCTCAACGAATCTGTGTTAATAGTACACCGAAACAAATTAGTAAAGTCTGAGCTTCAAGAGAAAATTATTTAACTACGTTTATGATTACTATTTTTATATAAAATTATGTTTAGTTGACAATTTAATTTGCCTTTAAGAAAAACACTTTCGACAACCGGAAGCAAGTAAATAAAAAGTAATATACGTGGAAAGAAATGCTTTTAAAGCACATGATCATTTTAATATTTAAAGAAAGCGGTAATTAAATTATATTTGAAAAGCGCACGTATAGTGAAGTTGATAACCAGACACAACCAGAAACAATATAAAATTCAATACGTACACTGGTAAAAGTTATTGCGGAAGGCTTCCTAAACCATTCATATAAATACAAGTACTGATAAACTAACGCTAGAAAAATCGAATGTAACTTTACGATATGGTTGTCTCCATAACCAATAACAAAAATATGAGCATTTCACATGCGAAATATAATCAGCGTTTATATCATCAGTAACGACTGCTCAGCATGGTGTTATATCGCGAACATCCCGTATATATAAAATCATATTATATAAATAAGATTGTGCTAAACGATATTGACTGAAACACGCGAATACTTTTATTTTTGCTACGATTTTCCTTTTTTAATCTTTTTCAGGGTTCGACTGAAAAAACCCACCGCATAAACGCATAAAATTACAGGGCTAAAGCCGTGAAATTAAGTGCATTTTTTCCCATGCAAGATGCTTAAATTATAGCCCGAAAAAAAATGTAAATCGAAAACCGACATGCAAAGTTTGTAATAAAAACAAGATAAATAAAACATGTATGTTTTTGCTTTTCTCGGCAGTTTAAAGTATAGGCATTTGATGTTTGGTTTTAGGTTCAAAGAACACTTTTCATTTGTGTTGATGTTTATTTTAAAGGGTATCTGATATGAAGGTGGACACTTATGATATAGTTATACCTGCGATATTTGATAATCATTTGATATTAACAAATGTATATTATTACCATTTTAACATAATTGTATGTTAAGCATATTAATATGTGTGTTTAGAATAATAATATATGTTTATAAAAAATTTAAGAAGATTTTGACCGCAACTGTCATTGATAATTCGATGTTTGAAATAACAAACAATAATATATATTAGTACTTTTTCTTCGCTATACATACATTATATATATATATATATATATATATATATATATATATATATATATATATATATATATATATATATATATATATAAAACTCACAGTTTTCAGAATCAGGAAGCAATTAACGAATGCCAAGATATTTATATTTTCTTATTAGATTCCATAGCTAGCAAATATTACACGTGAATTTGTCTCAGTTTTTATAAGAAAGTCTGTGTTGGCCAGAACCACAACAGATATTCTCTTGTTATTCATTAGACCTTTCTATACAATCCATCCAATGAAAAGCATGTGCAATGAAAAAAGATAATAAAAATATATATGATCCCAACGCTTCATCAAAACTCATTAAACTTTACATACCAAGCAGCGCATTATTCTTTTTACTCTGAATTATATTATGAATAAATTGAAAGGCACATCAGGTGAGATGCATTGTTCGGGTAGCCGAATAATGCGTGAGTTGGGCTCGGTTTCGTGAGTTCGGCGACCGGTTGGCCCCCTGAGGGCCCTACAACGTCTGGGGCACCGCCCTACCACATGCATTATCCTCACTGGGTTCAAAAAACCCGGCACTGTCGTGGAATTTTTGGCAAACATTTCTGACTGCTGCTGATGCTGCTATTATGCTGCACTTGCAAAGAAAGCATTATAGCCAGCCACAGGTGCTGCAGTGCCTTTGATGGCAATGGCAATTGGTGGGCGATTGGTAAACGATTCTACATGATGGAATGCGTTAATACGATCATAACTGCAACAAAACCACGACGGACTTCGAAAACAAAAACAATGCGACGACTGTTGCCAAAATGCAATTTTGAAAAGTGAACGGACTCATCATCGGCATTCATATTTATTAAAGGTTCAGATTATTTAGTGCGTCATCGGGAATTTTATTTTATATGAATTTTCAGATCAACTTTGAGCTATAGTGGGTTGATAAATTAAAAGTGTTATAGATAGTGAAAGTCGAGTGAAGGCCACTTCAGATTTATGTGAGTTGATATTATAATCATAACTAAAGCATAACCTTGTTATGACGAAATATGTGTAGGTTAGAAAAATAGTTATTGTAGTTATGTTTTGTCGATATACAAAATGCGACATAACGTATAATTTTATATAAAATGGTTTTGAATCCTTTTGGGATTCGATCTGGTGATGGTATTCGTTATCGTCATTGATAAATAAGTTGGATGACTGCGCAAGAAGGACAAAAACTCGCTTTGAACATCGACAGTGTTTTGAGACAACAAGATGATAATAAACCAAATGAGAGCTCACCTGTTCAAGTGATGCGACTGTTAAGCGCGCGGTGAAAGTTCAAAAACGAAATGAAACCGAGCGTATAAAACGTACAGTTAGCGTGCACTACAACTAACGAACCGCTAAATATCGAACTAATGATCCAAACCAGTATCATCCGAACCAACCTCAGACAATCGAAACAAAAAATTGACAGAAATAAACAATTGTCTAACATATTGGCAATGTTTTTCTTTTTCGGTTAAGTTTTATTAAGTTTCACAACTTTTAACGCAATATTTATTATCCGAAGATGGTGCTATATATGTTCAAAAATATATGAAAATTGGATCTTTTTAAATGCAACACAAGACCTACAGTATTCAAATTATTTTTATTCACTGACAGAAACAGAAGTATATAATTTCACCGCTAGAGCTCGTTTATCACTGCAAACACCAATTTAGCATTTTTTTTTGTGCGATCATCTAAATTGTTATATAATAAAGCCCATTATACAATAAACTATAGTAATTAACTTAAAAATTCTGGTCACATTTTTTATGACATTTTTTTTGTAGATTTCAACTTTTTTTTGCGAATATGCTGCCTATTTTAAATTTACATGTTAATGGTTTGATTAAGTTTTTATTTGTGTGTGTGTGTTGTGCGTGTGATAGATTAAAAATAAATTGTGATTGGTGTGATGGGCGATCGAGGCGCCGTCAGGCGGCCAAACACTATAATTAAATGCACAGTATCAATAACTTTAACGCTTGTTAACTTTCGGAAAAACTAAACATCGTGTTGATGAGATTTGCATGTCGATAACAAATAATGAAAAAGAATTTATTTTTTAGTCGAAAATAACTGTTTTCAAACCATTCTGCATTCAAATTATTGACAGTATCAAATTTCTATAGAAATATTTTATTTTAAATAACTTATAACTGAATTTTGTTTAAAGATAAATTTATGCAAATTTTTGTCAACATAATTGAAATTTTTCCGAAAAATAAACCCTGTTATTATTGAATATTAAAATAATCGTCATTTAATAGAAAAAAATCCATTGATGTTTGAAGAGATAACGAATTTCTGTGCGAAAGTATATGTTGCTTTTGAGAATGTTAGAATTTGAGCGAATACTATTGCTCTTTGGAACATATAGTACGATGAGCTAAATAAATAATATATCAAAAGTATTTTGTAATAAAATTGTATATGAAAATAATTACAATATTTACTTATTTGATGTAAAGGTATTTGTTTGATTAGCAAAATGGATATGCGGCAAATAATGATCGGATAATTTTGTTATTGACTCTTGTTTATTATGATTTTTAATATCGCATCCGATAAGTTGTGAATCCGTTATCTAAAGAGAGTGTGCTATGGATGGATGAGTGCAGAAACGTCGCCATATTGGCTGATGTGTATGTGTGTGTGTGTGTTGGGTCAGGGGTCGCAAGTTCTCGCCCGCCCGGTGGGAGTGCTTGGCTCGTTCACAATAGCTTGAAATATCGCTACCAAACACCACCATGCCACATCACCTGAGGTCATGGGTCACGGACCATTAGTGCACAACAGGGCGACGCCATTTTTATACTATTATTATTATTATATACCTATATATGTGGTATGCGATGATGATGACCATATACAGTCAATATACACACACATATTACACTGGCATTGGCGATTTGTTCAAAATGCGTGAAATGCTATATTCCCAACGCAGCTTACCATTTCGCGAAACGGTACTTACAATCGCTGATCCTTAGTACTGTCGGTTACTGGGATCAGCTGCATCCTAAGGCTCTAACTGGATAATTTTTACGTTGTTCACAGACAGAAAGAAATATTCGTTTGAACTGTAAAAATAGTTAAATTTCTTTCATCTGTTTCCAGGTTAAGATTAGCATATAATTTTATGTTGAAATGGTGCAAACACTTATACATTTTCCTAAATTTCAAGCCTTATATATAAATGAATTAATTTAAGGCTTCATTTAGAAAAACCTAAAGCCAAAGTCTTGTTGGTACGAATTGCCTTAAAACAACTTATAATATCCAGAGTTTTTAAAAGATGTTTAATGCTATTTTGTAGCAGTATTCTTATCCCGGTTTCCGGTGCGCCAGAATCGGTGATCATGCCTACTAATAGGGGCCCAGAATTATAAGGCATACACTAAAATAAATTTAAATAATCAACATATTACACAGGATATATAAAATAATCGTATATGGAAACAATACCATGTCTTCTTTCAAAAGAAGAAGAAAGAAACAAGAATCATTTAAACGATAAAAGAAGCCGCCAATCACAAAATATATTTCTCCAGAATGACGATGCGGGTGCCAACAAAATATGCATATATAATATACGTTTAGAGAGAGGTGCGTAGACTATAAGTAATATGCGGGTAAAACATAACCTATAGTGCGGCTATAGTATAGGGTACTATATATGTATATACAGGCGTCGCAGTATATAGATGCGTGCAGTGTTTTAGCACGTGCGTGTTTAATAGCCGAGGTGTGCGTTTTGTGCATTTTTTCTACGCGCGATTTTAATTAAAATGGAAAATTACGGAGCGACTTGACTTTGTTGGTGTTTTATGATGATCGAGACGCGCGGTACCCGCGCGACACAACACCCATCATCTTACGCGGAAAAAATTAATTGACTATTGATTAGACGTGGGATTGACTATTTTGTGTCATATTTATTACCTCATGTAATAGCTGTAATTTACACTTTCCATCAATGGAAGTACAAATAGGGAATAATACAACAAAAATCGTTTCGTACGACATTTACATATATACTGAAGGCGGCCGCCATCTTGAATTCAGTTCTCCAGAAAGTTATTTTGAATTACGCAAAATCATTGCTATTTTATTCGCTAAGGAATGCTAGACGAATTTTGTAATTTTATATGCGAAAGTAAAACAAACAGATTGTAAATGGTAGTTTATTAAGTATTCGTTGTCAAAATTAACATATTATAAATAATGAGACAGGTGCTAATATGCAAATAATCTAAAGAAAGTACATAAATAATAATATTATTTCGAATCCATTCACTTAGCATACTGCCAATTTAATAGACTGAAAAAGCTAATTCGAACTTGGATTTTGAATATTTTCAATTTGTTGTTTATTAATTAAAACTATAACGCATATTTTAATTTGTAAGGAACATAGATTTTGTAACATAAATATACCGAGTGGAAGTTGGAGTAAAATGCGTGTTATTAGATGCACGCGTTTAGAGTCCTCGAGATTCTGATGTGTTTATTACGATACACCCGGTATTTTCGCTTCTGATTTATGTTTCCCTGTGAAATTACCTGCAATCTGCAACGGTGAGAAACACAAAATTCTCTATGTGCTCTTAAATAAGAAATAAATACAATAGTAAAGTAATATTTATATTATTTACGACTAAAGTTGCAAAATTTATTATTATTTATTGTACAGTAGAATGTATCGTTACCTAGACCAAGGTTTTAAACCTCGGTTACACTTACATAGTAAACGATTTACTAAACAAGCATATTATGCGCAGGCAACCAAAACCCCAGCTCGCTACAAATTTATAAAAACGAAGAAACAACACGATTTTCGTGATATGTACCAAAATGATAAAATAACTAGTCTACATTTTATGGCCAATGGGTTCAATCCGTAATATTTATAAAGAAATATAAAGTAGAAGACAGATGAGAGAAAGAATCTTTTAAAATTCTTGTGTAGTTGGCTAGTTGAAAAAAGCGGCGAGTGGATACATTTGTAATGTATGTATATCTGGGCTCATATTTCATATGTACGCAGAGCTAGGCGTCAGTTTCATTTGTTTTTTGCCTGTTATGTTAGCCTGCAGGCTGCAAGGCAAACGCCACCATTTATATATGGGCAACTTTGTAATCGTACCATACAATTTAAACTGTTACCATGTCAGAAGCGAATCAAATTATTTTCGTCATTTTTTGCACACACACAGAACAGAAACGCGTGCATCATTTGTAGATACAAGATTGTTATGTGTCTGTATGTTTTGTTTTTTGCATCTTTTCAATTTTTTCCCGTATTTAAGCGTCTCTGAAACACGCACTCTTGAATTTAATCAATTATACTCAAGTTATGATTATTGCGGTACTTGACAACGCTGGAGTAACTATTACTTATTTTTTGCTACTTACAAGATTATCATAATTTTTTTTGTAAGCTAACTTAAGCTTATTTTAACTGGAACCAACTGATTTTCGATGCTTTTTATAACTAATAAATATATATTAAGACGATTAATACCCTCATCAGACCTTTAGATTTAAATAAAAACTAGTTATAGGTATTTCTCCTTTCGTTTTTATTTGTCAATCACAGTTGTTATTTTGATACATTTTACGAGAATATTTTAATTCAATCGAATTTACTTCACTGTTTTCTGTTATAGTTCGTGTACAGTTGAATGCTATGGAATTTATACTTACAAATATGTAAAAATATAAATCGTTATCATTTATATTCTATTTTAAATGTAAATTTATACATATTTGTAATATTTTATGTTAAGTAATTGATAAGTATAATCAGCGATTGGCAGCATTACGGATCGAAGACTAACTGATGCGTTTGTGGGACCGAATGAGCGTGGTTCTGAATCACTTTCACTGTTTAACTCATCATTATCAATCAATAATAATGTTTAAAAGCATTAGTTTAGTTTAAAATAATTGTTATTGTGAATATGGTCCATTGTATATACAATTCATTTGTAACTACGCACTGGCAGTTCTGTGTATGCATATTATTTATTCTTTGAATACTAGGTAGGTACAGAAACCAATTTGTTTACAGGGTGGCTTGAAAATGTTGCTGTACTAATGACGGTCATTCTGGTACACGTTTTAAAATAACACACATCTTCACATGTAATTGTTGGTTTTGTTCAGTGATCAATCATACTTGACTAGGCTCGTACATACTTACAAATGCCAACGCAGAAAAAACGTAAATATAATTCGTTAACAATTCTTTTTAAATTTATCATCATTTTTCTTCTGTTATCACGCTTGTTTTCGCAGTGATTATACATAAACTTACTTAAAAATACCCAGAAACAATATAAATCATATGTAAATACATTTATTTTGTTTTGCAACATTTTTGAAATGCGCGCGTATAGTGAAGTTGGCTACAGAACCCTCCACACGATACAACTGTCAGATGTTAGTCAATTTTTCATGGCTGATACTGTTCTTGTGTGTTGTTAGTACTATTTAACAAGTTTGTGTGTAAAAATCAATGATTAATGTAATAATATAACAAATATTCGTAAGTACAAGAAAGATAATTATAATTTTTCCTTGGTTTAATTTACGCGTGAGTTTCTAATCTACGTTTTTGTGTATTGTGGCTGAAATATAACCAATTTGCATCTAAGAAGAGAAGTATACCTATACAATATTGAAATATATTTAATTTATCGTAAATTTATTCCAGTTTTTTGTTACAGATTTTTGAAGCAGTTTTTTTAGGAATAAAAGGTGTCTTCAGTTAAATTACTTATAAAATAAAATGTCGACTTTCATATAAGTAGTTTTCACTAGAAATATATATCCAAACTGCGAAACCAACCAATACTCTGAAATTGTACCATTTAGTTTATTATTTTATTACGTTATCAATTACTGTTTCTTCATTATAAAATATAGATTGTTTCAATGTATTCAAATATATTTAATATGTACTGTTTTTCAATATTTATTTTCAACAACCAGAATAATCAGATTCGATTGCGGGTAGTGTATAACCTGTACTACGTATAAGAAAGTAATAACAATTATTCATTCTTCATATTTAGTTTCCATGACTACAAAACATTTAACGTAAATCTTGTTTAAAAAAAAAGATATTACAAATTTCTATGACTACGGGTGTTAGTCTATAAATGCAACAGCAAGAAACAGATCTATAAAATATTGAAATCAGTCTGGATTGTAAAAGATAAAGTGCATCCTATGAAAATGCATTATATTATGTATATGACTCCACTTGCTATATGGCTAATATAAGTATACAGCGAACTAGGCTAGCGGGATAACTGTTAATCAGATTAAAGGCAAGAACGGTGAACCAGCGAATCAGCTACAAGATATCTGCACGATTAATCGTATTTATAGCCACATGATCACAGCCTAACAAAAATACTCACACAATATTGTATTGTCAAAATGATGAAGCCAATCTATAGTAAATGTTATCGAAAAAAAAAAACAATATCAAAACAAAAAATACATTTTCTATATCCCGGAAACACTTATTATATCGCCATCTCTGTCGTTCATTCTCATATTAATCAAACCTAATTAACTAACGGTGGGGTCAAGGGTCGATCATGAATTCCCCATATAACGGACGCCACTGTCGTCACCACGTGTACACGCGTGCTTAACTACCTTTCTGGAAAACCATCTGTGCTATTGCTGATTTTTACGGTGTTTACTTGGTGAAAACTCCAATTTGATTGGAAATCAGAGTGATCGATATAACGGTCACGATAATGCTGAAGGTGTTCCAGAATCGAAGCAATAAACTTTATATGCGTAACAACTGTTTACTTCGATCTAAATATTGTGTTTGAATTATTCAAGTGAAATTTATATTGATTACCGCAGACAAATAAAATTTCTCAGAAATTATTTGAAACATTTTTTATGAGTATAACTACCTCAATCAAGATTATAAGAATACTGAGCATTGTTGTTTCGCAAGATTCTATAGTTAATCAAGTGGTTGGAACTAATTCGTAAAAATACGCTTCTAATCGGATTTGAAAAAAAGAAAATTATGAGAAGAAACTTGACAAAATAGTCGCTTGTTGACAGCATAACAGATAAATAGTAAAATTGACTCAGTACTAATTGCAGAAATTTATCTAGTTGGTCTTGATCCATGGTAAATTAATAAAAATTTACTTATTTGCGTAAGACTTAACAAAATATAACCATCCACAGATGATATTTTTATCTACCTGCTCTTAGTTTAATCTTGACCTAATCTAATAAAAATTGACTCTTTCGCATAAGCTGATGATGTTTATTATCTAAAATTTAGATTCTAAATTATATGAATCCAGACAATAGAACAAATACATACAAATTTGCCCATTTCCATAAATGTTATGGTAGCAAAATGTTCGAAAATTTGATGATCAAGAACTCAATATGATGTTTTTAAATGTTCGTTTGTACTTGTTCTCTGAGAGCTAAGGCCATTTTGTGACTTGCACTATTTGGAAAAGTTTATAAAAAATCCAACAAAAATAAATATTTAAATCGGCTCGTTCGTATTAGTATAATATCAACAAAACGGGAGGAGCTACAAATTCTCAAAGATGACTTTTAATATATACATGTGAAAAATATTAAGCTTATAGATCGCTCTGTTTCGATATAGATATATGATTATTATTATAAATTTTACAAGTAAATTTGGTATGGTTATGAAGCGAAGCGTGTAGCGTTTTAAATTACATATAGAAATAATTTATTATATTATAGTTGTAAAGAATTCTGTATTAGAATTTATCCTAGGAGGAAATGTCATAGTGAACGTGAGATATTAGTTGATATTTATGTGAGACCATTCTCATTGTTTAACATTGTAGTACACCACAGTATGATACAATATGATACCAACCACGACCATAAGGGGAAGTGTCAAGGAGTGGGGGTAGTAGGGAAAAGGGGTGGGGGAGCTTACAGCTTTATTGTATGGCGCGTCCAGTTTTGTACCTTACGTGTGATTATAAGCGATTGATCATTGTTTTCTTATACTATATATCGGTGTTGTACCCCGCTTGTACTTTGTGTGGTACAATCAAGGCAAACCAAGCGAGAAGTCGATTCTGCACACGCTTTGATGAGATTGTAAGATTAAAACTCAACAACTCAAGTCTTCGTATAACACTGTAAAGGACGGACATCCATCGATGCGATGTTGAGCAATTTCGAAAAATTGCTGTTTTTCTTGAAATGCTTTCAATTCTCAAGTTAATATTCCATACATTTTACACTAATAACTTTGCAATAAAACACCAGTTATTAATCATTTAAATATATGAATGATCATATAATGATTCAGCACACGCAATCAGTACTACTTTTATTTTCATATTTAGTTTCGATTTTAATTCGTTTCACTTTTGTTTTTTTTTTTAAATGTACACAATATTTAACTTCGAAGGTCAGTGACGCCATAGGCGAATCATGAAACAGTAGCTGTATTCTTTTTACACAAAATCTCAGCTAATCTAAGTTGATACTTATGTTTATGTACATCACTAACTTCAGCAGTGTTGCAATTTTGGCGGCATTTATGAATTAAGCGTACCATAAACAAGTAATAATTAATATAAAAGTGTTAATCGAGTTTTTTTGGAAAGTTATTTGCAAGATATCCTTGCCCTGGGACAAAATCAAACATTTTTTTACCAAATAAATAATTAGCAAAAAAGTACTTTTTTGAGAATGGAAAATTTTAATTGTTTCCAAATATAAATGAAAAAGAATACAAGGTTACCTTTTTTGTTCATTTTAATTAATTTTAAACCGTAATTCAACGCGACTTTATGAAAAAACTATTACTAATTTAACCAACAAGTTTAATGTTTTAACATACTTTAACCCCTAAAAAATTATAACCTCAAAGTTTAATGATCGATAAAAATTAAATGCCACTCTCTTAAAAGAGTATAAAATAATTCTGTAAATATTTAAACGAGTGATTTAGAGGTTCATAAAGTAACATCTAGATCTTGATGGGTATTAAGTCAAATTAAAATGTCATATAAAGTTCGCTTTTTCTGATTGTTAGTTCAGCTTATCACAATAAGTGGTTTTAGATCTACACGTTACAATGTTAGTAATAATAGTAAAAGGGACACTTAACGCGTTTTCGCTAATTAAAAAATGATAGTAATAAAATGTTTATAGGTTCGTTTGACAGTTAATTAATGTGGAGCCAATTAAAATACGCTTAGAAGATGTCACCTGGGGCTTGTTATTGTTGAGGGAGTATTTGCACCTGTATATTATTTAATTACTTATTTTTATTTTATTGTCTTATCTTTTACAACTTTAATTTTTATACAATTTTGCATCTTCTTCAACATTTTCCAATTTTAGTACACCTTGAAAATTATAACAGTTGCATTATATCGATTTTAAAATTTGACTTGCAAAACGACGCATTTTTGCACACAAAAGAAACGAGAAGAAAAACCAGTGACCGGTTCTTAAACGGCCAACGCCGAAAACTGCAACAATTAATTTCGCAATTCCTCGAACTGAATCGTACGATCCGCTAAAGATTTGTGCTTGCAGCCAAACAAAAAACTAAACAAAAAGACATACACGAAAGAAATAAACAAAACACTGAACCCAAAACAAAAAAGGCTGCAGTCGGCCACTGGACTTGCAGTTTTTCATTCTGTTTCGACTTTTCGATTTTTATTTAGTTTTTCTTTTTTTTTTTTTTTTTGTTATTTATTTATTTTTTACTCGTGAAGACACAGTGGATAACTTTGTATTTATATTCTTTGAATCAAGAATGTTCACGAAACACGATCGCAGCAGGCGGTGATTTTGTTTATGACAATCGTGTAGCCTATGGAAATATTGCTATCGGTAGATATATCAATAATAGATGTATTCACTCATATTTTTTTATTTCTCTCGGATAAGATGAATCTGCTTTGATAACAATTATTATATGTGATGATTTGTGATAGTTGTTCAAGCAATTAAAAATCATAAGCAATATGGTCTGGTTTACAATCTTGCGAATTCCATCTCTGTTAAACCGTCAATTTTGCACGAATTTATACGAATAAAAGAACCCAAACTTGTATACCTGTTCCTAGTCAACAATTTTAATGTTTGCGAACAGAAAGAGGAGGAAAAAACTAGCAATTTGACAGTTCAAAGAACGCTGCATTTCAAAGGGTTGGTAAGCTCTGAATTTGGTTCTTAGAACTATATGAGAGGTTTACTTTGATATATTTGTAAAAAGAAAAAGTGAAAAAATAAAATTATGACGTGAGAACAAGCACATTTGAAAAGGTGGTTTTAAAATGAATTTTGGTTCTACGAAAGGCGATATGATGTGATGTTTTTTGAAGACTAAAAAGTACCGAATTGTACTTCGAAGAACAGATTTGAGACGGGTGTGGCAGTGTAGCTACTGCATATTATAAGGCGGTGTTTTTATTTTTTCAAGTATATAACCAACTGACAGGTATTTTATAGCTGACATATGAATAGACGGTTTAAGAAAATTTAGTGCCCCACTGTGTGTGTGTGTGTGTGTGTATGCGCGTGTGTTTGAAGGCGTAGTGTATTATGGGTAAATATAATTGTCGTAACATAAGGAGTGGTTTTAACTTCTAACCCCAGCATGAAAAAACTTCAAGTAGAAACTAAGCTTGACAAATTTTTTAAACATGCTAATGCTACGGTTGCTACATAAATAAATGATAAGTATTTGATTTACACTGTAAACATTATATTGAAAGTTTAAGCAAAAGTACACTACAATGACCACATGGATATGTATTAATTAAATATATGATTTTATTTTCATATGAAGATTATCAGCATCTTCAAAAAATCTATTGCTAGATTTTAATGTATATAGCCGTTTTGAGGTCTCCTGTTATTAATGTGCATTGAATAATATTTTTACGTGAATTTGTATCAATTTTTATAAGAAAGCAGTTATTTTTTACAGTGAGCACAATGTTAGTATATATTTGTTTTTGATTTTTATTTGAATAATAACAACAACGCCAACTACTGAGTATAGTGAATAGGTGTACTGCGCTATTATTCTACTGATCACTGTTGTGATCTGTGAATTTTGCAATGTCCGCCGTGTTCATGTGTGTGTGTAATGTAAGTGTGTATTGTATGCAGCACCTCAACAATGATGGTCACTTAACAGATCTATAAATATTTGCATATGAATGCAACTGCGACATACGCCCCATGCATATTATGTGTCTTGTAATTTATATAATAGTCCTTTGTGATAGGTATAGGTGACTAGTATGTATGTGTGTGTGTCTGTATATCTATAAATGTACCTGTATTAGTTATGTTTTTATGTGTATGTATATGAGTGATCTACGGCGGGTTCAATGGCTCAACAAACCACTAAAGGAGGAGTTTTAACTATCACTATATGGGAAAAGGGTTCAAACCTTACTTATTAACTGAACAGAATACTATGTTAATATAAGAACTACAATTTGAACATTTGCAAGATGAAAATAATTTTTATAAACTTTTTATTTAAAAAAAGATATTTCAGCTGGAAGTGCTTGTTTACTCATGTCATTTTGTGTACATCTCGAAAACAACAATAGAAAATAATGTATAAAAGTTACACATATTAAAACTTACTAAAAATAATCATATTACATTTCGTTTCCCTAGTTGCCACACATTGATATAAATTTTAATGAATTTTATAGGAAATGTTTGTTAATACATATTATTTGTTAACATACATAAAATGAATTCTTATGTTTGTTGGAATGGATATCCATGCGCAGTATGTGAGAAAGAGATGAATGTAATTGGATAGGTGCGTTTTATGTTGTAAAACATGTTTGATATATGCACCAGTGGTAATATTAAAATTCTCTTCGGCTCAAATTTAATTTCGACATTTATTTGAAATGTGTAGGTGTGTTTGAGCATCTAAGCCGCCTGAGATATCATCTTGACTTTATTACACACTGTATAAGGTATTGACATTACCGATGGCGGCAGCACAACCGCACAGCATCTGATCTTGATTTTACTTACACTAAACAGTGAGTATCAATAAACAATTGGTTAGGCTCTAATTCGTATGATTAACAATGTAAATTTCGTGTTATTAAACCAAGTGAATCAAATCAATTAGTTCAAATTTCACCACCGAATTCCTTGGCACATCATATTGGTTTTCAAATATGTACACATATTTGAACTTCTGCAATCTTAGTCGTAATACGGCAAGAATTCATATAAGAATAGTTTTGTGTTGGGCACAACAGTTATTTATTTTCGAGAACGTATTGATGGCGAACGCTGGTCAAGAGTTGATCCCGAGACCTTACGGCTATAACTTTAATGCAGTGACCACAACATCACCGCATGTGTCAAGAATTCCCTGTTTTAATATCTTCTATAATTAAGAAAATTGTCAATATTCGTTTTATTGCTTGGCGCGTTCATATACGGGAAAACTGAAATATAAAAAGCCATGTAATAATCGGCCAGAAAAAATGCATCTCAATTATGGACGAAGAGGGTAGAATCTTCGATAAGAAATTCAATCTTACACGCTTCGTGCTATAGTCGCTCAACTGCAGCGTTTGTTGTCGATCTCTTTTGAGATTTTGTTGAAGATTTATGTTGACTGATTATACTCGTGCATGTTCCCGCAAATATTCTGTTACACCCGACGGCGTTTGTGCAAAAAAAAATAAACAAATTCACAAACTTTGTTATAATCGCTTGGTATGGATGGACGTTCATTAGCACCTCCCCTACTCAAAATGCACGCTAATTTGTTCGTTTTATGTCTGGTGTACTCTCTATAATCCAAGTGAACATCCAACACGTTTACACTTGTCTGAAACTATGATCAACACAAAACTACCCTCTCTACAAACTAGTTGTCAAACTGAATGTATAATGTAAAACAGAAAAAATCGCAATGAAGTTTCAAGCTTTTTCGTCTAGACCTAGACATTAGGAACTTTAAATTTACCGTTTCTTTGTTTCTCTCGAACCTTTAAAAGTTTAAGGGGTACTTGTGTGCAACCGACAAACTATCCGACTCACGATATACAACGTATTTTGTATGCTACACAATAAAAAAGATTATTTATAAATCATGTTGGTTACGAAAATACATCTGTTTTAATATACTGGATTCCATCCTCATTCTGCCCAAATTAATGTTTTTTAACTCAAGTATGATCTTAATTAAAGTAATCTACAAGGCGTCGTATGGAAAGATTTGTTATTTGTTATTCGATACTAAAGGTACTTTTGCAGAATATTTGATGTTTTATTAAATTTTGGTATTTTAATAAATATTATGTTGAATAAAGGAAAGGCAGGTCATAAAATGTAATTTTCTTAAACTATAAATAACTTATAACTATCAATAGAGTGAAAGAGTTCCGGTACTTGTACTTGTACAGGTATCTAGAATCTACCATTGAGTAAAGCGACAAGCAGAGAATAATGTCGATTTTTTTCTTACTTTTATATATATTATGTTACATACAACAAGCGGACATGTTACATTGTTCCGTTCGCCATCCTTGTCTTATACTATTATTTAGCACTATTCCTGTTTTACCCTATACGCTCTATCTTTATTTATTTATTTATATGTTCACATGTATATGTACAACAGTGTGTACGGGCGGACACTCTAGACAACTGATTGCTTGTTTATGAGCTGAATGTGAATACTATACGGGAATCTGTTTCTCTGTATGTGCGTTCTCAATCTTCCTCTCTCTCTCTCTCTTCCTAACCTCTTCTACTATATGTGTACGTATGGATTGCGACTAGTGTGTAAAAGACGGAAGATAGAGGAAAGAATTATAAGGCTAGTATGAACTCTATGTACACGGAAATCAATTTTTTGCTAGATTGAAAATCTGAGGTATTTATAAGTTTTAAATATCCGTAAGATGTGTGTATGGTATTCCAATACATTCTCTACATACGCCACTGCAAGTTTCAAACACGTAAGATTAGTTTACCCAAACTTTATCCAAGATTATGTACATTAGATTTATCCATTTGCATAAGCGAAATGTCAACAAAATAGGAAGAGTTTTAATAGATAACGTTGTATATTACAAAACTCAAGGATTATAGCGCTTTTAAATCCTAAGACTTTCACACGTCTTTGGTAAAATGGGCCTGATAAGTATAACTTCGTAAAACCGTATCTTTGATCTATCACTTTCAATTTGATAGTAAAATTGTGTTTGTAGACCATAATATCGGTTCTTCTTCTACATATATCTGTGGGCTATCAAGAATGACGTCAAATATTAATAAAAAAAAAGTTATTCTTTGTTTGTTTTTTGTAAAGTTGTGCTGCGTTTTAACCTTATCCTTGATCATTGTGAAACAACTGATTTCTCTGGAAATATAATTAATTATTTTTTTGTTTCGTATATTATATAATTCTCCTTTTTCAATTACAATAGCTGGGGGTTTTATGACGATATACGAAGAAGCATACACACATCCCATATAATAGAATTCGTTTTTGTTGACGTCACAGACCGTGGTGGTATGGTATACGTCGTGCAGTTCAATTATTGATTGTCAATAAATGATTTATTATGATTGGTTTTCACATATACACATACATACGTACACTTATACATTTTAAAGATACAAATTTGAATTTTCATCAGATGATTCTTGTACTTTCTTCTGTATGATATAAAGTAACAAATTCCAACATAAAAACAAATGAAAGATTTTTTTTTTATTGAAAGCGGGATGTAGTTAATAGTAAAAATTTATTTAAAAACACAATTCAACGTTTCGGCACCACATCATCAGAAGTATGTTAGTGGGTAGTGATACAATTTGTTTGTAGCATTTATTTTAATATATGTATATAGATGTTTTTATAGTTTTAACATATTTATCATTTTGTTCTTGTTTCAAGATCAAAATGACTGCATACATTAATAAAAAGGAAATCGTTACTGTCGCAATAAAATATTTCGTATATACTCGTGGAAGAGTATCAACTTGAAAATTATTTGATGATAGTTATAAAAAACTAAAAGGTGATGTAATATAAATCTTCAACATTAAGCTGATTACTCTCGTTAGACATTAGTGAGAGAATACCACAAAATGCTGGAGAATGTATCAAAAATATTCAAGGTTAAAAAGAAAGCAACATTTTTCGAAAAATAACTCTACATTAATCATTTCCCTAAAAAATATATACGTATAATTAGAATGAAGGTTGTTTTATGTGTAAGGTTTGATAAATATGCGTCTAACATGTACAAAGAAATGTTGCAAGAAGATGGTAAAAATAAGAGTCACGTCTGTGCTATAATAAACATCTTATTGATAGCGATGTTTGAGGTGGATGTGGATTATCTTAATATCCCTATACGCGAACGGGATTATAAAATGGATAACGTCTGTAATTATTATTATTGTTATTATCACAACGATATCGCTACGTCTTCACTAGCACCACCGTTTTATTATACGTGAACGCGATTAAATTTTATGAATATTTCCAACCAACAAGGCAACACTGAACCTGAACTGCACTGAATGATCGAAACGACCATGACAGCATCTCACAGACACCACACACTGGAGATGAACCTTGAAAGATCACATACACCTATATGAGTTTTCAAAAAATTGTTATAAAATGACTGAATTTATTCAACACAACATTTTTTACTGAAATACGAGGAATGCACATTATATTAAACGATAGATCAACGTAGATTGGTACTAATATAAAGGTTATTTTGCATTAACCTTGAAATTTAATAAAAAATTAATTTCAATGGAAATATCCGTTTTGAGGGTCTCTAATTAATTTTCTCGAGTAAAGTTTTGAATCGTACCCCTGAGATGCATCTAGGCATATATTCATAAATGTGGGAAAATCATCTATTAGATTTATCTACAGAAAATGTATCATATCAAAATGATCTTTTTGAAAAAGCATGTAACTTCAAAATGGCCTAACGCAATTTCAAATCTACCGACAAACGACTTGTGTCTTCTAAGGTATAGAATCTCTCACATCTTGCGCAAGAACACAACACACACACACGCATAGAATGACGAACACATGTGTCCGTATATGTCATTTGAATATTCCCAGAATGCACTGTTCATATCATGCATGCATTTATTATAAGACGTGTTTGTATGCGTTGATATTCGACACCCGGTATATGTGGCGTAACATGTATATACTTATTAAGAAATGATCGAAAGTGTTGGGATATTTTTAGTGTTTTCTAACACGTACCTTTAATATATGTTGGTTTATTTTTAACTTTTAATCCAGGTAGGCGGTTGTTTTAAGCTGTAAAATGTGTAAACATAAAAATACGACATCACAGTGTTAGAAAGTTTATGTTATTTGAAACTAAAAGTTTGTTTGTTTGTTTGGATAGTGGAAGAAATATATAAGTGTTGTATAGTAATTAATTTCCTACTTGTCAAATAGATAAAATGGTTGGTAACATTGAGTATGTTTTCCTACAAGTCCTTTTATAGATATACCTACGTACTATAACTCAAATAGATTTGAGTAGTATTTCTTTTAGCTTTTTCAACGAAAACTAATCATTTGATTCGATGCAGGGATGGTCAAAATGTGTATATCCGTTAAAATCTTGAGATCGCAAATATTCATGATTACAATACTTTAGACTACGTCCAAGAAACTATATATATATATAGAAAATATTTGCTAGATAAAAACGTCTCCTTCGCATGGATTGATAACTACGCTATTGATTATCTAAACATACATTTTCGACAAGAACGGATATAAAATAGTACTGCTGCAGCAACATTTTTACATCTTTTATATTCTTGAACAAAAATATATGTATTGCTGATGCACTGGTTGTGTACTTGTCTATACTTGTGTATATATTCGCTATCCGTACGTATATGTATATTATGAGGGGTCATTATAGCGCGTTTCGCTCTGTTGACTGTTTGATAGGCGATGGTCTCGATTAATATCGGTTATAAATACGACCGTTTTAACGGTACCCGGTTGAACCACGCGGGATACCTTCCTTACCGACCATCACGACGGACGAACATCAGCTTTTGCTTAGTGTATAACTTTGAGCTCACAGGCACACTGATGCTGTCCTGTGTCAACATATTTCTAATTACATATACACCCAATAGTGCGACAGAGACACATACACACACACACGATGCGTTCGTTATGATTAAATGTGTCTCGACGTTGGCGACGTATTCCTGCACTCTTCTTTTCCCAATGCCAAGGTACATACGTATATACGCCGAGAGGAAACGATTATTTCTCAACACTTTGTGACTCTTTTAAAAGCAGATCTTGTGTGTACATTCTCAGACATTTCACTCGGTTTGTGTGAGGATGCTTATGTTAATTTGTTAAAATAATATACCTATATGTTCATGACATGCATTCTTTCCCCCCTGGGGAATTTTTAGTCTAAATATAGCCTACAATTGCCGCACAATAAATAGTTTGTATTCCAACGAGTTATCCACAGATTACAAAGAAATGCACATGACACCAAACAGAAAATCACTGACAAACGTATTTTTCTACACCATGTGCAATATTTTATCATATACTTATTCGAATTGGTACGATATTTGCTATCGAGAATATCTTTGGTGGCGAGGGGTACTGTAAAGACGCTGACAACTGCCATTTATTGGTTATATTTGACGCGAGTGTTTATTATGTTATTATAGTCGTGTAATTTTTTCCGCTAATGTCCAATATTTGCTCCCAGGAAAAACCATATGCTTGTGGTTCTGTTCTAGATGCGTTTCCGGGCAGCAAAACTAATTAAAAAGTTTATCCCAACTTAATATCCGTTGACACTTAGCATAAAGTACATGTGTTTATATTAGTTATAAAATGTACAATTAAAATACCATGGACGTAGTACGTGGTACATTGTCGATGGGGGCAAAGTGCAAACGGTAAAATGCCCGTAAATCTGCATCATCCTCTAAATTGTGATTTCTAATTATGACTTAAAGTTACAATAACGCTCATAAAAGAACAGTTAACTTCAGTATGGAACTTTGTCGGTGTTATTTGACGGTATATAAAATGTCAACATTCATTAGTTTATATGGATCTATTTTACAGCGAGGTTCTTCCTGGTTCAAATTCTCCGATGCCAACACAACGATATTATTTGTTACTGTTAAACTAAATTATAATTTCTACAAAATATAATCCATCCATAACTAACGTCACAACATATCTGAACATATGTCAACATAAACATCTCTCCAATTACCGTCATCTAATTCACAAAGTTATTTAGGCACCAAATATGAATTTTAAAGTATGGTCTAGTAGATAAAAATAATATCAATTATAACTCAAAACCGTCTTGACGCTAGAGCGTTCACAGACGTTAACCCAAATTCGATTCCGAGATGATCAAAATATGTATTTCGGTAAAAATCTCAAGTTCGAACATGTTCATGATTTCAATACTTCCTTTTAGACTTCATCCAAGAAAGTAAAAATGAAGTCGTTACCTACTTACTCAAATAATGTAGATAAACGACAACCTTAGCTATATTTGATCTTACAACCTAACACTTTAAATAAATACACTTATAGCCTCTTTATCTTAAACTGGTACAGTAACTATAGGCAATTTGGCGCTCGGGGCACGTAAGAAGAAACATTTTTATGTATCAATGTCGAACCGTTTACATAAAAGCACAATAAACACATTTCTATTTATCAACAAATAATAAAAACAGTAATGCAAACGTCCTTAATTAATGTTCAGGTAATTTGCACATTAATTCATACCCAGTGCAGTGAATTATGCTTTCTCTCTAATAAGATTGTTTGTGAAAAAATTGGAACTAGCCTGTTTATTAAATTGAATTAATTTTAGCAGGAATTTTAGTTTTTTATGTGTAAAAAGTTGTTATTACCTGTTTACTTCTGCACGATTTAACTTCTCATGCGCCATCGCCCATGCGCGAAACGTTTTGATTGCAGCTACAAGTAGGACGAATTTAATCATATTCAAACGGTGTTTAGCATATAGCTTAATTTGTAACAGTAAAGTAAAGAAATAACATCATCTGCTATTGTTTTTGTTTGAATCTATCAAAAATGTGATCCAATTTAAATATTTAAAGGGTTATACTTATTATCAAAAACGTGTCTTGGTATATAACAAATAGTCTTATATAATTTAAGTGAATTCATTATTATATACAAATAGCCAGAGGCAAGTGTGTGTGTTATATATCCGGAACGTTTTATTTATAAGTTATATCCACGGTTACATTTACAAAATTGTTTCATAATAATCGTAGTGGCATTTAATATTTTGTGTACGTTAGTTCGTAAAATTTGCATAGCGTTCCGAATGGAACTTATTGCAAAATCGATACCGAGACCAATCAAATTATTTATTTAGGATTATGTAGTTCCACCCATTTTGTTGATTTTACATTTATGCTAATAACCAAACAATGGTAATTATGAGTTTAGCGACAGTGTTCACTCGTTGTTATATTTTTCTTAGAATTTCTTTTCTATTGTACGATTGGTGTGGTCTTTCTTCTTGACGTTCATAAATTTAATTTTGGATGTTTCCTGTAACACGAGTGCAGTGTACGCGGTGCATTTAAAGTACTATTTTTTCGTTTTCCTCTTTTTAAATTTCAAATCACGAAACTCGAATGAAGATAGATGCACGTGAGATATATTAGGGATATACGTTTGGAATTTGATTATTTTTGTCAGATTGACAAATATTTTACAGTTAACGTCACACTGTTTCCCATAAAAATACCATAAAATATTCGACACCAATAAAAAACAAAGTGAGCATAAAAACTGATTAGTTTCAGAGAATATTTTCCACTGTGTGGTAATGTTGACAGAACTATTTCAAACACTTCATTCATAGTAATGGAAGAGAGAGAGAGAGAAGAAGTAATTTATCCTTCATGTAATATCTAGTCATAAAACATCTTTTACTTTCTTCTACGAATGTATTGTAATCATAAATATTTTCGAATTCCAGATTTTAACCTTTTGACATTTATTTTCTAACTGTAGTTCATTATTGGAGACTTAATAAATATAAATTATTATTTATTTACTAAAACTATTAAAAATTTAAATTAGTCAGCTATTTTTATTTGAATTATTTTTTAAGCAATTTGTGTTATGGCTATAGTGAAGTTCTTATTTATTTATTTATTATTTTCTTTTTTATCTGTCACCAAAATATGTAACGGTCTATTCGTTATGTGTTAGTCATTTATTTATTTTTTTATATCATATTAACAGGACAATATTTATATTGTTAAATTAGCATATACCAATAAACGCATGTTGTGAGAATATAGATATTGTTCCATCAACCAGAAGAAAAAACTTGTTCAAATTTAAAACAGGATTTTCTGTCTACATAAAAATCAATCATGGATTTAATCTTCGAAAAAGACGACCATCACACTTTTTTCTTGTCGTTATTTTGGTCACAATTCTGTTTAGCAATAGCTACTACATTAATATGTATAGATAGTCATTTGATAAGAAAACGTCAAATTTTTTACTGGTATTTTTTGTTATATGCCAAGCGTTAATGATCACAGAAAATAATTCTGTATCGTTCATTTTTCAACGTCATCGAACATTGAAATTAATTGACAGCTAAAGAAGACAGTTGATAGCTATATCGAAAGATGTAATATTCATCATATCTCTCAAAAGCTGAGAAAATTATAGAAAGAAAAATGCAATCATGAATATGAAATTTAATATATGTTTGATGGCCAGCACATTCTTATAAACATTGGTACAAATTCACGTGAACGTGATTGGTTGCTATGGAAACGTCTTAGTATTTAAAATGCGTTTTTCATAAAATGGTACACTGTGTAATATAACTTTTTTGACAAAAGTTGTTCAAATATTAATTACTAATTTTGAATTCAGGTTTCGAACTGTGCGATTATGCCCAAAATCCATTCATTCTCAACTCTTGATGGATCTGCCACTGAAATCTTGCAAATGATTTTTTCCATGATCCCCTTACTATATATATATATGAATATACAAAGTTTAAATTCTCAAATTCTTGGATCTTGTCTAATAAATTCTGTTTTTATAACCGTACAACATTTCTTATTAAAATATTTACCGAGTTAAATATAAGGCCTTAAAATATCTGGTAAACAATAAGTTGTAAAATATACAAATATTTATTCTGTTCGCAACAGCGAAGAGATGGTTATTCCGAGAAACCAGTAACCTATGTTTATTAACCAGGTATGTGCGGGTGGTGGTTGTAACCACTGGTTTTAGCTTCTGTTGGCGGTCACGACTATGGTAACCTAACCAACACGCTTCGCTTATGATTCTGCATTGTGGGAGAAAATAAAACAGCGCTAGGCGCATCAATTTGCATTTTCAAAAGTACCATCGCGTTCCCAAACCAACTAGACAATACAAGGGAAAAAAATACAATATACAAAATCTTAAATCAAGATTAAGAAAATACTCTGCACTAAATATTAAGGCTGTCGTTTACCAAACCTAAGTTTTGGCAAGTAACAACACCTTTGTGCTTTAAGGATTAAATGTTTTACATAATTATTCAGGTACACATTTTTAAATATTCTATATTCAAATATAAATTTTCCAAAATTATTTAGGATATATCCAATATGCTGGTTGTTGTATCACGTTTGTGCACTAAGGATAAAATATTTAACTTTTCCATTTAAAATTACAGATATGTTGTAATGCAAACGAAGGTTTAAACTCGATTTCGAAACGCCGCAAAGGGACATTGCCTGGTATTCGTTTGTACTCAATTGGCGCTATATAGCGTGCCTTACACAATAATAATAATAAGGGTATAATAGCCATCTTGCGATAGTTGATGGTCTTCTTAGTATGACTCAATCTTGATGGTTACCAATCCGTTTTCGTTTTCATCGATTTGATTATGAAAGTGCAGTAGATATACTTTCATGTTGATTAACATAATCGATTAATTTGTGTGTAGCTTCACTATGATTAGACTTTCGTAAATTATAATAATGATTGTCTAACCTGGTAATTTTAAATAATTGATTTGTTACGCTTTTCAAAATTAAACACTTGTATTAAAGAAAAGTTATAAATTACGAATTTTAATATTATAAAATTGTTTTTCTTTTTCAATTAACTAATGTTGCTGCTTCATTTATACCGTATTTATTTCAAATAGGATCAAACATGATTCTGTTTTTTGTGCAGCAGTTCAAATATCTGCAATTAAATCATTAGAATTAATTCGCATATAACTTAATATATTTCAATATTATATTGCAATACTTCTCTTTTAAGGTTCACACACTGATATGTTACATTTTATACACAACTTACAAAAATATAGGCT
Source organism: Leistus spinibarbis (assembly GCA_933228885.1). Classification (NCBI taxonomy): domain Eukaryota; kingdom Metazoa; phylum Arthropoda; class Insecta; order Coleoptera; family Carabidae; genus Leistus; species Leistus spinibarbis. The sequence continues at coordinate 11,845,308 of OW121795.1, forward strand.
ATAACACACATAAATGGTTATAATAAAATCTGTTACTTCAACAAGCATGAAAATAACATTACATGTTGAAATATACATCAATATTATTTTATTATACTAATTTTTCTCCACTCACTAGTTTATTACACAGAACATAAAACACAAAACCCGGTAATAAAGAACTGTCAAGACTCAAGATATTCTAAAACAATGTTGCCAATTTCATTATTCGCGCGCTTTTCCAAAGTTGCAAGACAAGAATAAATAAATTTAAAATTCAATAATAATGAAGATATATTAAGCTATGACAACTTTAAATTATTAATACTATTAATCATAATTACGGATCGTATCAATAGTGAAACTATCAATTAATTTATTACATGATACAAAAAATTAGTATCAAATAGGAGTGTTTAAAAATACAGATGTCTGCTAACGGTATTTTATGTTTCTGCCGAATTTTAATCTACATAATCTTTGAATAGTAGTGCCAAATTTTGATTAATGGTACTATCAAAAATACTAGAATATAAAACTTGGTTTAATTGACATTTACGACAAAATCAAAGATCTCTAAAGGATAATTTAAAAATCACACAAAAAAAAAACGCCCACGAATAAATTTAATATTTCGTTCATTAAGAATTAGAGTTATTTATAACTTTATAAAAAAATGCTACGCTCATACAAATTATATCAATTTTTCCCAAACTTTCGTTAAGATTAAGATCAAAACCTTGGCGATTGAGTAAGAGGAAAAAAATGGAATAATTTATCGGAATTATGCAATATCATTCACACACTGAAAATATTCATTCTTAATTATAGTTTTTTTTTCGGCGGGCCGGAGCTCATTCATCTCAGTTGGCCATGACACTTGTGCGAAATTTGAATACATGTTTTTTAAATTTTGGGATATTTATTGGATTCGATGTTTTAAAAGGAATTTAGAGTGAATTTGGAAATGATAAATTTAGGTAAAATTGACAATAATTTATTATTTTAACGAAGTGTTCTTCGTCTATTATGCTAACTTAAAAACTAAAAAAATACTATTAAGACTGTTATTTAACTTTTATTAAGTACCGACATCGTTCGTATTCTACTCACAAATAGTAACAAAAAAGAATCACTAATGGATGAATATCCCTAAATTTACTTTTCCTTTTATACAAGTGTAGTTTAGTTAAGTATAATCGTTGACGGTGCAATCGGGCATAAATAACAATGATTTAGGTGTCGCTTAGGCTAGAAAAATATTTTAGTTGAAGGTTGGCAACAGTTGAAAACATATTTACAACGTTTATACTGGCTCATCGCAGATCAGTTCGATGCGTGTAAAAATGATAGCTAAAGTATAGGTCGTGTGTGAATCGAATTCAGCGGTGGTTATGCTCTGAAAGTAGCCCCTATAGCAGCGCTAACAATCGGTATGATGTTGTTTATGTAACAATAATCAGATAATCTGCGGGATGAGTTGATACTAAGCATATACGACGTCAACTAAGTATAAGCCAATGCACAAATACAATAACCACCTCAATTGGTATGCAGCGAGAGTTATATAGTATTATGTGCGCTCGCGGTGTTTTACCATTTGCAGTTTGCAGTGCATTTTTACATAGTTTTTTGCTGAGCGTCCCCAAGTCGTGCAGTCACGAGTTGTGGCGCCGCAGAAATTCAGCGCTCGCGTCCTCCAGGCGGGGGGACGACCCAACAATTGAGAATATGCTGAGGGGTCCGGTCCGGTCCTGGAATGTGCAGGACCGGCGGCGAGACGAGCCGTTACTATGCAATATTCTGTGTTTATTTATTAGTAAATTCCGCGAAGGGCTCTAAAATTATCAGTTAGATTACCTGGAGTCTATTCGCTATTCATTTAATGGTGAGCTAACGGAATCGACAATCGATCACTTAATTTTTATTATTATTTTTTATGATAATTATAAAGTTGATTATAAAACATATGGTAGGGATTTGGTTGTACGGCAGTACAAAAGAGCTAGAGCATTTGGTCATTAATTAATAAAAAGTTCTTGATTCGTCACCCTGATTCCGGAAATGTATATAACTTGGATTATATCGCTCGCTCGAAAGACAAGCTTTGTGCACGCATCTCCTCTGATTTTTACGAAATTTTGTATACATATATAATTTGAGTGCTGTACGGGTTATAACCAATATTTTCTATAAAATTAATTAAATATAATCTTATAACATCTGCGTTATTGCCATTAATGTTTAATATAACACGAAATGTTCGCTAGGTAAACGACAACCTAAGGCAATTATTTTATATTTCCAAACAGATTTTATTATTGTATTTGTCATAACTATATGAAAGAAAAGTTTTATTTTAGTGGCAAATAACATGAATGTATTTGATTGATATTGATCGTGGTATGGGTGTTGTGTGATGACGTTACCCAGTAGTTTGAAAACACGTGGTATGAGTGACATGTGTCTAAAGTGTTTTTCGGACCACACGTCGACATGGGAAACATATTAGGCAGTTGTAGACTATACAATACGTACACCTGAACGTAAACCTAATTCAGAATCCCATTGTTATGTGTATCCTACGCTTTTATATACCTATATGGCCGGTATATACAAACAGACCAAAACCCAGGTGCAGCTCGATCCGTATGTATGCTTGTACGCGCGTGACTCACGTACGACCACTGTGAAGGCAGCTGACGGCTGCACCCTAACTTCAAAATTACACGCAGGACTACACAACAAAGTATTCGAAAATCAGGGGGAAAACATTTGTTTTTCCGTTATCGATTTTAACTCAAATAATCATAAATCTAGTCCATTGTTACGAAAGCCAACATTTAGAAATGATTTCTCATAAAATAATATTTTATTTTATTAATTTATTTATTAATAATATATTCTATCAATTTCATGTTGTATTTTTGCAAAAAATAGTAACCTCACAATATATGTATTTCATATTCAACATATATCCCCAATTAGAATAATTAAGTAGTTCGCAAGTATGTATTTATATTTATTCTAAAACAAGAGTTATTAGTAACATAAAGATATGGTTGTTGAACCTTTGGTGACCATGTCAACTAATTTTAGATGCATTTTCTATATAAGTCAACCACGCCAATTATTCGTCTATTTTTACATTGGCATACAATTAAAATAATCCGTTAATCCCATCAAGTTTTGCAACTCATAATCCGCGAACCTTTTCATTGCATATGACGATGACTGACTGCTGAGGAGTGTGTGTATTGTTGACGAATGTTGTGACCGAAGCGGGCGGTTGCCGGAAGGCTAGACACAGCCAGAGTCCCCACACCAACCAACCAGCACACACAACCTCACCGTCCGCTGTTAATGAACCTGAGGACCGCGCAAGAGAAGCTGCATCACAGCGCGTTCAAGTCGTCGTCGTCGGTTGATGGGTGGGAGAGACTACCGTCGAATGCCCGCGTTTGCGTTCGCGACTCGCGGCGAACCAGTATGGCTCGGACCGCGGCCCTGATAGCTGCAGCGGTCCTATGCTGGGGCCAAGCGGCCAGTAAAACAACGTTTCCCACCTTTGGAACCAGACAGACTGATAGAAATTCAATCGAAAGCAGTAGCAATGAAGATACTTCTTTCGGAGACAATCTCCAAAGCTCTTGGATTCGCAGTAGTAATAGTGAGGTGTATCCAGCTTTCACAACTTCACCTACCATTAGAAGTTACAAAAGTTCACCAAATCCAATTGAAAGGCGGCAGACGAAGACCTTAATTGGAAGCAGTAAAAACATAGAATATACTTTTGGAAAGTCGCAAAATTCGAGATATAATCAAGAAACTTTGCCTGGAAGCAAAAACCACAAAAGGACTTCATTTAGAAGTGAGGACAATTATAGAAGCAACAACCATCGAGCGACCTCAATTGGGAGCTTATCATCTTTAATTAGAAATATAAGCAATGAAGAAACTTCCTTCAGAAGCAACAATCATCTAGCTTATTCAATACCATCTGCAATTAGATTCAAAAGAAACAACTATCAAGAGACTTCAAGTGGAAGTAAAACTATTGCAATAAGAAGCAAAAGAGACGAAAGATCTACGTTTGGAAGCAATAACAAACAAGCAACTTTAATTAGAAGTCTAACTTCATCTGGTTCACCAATAACGATTGGAAGCTCACAAATATCATTTGGAAGCCCGCCAATATCTATTGGAAGCTCACCTTCTTTTGGTGGAAGTAGAAGCAATGACAGACCTCCTTCGGGAGGCAACAGCCAACAAAAATCTTCACTGGGAAGAGGCAACAGTGAAGGATACACAGTTTTCTATCGAAGTGACGATGTGTTCGTGAATTTGAACAAAGATGTTGTACATCGGACTTACCCTAACTTACAACAGTCTAGTGAAACACATCGGACAGGTGACCATTCGAGCAATGGTGTTGGTGTAGTGAACGGTGTTGTGAATCGTGTAAATGCAAGCGACGCAGAATCGCTTCGACGAAGGTTGGAAATGTCGACTGAGTTCTTCCTAGTTCCATCATCTACATCAACGCATCAACCACCCATAATCACCAAGTCAAGTCCTTGCATAGGTTGCAGACCTGACCGGAAGCCTCCTTTAGAAGAGGTTTCGGCAGTGCCTCGACCAACACTGTTCAGAAATGAAGTTTGGGTGGTACCTGTACTCGCGTTAGCAAGTATATGCATGTTGCTCATCGTTGGGTTTGAGGTGTTTGTATTGTGCAAAGCTTGGAGAACAACCCCGAGCCGAAGGCATCTATTTTTGGGGCAGATGCTTCTGCTAGGCCTGTTTGCCTGTGCTGGACTTGGGGGCATTCTGGCGTTAGCACCAACTCCAGCTACATGCGCAGCAATTAGATTTGGAGCAGGCGTAGCGTATGCAGTAGTTTTTGCTTCTCTACTCGTCAAATGTGTCTTCTTGATCAGCTTAAATGGAGGAGTATATTTGCCAGCTCCATATCAAGGATTGCTTCTTTTATTTGCTGTGCTGATTCAAGTAGCAATTGGAGGGCAATGGTTACTAACCAATCCTCCACTAGTTGATGTAGTTCACATCGAAGACACGTCCCTAACAGCACCGCCTGGACGTCACCGATTACTAGTAACTGTGGAAGACGTCAACGCCTCGACAATCACTTTATGTCGCACCCCGTTCATCGACGTGTTATTTTCGTTGTGCTACGTGCTGTTTTTGATAGTTTTCGTCGCAGTGCTCGCCGTAAAATCGCGAGGGATTCGCGATAATTATCGCGAAGCGACCTATATAGGACTATCCGTCGGTTGTACCATCCCAATCTGGTTAGTTTGGACGTTGAGTGGGTTGGTCATATCTGAGCGACATCGAGACGCGTGCTTGGCGTTCGGACTCGTAATTACCGCGTCCGTGGTGTTTCTCGTTATGTTCATGCCCAAGGGAAGGCAGCTGGCGGCGATGGGGAAAGATGGCGTGTTTCTAGAGGATCGAGAGGATAGATTCAGTTCGCTGAGTCGGGCTGGATCGGGGTATTCACCGTCGTTCTTCCATTTCAAGCCGGTGAAATATGGGGGTGGGAGTGGAAAACAAATGCCGGCACCGGCGACCATCACCACACTTGGAGCTGGTAAGGATTGTCAATGATTTGTTTACGAATTAGATTTAATGCAATTGGGTTGCCAATTTTTCTTCACATGTTACATAAATACCGCGATGATATGATATATGCAAAAAGGACTGAATAATTACATATTTAAATGTAAAATAGATGATATACATATATAATTAATAAAATTGAAATTAGTTTGGTTTAAAACCATTTTGAATTCGTTGGGATTGGGAAGAATTGGCAATTCAAACGAGCACGATCAAAATCACTTCATAGTTGCTTCCTTTGGAATATTTCTCTTTCGTTTTAAAAATTATTGAAATTTATAATTTAATCTTGTATATTGCAGCCTTATTATTTATATTGATTAGTTATACAATTATTTTGATTTATTCATAAATAAAACCCTGTTGGTTGTACTAAATTACGTTTCACGAATTCACAAATCATTATTGAAATAGTAATTTTATACAAGTATACAATATTTTTGATTTTGTAATAAAATAAACTGTCTCAATTTATTTCCATTGAATAATTTCAAAAATTCACAAATTATAATTAAACTAGTAATTTATTCATGTATACAATATTTTATTTACCAATACATTTCTTAATATATAAAAGAAACAAAATTCTTCATTTCGTAAAAAATAAATTGTATACCCAAATTTTTGTTACGAGTTTACATACTTTATGTTATCTATAAACATTCTTTAAAATATTTGCGAATGAAATGAAGAATTCGTAAAATGCGGGTGACATTTACGAAAGAGAATATTCCAATAAAAAAATATGACCTGTACATAACTCTAGTTCACTTTCATTCAAGAATCGACCTTCATGGCGTCTTCAAACATTTCGTTCTTGAAATATTTGAAGACCGGTCCTGTGTACATCAATGCGTGATGGCCATCAAACAAACCAATATAATGGAATTTATAATAATAAGCGCTGCTCCCAATGTAACTAAACACCTTTTGATCATCATTATGCCACATACACTCGTGTACAAACCGTACGGTATAGTCCATTCTTTCATTATTATATTATTAGAGCCACGCGAACCGAAATAGGTAGTCAAATAACCATCTGTTGAAGTCTGCATCTCTGAATGCGTTGCTTGTGGTTTTGTTGTGTGAATTACTGTTGAAATGAGTTTGTGTGAAGTGTATAAGCATATACAAATATCTGTTGTGGTCAGGACAAGACTTTTTTATAAAAATTGATACACATTTGCAATTGTTTTATGATTCTGGCAACTGTGAATGTGATGCATGGTTATTGTTATGGACACGCAAATGGATTTCAAATGCAATTTTCTTACAAATGGTACACTTTTTGCGAAAATTATTCAAACAAAATTTGTTCAAACTTTCAATATCTTTCATTTTGTATATAACTATTTTACTGTATGTACAGCCATTTTGGAGATACTGAATAAATAATAAGAGTAAAATCCTCCTTCCAAAATATGTGATTATGAGCAAAATCTTAACATCTTAAATTTTGCTGTGCTACGTTTAGTAAATTTTAAGTACATATATACAGACATACATTATTGAGAAAATAGTCTAATCATACTCAAGGTACCTCCGTTAAAATCTCGTAATCAATCATTTTTCATGATCTCTATTTACTTTCTTATACGAATGTATATAAGGAATTATTTGACCATGGAAGCATTTTCGCTTTTAATCAAATTTGCATTTGCGCTGTGCTGTGTCTATGGTATGTTAAATATATTTTATACAAATCTGTGGATATAGACTTGTGTGTGTGTGTGCGTGTATGAAGATGTCGGTCAATTTACAGGTGAAATTACAAACACATCATAATATAATCATAAAGTATAATATGTATACGCGCCATATATCGTTAATTCGCCACAGAGAAGACATGCTGTATCAACAACGCATATACGTATATACTATGTACACACACATGTATATACAAATCGATTTACGCTAATTTCATGCCGTGTATATTATTATTACTATTATTTAAGAATAAGAAATTGTATGTCAGTGTTTTTGTATATATATATATACCTGCTACTACTACTCAGTCCAGTCTTAATAACCTCCAAGAGATGACTACATTTGAATCCAGTGAAACGTAACTTAAACGCTTTTTATTAGTGAAATGAATACATAATTTATATGTTGGGACTTCTACTAAATAATAAGGTTTAAACATACGACGATACACGATCATAAGTTAACCTTAAAAATGGTTAATTCAATATCTTACGCAAAGAGCTAAGAATTGATAAGGAAAGTGTGCAATTGGTAAGGATATGATAGATCTTGGGGAAAAACATATATTTGGAATAATAAAATTTAGGGAAAGTGCTTTCTTGTCACTATAATAAGGCCAATGAAATAACAGGTGTAAAATGACAGCATACGAAAAAGTGTGCGTGTCCGTCGATTTTTTAGGTATAATTGAGATTGCTCATTTTTCCTGTCAAGTTGTATTTTTATTAAATTATAATATAACAAGTTAAATCATCCAACTAAAACTAATTACATTTTTTATTATTCTGCCTTTGATTGACAGAATAGTGCCACATGTGTGTGGTGCACATAGTGTAGTTACACACAATATTTACGAATTTTGAAAAAGAACCTGATTTATTCGACTTGGATCGAAAATGGCGTGAGCTAAATATTTTTTATATCATGACTGATATAAACGCAATTGTGTCTCTTTTGGGCCAAGGTATTTCTTGGTTAATTTTAGACTTAATTTGATTATTCAAAATGTAGTGTAGTCTAAAACGAAGGGCAAAATAAAGTGTGTTGCATTTTATAAAACAGCAGATTTGTGAGTAATTTCGCGTGAATAATTTCCTCGTGTAAATAAGTAACATTTGCAAAGCCTACTTGTTTTTCAATTACGAATACTTTCCATGAATAAATAAATACATGAATAGAAATTACCGTTTGAATATGAGATCAATCATAGTGTTAACACAAAACCAATTTAACTGAATTGATAAAATATGAAAATAAGATTCGCACTGCACTCTTGCGGGCTAGTGCATGTGTTGATCATGTAGCAGTTTCTCTTAAGAGTTAATTTTCTTGTTTTACCGTTCACCTGGACCTGGAGACTGCAAGAACGAACGTTCGCTTGTTGGCTGGTCGGTCGGTCGGTTCGCTCGTTCTAGTAATATTCATCATGTGTATATGCATGCGGTCAGGTTTACGAGTTAACCGTGTTCCATATTTACCTAGATCTGAAGAGTGACCATCACGCTTCTTAGTTCACGGCCAGTGTCAATGCGGTCGGTAAATATGTACACTGCATTACCGGCACACCAATATTTACCACTACACCAACTAAATATTCATTTGAATATTTAAATTTCATAGTTTTAGATTTTAGTTTTAGATACTTTTTTTTATTATTTAACTGTTATTTTTGATAGTATCCTTGAATAAAAGGTGCTGTTTTTTAAAGGTTTTATTTAAATACAATTGTATATATTTAGATTCTTATTTTGTAAACATTTATTATCTTATATACTTATCAAAAATTGCCTATTTTTATCTAGCTAAAATTTAGTATATATTAATGAATAATACTTTGGCAAGGATATAGAAATAAAATTAATAAATATCAATTCAGAAGATGTAATATAGACTCTTTCAGAGCTCTGCGCAAGTGTTGTATATAATTAACTTTTTCAAAATGTATAGTAGGATTATTATAAAATGTATTTTTGAGAAACGAGCATTCAAAAGAGCTTTTATATCCATAACAATCTTTAGAATAAAAATTCTATAGTTATATACAAGCAATTGTTATGATAAACACTTCCATTATATATGCATTTTTTTCTTTGGTTAAGATCACGTTCAGATTTCTCAACTCTTTAATAATAATCATAAAGTAGAGGTTTAATAGAAACATTTTTTTGTTGGTTATGTGCGGTCCATCTAATAAGTTTTTGATGAGAATCATGACTTATAGATTTTTTGATATGCGTACACATAAGTCAAATAAAGCCACGACATAGGTACCTATTCCCGAACATTTTTTTACATTTGTTTTTTTTTTTTTTTTGTTGTTTGACATCATGCAACAATAATCAAACTAAAGAGTCATCGCATGATATGGATAAAAAATTATATTAAAAAGGGTATTGACCCTTGATAGGTTAAACAAGTATATGATAGCGGCTCTGTCAATGAGTACACGGGTTATACAGAATATTTTGAATACAGTTTCAAAAGTATTCGTTTCTGAAATATTGAAAAAGTTGCAGGAGTAAATGGTTACTTCTGGTAAATAAATTGTTTTCAAAAATAGGTCAGACACACACGGCATTCGTAAAATAGTGAGATTCGATTCAGAGATGGTCAAAATGTGTATTTCCGGTTTTAAAAACTTATGTATATTTCAATACTATCTAGACTAGACGTCCAAGATAATAAAATCCTATACTACACAGAAAAAAACAGATTTGAGTAATCAACTAAAGTTTTTTTAAGTACTAATTTAGTTCATTTTAAACTTTTAAATCAAATAACTAATTAATTTTTTTAAAACATCTAAAATACGAGTCGTTCCATCCTAATGAATTAGACGACTAAAAATTAATTAATACTAGTTGATTACACTAATCTGTTTTTTCTGTATATATCATTAACCGCTAGTGTAATACAATATATCACGAATGGGAAGTTTACAGTAGTAAATTCATCAAATTTTAGTTAAAGAAATACTAACGCGATAGCCCGACTATTCACCTGTGCGTCCTCTATTTCCTGGGGCAACGCGAAGCCGCGCCGCGCCAAAGCCAACAACACAAACCACCGCTTGTCTTGTTGTGATACACTTGTTCGTACCGCGAGGTGGCCTCTCTTTCGTAATGAGATGGCGCATATATGTGTGTGTGTATAGATCTAGTACTCTTGTTTCGCTATTAATAAGAGATGGAGATTCCCTCCGTTTGCTGGGTTCATAAACCCACTTGGTATGTGATTCATTTAACGGCACTCATATATAGATATACAGACTATACCTATACGATATATTGCATAACACACTCTCTTATTGATACACACTCTGCATCCAGATCAGATCACCTATATTAAAATTGCATACGGAAGACTCACACATCGCGTCAATTATTATTTAATTGCGAGCCCCTGCCACTCACGAGTCCGTGCATCATCACACCATAACCTATAAGAGCTGATATCGTTTAATTTCGCATAAACATAACACATCTATGATTAAGGCGCTTCACTTTTGGTCGCACACTGAACACTTTATTATTTGTAATTCATATTGGATTGGGATCGTCACACGAAGTGGCTCCTGCACATTCGCCTTTTCTACTAATCACCGCATATCGGGAGTAATAAAAGTAATAAAAGTAACAATGGCCAATATAGGGATACATTCAAAAGCGTCCAAAAACTTATACCAATATAAAAACGATAAAAACCGCACGTTTTAATTATAAAACAAGTGTGGTAGACACGAGGTAATATAGATCAATGTAATAGCAATTGTCAAAGCAACTTTATAGTTCGATGAGATGAAAAAAGAAAGCCATTTCAAAATGAATTATGTTCACTTGCAAGAATTTTAGTTCTGCTAATTAAATTTTTTGTCATTATTGATTTATGTACACATTTGTGACACCGTTAACGGAGAATGCGCCCTGTGATGGTGGCAATTAATTTTATTGTTGCATTTATTTATGTTACAGTACACGTTTCCCAGAACATTATAATTGCTATTTTAATGTAAATTTTATTTCAATTTTAAGAACACATATAAAATGCAAAAGAAAGTACTATACTACTCTACATTAAAAAGAGTTTAACACTTAATTATTTAAATGAAATGAAATTGTTTAAATTCTTTGTTATTCTAATGTTTATTTCTATAATTTAAAGATATATGCGATTTTATATATTTAATTATAGTCTTTCGACAAGGTTCTTATTAAAAAAAAACATTTTTATGTACATGTAAGGTTATAATATAATAGTTCTTTTTTTATAATCATTTCGATTATAATAGGCCATTGCTCATATTTTGGTTAACCTTGGATAATACACTTTTTACTTCCTAAAATCCGGAAGTGAGTAAAGTGATTTTCCTGTCACCGAACACCAGTAAAAAAGTATCATTTTTCGCGACTAGAGTTCACTAAACCAACTATACCGTTTTTTGTTTTTTTTTTTGCTTCAAAGTGTCGTTCATAGTTAAAAAAAAATTTAGTACTTATACATAATTTATAACATAAGATTAATTATATTCGCAATCAAGAATATCGTTGGTGGCGCTGAAAACTGACGTTTATTTTATTTGACGCGAATGAAATCTTTTATATCGTGAGAAAAAGGGCATATTTAAAATGTATTACGTTGACTCTTTCTTTTTTAAAAGCATAGTTATTAAATTTATTTGGATAATTATACAAGTCGACGGGTAGCAGGCATCTTAAAATAAATAAAAATTGAAACCATAATTAAATTTAACGTTGAAAAATATACTGTAACGGAATTAATAGCGCCTAGAATCTGTACTGCGCTGCCACCCTCTCGTGACGGACGGGTAGTCAATAAGAAAACAATAGTCGGAGAGTGATAGATAAACGGTCAGCGAGTGGGGAGATATCAATAGTCGCCGGAGACAATATGAGTAGGGCAACAATTGTTGAAGTAAAGAGATAAATATGAGATATTGGAGTTCAGAGATAAATCTGAAATTGTTGAAATGCGGAATATAAAGATAAATAGTGAAATAATCATAAGTTAATTTTAAATAAAGTCAGTACCGTTAAAGGAAAAATAATCGTAACCGACGATACAAAAACGTTACAATAGCATCGAGGGTAATTATTAAAATTCTAAAGAAACAATTATATATTATTGAAGTGAGCATATAGGATTTGTTGGATTTAATTTAAAAGGAAAAGGAACTGTATAAAAAGAAGCAAAATTAGCTCACTTTCATTATACGGAAACACACAATATATATATGGAAGTAAGATAAAGGAATAATATACGTAACACTTACGTTTTTCTTACTCCAATTATCATTAGATATTGCATTTTATTAAAATAAAATTAACTGTACTCACGCAACGTACAGTTTCATAACGATTGTTTCAGTTTCATGATGCTTCATGCATGATTTTTTCACAATCAGCAAACGCACACGAACGCGAAAAATAATGAACCAGAAAACTTCAATCATCTATAATATAACTATAATTTAACATGAAAATGAAGTGGCTACTATAATATATTCAAGCAACAAAAGAATTTATCAATATATGTTCTCATCCTAACGGTTCACGTCTGTGCCTCATAAATATGTTAATATTGTTCAACGAAAAAACGCTGAAACATCAATTTGGACATGCAAATTAAAGGTGTAGAAATAATTCTAATATAAGTATATTAAATTGTTGTTATATACCGTATACTTGTCAACTTTTTATTTGCATTTGATGAGAGATCTTATTAAGATTCATTTTTATTTGGTTTACTTCGTTTTGTAGTTGGAAGTGTTGCTGTTTTTGTTGGTTAAAACATTTTAAGAACGTCTGATACAGGAAGGAAATGTCACGCTTGTTAATTTGTTCTTTTATCAGGCTAAGCATTGAATAACCTTCTTCGGTTCTCTTAAAGTTACAATATTTGTTGTATTTTCGCACTATTTTATACTATTTGCTAGCTACATTCGTTTTGCATAACACGAGCAATTAGTAGTATGCTAAATTGTCGTTCGTTTGGAATACTGTTTCGAGTATCTACTTAGATTACCGGAAGACCAAGTTGAAATTTTAATTGATGCTAAACATCTAATCAAAATTCGTTGCCAAACAGCATAATTTTATTTTAAAGAATTTGGAAATATGTAGTGTTAAAACGTGTGGCTATCAGTATAAATAATAAATAAACTAATTAATTAGTATTATAAGAATCATTTTTTCTCATGCCGTCTATGAGATATTGAAAAAATAACAAGAGTAAACCATTATTTCCTCCTAAGTTATTGTTTTTAAAAATACAATCCTTACGTTTAAAATTTTATTATTTTTTTGTTATTTGCAAGGTATATTAGCAAAATTGGTTAATATAGTAAACAGTTAATGAAAAATAGAATACACGGATGAGTTTTTAAAAAAATTCATTATATTATACAGAAAAGAAATGCATCATTAAATTATAAAAATATAGTATAGTTTAAAATCATAGCAATCTGCTCTAAATAATTAATTACAGCAACATTAATAATTTAAAACGGAATGTCTTGGTATCTGATTCACGGATGACAGTTATCCTAAGATCACTGCACTATACACGTACGTACAATATGCTGAATTAAACTAATTTTATATTATATTTTTTCCAAGAAAATAAACTTTCCTTTTATAAAAAATTAAAATTACATGACTTTTATTAAACGATTGTTGTCTATGCAGATCCAAGATTATAAAACATAGGTTTTTAAAATTACAACAATTTGTATTGCTTGAAAATATAGAGCATATAATTGTTTAAAGATACGGTGCAAGTAGACAGACAACTGTGAATCAAGCAGCTCCTACAACAATGCACACATGTCTTTACCTCAGCCTCAGAGCCAACAGGATTCAATTTGCCAATCAATAGATAAAAAAATGATTTATTAGTTATCTAATTGAAATTATATAGTTATTAAGTTGTATTTTTTATAATTAGTATACTATTGTTGTATGTTTACTGGAACCGTTTCGCTGGTGATGCCAGTTGACCTGGAAACTGTCACCAGAACAGTGTACTCAAACACGTTCCTAAGATTCGCGGAAAATTCCGTACAATTAATGAAAAATGCTGAAGTGGCATTCAATCGACTGTCTCGTCCGTAGACTGTATTTATTATAAAGCTACGATAGCTTTGAAACCAAATCAATATGTAACTACTAAAACATTTATATGTATGGAAATTATAAGTAATTTACTATCCAGCGCGCAACTGATTCAACAAAATGGAAATTATCTACGCCGGAATGTTTACACCACGCAATACACATTTGTTACTTATATTGCAACTATCCTTTAAGTATAATATTCTTATAGTACATTCAATACAGTTTTGCAGTGTTATTTAAAAATGAAATACATCTACATGTACCATTTTATATTTAAATGTATTTAGGAGTTATTGGTTTGTTTGTTGGCCGGTTTGCATAAATAGTTCCACCCCTATTGTAGATAGTATATAGAGGCGCCTGTACAAATTTCAGATCGAGTGGCCTTGTACCCGGCCCCACCCAGTTATTCGCGAATGTTTCACTACTACCCCAGCCCCCAGTGCTACTACCCCGCACGGTACCTTCCAGGTGTGTACGCCACTGACATTCACATATCATCACTCTCTTTTTCACTGTGCTTTACTTTCTTCATAATGTATGTAATTATTCCTCGTATAATCCCTACCAATACACGCACGCCCATGGTTTCGGTCTCATTAACTATTACTATATATTTTTATTTACGATTTTTTTTATATGTACAAATTGTTATTCGGTAGATTTAAGATGAATATAAAATAATCTCATCTGCCTAATTTAATTCATCAATCTATTTTCATAATATACTAACAATGCACGCTTATGCTTGATCCCAAAGCTAGTATTATATAAAAGTAACGTTACTAATCGATAATTATATCAATAATTGCTATTTTATACAAAAATAACTCAAATAAATATGTTTAAATGAAAGAAATATTTTCTTCATTTGAATATTGTTCAACAATATACATAAGGGGTTCATTACGACGTAAGATTTTTATATGTTTCTTAAAATTATTCAAGTATATTCTATTTATCTTTTAATAGATTTCTAGGCATATTTGTAAAGGCTTCTAGACCCAGTAAACATTATCATTAATGTAACTTCCCTGTGTGTATATTTATCTTGAGTAATTAACTGAACAAACTGTTCGAAACGAATATGAATTCACACATGTATAATAATATGATTAACACTAAAATAAAGCAGAAAAATGAAATAAACTGACCTTTTGTTGACCTGCAGGTGGAGTCTTCATTCGGCCCGATGACGGCAACGTGTACACGACGCTGGAGCCCACATTGAGCAGTAACCCCAACGTGTATTTCCAGCGGGGGAACGCCTTGCATCCCGGCATGATGTACTAACACTAACCACTTAACACCAAAACGAACTGATTTTACAGTGTTTCTTACTAATAACAATAAGACTTGTATTATGTGTGTGCTATAGTTGATAAGTTTTTAGTTTTGTTCGTTTATTCTACATATTATATTTTTACTTTAATCGGCAAACACTTAAAAAAAAGATATTTTTCAGAGAGGAATTATGTTTTTAAATTTTAGTTCGAGTGCAGAAGAAACGAACAAACCTTTAATAACGAGTTTATGCAACGATTACGATGTGATTTTTAACTGATTTTAGTTGTTTAAGTTTTATATTCAATAAGTTCAAATGTTGTAAATATATTTTTTGTATTAAGAAATAAATTTTGTTTAGTATACATGCACGAATGTGGACACCGATTCATTTGGCTTCGCAGTGGCCCGGCCACCAACAGGTTCGAACGAAGTTTGTTTGCGAGTTACGTCACAGTAGGCACGCGTGGTTTAATAAGACATGGTTAAACTTGCTATATTGAACACATTTTAGTTTCTAACTTGAACATACGATAAAAATCATTATATTTCAAAACTATTGAATTTGTTTACATATTCAATTTTAATTAATTTACCGAAATTTGTATGCTTTGGCACAAGATTTTCTTATAATTCTATATACATGCACCAATGCCTTTAGCACCTAATAAGCTAAACAAAATATCTGTTATGACCAACATATTCTAATATAAACTGATACAAATTCACGTGAAATATTTGGTAACTATGGCAACTAATATGAACATACACCATAATTATAATCGTCTTTCTGACAACTGTACTGTATAAAAAATTTGGTTGCTATGGAAACGCTAATTAATTTCAAGTGGTTCACTTTTAAAAAAGTCTTTTCAAGCAAAAGTAGTTCAAATTTTTAATATCGTTCAAATTGAATCTCTCTTTCTGTAAAGACAGTCATTTTAGAGATATTAAAACAACACTAGGAAAGTCCTAATCTTGCCATTATGCCCAAAATCTATCAACTCTTCTCAAATATATTTTAATAACATTTCGCTGCGCTTAGTAGTTTTTACACACACAGAGACATTATTAAGAAAATAGTAAAATCTTACTTACATTGAATCTCAAAACGGCTACATCATGTTCCCATACTATTTTTATAAGTAAAAAATTCAATTATACAAAAATAAACACAAGATAGATTCAAATTAATTTTATTAATTACACAGAAAGCCATTTTACATTTATTTATTAATATATATGTGGCACGACTTTTTAACCTATTTGCAACAGAAAAAAAAAAAAGTTATTCTATTAATTTCTAATTAACCAATATTTTTACATTAAGGTTTTAAATGTTTAAGTAGTTTTTTTCCAAAAGATTAAGTACAAAACAAAGTTTCAATAAACAAAAACAAATATAAAGTATATATTTGGGATATAAAAAATTATTTTTTCGGTGGTGTCGAGAAGAATCGCCGCTTCTTGCGAACAGTTTGGACCGACCTATTAAATAAAATAAAAACATGAAAATAATTTTATGTTTAGAATGCATGCGCACTTACTTTGATCCAGACGGTGTAAAGAAGCCTCTATTAGTTGAACGAGCCAACGACACTGTACTAGGAGTTTGCAATAAGAAGTTACTGCGCGGAGTTGTTATTTTCGAATCCATATTTACGTATGGATACCAGAAATCTTTCGGGATTCGCATTAGTTCTTCCATGACCTAGAATTTGTTTTATCCATTTTACATTTATCTTAAAAATATAATTTGCAAAGCTTTGATTTACGTATGTCTTTACATAGATATAAAAACAGATGAATAATCGGATAAAAACCGAAAAATACCTTATCTTGTACATTTGAAATCGATTTTTCGGAAATGAAAAATCGATTAATCGTATT
This sequence comes from Leistus spinibarbis, assembly GCA_933228885.1. Taxonomy (NCBI): domain Eukaryota; kingdom Metazoa; phylum Arthropoda; class Insecta; order Coleoptera; family Carabidae; genus Leistus; species Leistus spinibarbis. The sequence continues at coordinate 11,862,947 of OW121795.1, forward strand.
TTTAGCCATATATATTCTATATGTACTATACACACGCTTGAAATGAAGTTCTTTGAAAAAGATATATATATATTTAGTGAAAAATACCACTTACTAAAGCCTGCTGGTGTGTTTGCATAAACATGGTCTGAGGATCAGGGTCTTGTGAAGAATAACCAACCAGTGTTGGCCCAAAAATTTTCGACAAATTACCAACAGGCATTTTGCAGTCTTTACTCTCGGCTACCCTGTGAAAATCATATAAAAATCAAAAATAAATATATCTGGAGTGGCCTGCACTCAACTTTCTTTTACGCAGTTTTCACTAGATATATATATATATATATATATATATATATATATATATATATATATATATATATATATATATTTCTGCCGTTTCGAAGAACTAGACGATTGTAAACTTACTTTAGTAAATGCAACATAACGTAAGCCAAAGTATCTCGATTCGGCTGCGGGAGTTTAGCGATCGCTTGTAAAAGCCTCGGCTTCACATCTAGTTTATCTTTCGCGTGAGCCGCTTGGATAAACTCACTCCATAAAGCATTCGTAATCAATGTCTCTTGTAAGGATCTCAAAAAGTCTTTTACAACGCCACAAATCACATGAACGTCAATTTCGTTAAGAACTGGCGCCGATTTACATTTTAGGAATTTTTCCTTGAAAATATTCAAATATTATAGCGACTAGTAAACTTGGTAAATTCAAAACCTACCTTCAATGATCTCACTTCCTTCTCTGAACCAGGAACACGATAAATCCCTATCTCATTCAATCCCCTCAATTCAATCTCATTTATACAATGTACAATCAACGCAGGCACCATTGGCGGCAACGTCGGAGCATAATCAGCTATTGTACCCTAAAACCCCCAAATATAAAACAAAATCCCCCAAAATTAAACATTCAAAAACGCACAATAATTCCTTTGTTAGTCGGAGTATTGACCAACGGAATACACGGTAGTGGTAAATCATCCTTACACTCCGTGTGGCAAATTCCTCTACAATCTTTGCATTTTAATACAATCCGTCCGAACCGGATCCTCTTGCTGCAGGGGCCGCAAGTATCGGGACGAATCACAGTTTTCGGCACGAATGAATGTGATCGTTTGACACTGCTGCGACCTCTTATGCGGTCTAGATCCTTATCTTTGAGCCAGAGACGCTCGATCACATCGGTTGATGATGGTGGGTCGCTAGATGTTTGACGGGTTGCTGGATTACTTGATGTTACCGATGGGTCCGCTTGGGGGACGGCTTCGATGATTGAGGTTGCTGTTATTGGACCGTCTTTTGAGACGGATAATGTTGTTGTTGCGACTATTGTATCCGTTGGGTTGATCTGTTGTCGACGGATGTTATGTAATGATTTAATTTGTTTTGATTTGTTTGTTATTCATGTTAAGATATTAGATTCTCCTCATTGTATTTTTAGTTAATTATATAAACAATTTTTTCCTAAGCTGATTATAAAATGATATTGATGCTTTTTTATCTACTTTTAATAACGGATTTTTGAATAGTTTAATAAATAATTTTTCTATTTCAATTTGTACCTCGACAACTTTGTGCGTGGAAGATCTTCGTTTTTTGGTAACCACAACTTCTTCAGCAGGTGCTGATTGATGCGTTTTCCATTTCTTAGCATTATATTTTGTAGAAACGTCTAAATCATCTTCAGAACGAGAATAACTGAATTCGGATAATAGCGAACCTAAACAAAAATTAAAATCTATATTTTATCTTTGCACAAAAAATGTTGCAATGCAAATGTTACTAAAATTATATTAAAATCCAATTTGTAAGAATCATTTTGAAAGAAAAACAAACGCTTTGACTGAGTAGTAAATAGCATTAGTTCTTTAGTGTTAAAAGTGTATGTTACCCTTTTTACACCTGTAAAGACGGACAACTATGGGGATTCGTTTTAAAAATATAAATCACTCACTAATAAAAGGAATTGTTTTATAACTAATTAAAAAAAATACCTACCGGTAGAGTTTAATTCTTGTGAATTCACTTCACTTATCGTATTTAATCTGCCCGCTGCCCCCATAATATTCCGATCACCGCTGTTCCGCGATCGATTCGTAGTATTATTCAAAAACGCCAATTTCTCCCGTGTATCATTCGGAATTTGCGAATGATGTTTATCATTAAATAAAAGATCACGAGCAAGTATCATTTGTTGTTCCTAATAATAATAAAAAAACATTTATTTTTTCTCGCATCTTCATTGTTTCCAACAATTCCGACATACCAAAGTGTTTCTTTCTTCCTCAGTGATCCTCCGCATTTTCTTCTCTTGGTCCAGTAATCTTCTAGCATGGTTCAATTTATTGGAAAAATCGCCGATTTCATGATTCGCTTTATCTAATTCAGTTTGTAGCCGGCGCGATTCAGCCACTGCTTTTAACCATTCGAGTCTGCAGGACTCTTGGTGTTCGGCGAATATGAGAAATTCTTCGGTAAGATCATCGTCTAGATAATCTTCGAAGGTTTTTATAATATCGTCGTATTCGGCTACGTACGAGAGCGAAGTTGGCTCATCGAAATTGGGTTGGGAAGATTTTTTCTCTTCGTACTGGAATAACTTCTTAGATCAATCGTTGCAATATCAGTGTTGTTTATTTATCATTTCCAAATAAAGTATTTAATATATTACAAAAAATGACAATGATTAAAATTATAGTAATTTGGTTTTTCATTTAGTTAATCTTAAGGATTGTTCACAGCGAAACACTCAGTACTTAAGCTTAGAAAATTACAAATAACAATCTAGTTTGTATTGTGGCAAGCAATGCTAGCATTCCAAGCAACAAAATTAACACAATGTTTGATAAATTTTGTTGCTTGGAATGTTAGCATTGCTAGTCATAATACAAACTACATTATTATTTGTAATTTTCTAAGCTTAATTACTAATTGCTTCGCTGTGAACAATCCTTTACACCGAATAATCCGCAAATTTATGTATAAATATAAATTAATAGTTAAATTTATAGGTGTATTCAAAAACTATTTTCATTTAAATATTATTTACGTAATTACACAATATTTTCTTAAGGGGGTATTACTCCTTTGAGGCCAAAAAATAAGGCGTTTTTGGCGAATTTTTTTTTAAGAACAAATAACAACCGATTGGAAAACGGAAAACACAGGGATCTTTATTGATATTTCGTCTTTAATTTCCATTTTTGCGATGTTTGAGTCACTCCCGTAGCCGCTGCACCAGCCCGAACTGCGCTTACTGGTGGGACATCCCCACGTGGTCCAGGTCAAGGTGCAACAAAAAAAATATATATTTCCGGTTCTTAGATAGATTTTCTGTCGAGGTACATAGGGATTTTGAGAAATGTTGAAAAATAAAAAATAGGGAGCACTTTGAAAAAAAGTTAGTTTTTCGCCCCCAAAAATTGAGATAAAAGCGTGCACCAAAAAGCCATTTTTCAACCAATCGAAAAACGAATATGTACCTCGACAGATAATTATGTGTAGAACTCGGAACACGAACAATCAATCAAATCGGATAAGCCGTTCCGACGGTAGATGTCCCACAGGTCCACTAATTGGCCTGTAACTTTTTAACGGAGTTGTTGGCGGATTTCGGGTAAAATTTACAATAAAGTAGACACCCCAAGGATTTTTTAAAGCCCAAAAAAAAATCGATTTTTTTAAAGTTCAAAGGAGTACTACCCCCTTAATACAAAATGTGCTATTTCCCGCCATATTTCGTAATAATGCACTTTGAAAACTGCGCATGCGCGAAATATCACGCCTGCGCGAACCCTCCTTAAATATTTTAAACATAACATAACCAAACATTGCAAATATAATTAAATTACAATATAAAACTAACTATTGCCAATGCAGCAACATCATTTTCTAAATCCAGAACTGTGTATTTTTGTTTACAAGAAAACAGAACATGAACTTCAGATATCACAACACTGTTTGATCTATGATCAACCGATCGATATTTAGACATTTTAATTACTCACAAACTATTCTGAACTTGTAGTTTTTGTACAAAAATGTACTAAACATTTAGCAAAAGTTGCTCAACAAGTGGTTCCTATATAAAACTTACCTTTTGCTGTTCTTGATCTAATGTTTTCCAAAGACTAGACTTCCCCGGCGTGTTGATGGTGTCCATTAAAGTGTACCCCTCTGGAAACTCTTCATTTTCGATATTAACTGTATAATCCTCGCGAACACGTTTCGTAGGACTATGATAGTCATATTCGAGGCGAGTCTTTGAAGTACTCGGCGTTGCAATTACTGTTTGTTTATGTTTATTACTACTCGGTGTCCGCGAAGCTGGTGTTTTTCCCGACATTTTAAACTTATATTACATTCAAAAACATGCAAAGTTAATTAAACAACGACTTTTTTTACACGTATACACATTTAAAATACATTTTATCACAGACAACACTTGGAAATCGGTGTAACGGTTATATGCGGCTTCGCAGTTGACAGTTCAAACAAATTGGCCGTTATTCGCGGTTTGAAAACTGCTGTGGCGAGTCTTCTTGTTCTTTGCTTCCGCATAAAAACAAAATCATTTTAAAAACGGGCGCGAACTCTTTTTCCTTATATTATTGATGTTTATCGATAAATAGTACAAATTTGTATTGTAAAATATTTTTTTATGATGAATATGTTTGTTTATTCAATATACGATTTTAACAAATGAACATTTAACGATAATGCTACTGATAAAAAATATACAATTAATGCAACAATTTAAATAAATATGTTAATTAAAAAATAGTTTGTACACACATTTTTAAAATTAAATAGGCAATGTCATGGTCAATTCTAATATTATGCTAAAATTGATCCGCCGTTGTGCATGGGTTGAAGTTCATGATTGTTATGCGATGGTTCTTGTTTGTTTGTTTTACAATAAAGCCATTCTTTCCTAACAAAAATTAATGCAATAAATAGTCCTTGCAAACTGGTTACAACGGCATGGATCAAATTATGAGCTTGTCGATTGTCAGAAGTTGATAACGCGAACATTACTACATCAATTATCCAAATTAGACATATATAACTGAATAAGCAGCAACTTCTCCTATACCTAAAAATTAAATAAATTGTTTAGTCATTTAAAAAATGGGGGACATGCAATGGTTGCTCTTTTGTTTGAAAATGGTCCCAAAATTTTATTTATCGCATGCAGTCGACACTAAATATTGTTCAAGGTCTTGAAACAGCCAATTTGGAAGTTTAAAACGGGTTTAAAAATTTCTATACGTACATATTGCGTAAAACTTTTATATTTGTCGGAGGTGGTGTCCAATCCATAGCCGTTATGTGGTTGAAGAAGGACCGAGTGCTGACGAATTTTGGCATTTCGGGTAAAGTCATATGTGTGCAAATAATTAAGTTAATTAAACAAGATGCAGAAATCGGTAATATAAATAAAAATATACACCAAAGTTTACTACTTGGTTCGCCGTAATGCATGTATATATTTAATAATGCTGGATTACCAAAATCGATAAAACTAATCAAAAGAAATATTAAGGGTAATAAAAATACGGCAAATAAAAACTTTGGCATTTGCGACACTCTATTGTTTTCGTTCCCAGCTCTATAATAAAATAAATATAAACGAAATAAAACAAAACTAAAAGTAAATCCGAACTTACTGAACACATCTTTTGGTATCCCAGCACAAAATGTTGAGCCAAAAATAGTATTTTAGCGTTAAATAAAAAAGAAGATATCCTGGAACAAATTAATGTAAACAATTTGACCATAAAAACTATTGTAAGCAAACTTACCCATGAAAATATTAACGTTTTTGTATAAAAATGAACCGGCGAAAGTATTTATTATTGCAACCGAATATGCGAATGCTCTCACAGTGGCGAACCAAGTTAGGCACTTTTTATGATCTTCATCAATATCGTTGCGGCGCATTGAAAATACGGCCAATAATATAAGGCATATCAGAGATATTATTTGTCCTACAACAAATTGAATTAATTGTATTTTTTAAACCCCTAATATTTCGTGATTTATAACTTACCAGCTCCAAACAAATACTGAAAGATATCCGGTTTATCGGCAGGTATGCAAAGCATAGCAGTAACAAAAATGCTCTCGTCATCATGTAAAATATCAACACAATAATTACCTACACCATACATGGCATACATTTCTGGTATATATAAGGATCCATTTTTCAAAAGTCGATATGTGTCATTTATATCATTAAAAGGATCCAAAAATATCTTCCTGTAACATTAAAATATATACATTTATACATAAAATCAATTGTTATATTTTTACTTTTCCACGCATGGATCATTAACATAAATCTCCACGTCTGGTCGATCCGAATTCGTGTAATTCCAATAATGTGTTTCATTGAATGTGAATATATCAATGATAAATTTACTATTGCTTATTTGACATTCACTCTTTGGTAGCGTTGCACCTATATACAATTCTTCGTTAATGCCACAGCATTTTTGTACTTTTGCAGGTTCTTCCCCTGTGTAAATATTCGATTTAATAGGTAAATCGGTTGACGTATTGTCAAATTCGTATAATATAGTTGATGCCACACTACTTTGGACTTGATTTAGAGCTGCATTTTCCTAAAATTAAAATAATTTAATAATGTGCCCAATCGTTTTTCTAATTATGAGCACAAAATAAAAATTAGGGTCATATTTTATAGAAATCCTACATAAAAGTGAGTAATTTTACGGATTTCATTACATAAATACACCGATTTAGTCAATCTGCAACCCATGATTCATCAGATAAGTTTGATGAAAGAATTCGTACTGTCAAATTACTCGTTTTTGAATTTCTTGGTATTCCCAAGTTAGCTTTCCCCCGTATATGAACATGTGCAATCTTTTTTATAGGTTAGATTGCCAATTGGGATTCTTTCCACAAGCATTAAAATTTTACAGATTTTTTGTTTAGCAAGGACAAACTTATTTATTAGTAAAATCCGAATTATACATTTTTCACACTATCATGTATATTTATTTAATGATTTAAAATTAGTTGTATAACAGCTGTATAATATTTTTAGTGTTTATGAAATAAAAACTTATAAATTATGAAATGTTTAAAAATATATAAAATGTATAGTTTATGTTTATGTGAGTTGTCGTGAAATCATACTATTTATACAATACGTGTACTACAAAAATATACATCTATTTCAAACAATGTGACTGTATATTCTTGGTACTAAAAATAAAATATGTCATTGAAATTATAGAGAGATAATTTAGAGCAATCCAAGATGTTTAAATTATGCAAATTGTATTTTTAAATAAGTAGGTGTTAACAATCGTATAGAAAATTTCAAATATTCTATTAGAATTCTAACAATTTCTAAAATTAAAATGTTAGAATCATATATGAGGTATTTAGTAATAAACCACTTCTTAGTAAATTAATATTATTCATTTTTACTATCTTTTAAAGAAAGTACAGAGATAATTAAAATAATTGATTGCTAAGTTTTATTGAGTTTTCACAATGAAGTCTGTATCTGTGTGTGTGTTTCTGTATGTTACTGTGTGTCTGTGAGTCGCATACTTAAAAACTACAAAGCGAAACTTCGGATATGTACCTAAGATATATATAGGAAGACCTGATTAGATTTTTGGCTTAATCGTCCAGTTAGAATAGGACCTTAAGTCGATTCTTTAGTATCCCTAAAATGGTTGCTTTCCACTGAGAAAATATTAGATTCAAAATGAACGATATAAAAGAATTTAACAAGATCTGTTTAAAAAGTTTTCTGAATAAAGAATAACACAATTGCAATTCATAGACGTTGCTTTTGTAACCATATATCACAGTTATCAGAATCTGAATACTAAGATATTTAGGTTTCCAAAGCTACTAAATATTCCACGTGTATTTGTACCATCTTAATTTCATTCACACATATTATACTATTTATTCCAAGGACGACTTATTTTACACCTGTTTCGTAATCATTAAATAGTTACGCTTGAATCCAAGTTAAAGATCAACGATCTATAATAAGTTTAGATTTTGAATAATTTATTTTGTTCCGTGTAGGCGATCTGTGTTTTGATATGACGCATTGGAATGAAGCATATATAGTTTTTGAAACCCTCGGGTTTTTACATTACATAAATAAAATAAGAAAAGGATTTTGTTTTGCGCAAGAGGAAACTTGGAGATAATTAATTAATAAATTATACAGAAATTTTGTAGAGTTCCAACAAAACAAATATTATAATGTTGTTTAGAAAAATATCCGATGTATAATCACGCTTTCTATCCAAGGTTATATTTTTTGTGTTTTAAATACTATATAATATTGGCGCCAAGTATTTATGCCTTATCGTTCACTGGGTGAAGTATGATTAGGTGCAGGTATATTAGTCAAATATGTTTTAATAACATATGTCGAACAATTCCAAAAATGTTGTTTTGTTAATTTAAGTGTGAAACAATTATTTCTCCAAGAATCTTATCAAATGTTTACATAAAAAATATAGATTATAGACAAATATATGATATATGATATATTTATTTTATAGAATAAATATGATTTAAGCGGAAATACTATATATGGCAAATGTTTAGGTATATTGAATATTTATTTTATTCTAATGCCCCTTCCTATTTAAAATAATATTGAGTGAAGTTCATGTGATAAGATAATAATCATAAAATGTAATGCAAATAATTCACATCCTGTGTTTTAACTTAAAATGTTAAATTAACTTAAAATATTGTCAAAAAAAATCCCTGTTGTAGTTCTATTAGTAAACAAATAACCATAAAAAGCGAAGTTACGGAATCCCACCCTTGATTATAGATTCACACGTGGCTATAAAACCGGCGAGGTAGCAATTGCCATTCGCTAGGGTGCAAATCCCGGCATCAGTTATTTTGTCTCTTTTAAAAATCCCATTTTATTCGGTGTAAATATTATGTTTTCCATATAAATTTATTATTTTATTCGTGTAAATTCGACAATGTGTCATTGGATTACCTGTGTGTAAAGACACATTACCTATGTGTAATATTATACTTATTTATTGTTTTTCTATTTGATATTATTTTGTGTAATTATTATATTAATATATATGTTAATAATACTCGGTGTAAATTTGACACAATCAGTGAAAAAGTTCTTTGAATTTGAAATATGCGAAATTTCAAAATTTAAACCACTATTAAATTAATTTTCACCTACCGTCAAACCTAATTCGCTAATGTCGGTGTCTAACTCATTCTGAGCACTATTTGGTCCAAACTTAACAATCAACAACAATATAATATATTTTATTTTGTAAATATCACTAGTAACCATTTTATACACTTAACGTAATCAAGATAACAAGATAATACAACATGATAATCGTGTTCTATGTCTTATTAACTGTAATAAAGTTGGAACGAATCAAATAGGTATTTTGATTTACATTGGCTTAAGTTCGAACCGGTTTTAGTTTTGGCTGTCGCAAGTCACAAAAACACGGAGCTGCAGCAATGACTTGTTTTCTACTGAGTTCAGTTCACATATCAACAGATAACGAAAATCATGCATGGCTTGCGATGCCACAGAGTGGGGCTTACACCTCACAGGTAGATAAGTCAACGGGGAACTCTCTCAATTAAACTTACACACGCAATAATGCCTAGTTACAATAATTAGGTGACTAGGAACTTTGGATTTTTAAATAAACATAATAAATGATAAACAATATCTAACACTTTACTTCGTTTATGCAAAATTGGTTAATTAACATATAAATAATGTATGGAAATGTATACATAAATGTAAGTAAGTTAAATTTGCATAAAATATTCATATATCAACATCTTCCCAATTTAAATAATAGCAAATAAAAATCAACAAGTGTTTCGATAACAAAGCTCCGAAATATACATTAGACCTGTCGATTTTACCTAATTTGGGTAATAATTATTTCATTTTTATTTATTTTCTCTATTATTACCAATAATTTTGCAAAAGTTAGTTTCAAACGATTATTCAATATATGTTAACTAATATTTCCCATGACATTAATTAAAAATAGTCTTACTAAAAAGACATAACAAATTTAGTCGTTACTCCTTCGTGGCTAACTATACAAAATTTAAATGCTATAAGTACGATTTTTTATAAAAACACATTATTAGCAAATTTCTGTACAGACTCGTTACAGAAAATATACATATTTATGTACATTCTCTGACTCAATTAATTTTAATTGCTCCCCCCATAAAACAGTTTAATTATGTGAGAACATATAAAAATAAACAGTTTAATTAAAATGTGTTTAACAATATTCTACGCGAAATTATCACTACGTTTAAGTTTTTAAATTGTTTACTTTTATAAATATGTACATATAATTTACATCTTTTATATTCTCATGTTTACAACTTGATTTAAAATAATTCGCATTACAAAAATAATGTAATTCATTGTTTTCAAACCGCCTAGAAATCATTTTACCGCAAACCATTGGTGTATATCTAGTTGCTGCCATAAAAAATGTAATAAGTAGGGTTATGTTCAAAACAATAATCGTTTTTTCTGGCATCTAGCGCGTAGTAGTTGTACTAAAATAAACCGGTTCCTTTTATATAATTTTGTCCCATTGTAATTCCTACCCGACGATAGATAGCGCAAGTTTTAGCTTAAAATTTCAATAATATATTTGTTTGCCTCGGAATAAAGTAGCAAAAATGTGTTGGTTTCTTTGGGATTGATTGGTAAATCCATATTTTTCTAAAAAATAGGTTATCGCTCTAGGTTTTTAAAATTAACTATTAAAAGAAACCATAAATTAATTTACATAAAGAGGATCTTAATTTATAAATTTTTAATTTTAATTATCTGTGCGTACGCGTGTACCTGTATGTATGTTTGTATATGTGTGTCGCATTACTTAAAAACAAGACCTGCACCACTAACAGATATTTTATTGATAAATTATCTATCTTTCATTAGTAATCGCTTTTAATGCGAGACTTTTAGTTATATGCGAATATTATCGTTAATTAAGGAAACCATTTTGTTATTTCAAGCTAGTACAAGGATGAAATGCTTTGTACAACTAGAACTAACGTGTTGTATAAATCAGAGAATCTCTGATAGAATTCTCGTATTTCTTTAATTTAGCATGTCGCAAAGTTGAATTTTATAACCAATTAAGTACTGTATTCTTCGTTAATAATCATAAATCGGGGTCACAGACATTTGGTTCTGGTTGTAAAATAGTTATAAATAAACTGACATGTCTCGTATTACGGCAATAACGTAGAGAAAAGGCGTCCTGTAGCATTAAAATATGTTACAGTGTTTGTAAAACCGCCCATTTCTAACAATCCGGTCGTTAAAATCGATTGTAACAATTTGTCGATCAAACATTTTAAGTTCACTTTAATAATTATGAAGAAAGAAATCACGGAACTGATTGTTTCAATTATATACATTTATATATATATTATTTTATTATAATAGACATTTCGGATATTGTAAAGAAATTCCTTAATATTGTTTCACTTTGGTATTAAATTTAGAACATGAAACTATTTCTTAAACATGTATCTAAAGCGATACTCCAATAAATGGTATCTTTTAAACATAAGAAATGATACAAAGACTGTAATATATTCAATTAGGTATTATTTAACTTAATTTTAATTGTTTATATGCAAATGCATGCGTTTATATTAGCAAAAATTTAATTCAAGATTAATTTACGTTCCCACTAAAAAAATCATAATCTTAGGTTGGCAGGAGTCACCCTGTGTCTACGGTGACTTTCTGTGAGAATGCCCGAGTATTAGGTGTCTGATTTTCTTTCTTTTTAGTGCCGAAAATCACGATTTAACCATAAAATAGATTAAAATAATCATATTTAAGTATTATTGTATTGTTTTTGTGGGTTTAGAAATCGCGAACAGTTAATATCGATTATAAATCTGTCAAGAGTGGTTAAAATATGACAGATCGCGAATTGTAACTTTTTATGTTTTTTTCTTTGTATATCGTTGGATTAAGTGTTGATTTTAGGTTTAATAATATGTTTTGTGATTTATAAAATATGTGTGCAACAATAAGAGAGCTGGACGTACAGGTGCAATGAAGGCGTGGCAGTGAAGGTGAGTTTCTTGTTAAATAAACAAATATTATGTCAAGGTGTTTCTGTTTAGTATGATATATTCATATTCTTATAATATACATGTAAAATACGACCTTCGCTAATCATACAAGACAATACAAATGATTATTGCAATTTAACCATTTCAAACGCGCAATGTATGTGTTTAGTTACTTCAGAATTTTATATATTGATTCGAAATGTATTAGCTAGATTAATGTTATTATAGAAGAAGGTTAGTTTACAGAAATAATTTTAATTTAATATAGACGTACAGTCGATGTTATAAGTTGAAACAGAAACTTCGAAATACAGATTATATATTACAGATAAAATTGGAGATATTGCCAAAGAAACAACGAAGTTTAGAAGTTCAAGGCAGTTTTACTATAATTAATATTTAACTTTTCAACGAATAAAATATTTATTTAACATTAAATTAATGAAAATGTCCAAGATAATAATAATATTATTGCAGTTTCGAATGGAATAATAAGTTATTTCTAATTTTATTTTTTAATGTAAAGGTCACTTTTTCCCCTGCAAACAACCCACGTGTTACACAAAATAACGTATTTCCTAATTGGTTACATAAATAGCTATAAAATACACTTTGCAAAATTAATTTTGCTTTGATTTTTTGAAGCTGGATATATTTAATATTTATATAAAATTGTATTTCATTTCGGTGCCTTTACCAATATGTAAGTTGTTAATTGGATATATATTGTACTAAAGTAGCAGGGATGTGGGTGTGTTATTTTAATTTTAATAGTTGGCGTTAAACTCAAATAATATCTATATTTATTCATTTTGTACTTCTTGATGCAACTGGCAGTGCATTGGCGCCGTGGCTTAGTTGGTTAAAGCGCCTGTCTAGTAAACAGGAGATCGGGAGTTCGAATCTCCCCGGGGCCTTGTGGAAACTAAATTTTTCAATTTTCCATCACGATCTTTTTTCAGCTCTGCTTATATTTTCTTGAACCCAGATAGTTAAAAAACGAACGATTTGCCACTTAAAATGACTTCTAGCTTTAAAGATTCGAGTCGTGTTTTTCTCGAAGAAAAAATACGTCTAGCCCTTAGTGCCCTGTTCACTGCCCCTGGCGTCTTCAAACAGTAGCGTCCAAATGGTTTTTTAAATGCAGGTTTAGATCGGTTGACCTATATTAAAAATAAAATATTGTTGTTTTACTGTTCGCCTTAAAAATCAAAAATGAAATAGATCCATTTTGATCATTTTTTCAATGATGCCTGTGTCTGTCTGTATGTGTGTGTGAACGCTCTACAGCTAATACTAATAATGATAATAATAAATATGATGTTTTGAATTTGAGATTTGTATATATGCCAGAAAAGAAATCCTATTTTTGAAAAGGATATTTCAGCCTAAAGTAACGGCTTACTTGTTTAATTTTCAGCATATCTCGAATACGACTCGAGTTAGAGAAAAATTGCCTAATATAAAAGTTAAAGACATTGAAATTTCTAGCAACTTTTGTCTAAATAGTTTTTTTGATAAATGTACCATTTACTAAAGAACCGCTTCCCTAGTTACCACACATATTAATATTAATTCCTGGCAATGGTAGAAATTTAAAATACAATAACGCTATTTTACATATAATAGTAAAAACTAAAATTAAGAAAGTCGAGTGAAGGGCAATCCAGATTTTATAATATCGACGTATTGATTGTTAAATATAACAGTATAATTTCTGGCTAATATCCGCATTCGCACAGACGCTCTATTTATTATAATTTATATGTTTACATATATATATATCGTATATAATCATACTTAAAATTTTGGGTAGAGGTTCCTTCGATTACAGCGTTATCTACGCCAATGGCGACTACCTCAAATAACGCGATCGATACTTCGAATTGCGCGGCTGGGAACTGCGCTGGTACAGTTGTACTCACACAAATTCAGATATCACCTATATTTTCTCGAAATACTCATATAATAATATTCGTAATAGCAATCTAAATAATGAATGTATACCATCGTGTATATTATGCATGGACTCTCGGAGTGTTTACTATATCCAACGAGTAGTAACATTAGTATAAAATATTCGTTCCCAAAATAGTTTTTTTTTTTAACAATATATATGCTATATTTTGTATTTGAAAATACTTAAATTATTCTGAATACCAGAATTGTTATTGGTGTTTGCTTGTTAGCATACGGTAGATACGCATCATTTAGTCAAATGCTCTGACGTTGGTCAAAATTTACATTTCCATAGTTCCCCACTGAGCAATAAAGACCTTACCATTCGGTGCGCGGCCTCCTGGTAAATTTATCGCATGTGCTTGTGGGCATATGTTAAATTCTATATAACAAACATGCCTACAGAAAGGGTACACTAATCGATTTGATATCAATAGACGATATATGTTTTAAAGTCGACGTAGTACTTGGAATTTACCACAGAAATAATCCTAAATATATATTGTGATACGTTAAAATAATTATTTGTATAGCAAATACACACAATTGATGGAGTAAATTTACACTGTAAATATATTTGTTATAATCAGCACAAGACGTGAAATATTTGAATATGTGAAAAAGAGAATTGCGAGATTTTAATGGATGTAGTATTTTCGAAGTTATTTTAGAATATCTCGAAAACGGCACGAGTTAGAGAAAGAATGCAAATAACAAAAGTTTAAGATATTAAAATTTCTGGCAACTTTTGTAAGACAAGTTTTTTCGAAAAATGTACCAATTACTAAGAAATCGCTTTTGAATATTAGCCAATATATTTACGTTTCCCTGACACATATTAATATTGTTTCATGGCAATTATAGAATGAATTTATTAATTTAAAACACAATTAAGTTAATACATATATAGTTAACACTAAGTATAAGAAAGTTAAGTAAAGGGCACTATGGTAATAAATAGTTTTTCTTTATTAAAAATATCAGTAGTTACGATTACGCCAATGTTTTCTGCATAAAGATGTGTTCACAGTGAAACAATTAGTAATTACGCTTAGAAAATTACAAATAATAATCTAGTTTGTATTGTGACAATGCTAACATTCCAAGCTACAAAATTAACACAATGTATGATAAATTTTGTTGCTGTGAATGTTTACTTTGTATGTCTACAACAAACTGGAATTATTACTTAAGACGTGTTCAGAGCAAACCAAATAGGGATTAAGATTAGAAAATTACAAATAATAATCTAGTTTGTATTATGACAAGCAATGCTAACATTCCAAGCAACAAAATTATCACAATGTATGATACATTTTGTTGCTGTGAACGTTAACTTTGTATGTCGTACAACAAACTGGAATTATTACTTCAGGCGTGTTCAGAGCGAACCAAATAGTACTTAAGATTAGAAAATTACAAACAATAATCTAGTTAGTATTATGACAAGCAATGCTAACACTCCAAGCAACAAAATTAACACAATGTATGATAAATTTTGTTGCTGTGAACGTTACCTTTGTATGTCATACAACAAACCGGAATTATTACTTATAATTTCTAAGCTTATTACTAATTCTTTCGCCTTAAGTAAAAAAAAAAAAAGAATATACGGCTGAAGGTATTGGTGCCTGTGAAGCATCAGATATTTTAAACCTATAGATGCAGTACGCCAAACAAAATTAATATTTTGCTACTTGATAGAGGCATCGAAATTTTATTTTTTCATCTATGTGCAATCAGAATATTTTCCACATATATGAGCATGTTTCCGTTCCTCGCAGTGCCTCCATAATACGTTATCTATATGTTAAAAGATACGACAGAGCCCTGTGTGAACCTTCCCAGGTCACACACACACAAGCCCACGAAGTCAACCGAATTGAAAATGTGATTTTTCACCGAAGATTTGAAAGTCTCACACGCATCAGCGTCGCCTATAGCTTCAAGCAGGAGTTGCAACGTTTGCACTAATGCCCATAGATTTATTATCTCTTTGCGCGCTTCGGCATCAAGATCTCTGGTTGCACATAGGGCGAGGTCGCCGTGATGACCTCCGGGTCAGGGTCACAGCGGGTCATTCTGCGAGACATTCGCCTGTTTTGCCACAGTGAAGTGACTAGCAGCGATATACCTTTGCATTACATGATCTTGTAGGTTATGTTTCGTTGTCGTTGGCCTGTCGAGTTCGTTTGTTGCTGACATCACAAATGTAAATTTTCGGTTAGGTATTCACAATATTCACATCCGTTGCTTGTTCTACCGCTGACACTCGCTCGTGTGCATTTCGGATGCATTATTCAACAAGTTCACAATATGGTGACATGGTTCTTGTTTTTGTTTATTTAATGTATTCAGAGTTTAGTTAATGTGAAGTTTCTTCAATTCTTTATTTTACCTATCATTTTAACTACGTGTATATTAGCATCTGATAGTATAAACTACCAACACAAACTCGAGAATCGTTAAGTTGGTCTTCGGACCAACATGCTTTTTGGCATCTCGGTAAAAGATCAACATTGTTCGGCATGTTTGCTGCAATGTTGATCTTTTACCGAGATGTCAATAATCTTGAAAAGACCGAGTGAACTATTCTTGACTTGTGCCGAATGCCACAATGTGAAGAAAGTTGTTTGTATTCATCTTTTATCCAACATCTTACCAAATAACTTTCAGTATCCATTTGAATTTTGTATAAAATAATTCTTTATTTTATACTTTTTATAACTCTCAGTTTACGCAACCTACATGTTTTCCATAAAATAGTAGGATCCCCGTCCGCTCTGAACTTAGCTCCTTACAGCGTAACACCCTTAAAATTAATCGTACCGATTTAGTTCACTAACTATGGCAATTTGAAACCTCCCCAGCGAATTTTCTCATCGCTAACAAATACTTTTCGATTACACCTACAGGTAGAGGGGGTATTACGAAGTTTTTTTTTCAACATCTATTTTTCAATATCAGGGGGAGTTGTATGTTATCGAAATGGTTAGTATACGAGGCCCCTTTTACTCAACATCACTATATACAAGCTAGCGAGGGATTAATAAGCAAATACACCGACAGCATTTAATGAACGCACTTAGTACGCTCGTATGAACGGCGACGCCAGGCGTCTGTCTACCCCTCCCTGCCTCTCCTCTACCCTCTGGCGTCAAATGAACGGCGTTATACTGTTAGGAAAACCATAACATATAATGGAATGTTGCCATTTTATAATTAATCGTGTTGCATTATAATCTCACTAGATAATTTTGTATAAAACAAGCTTAGGTAAAGGAACCTATATCGTACCATTTTATTTTTATTTTCAAGCATTGTATTGTGTATTATTATTCAAATATATATTTTGTTTTCATACAAGACGAGTAGTTTACTTCCATTGAATACCATATGCGAGTTAAAAATCTAAATCCCTAATTTGAACATAATCCAGGATATTAAAACAGAATTAAGTGTGACTAATACAATCTATTTAATTCTGGAGCATATAAAATACGTTGTATACTGTATAAGGTGGGGTAAATATAACCCCAATAAAATTCAAACGACAATAATTTTAGCACAACTGTACTTGCAACACAGTAATTCACAGTATTCCCGTTTTCGGCTCAGTTCCTGTTCGAAGCCCTGTTATAATTAATGAAATATATTATTAAAATTTAACAAATAAATATTTGAAAGTACAAATTTAGTATGCCACTCAATCTTGGGGTTATATATACCCCACGCTACCGATGATGTTACAAAAATTCACCTTACCAACACCGAATTAAAAGGAACTTCATTTATTAGGACTCGAATAATATTACGGCTATTGGATTTAAAATGCAACGGAAGTATACCAAATTTGGTTAAAAACGTTTTTATTTATCTAGCAACAATGTCAAATTACGTCTTTTTAAGATATTATAGATTTTAATCTCGTGTATTTACTACTTGTCACTGATTATTTTAGTTTTGGTTCTAAAACTGTATTATTTACGTGATTTGTTTAAATTAGTAAAAATGTACAACTGAATAAAATTTGGATTATGTTTTCTTTATGACACCGTTCACAGTTTAGATGCAATCTAGTAGGGGGTAAATCTGCACACGTCGACCCACTCACACACACAACGTCAAACAAGTGTGGCACATGCGAGATAGGGGAACACCAAATATGTAATACACAAATATCTATACATACACATACATAAACATATACACTGCACTGTCAAAGCTTCAAAAGTCAATCCAATACGATATTATTGACAGACAAAAATTATTGCATTCTCATATATCTGAATTACATCAATGCAATATGTCAGAATAAGGGGAGACAAATTATCCTATTCCTGAAAAGAAATTTTATATATTCTTAAGAGCCGCTGCAAACATAGCTAAACAAGGTTTCGTCGAACCCTTAAAACTCCTTTATTACAACATTAAAATGAATGAATTATTTTTTTTCATATAGCCAATACTTCGCTCTAGCCTTCTCTAGTTATCGATTTTCAAATTTATGCTTAGATTTTTTTATATTGTTCTATATTTACTCTATTTTCAAATGTCCATAGTTTTTATTGAGATGACAAATTTAAAAATTCAAAACTAGACAAGGATACATTGACTATTTTTCTACCGGAATATTCTAAAAGTTTTATTCAAAAAAATGTATTCGCAAGTATTTTAAGGGTCAAACGAACTCTTCAACTGAGTAGTAAATAGTATTGGCTCTTATGGCACTACGATATTCGTACGCTTCCCCCTTTACATCGACCTGTAAGGTTTTTTTTCCCGAAATATATTCAAAAATATAAAGGTTTTGTTATTGTTTATTTGTAGTAAAAAGTTTCAAACGGAATATATCAAATTATTAAAATAAAATTTATATATATTTCAAATTAAACACATAACAGTATTTAAATATGTATGCAATTTATTGCATTTGCCCATTTTTATCACCACTGTTTTTGAAGAAGCATATTTATAGTTCATCATCTATCCAATATTTCAACTACAGATAGAATGCACTCGTCACATAATTCCGGGAGAGGTATCCACGTGGCATGAGTTCCCTGAGGAGTACACGTCCCTCTTTTATAAACAGTCTCCCTAAGGGATAACAGACATCCCCTCACGCTCACAAACTAGAATTCCCCTACATGTATACGTGGTTACGAAATTGTTTCCACTTTGTAAATGGTTCTGATTGTTTTTATGCATTCTGTCTGGCCGATATTTCAAATGGGGATATTATCAACTGGAACTGATAGACACCAAATGTCTAACTGTCGAAAATGCCGTCATGGAACTGACATTATTGATAGTAACAACACATTCATTTGTTTTATATCAAATACAATTAATTTACATTGATTTAAAGCTTCATAGCGACAATAAATTTGTCCCTACCGACTTTACAATTAATCTGCTTAACAGTTCAAATTTCAACACCAAGATGTCGTGGCTTTTAGTCTAACCTCAAGGACTGGTCTGAACGTGTACAAAACTTCAATTGCTTTCTTCCACATCTATTATAGTTAACTTAATCACATTTAAGCAGGATTATTCGTAGAGGCTCAGTTTGTAAACAAGGCACAGAAGGGGTTGATTTAGGAAAGATGAATGTGAATGTGTGTGTGTGTGTGCACCCTTACCCTAACCCTTGTTATCTTGCACAGTCGATGATCAAACCCATCCAACCAGAAAGCTTCAAACATTCGAATCATCTATTTTCTATATATAGTGATATTACATTGGAATTTTGTTGGCGACACTTGAATATATAGTTGTAAAGTGTAACGATACGCACGGTGACATGTAAAAAGCGTGACGGTACACACGTACCACGGGTACGGGCGTGTTTGTGCGTGCTCAGCAGACGTGAACAGAATCTGGTTGCAACGACAAAGCTTCACACAGGACACCGAAATGAAAACCACGATGCATCAGCCATGCGTTACAACGTGTGCCACATGGACTCGGCCCGATTTTCAAAATTAAAACCGTATTTTAGCTTTGTATTTCTATAAATAGAAAACACCATAAATATTTATTTATTAAAAGAAACTAAACAGGCATGACACCTAACTACAAAGTTTATATTCTATGCTATATATATTTAATTAATCTAGTAATAAATTTAGCATATTTTGATTATTTATTAATGATGTTATATGTATATCAAATTTCATTAAAATCTGCCCATTACTTTCGAGGAGATACGTCCACAAAGTTGGTCTTAAGGACGAGCGATAAATTATATACATTGTCATAAACGAGACAAACACTTTTTCTTAATAAAATTCTTTAATCCGAGAATGTTACAGACACATGACAAAACACTATAGTTGTCTTGTACGTAAGACGAGCTAAAAAGGGGAAATGTAGGCTGTAGCCAGTGGTATTATTCATATATATATATAACAATACGATTTTTATGGCTCGCATTATAATCGTATCAAAATATTATACAAAATCACGCAAACACACTGTAACACGAACGCATGTTGTAGTTTAGGGGGTTAAACTGGCCCTTCTTCTGCCTCGTCACGACAATTACAAGCTTCGTAGGGCGGTTGCAGGGGGGTAGAGGGCGAAGTAACCGGAAACCACGCTGAACTCACCCGCCGTGGATAATGCGTTCCAAGTGTTGATTCTGTGTAACAATATTTCCGTTTTTAGAGTAGCATCTACTCTTATACTTGTTATAACATTAACAGAGATAAAATACTATAGTAAAATGATGTGCAATAGAACATAACTTCGTTTTTGAAGACACTTAGTTATTACACTTTTCTCTGTAGAACTTTCTTTTATACAATATATATTTTTTTTTAAATCTCCAAACATTTACATAGTATAAGGAAACTTTATTAAAACAATTAATAATAAAATATAATACAAATATTAACAACAAAATTAACATAGAAAATAAAATATAAATAGAACAACAATACATTATTAGCTAAAATACATTTTCCTTAACATATAATTTTAATTACGTATAAGAAAGTCAACAACTATAAATAGATTAAGGTTATGTCTATTAGGCTTGCTTATTGTGTTTTTATTATTCTTGAATAGTCATAATTGAGGATTGATTAGAAATGACTGGGTTTTTATACTATTTCCAGTATGATTTCCAAAGAAAAATTAACTTTTTTACTTTCTTGGATGAAGTCTATAAGGAAGTATTGTAATCATGAAAATTTTCGAACTCGAGATATTAACGGAAATACCCGTTTTGACCATTCCTGAATTAAGTCAAACTATTTTGTTTTATAGTTATCATAGGGTGAATTTACAACAAAATAAAGCAATATTCTAAATACAGGTAGTGAAACTGGAAGGACAAGAAAGTTAAGTGAAGGCCACTCCAGTTTTTTATCAGGCAATCCAGATTCTTTGATATTCTTTCTAATGTTTTTTTTTTTTTTTTTTAATGAAGCAAAGAGTTTTAATGCAAATTTAACATATAATTCCTTTGTGTATTCAGCTTTTATGTATTAAATTTCATAAAAAATTTGTTGGTAGATCACGTGATATTTAGTAAAACATTCGTTAAAACAGGAGATATTATAACTGTAATTGTAGATGTTCAGAAAATCATGGCAAAGTTGTATAAACTGATAAATATTTCACAACTTGTATAAGATTCATATAAATATACTTTTAAAACATGTTTAATACAATAATTATCAGTAAATTATTGTTTATATAATAAATAGAACTAATCTAGCCAAGTTTTAATCCTTTAAAATGAGTGCTAACGTATACAATACGAGATACATATAACGAACAAAACGTATATCGAACATCGTCCTGAAACGGAACACGTTCGAAAATTAAAATTGTCTGTATAGTTCCTGTTTCAAACTGGATATCCTATAGACAAAATACTGCTTATTCCCAAATATGTAATAAATAATATAAACAATTACTTGTTGATAAATATTTTAACACAATAATTACTTCTATTTGGAATTGAAGTAGTTTTGATTGATGTAGTGTATCAGGAACCCTGAGACCGCGGCACGCTATGAAAATAGAATGTGTTTGGATGCGTTTGTGTGTGTGTGTGTGTGTCGGGTGGTGCAAGGCGGTTGGCCGGTGACACGGCACCATCGGCCAATGAGAGACGCGCTACGTGCAGCCCGGACCCGAACCCAAAACGACCAAGTCGACACACCGAGACCGCGCTACCTGCTATTACCCACTTCAAACTCTTACCGCTCTTTTATTTGTACCATTCTTGTTTTCCAATTTTATTCTTTCTTTTCTCAGACAATACCAAATCTAATTAATAACAAAACCACTTCACTACCGCAGCATTTGCAATTTCAATTTTATAGCTGCTTACAGATACTATTATTACACTTAAATGGTTTCAATGACATATTGCAACATTTTACTTCGGAGAAACAATATATATATATATAGGTGTTAAATTTTAATTAAAATAACAATTTGCAGGTGTTCACAACAAGAATACACTTACGCATATTAATACATTCTTACTTTATACGTAATGAATTATCTAAAGTACTGGAATTACAAAAAAAAATCTTCCCCAAATTGGAATGATTTCTGAATTCATTTTAACTAATTTTTTCAATGACATCTTTGTATCTAAACACTCTACTTGAGTTTCTTATATTTTGTTGTTACTATAATATAGATTTATAGTGTTTTAAATTCATTCTACCATTGCCATGAAACAATATCAATATCAGTGGTATGAGGAAAAAGTAAATGAATCGTGACCATTTTCAAAGTTGATTTTTCAATAAATTGTACATTTTTCGAAATTACTTTTCAAACTAAAGTTGCTGGAAATTATAATATTTTTAACTTGTATATAATTCAAAAAACCCATATATATATATATGAAAATGAAATCGAATTCATCTTTGAAAACACGTTTGAAAAAGTACTAGAAAACAAATATGTTTGCAGCTGCATAAGTGAAATACTACCGATCGCATCAGTCCAGAGACGTAATATTGTCCGTCTGAAGAAGCCAGTTATATATCGACCTATGTCCGCGCGCCGTCTCTCCCGTTCCCATTTCCTGCCTCATTCCCCGTTACATCCCTTTCCTCCCGGGGGAGAATGGCACTTGGTTCCCGTTGCTTAATCCTTCACAGGGATGAGCGAGTCTCGTTAGTACGGCGTACTGCTGCTCACTGGCTCACACCAACATCCAATGTTCACTTTTTTTTTGTCCTTCTTTACTCTTTTTAGCTTGCCGTACGATGTACGAAGTACTGAAGAAGCTAATAATAAAAAAATGTCCTTAACAAATAGTGTTTGTCTCGTCGCCCTGAATCCAAAAATATACATGACTAATATACTTGGACGTTAGTCGTCGCTCGCTCGTAATATGAAATTTGTGCCCTCTACTCCTCTGAAGGTACCGGAGCGATTCACACCAAATTTGGTACACATATTATTTGGCATCCTATTTGAATCCTCTCGCAGTTTAAATCCAATCGCTCGTATACTTCCCGAGTTATAGGGCCCCAAAATTTTACGACGTAGTAAGTTATTACTTCGTAAAATAACATAATAATCCTTTTTTTCCACAAGCGACAACAAATATTCTCACATTATTTCCCACATTATAAAAATTATATAATATAAGAAATATAAAGTTTGAATTATTTAAATATACAATAAAATGTCTTCTAAAAACAAAAAGATAAACAATAAAATGTCTTAAGCCTTGTTCCCACGATGAAAATCAAAGAAATATTGTTGCGTGCAATTTTGTTTACGGACTAGTAATATTACGTAAATATATCTTATTCTTATTAAAAATATAATATTATGAATTTCAATTAAACTAAACACAAAATAATGTCTACTGTAATGTGTCTGTTGCATTCTCGGATCAAAAAATATCTTTAGCAAAAATTGTTTGTCTCATCACCCTGAATCCAAAAATATATATAACTCATATACTTAGTTAGTCGTCGCTCGTAAGACCAAATTTGTGCCTCGTCTGAAGGTACCGAAGTGATTCACACCAAATTTGGTACACATATTATTTGGCTTCTTATTCGAATCCGTTCACAGTTTAAATCTAATCTCCCGTATACTTTCCGAGTTATAGGGCCCCAAAATTAAAAGCCCCCCTTAATACTATCCTAATAAAAATAATGTATACACCTAACAATGTTACTGATAATTTAGATATTTTATATCTATAAAATTTGTTCATATTGTTAACCTAAAGGCCATAAAAATATATTATATAATAAAATTTTGAATTTTAAAATATACACTAATTTTTTTTCAAATTGTTAACCAAAAGGCCATAATTATTTTAAACAGCTGCTCGCATCGCATATATTACTTATAAGGCGAGCTGGACGCATAGGTGCGTTGAATAAAAGCTTATTTGAAAAGTCTCGTTCGTTTTACATCTTTTGCGAAATTACGTTTATTAAAACTTCGGATTTTACTTTTGTTTATTCGCACAAAGAAGCCGTATCTCAATGGGGAATCAGAGAAAATTCACAGGGTTTTGACTCAGGAATTTTAATAATTTTAATGAGTTGTACGGCAGCCAGACTGGTATTCATTTTTATGTTAATTTACATAAACTTGTTGTAATATAATATATTTTGCAAAACAAATCAAACTGTTCTTGCACTTCTGAACACATTTACTTTACCTCATTAAATATATATTCCATTTCTTATTTGACTTTTATAACTTGAGAGAAGGATGCATCAACCCAATCAATTGAATCCAACTAAATATATAAATCAATCAATATGGTTCTATTTAATCAATTTGAGTCAATATTCAAGCAGAATTACATTAATTTTGCTCAAAACTTAATTTATTAGTTAGAAATAAATTTGGCTTCATTCAATTAATTAATTTAGTTAGACTTTATCAATTCTACGTTAAAATTATTCAATTAATCCTGTTTCCTAGTGCAGAACAACTAAGATAATAGTTAAATTGTACTCCATAGTAACTCGAAACGTCGATATTCAATAAAATTTCGCAATTGAACTTTTGATGATGATCCCAAGATCCCCATTACTTTATAAAATAGTAATAACCACATCTTCCATGCAAATAATAGAAACTTGAAAGTTGTTTATTATTCAAAATTTTATTGAGATCTAACAATAAGATAAGTGAATGTATATGTATAATGGATTGCGACATCTGTTCAATTTTAGATACTTTTGTCGGAGAGACTTAAAAGCAGGTCACAGATTCGTACGAATAAAAATTGTAAAAAATGTAGCCAAATAATCTATAGGTATAAAACGCAGGCTCGTTATACGTAAGCAGAGCTTTCGACGGCTTATCCTGTAAGCTCGTTCAGTGTACTCGAGACCAGAGGGTGCTGGTCAGGTGTAGAAAGAATCCTGCATGGCTGCCTCTAATAAATTGCATTTCCAAACCCCTGCCAGACGCAGCGGACATTTATTTCAAACGAAAAATCGTTTTTAATATATGCGCACACCGACGAAAAATCCCACAGAGACAAATATTAATCAAATCCGCGGCAATTTCATTTGCAAAATCGAGTGATTCTATTTGTCAAATATAATATTATTGTATTCTTAGATCAGTGTTTTGTATTTTCAATCAGTTATTCGGATAATACATATTTATTATTAATAGTAATATATTTCTATCGCTGCTATAGTTTCGAACAAGTAATGATCGATAGTACTTCGAAGTTTAATATTCAATTAGACCACATCAATTATAATTAGTTCCATTAAGTTAATTGGCTTTCGATCAAATAAATTGAAATTATAACCATACTGTACTCGGCTCTCACGCAGCCAGAGACTCGGATTTCATATTTAAATCGCGGTCATAGTTACTTAGCTTACATGTATTTGAAATGTATACCCATGCATATTGTTAATATGTATATATATATGTATGTTTGTTATTGGAAAGTTGATATTTTAATTATTATACTACAGCCGTACACCGTGTTACTAAATAAATTAGTAATTATAGTAAATTATACATTGCAAATATGTGTAAGATATTTTTACAACTGAATTTCGCTAGATAAATCACATTGGCTTAACTTGTTCTAAATAACTACGTTTTATATATAATTGCTTGATAAATATATTTTTAAAACGTTGCTTTATTGGTTTATGTTAAGGGGCGATACTTGTGTGCAGCCGATAAACTCTCGACATACGTTATACAACGTATTTTGTATGCGCCAGAACAATCTACGTAACTTAAACAATTCCTTTTTAAGAGTGTACACAAATTACTGTACTAACTTACACAAATTAATAAAAATTAGTCATTTAGAAAATGAATATTAAATACTTGTCTCCCTCAGTTACACAAAAATGAAAATAAATTAACTGAAGCACTAACTAACCCTTTGTACGACAATTAAATTAAAAATTGTCGCAGATATTTACGTTTCCTAAGGGAGTGACAACAGACAAACCAACCCTTCGTCTTTAACAAACGACATTAAAATGTAAAATCGGAAAGAAAAAACATCATCCTATGCTTTTTTTTTGTGTGAATTTTTGTGATTATTCGACCACAATAATCGCGTAAAGAGATTTCGTCACGTTGGTTAAACACAACCAAAATCGAATTTGACACCGCGGAAAGCGACGTGTAGGGGCGAGTCTTTTGTTTTGAAAACAAAAATCGCTGGGGGTCCATCACAGTAATGCCTGCTGTGTGCTTTCACACGTTCCAATGTAGACGCTGAAATTGACTGGTGATTTGGAATGATTTGGGGGTACCGCAATATAAACAAAGTATTGATTTGATGTAATAATTTGGCAATTTGGTGATTCAGGAATGATTGTCCAGTCCATACATGTTTTTGTATACCTATACCAGCATTAGATAAACGACTACCTTAAATATTTTGCGTGTTTTGTACCAATTTTAAAAACAAAGTTGTTGGCTACAGATATGTTTGTTTCTGTTTGCTATATTTTAAAAAGAAAACCTACTTCAAATACGTTTATAAATAACTATATGGTTCAACAGAAATATTGAACATTTTTGAACGACACATTCTTTCATGTGTACGTAACAGAAAAAGTAAAAATGTGTTACATATTTAAAATATCTGTCAGAAAGGCAAGGTTCACGTAAAATATATATATACACTATTTTATTTACTCAGATATGTTGGTGCTTGGTTTCTATACAACGGCAAAAAGTAAAAAAAAAATCCCGAGAGAAAATATTCACAATTTTCTATTCAGCATTGCATTCCATTCCACATATGCCAACACAACTGCATTTTAGAAACATCATAGCACGGTTATGGCGTCACTGCGTGTCAACTTCTAGACATACGTTAAGAAACATTACACCTTTTCAAAAAATAAAACTATTTGGTCATATACATGTCTGGGGGTTTTACTCTAGACTGAACAAATAAAAATATTTTAACAGAATGAGATTTATATGATTCGATACTTCATTACCAGTTGTTTTAAACTAAATTATGTCTAGCAATGGTTAATATCTATTTATTTCAAACCTATTAAGATTTTTTTCAATAATCTTGTAAAGCAGAAGCCTTAAACCATACAATATTTACAATATGGCGTATTTTTATAGCGAAATGTTATTATTGTAACTCTTAAATGGTATAATACATTATATATATATATATATATATATATATATATATATATATATATATATATATATATATATATATATATATATATTCGAAATTATTTATATAAGGCTTAACATGTCCGAAATTAATAGCTATTTACCCTTGCTAGACAAAGAAAGAGATAGCAGGTGTAGCTTCTTAAACAAATCAAGTTTCTAACATGCCATTAGCCTTTCCAAAATTCGCAATAATTAGCACAAGAATAGGTGAAATTTTATTTTTATTGTAATATCAGTAAATCTCACTTATGAAGTTGATTATGATTTTCGAATAGAAAATACTTATTATTATTTCTTTGTTGTACACACTGTCCCAAGTTTGTACATATGTTTAGATTATTTCAACAAACAAAATGTTTATAAAAATATCTTCTTCATTAAAAACTCAATGGTTAAAATAATATGTTAAAGGTATAAAAAAGAACACCAAATTGTTTATACGTTGAGATAAAGGCATTGGTGTCCATACCTATGCTTGTCTTAGTATATTATGTCCATATCTATATGAAATACCCCTAAAAAAGGGCATTATATCATGTGCCATATCAGATATCGATGAGTGCTAGGTCTATAGATCTCTCCAAGGGCGTGCTAGTGGGGTGGTTTGGAGTAGGAGAACTGCACGAGCAGGACGAAGGGTAATGTGTGCATTGAAGGGATGTGGCGTTGAGATGCACACCACTATGAGGCAGGCAAGGGGTAGCCAGCCCTTCGTCCGGTATAGGGAGTTCGGAGCGAGGAGGGTAAACTACCCCAGGATCAATACTACCCGCTATACACGAGTACATTCACTAGCAAAAGTAAAATACGTATAGTTTAAAGAGTGTGAGCAAACTATAGCGAGAAATATATGAACATTTTTTACCGTAGCCAAACTTATTTCAGAATTAATTTCTGTGTAATTTGTAAATATTTATATACGAATTGCAAATTTTTTAATAAACCTAAAATAAATGGTTTTAGATTAATAATAGTTTATATATGAATCCCTGAAAAGGAAAACTTTCTGTCTATATTGGTCTCCTAGGAATAATATTTTAAAGTTTGATAATTATTTTTCTGAAATCGTCGTGGTTATTTTTCCCAAATCACTATAAGAATATAATTATATAGGATACACCGAACGCATTTCTTAGTTTTAAACAAATCTATTAATTTTTAACGAATACTTTGAAAATAATACCAAAATAAATACATTTTCAATATGAAAATAATATTAAAATGACCGAAATGGTTTGCCTCAGCGATTTATTCTCTAAAATTTCGTGAGAATAGAATATATTTGTACTCATGTAAAATAATCGTCGTACTTTTTCAAAACTGTTGCTCATAATAAAGAAAAATAATAATCATTAAGTCGTTAATTACTAATTCATCACAATTGACATTTTGGAAATCCGTAACCCACTAATCTAAGAATATATTTTTGTCTGTAATTTATTTATGACAAATACCTAATATGAGCCAATTATATTCATATATTTGATTATCTGTGATGTGATTCTGTTCGGTTCTACACAGCCTGGTGTCAAACATATCTCATTAAAACGAGTCGCCTTTCATCTCCATATACACGCGCGCGCGTCGAACCCCCAGGTCTCTTTGCTGTACGTCCGTTTGAACCCCTGGAAATTACCCTACAGCAAATGATAGAAATAGGATGGGAGAACGTATTGTCTGTCCCCCTCAAATGACGCAAAAAGAAATACAATAAATGACACAAAGCACAGGTGATTTTACAGGTGGTAATAAAAAATGCATATATATATTTCTATTATTCTACGAATCTACGATATATGTTTAACATATGTGCCCTTTACAAATTATTATATAACGCATGTAACTTCGAAGCCATTCCGTTAAATATTCATTCACATTTGAAATTTGTCAGTAGATGATTATGAATTTTTTGGAAAATAGTAACACATATTTAAGCAATGTTTACGTAATAAAAGAAGTTGTCGACACCCTTTAGTTATAAAAAATAATGGTCTTGCATCTTCGCTGGTAGTAGGGAACGGGTTAAAAATGCTTGTAATGCTGGGTGTGTCTGACTTGTACGTACTTGTACCTACAATAAGAAACAGCATTTATTGTCGTCAAACAAGTCCATAATTTTACCAACAATTTCTTGTTCTTTTTGTACGTTTTCTTTTCGTTATTATACTTTAATTAAATGCGCTTACAAATGTTTATTACTCGCTGATATAGGTTCGTATTCGTATACATTCGTACCTAATTAACTTAACCAGCTACTAAGCCGCGCTTATTCCTATAATTTAGGCTAAAAATACTGTAATTGCTATCACAGTGAAATTGTGGTATTTATAACGTAAAAATCATTATTAATTGCTATACAAATGCTACTTGGTTTCAACTTAACAGCAGTGGCGTAGGTGTACATATTTCCATAAAGGATTAACCTATTTCTTCGTATATAAATTTTGCTAATATTTCTTGTGACTTTAAATTAATTTATTATAGTAAGGTTTGCTATAGAGTAGGTAGTTAACTAAACATTACTTAAGCTACGTTTAAAGTTAAGTATACTTGGCAAACTGGTGTATTTCATTTAATTTAAATTTCAAAGCTGTGAAAATATGACAAAATATTATATTATTTATGGGTTTAATTGTCCAAAACGTTACTGCAATTTCAGACAAATTGTAATCGATTCCATATATTTTACATGAGTTTGCAAATTTTACAATATTTAATTATTTGCGAATTTTTTCGAGCGTTCCGACACATCTGTATGGTTCACACGTTCCAATGTGGTAATTTCGCGTTTTTTTTTTATTAATTGACGCCTACAGGGTCGTATTAAAATTATTTCACTATTCGTTATTTAAAAACATTTTTATAGCAAATTTTCGGTCTCGTTTATTTTAGATTATATTATTCTTTGTATTGTTTTGCAAAGTGTTTTAACACCCAACCAGCAACAGTACATCTGTTACCATCTTTTATTGATGCATTTTTTTATGACAATAGTTTTAGGTCTACTACACTGTTAAAAATTGGTAAAACTTCACATCTATCACCATAAATTAATGTATTTGAACCTAATGTTTGTAAAAATACATTAAAACTTTTACAATTTTCTTGAGTAATCACACACTTATTACAAATATTAATAATTTAATATTATATTACATTTAATTGAATTATACATTTATTTCAATTTCAAAGCAAGTTGTCATATTTTTATGCATGCATTTTCGTAATTATTTAACCTTCCCTTGATAATAATAATTATTTTTATAATAACATAACAATAATTTCCACTTATGTACTTAAGAGACATCAATGGTATTAATTATACAATTATTATTAATGTACCCCCACCGTGGTTACCCTTGGTACGTCACTGACCACAAGAGCACAGTCGCGGCGACATTTAAATTCTTTTGTTCGGCATTTTCGTGTTCGGATGACCGCAATTGCTGCGGACTGTGTGTGTGTTGCTCCTTTTTTGTGGCCGCAATTGTATATGTTGCAGCCAATCGTTGTTGCGTATTTTAAAACGAGTTAATCTACTGTGGATTATCTACAATAATAAAGTGGCATTTTGCAATTACTTGATTATGAACGTATGCACGTGTGTATGTGTGTGTGTATATTTCTGTAAATGCGGTTAATCCATAGCCGTATCAGAAGAGTATTATATAGTTTAACGGATTGACTTTTATCTGCCACAGATACACTTTTCTAAATTACTTTATTTGATGTTCGTTTGTTGCAAGCTTAATTGTTTGATGTTTATTTGATTCGTGTACAAAGAGGGATTATTATATTATTTCTGCTAATACGCTAGCCATATTAAAGGAAGCAATATTTTTAATTATATTTATTTGTTTGTTTTTCTGTAATCCTCATATTACAGAAGATACGAATTATTTAAGTTTCCCACCTTATAGGCTATGACGGCACTACACCTATACACTTATTTGGATGAGCATATTACCATTAAGTTGGTACTAAATGGTTTAGTAGATTCGGCAACGCTGTTACCTGCCAGCAAAATGTTACCTAACCTTTTTTTAGTCTTATGTTCTTTATAAAGGTATAATCTACAGTATATCTCGTAATATTTGTTAGTTAGATACACTGTTTTTGCCCGCTTACGCGTCTATCAGTGTGTGAAAAACAGAGAATAATATAAAGTAGCTTTTTTACTATTCTATAATTGGCGTGAGCGACTATTCGTATCTAAGATATTCTGTAACTTGTCTATTTTCAAAGGCGATTTATTAAAAAACAGATACAAAACAGGTAAAGGCTGTTGTTGCACCAGGGAATTACTTATTTCAACAACAATTTCGCGATTTGTTCGTGTTCTTTGAATTCCCAGTTGTACTGCACTGGCCAGTGTGATACATCAATTGCACTCGTCAGTTCTCTTACTACAGTTGCTATGCGATGCACGGAGTCAACGTCCTTATTTCTCTCTTGTGGTCCCCTGGCCGCAGCCAAGTCCGTGCCCGTGCCCGTGCTAGTGCTATAGCAAACACAGCGAATCTCTCCTCTCTTTTCGTATGGTTATCTCAGAACACACACACACACACACTTCTATGTGTGATCATTGCCTCTCACTCTTATACATATACACCATCTGTGTGTGTGTGTGTATGTGTGCGCGAAGCTGAACAATATCGGCTTGTTATTGCTTGTCTATTAGCGAACACACCGGTTATGTATTACGGAAACAGTTTTGTATTTATTTCTTTCTTTCGTCTTTACACTTTTATAGCTAGAGTAAACGGGCTACAATTTTTATCCGCTAGATGGGTCTACTTGAGCATATACTCATCGGATCTATTTTAAATCGGGTTTCAAGTTGAAGTCAAGGTGCATATTGAAACACGTAGTGTGTGATTTCGGTATATTTTCATTAGGCGTCGAAATTGGAATCAGAATACAATCGGCGAAGGAGTAAATGGAGCAGGCGATATTTATCTATTATATAATCCTTCAATAACTGGACAAAAACAATAAAATATGTACAATCACGTTTATTGCCAGTAAAATACTTTTTTTTAGAAGCTGCCAATGTTTTTATTTTGTTTTAAATTCATTCAACGTTTGCTATGAAATAATATCAATATGTATAGTACCTATTTTCAAACGCAACTTTCCAATAAATGGTAAATTTCTAAAAACTTTTTTCATGCAAAAGACGCTAGAAATTTTAATATTATTACTTTTATAAGAATTACTTTTTCTCTAACTCGTGTGGTTTTCGAGATATGCAAAAAATAGTGAGAGTAAAC
Organism: Leistus spinibarbis; assembly: GCA_933228885.1. NCBI lineage: Eukaryota > Metazoa > Arthropoda > Insecta > Coleoptera > Carabidae > Leistus > Leistus spinibarbis. The sequence continues at coordinate 11,895,990 of OW121795.1, forward strand.
CATTAGTTCCGTTTATGAGAGGTTTTCTTTCGGGACAATTTTGCTTGCACACACACACAGACATCTTACCGAAAATTGTCAAACTCGATTCTTTGAGTTGTTTACAACATGTATTTAGATAAAGACTTGGGTTCAAATATTTTCTTGATCACATTGTACATTCGTGTAAGAAATTATAAAATAGACGGATGTAACAAGATTAATAATATTTGATGCGTAAACGAAAATATTTTTCCCTTCACAGTTTTGGACATAGGATTATAAAACCTTATTTAAAACACCCTTCCGTGTACTTATACTAAATAAACTTGGGGCTTTATCTCATAATTTGAATTTAAATTAAAATTTGCAGAGGATAAATCGCATTGCGTTGAATGAAACTTTGTAATTGTAATATTACGTTTTCGAATCTTTATACTAATTCACAGAAATTCATATCGTTCCAAAGGAATATTACTTACAAACTCAATCGATAACAGACCCCTGATTTTATGCAAAACCCACTCTTTGAAAATTATAATGAAGAGATGAAACTTCTTAAACATTGTGTTCTAAGCTGTACTCAGGTAATTATGATCTGATAAAATGTGCTGACTTGTTAATTAAAGAGAGGCAAGTGATTTTCTTGTGCCGTACAAAAAGATTCTTTTTTTTTTTTTTGTCGTCTTCTTTTTCCTTCGGCAGTTCTTTCAGCGAGCTGAATGAGACGGATCGATAAGTCCTGTAGTAAAGCAAAACAAAAAAATGGGAGAGAAATGTAAGAGAAAAAAATAAAGAACTTTAGATATCGTAAGTTTCCGTGATCCGTGGTTGATTCAACTGACGCGGTTCTAAGATGATGATCAAGTCGTACCGGTACGAGTAATTGGATTAAAAGCAAGATTATCACCAGTGTCTTAGGTATCAAATCCCGGCGATAGTAATTAGTTGGTAACTCGCAAGGAATGTTCAATGGCAGCAGTGAGGTTTAATTATTGTAACGACGCTATGTTGATGATATTAATTGGATGGTTATATCTTAATTTATCAAAAGAATTTCGCTAGGGAAATTAATTGATAACTAGACGGGTACTCCTTCTGTTATTATTGTAGAGTTTAATACAATTGAACTAGTTTTAGTACAAATATGGAACCTTATATATAAGGCTCCATATTTCTATAAGATAATACGTAAAATATTGCTTTCAATTAACTAAAATGGTTTTGTACGTCTACACATTCCCATATACTAAACACTAACTCAAAAACACAACCAGAAATAAATATATACTTTAAAAAATAATAAAGCCTAAAGAAGCTAATTAGAAAGTAAGATTAAAATTTACAAATTTGGTCTTACGAGCGAGCGACGACTAACATCCAAGTATATAAGTTATATATATATTTGGATTCAGGGAGACGAGACAAAAACTTTTTGTTAAGGAAATTTTTTAATCCGAGAATGCTACAGACATACGACCGATTGCTTTAGCTTTTTTGGTACTTCGTACTTACTATACTTGATAGTAAAATACAAGCATATAAATATATTTCTGGTTAAGCCAGGCTTATTGTCCAAGTAATGTTGCAATGTTTACTAATGGTTTCGTATACAATTTTTCAAAACATTTTTATTGTACTCGTAAACAATATAATTTGGTTCAATTTACGAACCATTTATATAGCATTTGTACAATTTCAACCGCTGTTATTAGATGTTTTTATGTTGCAACATGAAAATACTTGGCAAATGAATGTAGTTATTGATAGAAATGGGGCACAGAATTAATGATGCTATTTGTGATCATTTTACTGCGTATTTTAAACGTCCACATGTTTAGATTAGATATTTCTATCGACAATTCGTAAAACTTTTTTTAATTTTTGTTTTTATAAAATCAAAAACATACACACAATTCATGATAGAATAGGTATATCAATCATTCCAGAAAATTGAAGCATTCAACTGTCACGAATGAAATGTTTGGAGGTTATGGTGTTGGCACGTGCCCAAAAGCACTGGGCAGGTAGATATGTCCACCAAGGGTGTCGTTTACACCCATGTCGTATCGTGTACCTATAGGTATAGACCCACACAATGCATTGGCTGATCTGTTGCGGTTGATTCGTCTTACACCCCCTGCCGGCAGCAATCACTTTCGCTCACCCCGTAGTAATCCAATATTCTTTTGTATTCAGTGTTATACAACCCATACCCTCTATACATCGATAGGAACCTGGATACGTGCTTTGAATTCAACCATTTTCGGTAAGAAATGACTTCATTTCTTTTTCATACACTTTTCTCTATGCTTAGTAACACTATTACAAAATTAAGATTATTCTATATATGTTGTCATGTTTTTATAATTCCTTTTCTGTTTCCCGTTTGCGAAAACTGCGTGGTCTGCAGCCGTTAGTCTTGGCTCTTTTAAGGACTGTTTATAATTGCCTTGTTTCACGTCAAGTTTCCCAGTATAAATTGGTTATCTCTATCTAACGCACCAATATGGACAACTTGTCCTACTCCCCCCAAGTTAAGTGTACCTTAAAATACTTGCTAATACATTTTTTTGAATGAAATTTTTAGAATATTCCGGTTTAAAAATAATCAATGTAGCCTTGTCTAGTTTTGAATTTTTAAATTTGTCATCTCAATAAATACTATGGACATTTGAAAATAGGGTAGATATAGAACAATATCTAAGCAAAATTTAAGCAAAAACTTGAAAATCGAAAACTAGAGAAGGCTAGAGCGAAGTATTGGCTATCTGAAAAAAATAATTTCATTCATTTTAATGTTGTTATAAAGGAGTTTTAAGTGTTAGACGAAATCTTGTTTAGCTATGTATGCAGCGGCTATGGGGATTCCTCTTAAGCAAGAAAAAAATATATTTTGAACTGGTGTTTGAATTATCTCACCAAAAGACAGTGGTATAAATATGCCAAAAATTATTGGCATATAATTATAATATATATATAATTATCTGAGCTGAAAAGTATAGAGAAAGAGTATCTTAAAAGCGACTCACAAATGGCTGGAAGTCTAGAGTAGGGGTTGGTAGTAGGCAGACTGGTTCGAATATGAGGGGTCGCACAACAAAGGAGTTCGGGGGTGATTTTGGACATGCAGCCGCCGCAAGTAATTGCTTGTGGCAGTGATAATTGACATATTGGCTATGTCAGTGAGAAGTGGTTATGTTCACAATAAACAAGTGACAAGGACAAAGCATAATGGACCATTTTACATATACGTGCACACGTTCGTAATAACCAAAACAAATCCGCAAATATTTCGAATGTAATATATTTTTAATTGTGAAAACAACCTAGAATTTCAAGACCAACTGTGCGCTAAATACACACTTGATTTATGAAATATTAATGAGCCAACGATCAAATGTAACTAGATTGAATTCGTAACAATAAATCGAGATATTGGAAAACATTAAACACTGATTTATGATACAGTATCGTTACCTACTTAACAGAACACCTATTTGTAAATATACACCTTGTTACACATACAGAATACAAATTCGATTTACGATTATTGCCAGGTATTATACAGACTTTTTTGATCGATAAATATAATCGTATATAATTATGATTTATAGCATCATTCGATTTATTAGTGATTGAAAAACTGGTTTTTCTGTTTCTGCTATAAGAATTGCAAATTGCAATATGCTCCCATAATTCATAGATACAATACTCACTTCATTATATACCAGTTATTACAATTTTGCGACCACGTGTTATCCAAAACATTAATAATCCAATAAAAGGATATCTAACTTATATATTCCGAAAATATTATCTGTTTTAAATAAAAATACAGACGAGTCTTCCACGAATCAAATCTATAGTGATATTACAATATAAAATATGCTTCATGATTGAGTAACTCAATCGAATATGTGGAATTGTAGAAAATGATTGTATCGCGTGTTAGAGTTTATTTAGGTGACAATTATGTATATGCCAAGTATGTTTTATTTGACTCATTCACCAAACATTGCAGCTAATAAATTATCTATGTTATTTACATATTTGCACTACAACGGTGCTAAAATGAAGTGTATATTTACCACATAAAATACATGTTGTGTGTGTTTTGTGTTTGTACATATTGGTATTACACATACATGCATGTAAACAATACATTCATATTTATTATATGTCAACTATATTAGACTATAATTGTAATTTATTACTATATTATTGAAACCATCGATTTATGCATTTTCAAGTTCGACTTCATTTTTATTTATTTTTTATTTAATTGTTCTATATGTTAATACATTATTACTAAAGAAAATTATTAAAATTCATCTGTTAGAATCTGCTTTCAGACTGTCGTTTACCTACATTTCTTGATGTATTAAACGTGTATTTCCGTTAAAACCTTGAGTTCAAAATATTTCATGATTACAATTCTTCCTTATATACATTCGTATGAGAAAGTAAAAACATATAAATATATGAAATCATTCGATTACGACAGCCGTAAAAAGTAACAGTTAAAAGTGAACTCTTATAATTTGTAAACCCACGTAAATTTAATGTATTTAATACATACAAATCTATATATATTTTGTATGAGTTTGACGTTTGTTTATCAAGTTATTGCGATTATCTATGATGGTAGTTTAATGATTGTGAGAAGATCAAGTGATCTATGACCCGTGACAAATAATACTCATGAGCACGTGACCACCATGATCGTTCCCGCCTTCTTTGAAATACCGGAATAATATATTACCCGTATAGAAGAAATCGACCACACCACCATATATTTACACAAAAACATGAGCCATACACTACATGTGTGTGTATTAATCACAAATGTATACATGGGTTGTGTGAATTTTAACATGAATGTTGACAGTTTGCGGTTTTGATTACAAATGTTTGACCTGGTTACTCTGAAGGACAGTTCGCTGCGCGCATGCGTTATAAATATGAATTATTAATTGGACGAGAAATAAAAAAATAATTGCGTCTGTCGCTTCAGGGAGAAAAAGCGCAGGTCAAATGTGTTTTACTTGTTTCGAAATTCAAGTATTCTTGAATTAAATTAATTACGAACTTGTGTACACAGTGTAAAAAATTCGCATTAAATAAAGGTACCTTTGTTGCTTAATATTTGTATAGCATTTCTAAATATAGTAGCGAATTCTCCAAATAATATAATAACCGTTGCGTGTGCGTAAACTTTAAAACACATAGTAACCAAAATGAACACGAAAGAGCCATGAAAACAAATTTGGACATACATTGTTTAGACGTTTACATTTATATGAAAACCAATAGGATTTTTTTTTTATTTTTAATTATTATTCATTAACTTACTAAAAATGTGTATCAAAAAGAACGAATTATCAAAAGAAAGATAATTAAGCAGCTCTACATTCAATTAATATGATAATATCAGGTACTGGTTTAGAGTAATGCCTTCTCTATATGGCATAAAATATTTTGAGGACCATTTTAGCATACAAAAAAGATAATAATAATAAAACTAAACTCATTTTGAGAGTTGGTCCTTTGTGCATGTTAATATTTCTGGCAAACGTTTACTAAAATTTGATTACCAGCCGGATTTCCGCTAGTATGTATATAATATAATAAAATCCCATTCCCTTTGACAGTGCTCTCGTGGGTATTCGAATTATTGTATTCTTCAATCATTGTATTTTGTTTCTGATCAAATTACAATATTACAACAGCCTTAAATTGATGTGTAACCAAGCTCAGAATGACGTTACAATTCATTTAGTAATCAATTAACAACAAGCGCAGTAATTCTATTCATAATATGGCATATTTTCATTCGATTTACATACGAAATAACCTTCATCTTTTATTGTTTTTCAATTGCAATATACAGTGTCCGTAACGCATAGTCTATGTGGACGACAGTACTAAACAAACGATTTATTGATTTCTAATATAGAAGAAAGAGATATCACAATTAAATTTTAATGGGCAAAGGCCTTGAAATGGATATCGGAAAACCATCAGAAAATATCTACGATATGAACGAAGGTTATGAATAAAATAAATGAGAATTCGTTCTTTTGTTTTTATTGATTGTCTGGAAAAGGGGAAAAGGTCTCCGATTTGTACCTTTCTTATTGGACGTCTGTAAGGAAGTATACTGTAATCTTGAAAAAATTCAACTCGGGATTTTAACGGAAATACAAGTTATGTTTTAAATTTCTCTGGATTTGTTTTTTGTAATGACGCACTACAGCAAAAACTATTAAAGATAAAATTTAGACTATTGTCAACTTTATTTTTTAATACAAATTGTGATTGACAAAGGACATAGTACAAATTAGAGAATACCTATTAGAATACACCTTGTCACCATCTATTTCAATTTAAGCCCGTCAGAGCGCTTTTCCCCCTATTAACGCCGTGATTAATTAGAGGATTTATATTGTTTAGGAATATATAATAGTTTAAATAATATTCATGGCGAATTCAAACACGCCATTAATGGTTCAATAATAAACTAAGACTTAAATTTAAATGTCAATATTAATTACATTCAACGAAATGATTTTAAAAAGTGTAGGCCATATTCATTATCTATGGCATTCCATTTCATAGCATATGCAGTGACTTGTCTTTTTCTAATAACTGACGATCGAAGTATTTAAAATGTTCATGTTTATTATATAAATATTTATAAGCACGCATTGTTACCTTATATGTGTATCACATTCATATGTCTCAAGTTGTTTGAATCGATTAAATCATTATATCTGTTTATGGTAAACAACATGGTTGTCCAACATTGAGCAACAGAAATATTTATTATTCTCCAGTGTAAACGAACCATATATATGCAACAACTGCCCACATGTACGCCACTGTTTATAGACACAGTTATAGAAGCGTCCTGGCAATTTATTTTTAATTCCCTTTTTAGCTAATGCGTTAAAAAAAATATACATATCCTCGAAATGAAAAAAGAAATAATAATTTAAATGATTTCTTATAAAGGCAAAGATTAAATTTAAAAAATAGAATATTAGTGATTGGTTCGATAGGTATTTATAGTATGTAAATTTGATATAAAGTCCCGTATGTTAACATTCTATCGCTCATCGTTACTGTATTTTTAGTGCAATTTAGAGAGCGTGACCTAAATGACACGGCCACCGATTCGCATTTATCAAATTTCTAGCACTCTATAAACCGGAAACTAATCCGTCTAGAGTATAGCAATCCTCCATTCTAATCTATGCCGCGAACTTCGCCAATGTCAATATGTGTCTCACATTCTATTGCAATCACATATTAAGTTGAAACTTTTTTATTTTCTATAATAAGAAATGAATGAAAATATATTAAATTTTAATGGACACACAAATTGAATGAAATTTACTTGTATAACCGCAATTTTAGATTTTTGTTAGAAACATTGTCTATTATTGTATTTTGATGACCGTTGATTTGTCTATAATTTCAGATATATATGCAAAATCGATATCGTGTATTCGTCTTTAAATATTTGTAACAAGTTTTTGTGTTAGGACTCACATTGGGTTAACTTAGCCTTGATTATTTATTATAAAACATGTAGCATGATGCCTATAATTATAAAGTTAAATATTAGTTTCAATAGGTGAAAATTACATAGGTCGTAAGAAATTTTATGGTTAGACAATAACTTTTATTCGTGAGTAGTAATATAAAATTATCGAAAAACCATTAAATATGCAAGACCTTGAATTTGTGATAATATTCCTCGAACAATATGATAAGGAAGTACAAAAATACGTATTATAGCATTCAAAAAACAATACATTATGCATAGCTTTAACGTAATTCTTTTAAAACAATTGAAAAACATTCTAATGAGGGCACATACGCCACGAGGATTGGAATACAAAAGAAAATTTACATAATGCACAATTTAAAAGTCGAGAATTTTTTCAGTGACGAACGTAGAAATCACGTGACTGATGTATGTTAAATTTATGAATATCCTGTGCGGTAATTTTTGTCATCAGTCGAATTAGAATGGTCAATTTTTTTTTGTAAATCTATAAACACACAGATGCATGTGTTTGTATTTGTAGAACGCTTTGTTCATAAAAGACCTTACCACATTACGTGGCTATAATCTATTTCTTTAAACAAAAAAATATCATACAATCTTGTAATGGATCAGTGAACTGTATTCTGTATTATGTAAATGATACGGGCACATGGTGCCCATAAGTTAGCCTAAATAAATATAATCTCGTAGGTATATTGAAGATGTTTCCAAGAAGAACGTAACCTCTAGGTTAAAGTTTTTGATGAAAACATCAATATATTGACAAGTAAAGTAAGAAAACAGCCACAAGTCATACGATGTAGAAAGCTTTTGCATGTCGAACCGTGCGATGTTTTACTAGTCGGTAAAACAGACAGTAAAGATGTCAAAGATACCAACATCTTGGAATTGAGTCGTTCATGAAATACAGAAGTTGATAGCAAAATACACGCGTTTTACACTAAAACAGTTCAGTGTACACCGTTGGCATTTAGAAATAAAACACTCCTGTTTGTTTCTGTGTGTAAAGTGTATGCACCTTTCACGTATATAAAATTACGTTTATTAATAATGATAAAATGACCTTTTCATTTGAATTATATCCGTGACAATCGTGCTGGAGATTTATTTGATTTTAAACCGAGGATGATTTCAATTTGTATATTCATAACATTTAATCATCATTTATCAGCGTTTTATTATCATAACGAAACCAGAATGAATATTCACTGTGTTTAGCTCGATGCACTTATTGTGCAAGAAGATAAAAGTATTGGGTTATATGTCTGTAACGTAATCCGTGTCATATCTTATTTATTTATTATAATTTTTTTTTTTTTAATTCTTCATTATTGTAATACTTGCTTGACTTTGTATTACCAGATTTCGCGGCCTGATTAGAGCAGGAGTGAAAATTGCTTTTGAACTTGAAATTGAAATGTTACGGAATTATTTAACCGAAATTTCACAACGTACCAATTGTAGAACAATGCCACAAAGTTTAAAAGATTGCGTGTTGATAATTGAACAATACAATGCATTTTTTTTTTTTTTTACTTTTTTGTGAACAGCATATTTTCAATTCGTTACCTAATTAAAATGTATCGAGGTGTCTCTGATTTCTATTCTTATTTTGATTTCGAAACAATTGAAGGTTGGCACAAATGTTAATTCAAATTTCTTTTATAGATTTTTATAAATTAAAACTCTGAGTTTTTTTTTATTTCTTTATTTGTATTATTAAAGTTGCATCGTTTTGGGTACCAACATTTTAGACATGTTATGCAAAAAGTATAGATTCTCCTATTTTTTGAAAAGGATATTACAACTGGTAGTGCTTGTTTACTCATGTAATTATTTGTCTATCTCGAAAACGACACTAGTTATAGTAATAATTAATTGTATATGATAGTTAAATATATAAAAATGTATAAAAACTTTTGTTTAAAAAGTTTTTATGAAAAATGCACCAATTTACTGATAAATTTGTTATTTATTATTACGTTTCGTTAGTTAGTCTATCTTTATAATAGCATGAATTTAAAATACAATGAAGAAAATCAAAACTAAGTATAAGAAAACCGAATGAAGTAATTCATGTTTACTCTTTGATTTATGCGTGTTTGGAACGAATGAGACTTGGCAGACTGTAAAATGTGAACAATACGGGACTGTATTTCTCCTGTTATCGTGTGTGTGTGTGTGTACACAGGAGCCAGAAGGATTAGCATTTCAATTACCAGTCAGACTGGTCGGTGTGCGAGACATCAGACGACCATCTCACAGATCTGTCTGTGTATAATACGCGACAAACACACACAGCCGGCTATATAAAAGTGGAAAAGATAAAGATAGACACAAACTGATGAGGATGAGATGACGAATCGTCTTCTCTAAAGCATACACTCTGATTATAACACCCCGTCCATCCGAAACGAGACTTGATGGTGGGCGGTGACGCTTACGTCACATAACGAACACACAAAGGGTATAATTTAAATTTTCACGGCCTTATATGGTCCATCATTCATCTAGAAAAAAAGAACTGCATGTCTATCATTTCGAAAAATATGATTATATTGAATCAGATAACTTATGTACGAGTTAGAAATAATCTTGTTTGTGGCTGCGTTTGTAGGATTCCTGCAACACGTTTTTGAAAACTTAAAGATAATATATTCAATTCGAAGAATTATACACTGTAAAATATGATTCTAAATTTACATGTTTTTTATAATTGAATGTAAAAATACACTTGCACACTTGGAAATATTATTATTTTGATGGTTTCAACAGAAATATTTGTTTTTTTATGATGTATTTTTATTTTTACTATAAAGGTTCATTCACAGCTAGCCAATTAGTAATTAAGATTAGAAATTACAATTGATAATCCAGGTTATTTTTTAACAAACAATGCGAGCGTTCACACTACCAAAATTCATAATTAATGCGTTCATTTGGTTGTGAATGCATACATTGTTTGTTACCAAACATATTATAGATGATTATTTGTAATTTATAAACTATACATTTCTAAATGGCTTTGAATGCAGTTAAGGATTGTTCACAACCTAGTAATTAAGCTTAAAAATTATAAGTAATAATTCCAGTTTTTTGTATAACATACAAAAGTTAACGTTCACACCAACAAAATTTATTATATATTGTGTTAATTTTGTTGCTTGGAATGATAGCATTGCTTGTCATAATACAAACTAGATTATTATTTGTAATTTTCTAATCTTAATTACTATTTAGTTCGCTCTGAACAAGCTTTTATACTTAGGGAAATAACATAAATATTAAATATTTTACAATATTATTTATTATACTTTTTATCATATAAATTTTATAATTATTTGATATATTTAATGACCAATTATGTAGTTTTATAAATTGTCGGCAGACGATTTTGAACAAAGCCATAAACCAGTAATAAACGAAGTTAAAATGATTATATTGGAGCTACAAACGTTGCTATAACGTTTAGAAAACATAAAAATATTGAAAGATACTTCACGTATGGCAAGAATTGTGCTATAAAACCCTACAAAATAACATGGTAATATGAAAGAGTGGCCGCACATGAGTATAGCAGCTCATTGCTCGTTACAGCCTGTGTACAATCACTAATTTTAACCAGGCGAGATAGATGCAATGCACGTCTTTGTGTGCAATACACGTATATACCAGCCAAACAAGCTGTGTCTATCTCCAGTGTACGCGCACACTGTGTGTCTGTGTGTGTGTGTGTTTGTGTGTCCGGCCGCACCAGAGGTCGTTTGAAGGACACACGCATGCACACACATAGCGTAGTGTATGTGTGTGTGTGTGTGAGCGGGGAGCATGTAATGAGATGCAGCCTCTCCCAGTCCTCTGGCTGCCTGCTTGAGCCTGCGTCACAACTGCTCTCTTTCTATCTGGATAGCAAACATAATAAATACAGAATGTTGCATTTGTTGATAGTACTGGATGAGATTGAAATCTAATGCATTTGGAAACAAGTTTTATATATCTCTCTCCACAAAGTGTTTGTTTGCGATTGGAAACAAAGTCTGATGAAATACAAATTCAGTATAGATCATCTTATGTATCTGTTTTACATGATTTCCCAAACTATTTTCCTGATTTGATATTTCTTTCTAAACCATACTTATCTCAATAGAAAGATTAATTTGATAAGCTTATTCAATAATGGACTTATTATATATGCCTCTAAATTGTGCAATTTACACACAACTGCATCCATATGCAAATGTTAAACAAGTGCGAGATTATTCCAGAAATGTTCAACCAAATCTATAATAAACAATCGAAGCTTATATAAAACTGCAACCGCAAAGAGCATAGTCTGAAAATGCATAATTCATAACCTTTCGTCCATCAACAGAAACATTTTCAAACTGTGATCACGAGATTAAAGTCTGAAAATGCAATATTGCATAATCTTTCATCAGATCGTCCAACAGAAACATTAAAATCCTAAAAACCGCAAAGATCATAGTCAGCAAATGCACAATATTTCATAAATTTAAAATTGGGTATTGTGTATTAAAATACTAGAGTCTTAACAACAGAAACGCAGATGTATATGGCTGAGATTATCATGAGAGCATTCGGGCATTTCTCATACAAATATCATATATATATCTTTATTACTGATTCGTTCCAGAAAGGCAGCTGTTTCAATTCAAACTCACAACCGTTTCGAGTTTCTTTTCTTTGCAATTATTACAGTAAACACAACATAATTTATAACTGCACAAACGCAACGTGTGCCCAGGCATACATTTCAACCGAGATTCTATTGTATTGTACTTTTTAAATTGTAATAAACCTCGCAATAAACTCTCAAGGGTTTACCGACAATTGTGATTGTTACAATAAACCAGAATTTATTACACAATTTGTAATAAAATCTCGCGCGCATACAGTGTGTGCGGTATAAGCCGACCGCGTTGTAGAATATTCTAGCGGCCATATTTACGCAAAGGTTCTTAACCCTTTCCGAGAGGGGAATGCCATGCCCGCCTCGTTGCACGTCCCACCACGCTCTTACTGTTGGGTAAAGGGGGAAGGGGACAGTCTGAGCGGAGTACGGAGGAATCGTTCTGGTTTTTAGGCAACGCCACTTTCACATAAAAACCAAGAATACAATGCTACGCGGGCGATAGCACTCGATGCAATCACCAACAACCCAATCTATATCTATCTTTGTTCAGCCCACACGCCTAACCACATAACCGGTATCAAGTACGTGTTTTATAACGTGCTCCGGTGTATAGTTAAGTGGGCAAGACACACGAGTCAAGGTTATTCGTAGTTTCGTGCACAGCCGCTAGGTGAGTTCACAGTCGGGTCTCGAATCAACGCAACCAGTTATGAGTTGTATTAAAGGCGTGTCGCGCATTCTAGGCGGTGTCTGGGTTGGGTTTTGTATATGGCTCCGCCTGGTTAGCGACGAATCGGCGTGAAGGCAAGATCCCCTGTGTGCGCTTGACGTCAGAGACCTCATATCGTGTGCGCTCGGGTGGGTTGTCGGGTGATTCCGTGTGGAATTCTCGCAGTGGAGTAAGAGCACTGGCTGTGTCAGCATACGTTCCGTCAGGCAAACGGAGTAGTGTGTCAGTAAAGAGTTCAGTGCAGTGAAGTATCGTGTGTATGTGAACGTATACTATGTAGGGCGCCACTTTACAGTGTACAGTGCAAGGCGAGGGGAGGTTGCTTCTACTACATTACTATACACATATCAACCCCTTGTTCTCCCTCACCCCATTTTAGGGGGTTACGCATATTGAGGGCATAAATACCACACGTCAGTCACACTTGTGTGCTCGAGTGTGTAGTGCGGTGTGTGTGTGTGTAAGTGACAGTCAGCAATCGTGGTAGCACCAGGATACAGTGTCTTGATTTTATAGTGCGTGCAAGTGCGGCTCTGTGTGAGTGTCAGACGAATCGAAAGTGCAACCAAGGCAGCAGACTTGTGTGCGGGAATGCGCCGGTGAGATGGACAGCCGGCCCTGGCGGCGGACGTGCGTGCCCCCTATGCCGGCCCTGATCCCCATAGCAGCGCTCCGAGGTGCTCCTCCAAAGCAACAACATCGCCATCGGCAACAACAGTCTCCGAACAGTAACAACAACACGACGGCGGGTGAGTGTGCTCCGTGTGGGCGGCGGTGCCCCGCCTCAGAAGACGACGACGATGAAGAGGACGACGTGGAGGAAGTAGACGAGGACGACGAGGTTAGGTGGCCGGACGACGGCGGCGCCGAACAGGAAGCGTCGTGCGATGAGTTAATGATGGAAGAGCAGGCGGGTGACGAGGTGTGCGGCGAGAAAGACGCGCAGCGCTTGCGGCGGCGACCGCTGCAACCAGACGACACGGAACCGATCGATGAGACGACGTCACGTGACCGGAGTGGGCCGCAGGCGCCGGCCCGGAGAGCGAGGCCTGAGCGCCATCGTAAATCAGATCGCAGACGACACAGGTCCGACAGGCTGTTGAGAAAACGTTCCACTTCTGATTCAACATCGTCCAGCGCGTGCTCAGCAACGAGCAACAACAACATAAACAATAACAACAAACGAACATCTCGTCATCATCATCACCACCACCATCACCACGAGTCGAGTCGTGTCCCGACGAGGGCGGAAGCGGAAGTAGACAAGGCGGCAGACGGCAGGCCGCCAACGAACCATCCACGCGTGAATCCAATTTTTGTGTGGGTCCGGCAAGAAGACACGCGCATCGTGGACGTGAGATGCGAGGATTACGACAAACGCAATCGCATCCTCTTAACGAAGACGGCGCACGGCTGGCGTGCTATACCGCGCACGGAGACCCTGGCCACGACCCTCGAGGAGGCATCGGCTAGTAACACCACCATCTCCGAGCAAGCTCACCCAGAAGAACCTAAACGTAAGCCGCGCAGTCGAAAATCCGGTAAGACGAAGCGGTGTCGTCCGTCAGTGCCGACACCTGTCAGGTCACCGTCGCCGGTGGTGGCCGCCACGGTCAGTGAACATGAACATGAAGAACCCGCGTCTCCGGCGTGGAGTGTCCCAGTGAACGTTGAATCGCATCTTCCGTCGCATACGATACCGGTGCCGAGGCGCGAGCCGACCGATATTATTAACAATGAGGTGGTGACTTTGGTGCACGATACATCAGACAGTTGTTCCGGTGTTGTTGACGATGCTGACGACGGTGGTGTACGTGTCGCGGACGATGTAAACAGTAGTGAGGCGCATGCGCCAGAGTGTTGTGCTGTGGTGAGTGACGTCAGCAGTCCCCTGGACAATCTGCTCGCTGTCGCGGAACTTGAGTTTAAGCAGCACCAGGCGGTACTAGAATTACAAAACAATATTAACCACCCTACCGACACTGACGAACATGACATTGTCACAGACTTAACACAAGAAGATGACTTACTTGAATCATCTGTAACACCCGGACATGACTTGAACACACCTCAACATGAAATGGATACATCTCAACATGAGATGGACACCCTTCATGAAATGGACACAGAAGACGAGGAGGATATCGCAAGTAAAGGCTATGATATGGACCAGTTAAATCATCTCGCAGAGTTAAGTTCGGAAGGTCAAATTGACCAAGAAAAATCCGAACGTTGCGACGAAAATTCAGAAGACTGTGATTATAACGAGGAAGAAGACGAAAATCATTTGGCTATGACTGATATCCTGGATAGATTGGAACAGTCTTTACAAAGTCCTATGGAAGAACACTTGGAACACGCAGATGAAGAGATGGATGAAAATAACAGTTATATTAACGAAGAGGAACGGCAGGAGGTAGAACCAGAGATAGAGCAAGAAGTAGAAGAAGAACATCCTCTTGAGGAACAAATTGAATCCATCGAGGATTGTCCAGAAGTAATAAAATCAGATGAACTTGAAGACGAATATCAAAAAGCCGATGAGGAATATCAGAAAACAGATGAGGTATATCAGAAAACAGAAGAAGAATATCAGAAAACAGATGAGGAATATCAGAAAACCAATGAGGATTATCAAAAACCAGACGATGATCATCAGAAAATTGTTGAGGTTATTCAGATTGAGGAATCTGAAGAACCTACAGACTTATCAGTAAAAACTAGCGAGAGTACTGTTGTAGAAAAAGTTGACGATGGTTCAGAAGATGATGAACTACCCACAGATTTGACCACACATTCAAAACCAGTAGAAGTGGAAGAGGAGGAACAAGTAGAAGATGAAATTCTACCCACCGACTTGAGCATTCGCAAACATTCCAATCCTAGCCCGATTAGGATAGAAACACCCCGTCCTCCGTCCCAAAATTCCGAGACGATCCAGTCGCCGCAACCGAGTGGCATTCCTGCGGTTCCACCATCTCCTGATATATTCCCTAGTAAATCTAACAGCAAGTCATTGTTCCTTGAATCTCTATTATCATCCGCTTCTCCCAAACTGGCCCTAACACCCGAGGTCACCATCACTCGCAACCAAAAAGAACCATTAGACTTAGGCAAGAGTAGAAAGTCTGCCAGTCCAACCGTAAGTTGCTCAGAAGAGGCAAAAACAAAATTTTCCGATGGCGAACCTGTCCCAAAGCGAGCTAAAGTCGAAGATATTACTTTGAAAAATTTGTTGTCTTTAGAAAAAGCAAAACAAAAATCTGAAGCAAAGACAGCCGAATTGAGTCGACAATTGGAAAAACAAGAAACACAAAATACTCAGGTAGAAACCTCTCGCCTACTTGAACTCCTTACATCTGATAATGAACCAGATCCATTAACGCAATTAAAGCAACTCCTCATTGACAAAGATATTTCGGTACCTGATCCATTATTAGTACCAAAAGATCGACTAAGTTTGATTTTATCAGCTCCAGCACGTGAAATTCCGCGACTGCTAACTCAACGACCTGAGCTACGGTTACCTGAAGCACTTGCCTATCCACAGTTGCTCCAAGATCCTGATATACTGGTAATAACATTAGCGCAACTCCAGACAATACTTCAAAAACAAAATCAACCTATTACGTTACAAGAACCAAAACCAAAAGAAGTAAAGTTGGCGGAAAAACCGTCACCGAAACCTAAACCAGCAAAAACTGAAGCTGTTGTAACGAATAGTGATTACCAACGGTTTCAAGCTCAACAACAACAACAGCAAATGTTAGAAGTACAGATGAAACAACATAAAGATATGATGAGGGGTCCAAATGCTGGCATGGCGAATGATATAGATGCTGCTACGACTGCTGCATTCAACCAAATGTTGTGGTTACCCTACCTAAATCATTTAGAAGCGACAGCAATGGCTTGTGGTAATAACCAAGAGTTCCTGAAAGCACTAAATTCAGTATTTCCTGCGGGAGGGGCTTCGCCTTATCCGCAAGGACAAATGCCTGAGATGCCTTCCTTATTCGGGGGTGGAGGAGCTCGATTTGGGGCTCTACCTCCACCAGGGGCTGGATTCTCAGTTCAACCTCCACTCGATTATGGTAATCCATTGGAAATGGCAATGTGGCAAGAAGCTATGATGCAAGCTAATTTGCAACAGCAACAACAACAACAGCAGCAGCAACAACAGCAACAGCAGCAGCAGCAACAGCAACAGCAGCGGACGAAAATCGATAATATGAAACATGCAGCTTCGTACCGCGAAGCAGAACGATCTGCGATGTTGAACAACCAAAAGAAATATTCGTCTCAACGAGTTCATTCGTCAGCTCGAACAAGTCCTATCTCCCACACGTTCCACCAGCAACGAATACCGAATATGCAACATCCATTCATGCACGCAAGTCCAGGTTATGCGCTTCCAGGAGTTCGGCATGGATTGCAAATACCGCAGTACAATCCCAGTATGAACCACCAACAACAACAAGCGTTACTGCAGCACCAACAACAACAGCAACAACAAGCTGTTGCAGCTGCAAAACGTAGTTCTATGTCATACCAGCGTACCCAGGCGAAAGCAGATACAGTGAAACAATTCCAAAACAACGCGTATAGTAAATATAATCAGTACATGCAACAACAAGCTCCGAAAATGCCTGCGACACAAAAAGTTGAAGCAAGCCAAAAACCTCGGGTGACTTGTAAAAGCTTACAAAATCTCCTAAGTCCAAAAAGGATAGAAGAAGCGAAGCCGCGAGCCCAAGAAGCAAGTTCAAGAACCCAACCAATGGATCTCAGCGGGGCTAGGCTCCCGTACTCCAAGTTGAAAGTAAAACAAAACTTAATGGATCCTATTGCGTCGTTCGGGGCCAAGTTGTGGAAACATGAAGATGTTCCTGAAGTTGGTAGTACAACAGAAGAAATGTCGTCGACACAGCTGCATGAAACTCAAACGCATTTGTGGCACCCGTTGTTCGGCAAATGACTGTAAAATATTGTGAGTGAGTATTTCCCTTCCCCCGTTCCTGTTTTTGTCTCTCCTCTGATGTATTCTCACATATTCATATAGCCCTGATCATGTGATCTAGGGGTGTAGAGAGATTGAGGTTAGTGTATAAGGCGGCATGATGAGTTTATCTTGTTGGTAGACGTTTTGACAATAATCGTATCGCCCCTGAGAAATGTAATATTCATAGGCGAACAAAGCTGGTATTCGTTTCGTTCAAATTGAACTGTACATTCATTATTTACAAATATCCGTTTTGGATATACAACAGTTTGTATTGTAAGATATCAGAGAAATAATTATATTTTATGTGTGAAGTCATATTGCCGAATATTTTAATAGTTTTTTACATTTAACCATTTTTATTTATGTCTGTTAGATTTGCAGTTTATATTATAATGCCAATTAAATCATCAAATATGTTTTAAAATCACCTTGCAAGTTTGAATACATTATTTATAGGACAAATTGATTTTAAATAACTGTTGTTTTGGCTATCATGTTTTTATGGGAAAAACCGTTTTACGAAAACATATGTTAGTATTTACCAAAATAATGGGAATTTATATAAGTTTATAACAATATAGTAGAATGGAGATAGATTATTTATAATTGAATTAATGAGAATGATTATGGATATACGTTCTATATATACAAACACGCATGGATCTTATAAAAGCAAAACATAACACACATAAACATAAAGGAAGTATCTAAATATCACAATCTTCAAAACTTAAAATGTCAAAACTATCTGAATTTCATTATAACACTGATCATCTATGACATCCGCAACTGGTTTTCATATATAATCAAACAAGAAGTAAATAAAAAATATATATAATAAGGAACATAAATAATAGAATAAAAAAAATTAATAGATACAATCTTCAAAACTAAAAATGTTGAACTTCTGAATGGTCAAACCAAACAATCAAAAAACATAACCAGAAAAATTAAAAAACATACAAAAAACTATCGAACTTGTGAATCCTCAAATCAAATAAGTAAAAACCGCAAAAATAATAAGAAATAAACATAACTTCTGATAAAAAAAAACTAGTAAAAAATAATAAGAACCAAAAAAGCGCTGTTGTTAGTTCTTTTTTTGTGTGTTCACACGCCAGGCGCTCACGTCCACAAAAAACCAAATACGATTTGTCATCGTTTGTTCAGCGGGCCTGCGGATCAAAAAAGAATCATATAGAATCTGCTGCTTTCTGTGTACATTTTTTTTTTTTTTTGTTAGTCGCTTATTCGCTTGGCGAATGAGAGTTCAAAACACGTGGGAGTCGCGTCATCAGGTTCATTGTCTTGTTTCCGAAACTGCTTCCTTATCTTTATTCTCCACTTTGGGTACCCTAACGTACGTCGGTTATTGATCGCACAAACGCGCGGCGGGTACAAGATTTTGGAAGCTTAATGTTAATGTTAATAACTAAAATGTTACATTTTTCATCAATGGTTTTCGGGATTTACAAGATTCATTTTTGACTAAATTTAATCGTAAAGTTGCTCCTATTTTAAAATTGTTTGCAGTTGAAGTTATAAATTACATTTTGATTATATTTCTTTTTGTTACAAATAACCTTCGAAATTGTAGTAATTAAACTTTTATTTCATGGATTTTACGAGCAAATGCAGTAAATGGAACATTTTAAATTGATGATCTAATTTATCAATGTAACATTCGACCTCGGGACAAATTTGTAATTTGATACGATTTTTGAAATGCCATGTGTAGTTAATCAAATAAAGTTGAAACATTCTTTGTTAAATCATTTTTTGTAAATTATTGCGTATTTATAAATTCAAAATTGTCATTTTTAATATAGTTTTTTAGGCCAATTATTTCACAATATTAAAAAATCTTTTAAACATAAAATATCTTAGAATTTTTGGAAGTGCTATTTTGTTTTTCTAAGGAGCTTTAAAAATGTTGGGGCATAATAACTATACACACGTCCGAATGCTTTAGCTCTTCTGTACTTCTTACGGCGAGCTAAATAAATATATTCTTACAGATTGGTTCAAAATTGCATTATAAGTCTAAACCAAAACTTTATTACTCAAAAAAACTGTAAATTTAGTTTCAAAAGTTTAACTAAAAATATTCTCGCAGTAAAAATACATATTTTTGTCCAAACAAAATTTGAAAAATTCTATCCGGCTAAAAAAGTTCAATATGGAAGCGTATCTCGATTCTAATTCCGGGTTTATGCCCGGATCCGGATGTACATCGCTCTTTCCCAACTAGCAGCCATAGCAACAATCAATCATACGTGCACACACACACTAAGCCAGATAGACAACAATACACGGTGGTCGATATACTCACCGAGTTCTTGCGCAAGCGTGCTCTAACCGTTTTAAAGCCGATATACTCGAATTGAAAATGTTTCAAACCAAAACAGAACAGCTAAAAATACCCTGAGACATATTACAACATTGCCTCGTTAGCTACACACTGTTATTTAATTGAAAACACATCTGCGGTACATTTTTCTGTTTGATAGTTTAATAGGTTTTAAACTTACATATGGTAGAACTATTTATTTGAAACGTAGATTCAAAAAACAGGAGTGTTGGAATCAATTCAATGTATGTACAAATTTGATATTCTAATATACGCATCTTTCGTGTTTATTCTGGTTGTAATAGATTTACCATTTGGCACGTGCACATTGGTTATTATATTGTTTGAATAGCGTGACCAAATTTCAACAAACCTTTTTAAAACATATTCATTTATTATCTACGTGCTATTGTTTTTTTGAAAAATTATAAATCAGTTTTATCCAAAATGGATTGTTATTCAAACTTTGCTCATTGCCATCTCTTGATAAATTACTTTTAAATTTAAATTCTTACGAACCTCTGCATACATCGCACCGTTTAAAGGTTGTTTCACCTTAAAAAATATATAAAATAAATACCCATATAAATAATATTTGACTTCCTCTATTATGTATTTAAAATATACTGCACAAGGTTATCCGTCAAATATCCCAAATCATTTAATTACATAATGAATTTATTACCTAATTTGTAATTATTAAATACATAAATTTATGCTATTTATGTGCTAATGCCTTTAAAACTATAATTATTTATAATCTTATGCTTATCGTATTTTGTTTATCTTATTTATGAAATATGAACTAAGCCAACACATTATATTTATCAATTTATTAATTACCTACTATATCTTATTCTGCAACATATTATTAATTTTTATTGCATATATAAAAGAAGTTAATTGGAGCATTTGTAGAAAAATTATTGTAATATCGTTTCAACAAGGTTTCTCTTGTTGTAATATCATTTCAATAACGTTTCAAACGTTGTGGCTCCGTTACAAATGTTCTAACATCGTTTCAGACATTTTCATATCTTTTCAACATCGTTGCAGACGTAATATCGTTTCAACGTTTCAGATATTGTAATTTCGTTTTGAATGTAACATCGTTTCAGATGTTTTAATATTGTTTCAACATCGTTTCAGACATTGTAATATCGTTTCAACGTTTCAGATATTGTAATTTCTTTTTCAATGTAACATCGTTTCAGATGTTTTAATATTATTTCAACATCGTTTCAGACGTTGTAATATCGTTTCAAACACTGTTTCAGATATTGTAATCTCGTTTTGAATGTAACATGGTTTCAGATGTTTTAATATTGTTTCAACATCGTTTCAGACGTTGTAATATCGTTTCAACAATGTTTTGGAATGTTCAAAATCGTTTCAGACGTTTTAATATAGCGTTTCAGCCGTTGTATTATCATTTCAACAAAGTTTCAAATGTTTTAACATCGTTTCAGATTTTGTAACATCGTTGCAAACGTTGTAAAATCGTTTCAACAACGTTATAAAAATATGGTGATTATTTCAATATTTGCTTAATAGTTGATATTTATATTTTATATATTTATTTGCCCCCAATTCGATTCTAACTCGAATTTTAAACTTTATTAAAATCCCAGAGCATCGTAGTACAAATAACCACTTTGAAAAGTTTGAAATACGACCAAATGTATTGTTCTTTGAAAAATATAGCATATATACACTGAAAGCTCAATTTATTTGTCAAAATTATGTTTCGTGGCGACAGAAATGTGAATTTAATATTATTCAAAATTGAATTCTGCTAGTTTATCTAAGATCGAAGTGTATATTGACTTCGTTCTTATTAGACAAGTTGAAATAAATGTGCTGTTCAGTGGCGATGTTGATTTGGAAGATAAAATTTGGAATGATTATCTGATGGATATACAAAAATAGAGAATTATGAAGTTAAATTAATTAAAGGTTATCTACTAGATAGTTATACGGAGTTTTATTCTCGGAATCGCATCGTATATATATATGCTTTGTTTTTGTATAAGAATAACTGGTGTGGTATCGGTCTTAATAGTCTGAAGTTAGCATAATTAATAAAACGTTACTCCTTTTTGTAACAGCCAGAGCATCCGAGGTACAAAAACCGTTCTCAAAGAGGAGCTAGCAATACCCAATCAAAAGCCTTTCGATATTGCAGTTAGTTCAAGTGGTTTGAATGAGAACTCAAATACAAATTGTTCTTAAATATATTCACTATACAAATTCGTTTTTATCATAGAGAAGTTTAACACTTCGTTTATCTCAACATTTTGTATTTTATATTCCAAATACAGTGGAGATATAGTGAACATTGTGAACTACCCAGTAGAGTGAACACACATTCGCTGTGTTCGTTTGACTTGCATTGACTGCTTAGTTCAGAATCTATCCGTATTCTTCATCATAAGTTGAAAAGAGACAGACAAACGAACACAACTATTGTGTAACGAGGAAATATTTCAGTTTACTTAAGACAAAAACTGTGCACCAATAAAAAATATTTTAATTTATTCCCGCGCAGTGACAAATTTCATTTGCAATTTTGAGTTATAACGTTCATTTTAATAAGTTATTTATAGTATTCGTTCTTAACCTCAAAAACAACCCCGAAATATAGTGAAGAAATCTTGCCACTATATCGTGACTCCACTGTAATATAAAACTGTATAATTATTCTGTATTATTCCAATGAATTACAAAAGTATTTTGAACAACACTGCAAACACACGTCACATTTCATTTAGAAATGTATCAATAATTTGTATGCGTTACTATACAAATACAGCATTCATATATAGCTAATCTAATGTCCTGTTCACATTACACTTCCGGTGCACGCCGAGGATATAAATATTTGTCCTTAATTCATATTTCCTGTTTCAATTCACGTTTACGCTTTTATACATTCATCTACCTAACTATTATTGAGGAAGTCAAATATTTAGAAAATAATAAACAAACAAAAAACAATACCCGAAAAGTAGCTTAAGTTTTATTAAATCCTATTGCAATTCTTAACAATTGTAGTAAAATGTCAGATTCTAAGAATATGTAGAGAAAATAACATGTATCGCTCCATTCGCTGATTTCTCTCGATTCAGTCGTGGTGCGCTATGCTTGATTGACCTACACAAACAATCCGAATCCGGATATCCGGTTTCCCCTCCGTGCGATATGGGCTCTCTCTTTGCATTTTAAACTGGTACAGTCGCAGCGACATCGCTCATATACACATACCATACATTACTCGAGTACTAGCCTTTTTAATTATCTAAACATTCATCTAATATACCTCCTTTCAAGCATTCACAGTCTTTCTCCATTTACCCGTCTTCCCTATTATAACATTTATTTGCATTTCCTTGACTGTGCACAAATCATGATTTTCTTAAAATTGGTTAAAAACTAATAGAAATTTTGATTAACTAATACTTGTGTTAGAAGTTTCCACTGTATAATTATAATTAACGCAGAGATCCATTAAAAAATTAAAATAAGAAACACGGTAAACTTAAACAAGTGTTAATTATTTCCAATTAACATAAACGCAAATTAGCCTGTACGAGAGCTCGAACGCTTGTTATCTGTGTTCGAAATGTGCACAACGAACGACGTATGTTTACGTTTCGTTTTTTTTTCTCTCCTTGTAAATGCAAATGTGAGATGGAGTGATAGAGGGAGGGGGTTTGCGCATAGTTGCACGTCGACACTCTGTGCAGCAAACTCTCTTCTACGGGCTCTACAATGTTTATAAACACGAGTTGGTTTAATAACAAATGTGCATCCTACCGGAAAAACAGATAAAAAACAACGACTCTTGTGACTCCGGTATCTTCGATCCGGTGCACATAGTTCACGTTGTTGTTTATCTGATTAGTACGTTCGTGCATGGGTTCACTAATAAACCAACTTTTAGCAAAATTCACAAGACTCGGGAAGTATTTGGTAGCTATATGAACAAACAAACAAATCAGTTCAGCTCAGATTATTTTGGTTTTGAATGGAATACGCCTAAAGGTACTCAAGAAACACAATCGGGTAACATCGTTGAAGCTCGGGTAATCTCGACATATTCCACGCGTCGTAGTACGTAGATTGAAGAAACGCGGTATAACCAGTTAGGTTTAGAATTAATTTAATATGCATCCCTTTCTAACTTTGATGTATCAACCACGTGTAATATCATTATTATCTTTTCAACTACGTTTTTTTTCAATGTTTCAACTATTCGCCGGACTGTAATTTGAAATCATGGTTATTATGGTTATTACCACTAAGTGCACATGATGTTTGACTGGTATATGACCATCGCGTGCTACTGTCAATTCAAAAGAATCATATATACTGTATAACTGTATGTGTGTGAGCTGTTTTCGTTTTAAAATCGAGTCCAAGTGACTGCCCGGCATTAACTGACATAATAATACATTATTATGACGGGTGAACGATATATCTATACGAGTATTTAGTATTTGTGAGCATAAACAGCTAAAACACCCGTCTCAGATAAATAAGCTGCATTCACAATTAATTAATTAGTATTACTAATTCTACATAGTTTTATTGAAAATAAATTTGTATCACTACAACACAATATTATAGCTCTTTTGAGACGAGTTAAGTAACAGTTACTAAAACCTGAGAAAGAAAATCGTTGATAGACCAAAACAAAATATTTAAAATCATGCACCGTTACCTACATCAAACTTGAAATTAAGTAATGATGTTCAAATATATCCAGGGTTAATAAACCCCTTAGGCACGCCTATGACTTCACACACCGTAAATATATAATTATAATCAAATACAACATGCATCTGACTCTGATATCTTTCTTTGAAACTAACGGGACTTACTAAAAACGACAAGCCGTTTAGTCGCCGAGACTATTTAGACCAACTGACGAGACATAAGTCTACTTATCTTTTTGGTCTCTGAATATCAGCATGTCAACTATAACATTACATTTCTCAACAAAATTGGCAGATATGTTTAAACAAAAACCCTTATCTATAAAACATATCGAATTCAAATGTTTAATTTGAAAATTTAATCTATAATTATTATTATTGATATTGAAAATTTAAAAGTATAACATTCCAACGCTTATTAAATAAAAAATAATAGTTAAAAATGTTCCTCATACGATCAGTTATTTACTGTAATTTAAATTTAAGCGTGGATTAATTTTGTTGTATTTTTATACTTAAATTTAAATAGTTGAGTAAATATAGCAGTGAGTAAACTTCGCTTAAATTTAAGTGATAGTGAACTGAACGATAATATATTATAATTATTGAAAAATATAAATTGTGACATTATTGTAGAGAATATATTATTATTGATTAAAGAAATTGATTGAATGAATTTTGGATTGTTTGAAAACCTTGTTTAAGTAATAATACAATATACTGAAAGCCATTTTTAATAGGACTGTATAATATATAAGTTATACTTTTGATATAAAATTACACTTGTAAATCATGTAATTTTCAAAATTATATGATTTTTAGTATAATTTATTTTGCTCACATTTTTACAGTGTACTATTGCAAATTATTAAAGAATTAAATTTAGTTTTCGTTTTATAGCTAAATTTTTTATTTAGTTCTATATCTAATAAATTAGAAAATAATAATAATAATTAGAAAATATCATATTTTTGAAATATCTTTAGGAAGCACATTAATTATTAGATTACTAATATAAACAAAGTTTCAATATATTATTATAATTTTTTTGCAATTCACTAAGATAACTAATTATTTTTGCATGTTTTTTTTTTTGTTTCAAAGAGTGACTTTAATTTTTATTGTTTTTATCAATTGAATGTTTTATCTTTTCTTTGTCATGTTCCATCATAAATAACTCAATTTATCTATTTTTAAGTGATGGCTTAAGTAATGTTTCGTGTTACTTAAATTCAGTTTTTCTTCGTATATGTGTGAGCACAATAAATCTTGGTTGATAAAATAATTTTTATAAAATTTTAAAAATTATTGAATTACTTTTGCGTAGTAAATAAAATATTTTGATTTAATAAGATTTCCTTGCATTTTCACAGTGCACTTATGTCAAAGATATTATCTTTCTCTACAATATTAAAAATAATTAAATTGAATATTTAAATATTTAATTTTTTCTTATTATTAACAAATTATAACCGACAAAAATACTTATTTGTCATTATAATACAATTTCAATATTATTGGCCGGTAACACGAACAAACGACTATATTCATAAAGTGCTTTAATTTGGAAACTTCCTTCTACACCTATTACTTGTTTACTTGATGTGACATTACCACATTTTAGTGCTTTTAATTCAAAATACAATTAAATCACTTTGTGAATTTGTTAATCTTCTAGTTAAGTTACAGTGTTGCTATAGACATGTGTTTAGTAAGACTGTAACTTTTAGAAGAGATTAGCTAAAATAATCTATAGTCGCTTTTCGTGTTAAATTTTTTGCAATGAATTTATGTTTATTCAATAATTCACAAATCACCGTCTTTTTGTTGTGTGAATTGTGTGTAAATTGTTGTTGTTTTCAAATCTTATATATATATATATATTATGTAAAAACAAATAACCTAACTTTTTATAACTATTGTTGTTGTTTTATTCAATTCTGGCTGTATATATTGTTGGATTTATGTTGGGACTGTGTTGGTACATGCTACATTTGATTATTGGTCACATTCATTCAAAGTGCTGATAATCAGAAGTGGGATAAATCAAATATATATATCACCCACCGGCAAACACAAAATATATTACAACTTTAGAATGATATATTTAAAAAAATGTACAATGTTTACTACAAAACAGCCTAAAACCTAAGTAAATACAAACAAAATTACTATATTTGTGAAGCCATAATGTTATTATGAATAATACATTTTATGTGAAATATATAGCAAATTTTTCGTATAACTACCAAGTATTTTCTACGAGAATTACTGTATTTTATACCTGTCTGATGTCTGTATTAAAAGAAGTATCTCATAACCTAACATTTATAATTTTCAAATATTGTTTTTGAGTGTGATGACGCCGCCTACGAAGGAGAGACAATAATATAAAAGAAATGTGCTTAGCTAGTTAAAATTTGAATGGAAAATTAGGAAATTCTACGTATTATTTGTTTTTGGATGCAAAAATAGCCAAAGATTATAAAAAAAATAAAACATTTTGAGTTAAGGTCTGCACTAATACATAGCTCATACGGTTTAGTAATAAGTAACAGCATTGTTCTAACTTATAAATTATAATATAGAGTATTCATTCAACTTGTAGAGTACAATCTTGGTTTTACTATAATTGAAGGTTGTATTATATTAATATAACTTTTGTTTTTGCTGGGAACAGTTTGCGAACTTACACATGCTCTAACTGATCTAAAATAGTTCGAATATCACGCGAGAATTCTCAATATTTTAAACAGTTCAAAATTGTTATATTTGAACCTGAACAAACCAATAAATAATTTGTTTACTGTTTAAAATATTATATTCTATAACAGAATGAATATTTAATATTGTATCACTAACTAGTATTTTGTAGCATTAAACTTAACGTATACTAATATTACCAACCATGGAAAACAAAACCCAAAAATCTGTGATGTATTTTCAAAAAATAACACATATATTCCATCGGCGTATAACAGGGGCGTACTTCGTTTATCAAATTTTTGTTTAAAAATAATAAGAAAAACGCTTAGAACGAAGTATCGTCTCAACTCACCTTATATAATAATAATATCATAATTTGCCATTATTTTCCACATTGGCGTCCGTAGTTACCCATCTAGACCCTAACAAAACATAATATTTCATAATATAACTATACTATATTAATAAATTTCAAATAATTTGTCCTCTCTCATATGGACGCCAATGACTTCAGTTTTATTTATGTGCATGATTGTTCAATATCATTGTAAAACAATACTGTATATCCATAGGCGACTCGTTAGCTATAGGAACGAAAACTATTAATATTAAAATAATAAATAACAAATATTATATTATATATATATATATATATTGCCCCCCATTTCTTACTGTATGGAAATTGATGCATTCTTTGTAAATATAAATAAACAAAACATAATATGTTAATATAATATTAGAAATGACTGTCTTGTACGGTAGCGCTGCTATGCGGCCAATACCGTAATTACAAAATGAAAAATTTCAAAAAAAAAATACAAACGATATATGTCAAATACAGTTATACTGATCTATAATTATTAAGGATAATGTAAATATATAAATAAAGAAAATTAGTAAAATTATTTGTATGATTTTACCCATCCAATATTCTAGCATTTGTTTCAACATAATTTAAGTAGCAATTATTTTAAAGAAAAAAATGTAACTACTATTTCTACACTTATTAAGTTATTAATTATACAAGGTTTCCCAGAAGAAATAAATATATCTATATATATATTTAAAAATAAGAAAAAATTAAATATAAAATTAAGCCCCTTTTATTCCGTTTTGTTCAATCGTCCGGTGGTTACATCATCCATAATCTACATCAATTTACATTCTCAATTTTACCGTAGTTATTTAAAATCATTTAAATTTTTTGATTATACTATTTTATGGAAAAGTACTTTTTATATATATATATATATTTCCGACATTTGCGCCATCTTGTATTATCGATTACTGATATCTGTGTACGAGGGTTGTAACCGGATTATTTACACACGTAATCATCCTGGTCTCGTTTGTCAACAACAATAGGGCATTTGAACAAAATGTTAAATGACTAAAAATGTCTGGCCGTGACAGTTGACGCAATACGAATATACTATTTATTCTTTTTGTTTCTATATAGTTTTAAGGTTAGCAAAAGATCAAAGTGCACAAGGAGACTCTTTCTTTGTGCCTTTGTTTATTAAAAATAAATAACACACTGCATACAAAAGTTGCAGTAACAATGGTGAGTCGAGAAATAAAATATTTCAATAATTTATGCAGTAAAGAAAGATGTATATTGTCTGTTGTATGAAAGAATTACTATAGCAATTGTGATAACTCCGTGATATTATATTTGATAGTAACCATTTCGTTGCAAACCAATTAGTAATTTAGATTAGATATTATAAATAATTATCCAGTTTGTTTTATAACAAACAAAGCTAGTATTCACAGCATTAAAATTCACGCAGTAATTATAAATTTTGTTGATGTGAACAGTAGCATAATTTGTCGTAAAATAAACAGGATTATAAAATGTAATTTCTAATTAACTCGCACTAGCATTCGTCAATTACTTTTGATTTTATACAGTTCCTGGCAACTGTAAATGTGATAAAAATAAAATATATTAATAGCCGGAATCAAATACAATTGCGTTTTTTATTATTCAAAAAATAAAATAGAAAGAAAGTAATTGGACGTCATCAGTGCTAAATAGTCGTCGATGAAAAAAGTGTCACTAAACATGTCTCATCTCATTACTTACAAGTGACAGACAAACGTGGCAAAAAAGTGCTAAAAATGCTCGAGTTGCCCCCTCACCCCGCCATACTCCGCTGACTGCTACGCCATGGCTATATTTAGCAGCAGGCGCACACTCGCAAACTGTTACAAACCCTCCACTGATATTTATATTAAAATTTCGCAAATAACCCACACGATATTTGATTCCGAATAGTCTTATATATATATACAAAAAACGTGGTTTATTAAAAAATAAACAGTTTGTGATAAAAAATCTGACAGGATAACAAACAGAATTACGTAAATTGTCATAAAATATTAACTCATATGCGTGTCAAATGCACCTTGACCATACGACAGCGTACACTGTAAAAAAGGAGAGATTTTAACACAAATTACTCTGAAAATATATGCGATATTACTTAAATTGTAATTACAATAAAATAGTTTTTATTTTCAGTATTGTGAAACACTAAAAAATTGACCTCGATGTTTTAATGAAAATATTCATTTTGAGAGTATGTATTTCTATGTGTCTGTTTGTCTGTGTGAATATTCTACAACCTTTGAACATAAAATATGATGTTTTGAGTTTAAGATTTATGGATCCTGGGAAAAAGAACCTCTTATTTTTTGGAAAGAATACTTTAACCGGAAGTGCTTATATACTCGTTTTTTGTACATCTCGAAAAAGAACGATTTAGAGAAAATAAGAATCTAATTCATTTATAATAATAATATATTGCGCATAACTATAATGTGAATACTCTAATAAAAAAAAAATTATAATTCAATAAAAAGGTACTTCACAAAGTAGATTCTATCGTATTAAAGTCGACGTTGGGTCAAAAAGCGTTCCCATAGTAACAAAATTGAATTGGATCGACGTTCTCAACATTCGCACTAATTGGATAAAGCTACACCCACGCACTAGGCACTAATTACCAAGGCCTAATTGGCGTCGGATTTTTACTGACGCCTAAACCTATAACCCTCTCTACGATCGATGTTTCGCACCATGCAGTGAATTCGTTTTGGTTTGCTTCAGTGTTCGACAATTTTAAAAACCTCATCGTTCTCATTTTTATTTTGTCTTTAATCATCCTTTTAATAGCCGGAAACTTATTAAAATACTGTAAAACCCAATTATACACGCAGTTCGGAACGTCGTAAAATATATAATTTAATCATACGGTATTCTTTACTTAACCCTTTATGCACTGATGTTTTGATTTAGAATAAAATGTGTTCTAATTTGCTTTCGCCCACTTTTATCAACAATACATTGATTACAAACTAAACATATTATATACACACTGGGTATAGACACAGCAAGAACATGGAGTAGACTTAGGGATTCTGAAAATTCGGGTTTTTAGGACTCGGCGAGTCCCAAATTTTGAAAACTCGTGGAGTCCGATTCGAGCCCGAGTCGAGTCCGGATCTAAACTCAAATCAATAAGCGAAAACATAATGGATAAAATTGAGTACGAACCTGTATAACCAACATGCATATATCAAAGTTCGGAAAATTGCTACTTGTTTATGTATTATTTATGTGCACGAAAATTTTATTAAAAATAATTAAACATTACTATATCGTGACAGCTATTATCACAACAATCTAAACATATATTATGCATCTTGGCTATATATTATTTATACAATACTAGTTAGTATATCGTGGCGAAAGGTACAAATCGACAAACAATAAATTTATAACAATTGCAACAGCTTATACATATGTTTTTCGTGACATTCGCGCATACGTAACGAAACTAGGCTAGATAAAGGATCTCACTTGTATATTCATAAATACAAGGATAACTTTGACAGGCATAACTTAAACAGTCCTATTATTTACATCAACACGTTTTCAATATCTTACAATGGGGCGCCATTTTTCGTACAATAACGTAATCCCTCTCCGATTGGATTTAAAGTTAATCCAATTTGTTTCTTAGCACCCCCCGGTTGAGTCTTGGGGGGTAATACGAATAATTGAGTGGTTGTTTAGGGGGTTTTTTACCCCAAAATACTCGGATACAGTAGGAAAATGATATGTGTTATTTGTTCATTTATTCGTAACTTCGGGAATTCAAGAGTTATGTCGATTTTTTGCGGGCGAGTTTTGTGTATTTTATATATCAATACATGTAAGATAATACTTATAAAACTGTTTTTTTTTTATATTTTTGTAATATTGCATAATAAAAATATATCCTTTTGGCACAAACGGCGCCTCGTAGTATATATAGATATTAAAAAAGTGTGTTTTTTATTTCTGCGTTATATTTTAATGACAAAAATAATTAAAAATATCCACAAGTACTGCACATAAATTTTATCTTCTTGCAACATAAAAATATCCATAATAGTCGTTTAACTGGTAAGTTAAGTGTCCATAAACAAAATGGCTGTTTTTTCTTTTCTTGTTTTGAACGTATTCTTCCAGAAGTAGGTCACAAAGGAATCCGAATACATTTTAAGATATTCTCCGTCTCTTTCTCCCTGCTTTCGAACACTTATAACGTTGTCTCGCTCCACCTAAATAATTTTCAGAAGTTTATCAATGAATACCTGCTATCTTCGTTTAAGAGCAGCAGATAGAGAAGGGATGTAGAGTGTTATTTTAAAACTTTTCTCAAATATTATATTGTTTCTAATTATAGAAATGTCGGTAAAAACGTATTTGTAGTTAATAATTCAAAAAAATTATACAGTTCGCTATTGTTTCATTGTATTTAATCGATCATTATTCTTTTATAGATATTAATGACGGACGTGATGCATGAGTAATTATAAATGATTATTTTCATGGTCGATACGTATTATTTATTTATAAATGGTCAAATTTAAAATTAATTTAATCGATTCAAAATGTGACATTGAGACACCAAATATATTCACCAAGTGTAATATTTTGGGGAATTATTTTACTGTTTAGTTTAATTGCGATTTAGCGAACGCATTCTTATTTTTCTATGATTTAATTTTTTTAAATTGCTGAGTTGAACCTATTATTATTTTTGGTTTTTAATAATAGTTTATAACACCGTATGTATAAAGACAGTATTTTTTTTAATTTATTACTATTCACACGACACCGAAAAATAACAAAAAAATAATAATAACAAAATAATTTCATTATCATTGTTCAATTGAAGACGTAGCGAAAATTTCAAAAATCTAGTGATAAGTTTCTAACGTAAACGTTTAAACTTAAATTCATAATAATAATAGACAAAATAATTATGTTTATAATTTGCAAAAACAAGCAAATTCCCAATTGAAAAATTTGTCGTAGCTGTGACCAATATTATTGACGATTTAATGTGGGGAATATTTGTGCCGAAATGAAGTGTGACTGTGTACAGTTACCGTAAGAATAATATAAAGTAATAAAGAAATGAATCAATACTTGAGACTGTGACCAAATATGAGCCAGCCACAATAAAAATACATAATTGTTTTTTAATGTTTCGAATGTTTGTAGCGTTCGTCAGCCGTTTATTGCGATAAAGCTGAGTGGTGGCGCTGTGAAAATAATGATGTTTACATTGTTCAAATACTTGAAAATGTAATAAACTTGTGGGTAATCTCTTTAATGGCTCCACGACAAGTTTGTGACGGTTTCCAAATCAAAAACAATATATATATATTCGTTTGGTAAATTGAGGAATGTTACGACTTTTGAATGTTTGGGGAATATTGGCTGGTTGTTTTGTGGCTGCTGGCTACTGGCTGCTGGTTGTTGCGAGTTGCGACGAAGTTACCGGTGGCCGTGGCTAGTGGCGCTGTATACAGTCGGCACGTGACTTGTCTACATAATGCGACTGGCAAAGACAGAGGTTAAGAGCTACGCGCCTGTGTGTCTGCCCATGTAGATATCAATCGTTTCTCTGGACATTTTTTATTTTCTAGACTCTTTTTTCTGTTGAAACATTCAAGGCATCTTAATTTGCTATTAAAAAACTTAAATATGTACATGACTCTTCAAGATATTTTACTCGCAAGCCGCATTCTTCGTTCTGAAACCAACAAATCAGATCAAAAGTAATTTGATAACTCGCTTTGAGCTCCTATGCCAATGATTTAGCGCCCTAAAAATATACGGAGTTTTTACACTTAAAATAAATATATTTTTAACAAAATATAGACATGAATATCGCGATATAGTGAACACTTTCTTCGAGGTGTTCACTATATCGTCGAGAAGGAAGCCTTCCTTCCTAGACTCTTTATAGTTGGTATAAAAATAGTAGCATTTTGGCGCGAACGGCAAGTGAAATACTAGTTTCTGTAATATGCCACAGTTGGTATTAGGGGTGCCCAAACTAGGCGCAACATAGAGAATAAATTCCTACAATACTAAGAAATCACAACTAAACATCAATTGATATTGATATACGTAAAAACGTTATTGCTGCATATAAAAATAATTGAACAGAATGCGTAGAATTAACAATATAAGAAAATGGTAATTTGG
Source organism: Leistus spinibarbis (assembly GCA_933228885.1). NCBI lineage: Eukaryota > Metazoa > Arthropoda > Insecta > Coleoptera > Carabidae > Leistus > Leistus spinibarbis. The sequence continues at coordinate 11,930,267 of OW121795.1, forward strand.
TGATGCATGTGTTGTGCCATGTTACTTGTTAAATTACTTCTACTAATTTAAAAAGTTTTTGAACATAAAAAGGATTTTAATTTGACGCGCTAAACTGAATTAATCCAGTTTCTACAATTTGTATATCCTCTTGTCCAGAATGTATATGACAGGTGGTGACAATTAAAGTCTAAAAATATCCTGCAACGATTGAATCAACAAGAATATGTGTAGAAGCGACCAGAAAAATAGAGATAGGTTAGTTTGTACTAAAAAGTAGGACACTATTAATTGGTGTCTAGACAAAAATAACATCTACAGCCAAAAACGCAATTAGGAAGATAGCTATGGTAAACAAACAAAATACTTGTTGTATGTGTTTTGGAAAGCCATTTGAAGATCTTACAAGATACGCTGCTAATATTTAGCTGTTATCAGGTTAATATTTACTCAGGGAACAAATATTATCTCGCTAAACACATACCCAGCAAATTACATACTACTTAAACATAGCGAAGGCGGATATATGCAGAGGAAATAATTAAGGAGCAACATAATGGCACAAAAAAACAAATTATATTCTTAAGTATATGTTAAAGGGATCGTCTACTGCGTGCTTACTTAAAAACGAAAATATTCTCACCCTTAGCGCTACGATTTTGAGTATACACTCCTAATATATTAGCATAGTTTTACACACAATCACAAAATAAACCAAACCTAAAATATTTTAATTTCGACAATGTAAAATATGCATCGTCATTTCAATAATCTATTCTAGTTCTATTGTAAAAAAAACTTACATAATTAAATTATTTATCATATTCATTTTTTTCTTTTGTTAAAGTAAAATAGTTTAAAATTAAAACAGTTAAGGCCAATTTTAATTTATAATTTAAGAAATAAATACTAAATAGCATAAACTGCCAAAATTTAAGTTATACAGACACATAATCTTATATGATGTAATGCTAATGAATACACACAAATCTCACCCTCTCAAACATGGAAATTGGACTATACAGATATATTTTTTACTAAATTGAATTTTCTTCGCCGATTTCTGACAATTTGTGAAATGCTGTAGTACTTTTACCACTATATTTCTCCAAATGAACGATCATCTAAATCGAAATATTAAAATGCATGTTTTATGGATAGTTTATCTAGCATAAACATTGTAATATATAAGCAATATAGCAGATATTAAGAGTTATAGGCGTATCGGGTTCATGTCAGCTAGTTTCTCGTTATTCGAAGTGAATGTTTTTAAATTATAATTATTGCAAAAATAAAAACTAGACTAAGTAATATTTTTGTTTATGAACATATATGGAATAATTGATTGCCATTACTTTTGTAAAATTTTGGCTAGAAATAGGAAATAGTTGTTAATTAATGAAATAATTAAATTTCAGTGGCCTTTAAAATTTCCCAGAATTACTTTGCAATTCGTTCTTTTCAGATTCAATTTTTTCCGTGATACTATTATCACGAAAAAAATTGAATCTGAAAAATGGCAAAGTAATTCTGGGAAAAGTACATTATGCGTACATGAAAATCATTTCGCATAATCAAATGATTTCCTTGAAACCTTTTTCTGTGTAAACCTAAAAAACGCATTTGCAAAATAATTCTGGGAAAAGTACATTATGCTTACATAATCAAATAATGTCCTTGCAGCCATTTTCCGTTTGAACATGGGACATACTCCGCTTCAGAGGAAATAAATAATTTTGGTTCGGATGAAAAAACGACAAATTCAACAGTGCAAGTGGAGCGCAGAGTGTTTGCCAGTAGGGCTCGCTGGACCGTCGTTGGCATGGCAACGGTAAATGCATTTGTCTCTTAATTGAATCTAATGAAGGAACGAAGTATTGAGCGTTAACTGACCCGGTCGCATTGCATAGTGCCCAAAGCGAAGGCATATGGGCTTTGTGTGATTAGATTTTGATTAATTTAGAAACTATGGCAACACATTGACGGTAATCGAATGTCGATAATTTCGAACAACAACGCCTTTGTATTTTCGTTTGTTAGACACTTGACCCTCTCTAGACAATCTTGAAACGCATCCGATAATGGCATTAAGAGGGGATCGTTACTGTACTAAAATACAAAAAGAAAAACTTCACTCAACTTTCTTGTCCGATTATTATTTTAATCAAATAAAACAAGACAATTTGCTCTAATGAAGAGTTTTAAACATAGAAAAGAAGCATAACCTCAGTAAGGGAAAGAATATTTGGTCTATTCAATTAGTAACAAACTGGTTAGAATAGTCTGGAAATGTTAAAAATGGTTACTTCTTTTATTGCTATTTGACTAGTTGGACGTTTACTACAACTGTCTGGAAAGCCTAAAACTTCCAAACGCTAGTTAAGATTGTAGTTAATCCTAAACAAACAATTACAATTTGTACATAGTGGCTCTTGCCAGAAATGTATGTAAATCCTATAGTTGAGATTGTTAAAACTGTGATAAAGCTTAGGAAACATAACAATTTCCCCGAAAAGTTCTTGTCAAAACTATGAAGGCTCCAATCAGCAGTTGTGGCAATAGTCAAAAGCCTAAAGAAAACATTGAATTCGAGTCTTGCGAGCAGGCCCAAAACATTCGTGATTCAACTACCAACACGAAGTTGTACGTAGTGTATGTTGTGTGACTGAGATAGCGTATGGTGTGGCAGCGCGGAACGGCATCGCCCCGATATGCTCACTGTACCATGATGCGAATACCAGCCTTACGGCCCTGTACGATTAAGGTTTCCCTTGATGAGCACCGACCCTCGCTTCTTGGCTGTGGATAGTGTGTGTGTGCTTTGGTTTCTCGCGTTGCTACACCGCACGGGACCTTGACTGTAAACGACAAGATACGATCAGTGGAGTTTTTATTTGTGGTACGTCTCGCTCTCCTCAAGGTCATACTGTTTTAAGCACAATGGCGGCACCAGCGGGATAACTGCCAAGGAGCATGGGAGCACTGCGTCTGAGATACTTGCAAAATGTTGAAGATTATTTGGTTTAAATCGCAAATAAAAGCATTGTTAATTCTAATTTATAGACTTCAACTTGAATTTAAATTCACATTTAAGTTTTACATGTAGTATATATATAAATTGTTGCAATGTTGAATATATTTCAAGTTGAAATTTAATTATAACCAAGGCTCTGGGTTAAAAGTTCATTACAAATGACTCAGTTAGTAATTAAGATTAGAAAATACAAATAATAATCCAGCTTGTTTTATTACTAATACTGCTAGCGAGCAGCAACATTTATAAATAAAGTGTTAATACTGTAGTATATTTATCATAAAAGTAACTGAAATATAATTTGTAATTTTGTTTCTTTTATTACTAATACTGCTAGCGTGCAGCAACATTTATAATTAAAGGGCTAATTATTTTGCTGTGAATGCTATAGTATTATTTATTATAAAAGTAACTGGAATATAATTTGTAATTTCTAATTTTAATTACTAAAGCATTTTTTTGTTTTATTACCAATACTGTTAGCGTGCAGCAACATTTATAATTAAAGCGTTAATTATTTTGCTGGGAATGCGTTAGTATTGTTTGTCATTAAAGTAACTGGAATATAATTTGAAATTTCTAATTTTAATTACTAATGCATGCTTTAATGTTTTGTGTGTGTACAGTTTTGATAACGAATAATTTATAAATAAAGTGTTAATACTGTAGTATTATTTATCATAAAAGTAACTGAAATATAATTTGTAATTTCTAATTTTAATGACTAATGCATTTTGTTTCTTTTATTACTAATACTGCTAGCGTGCAGCAACATTTATAATTTTAAGCGCTAATTATTTTGCTGTGAACGCTATAGTATTATTTATTATAAAAGTAACTGGAATATAATTTGTAATTTCTAATTTTAATTACTAAAGCATTGTTTTGTTTTATTACTAATACTGTTAGCGTGCAGCAACATTTATAATTAAAGCGTTAATTATTTTGCTGTGAATGCGTTAGTATTGTTTGTCATAAAAGTAACTGGAATATAATTTGTAATTTCTAATTTTAATTACTAATGCATGCTTTAATGTTTTGTGTGTGTACAGTTTTGATAACGAATAATCTGGGGTTTCGGCATCAACCGAATTGATTCAGCACGTGATGGGTATAATATTTTAAAATCTTAAAAGATGTACAGTTTAGTGTAGAAAGTGATTTACCCCTTGGAGTTTACAAATGAGGATTAAACTATAAATGATAGGAGTATAAAATAAGTGTAATAAAATGAGAATACGTATGAAATTTGTTTAAATCTCGTATGAAATGGGTAAAAAAAATATTGACGGACAATGACGAACGAGCGCCTAACGTCTAATAAACCACGGGCAATTTAGTCAAATGTTCCGCATCCAGGGCGATGTACGTGGATTACATAACATTAATCTCAATCTGGTTGCCCGTGAGTAATCCCGACGGACGCCACTGCCGTGCCGTAGGGACGAACGAGCAGCGATTCCATATTAATTTCCATCGGGACTGTGTGTGCGTGTGTGCGTGTATGCGTGCGCTGTTCGCCGAGGGTACAGTCGTCTATAAAAACACGTCGAACACGTACTTCCGGGCGAGACTGTACCCGGTGAGATTCTCTCCGCTGCTGCTGCTGCTGCTGCAGCAACATTGAGACGAGGTGTGGTCTTGTTTATGTGTGTACCCAGAGTGCTTTATGGGCAAATAGCAACTGGTACCTTGGGGTGGGTGTGCCCAGACCGCATCTGAACTTTCTGCCGATCAATTTCACCAGAAATATGCCGATTTTCGCCTGAAATGCCTTGGCAAAGGTTCGAATATTCTAATATTTTAATACAGAAAAGAAAACACAACTTAGAGGCTTGCAAAACTTAGTAGTAGTTTACTGTTTTCCAATAAAATCTCGATTTTGAAATTTGGCATGATTATAAAACTTCCATATTCGTATAAGAAAGTAAAACTCTTCGAATTCTGGATTCGATATGTCTAAAAACTCTTAAAAAGTGAGTCAATCGGTGTCCCCTACGATCATCAATTCAAATGAATGTAATCGCTCGCCGATGACAATGCAGCGTTGTGGTATACGCACTTTGCAGAATGATAACATCATACATTCATTTATCTAAGTGTAGCATACATTTGTGTCCCCCTGATGGTGTCGAGGAATAAGGTATATACAAGGATCAAATCCCGCCTTTACCCCAGCATATACAGCCATTAACAGCCATTACCAGCGAAAACTACGTTAAAAATAAATGGCGTGTAATAATATGACCGTATAATATCAGTTTGACGCTTTTACGAAATACCCTGTAGATTACAACTGTCATCAACGCATATTTGATACATTTTCATCAAAATTTACTCAGTTGCCATATAGCATGAAACGCCAAAATGTAACAAGATGAACTCTGTATCACTGAACAGTGTTATCAGTTGGATAAACCAAACATTTTCACGTAACTGTTGGTTTCCATATATAGTTTTAGGTTTATTTGACTAAAATAACTTCAAAACATTTGTTATTGCTTTTTGTCCAATTTACAATTAAAACATGTTTCAAATTTAGAAACAAAACAAGTTAACCAAGATGTAGCATTGATAAATGTTAACAAATTTTGCAATAATATTGATTTCACGTATTTATACATTGTGAAAACCAAGAGGTAACATTTTCTTTGAATTAATTTTATAATAGTATCAAGAGACTTAAACATCAAGAGAAAATAATTTTGCGGCTGTTCCTGCAGTGCGTGCGAAGTATATGTGAAGTTGCCGGTTTAGGGTAAAGCCTTAAGTGTATGTACTAAAGTTAATTAAAAACTGTTTTTATTAACGGGTTTTCGCTTGTTTGTTATAGAAGTTATATATCACAGTGATTGAAAATGGTAGGAATATAAAAATTTAATATATGCCATTTAGATTTGTAAATATTTCAAATATGTATATGTAAATATGTAGACAGTTATTATATTTTTTCCCCAATACACATAAAATGTGAATATATCATAAAATATGCAGGTTATGCATGCATTTATAAATAATCCATTTATATTATTTGAATTTGACAAGTCCATTATTTTCTGAATATAAAATGACATGAGTTTCATATGATTTTTAAAATTTCCCATAAAATATACACACTTCAGCAATATGAAAATAATGAGAAATCGATTGCTGGACTAGATATAGTTATTTTATATTTTTCCTTTTTAAACGAACTCGCTGTGTACTTTATATGTCATATAATATATATATATTTTTGAACTGTAATCGGTGAGTTGCTATAGCAACAAACACTCCTCCCTTACGTCAACCCCTCGGTCAAAACAACCCCTAAATAAACACAGACAATAATCCTTCGGTGCCCAGGGTATAAAGACGAGAATTGTACTATTCGAAGGGGGACTGTGAACGCATATATGATACGAACAGTATATTTTAATATGTGCCGAAATGTAAATCTCACATGTGGATATTACGAATTCCGGCAGGAAATTAAATTCACTAAGGCCCACCGAGGGTATATGTATATTCGTTGCACATATTTGCTTATTTCAAGCCGCGTATATTGATCAATACAAATTTGATAGGTTCAATTTGATATCCAACTAATAATACAACTGAATAAGTCCTAATTTTAATATCAACATTTATATAAGATTCACTAATGGTCTAACTCATACCATTTCGCGATAAGAAAACGAATCTTCATGATTTAAATACTTTATATTGATTTCTGAGAAACTTCAGACGACGATCTATCATTATCAGAAGCAAAATAACTTCAAAGTTCAGTAATTCGGCCCTTTACATATTCATAATCAACATCTGGAACACCAGAACCTCATGCAGGAGATGTAAAAAACACATTTCAATTGGTGTTACTATGCTACGCAAAAGACAAAAAAAATGTTCATCGTATACCGGACGCCCTAGAACCTTCATGTAAAAAAAACACATTGGCCAAACAGAGAACAAAGTTCTACTCTTGGATAGAGATAGCAAATGCAAAGTGATCACGTGACTCGTCGTGTTTTGACGCCGTAATTTCGTACGAAAACGTCGATCTATAAATACATTCCGACGCCCGTGGTATACGCATGACATGCAGCGCCGCTAAGCGTCAGTTTACACGTACTCCGGTACTGGTGTCACTGGGGTAGCGCGATATAGGTATTAATTATTCAACCATGGTGAATCTCAGAGAAATGAATGAATTGCATTGCCATATACAGAGAAGCGTGCACTCAACGCCTTGCAACTAAGTGACAGGGATTTATTTAAGTGATGTTTTATACACCCCGTGTACCCTTACGACACCTTAGGGAGGATTCATTTTACTTAGTTGCAACACTCCACCACATTAGTCCTGCTCAAATGGTCTACTTCTACATAGGAAAATGAACAAGCATTTTTAACAGAAATATTCAAATAAAATAATAACAATAGATGTAAACTCATAGTTCATTATTTCAACCACCCTATCACGAAGAAATACGAAAGAATAACTTCCGTAATAACTATTTAGAAACGTTGTACTCAAATATGAATGAAAATAAAGGAATTGTCTAATGCGTCTATATGCATATAATGATGCCTTTAACGGACTAGGCTCTAGAGCACACGTACACACACAGATGGCATCCCGAAAATAGTCGACATCGATTCAGGGATGGTTGAAACGTGTTTATATCCGTTAAATAGAGTTAAAATTTTGTTATGATTATAATACGTATACTAAAGTAAATATACAAACAACTAAGAAATTATGAAATTCTCAATGGATTTAGTAATACATTTGTTCACAAAGTTGGAAATGGTTTAGCTAGCAAATATACCACAACCATTCCAACGTTGTATGCGCATAGTTTCTATCCTTTGTTATCTTATTTGTATTTAATGGTAGCTTTTTCTTTTTGTGCGCATATCACGCGCAATGGTATATTGGCTGAGCATACATTTACATAAGTAAATAAAATAGCATAAGTCTCGGACCGCATAAGTGATACAGCAAAGATATATATTTGTGTAATATATTACTTGGTTTTCCTCTTAACGTCAGTAATTAATGTATTAATTTATGATATACATTCCGAGACGTTCTACACACAGTAAATGCTATTTTAAGATGCAAGTGATCCATATACTTGGTGGAGCAAAGCAACATAAAATAAAGAGAGTGTTTCCAGAGTTATCGCATTTTCTTAATTAAAATTATCAATAATTTATACTTATATAGGATGTTAGTTGAAACCGGACCAACTTCAAAATGAGACAGAATTTTATTTAGTGTATTACGACAATAGTCAGATTCGATTTAGGGATGGACATAAATGTGTATATCCGTTAATGTCTTCGTAAGTCCGAAAATGTTTATGATTCTTTTCAGACTTCGTTTCAGGATTATAATATAACTTAACCATCTATTTCGATTTATTGGGCGTTGCCTTTCAAATATGTATATATGAAAATATAACTCCGAGTGTCAATGTTATTCAAACAAGATTTTAGAATATTGCATTTTAAGGAATCAGTCAAAATAAACTATGGTTAATAACTTCTATATTCTTCATCAGGATAATTTGATTCACAAATGCTATTATGTACGAAAAATCGTATATATATACACAATATGACGCCTTTTCCGTGAATAGGGTTTTTCATCCTATTACAGCGCAGCCATCTTGGGCCGCTGGTGACATCTATATGCCGTTTTTTTCCCCACGTAAAGCGTCTCAATTGAAGTGAATCCAATATAATGACTTTGAACGATATTTCTTGTGGAAAATCTTTGCCCATCAAAAGAATAAATTTGGTATCTCTTTCTTCTTGAATAACTTGTTTGATACAGACGCATATATATAAGGGACAACGAAACAACTCGCCGATGCATGCACCAATACAGTCCGCGAATTATTGTGTGTTACAAATTGCACAACTTGAAAAACCAGATTTAAGATTTCATTTGCTTTAATTATATATATATATATATATATATATATACGGGACGCGAAACTTGTTCAGGGATTTATTATATGCGTTGGCACCATTGTATTGTCCGTGGCGGTGGGTATTTGTAAAATAGGTCAAACGGCCGGTTTACGCAAACGCAAAGATTTTGATTATTACGAAGGGCGTCTGAAGGTTATACAAGTTTGTTTTTAACGCTCATTCGCTTCTTGTATTTACTTCTAAAATGTTGTTTTATCTTAATGGGAATCATTATTTAGCATGGATATATATATATACATACATACATATATAGAATTCGCGCGAAACATTACACTAGTGTTGTTTCAAGGGTAAATTGATTTGAGCTGAACTGATTTCACGAGAATAAATTACTTAAATGCTCATTTCAACGCAATTTTGGAAATATAATATTGAGATCTGAACAGTTGGCACTGTATTTTTTGTTCAATTTTGAGAAATAAAAGAATAAGCAACAGTTATATTATATAGATCGTTTTTAAATTTGAATGGAACGATCAGTGTTGTATGGAAAATGAAAAAAATGAAGAATAATGACCCTAATTTGCGCCACAGATAGTGAAAAGTCACTCTGATTATAATAAACACATCAATTGAACATGAAAAATGGTAGAAGCACGTGTAAAAATAACGAATTGTAGAGCCAAAAGGAAACGAAAATTAATCTAGTTTATAATTTGTAACCTTTCTCTTGGTGTATAAATTAATAAACCAATTTTTCAAATTCTACAAAATTTATGTATTTCATTCATTTTATGGGACCTTTCTAATCAAAGAAACACCATCATCTGACATAGAAAGGTAAATATAATATGAAAGTACGCATTTTTAAAACAAGCAACACAAAAATAAACCAACAATTTCCGTTTTTTCATCAACGAAATTAAAACGGTCGTGTTCGCAAACCATCAAGAGTAGTCGCAGAATAATTCATGTAATGTGTTACAATTCTAAATATGGCCGCCGTTAGGTCAAACTGTGACACAAAGCAGCACAGATCTCGTCGTCGAGTAGATGCGGCTTGCGACAGGACACGGCCGGGGCGAAGAGACGCACGGTGGAACGATAAGTAATAAAATATTAAGGATACGGAATCAATAGGTTTATATTACTCTAGTCCCGTCCAAGGACGAAAGTAGTGCCTGTGCGGCGCTTGTATTACAATTACATATAAACCGCTTCACATTAATTGTGCATTGAAATATAAGGTACGCGGCTCAAATATCAATACTGAATTTGGCTCAACCGCTTCATAAAACGGCCAGTACCATCTAGGCAGCAGTTGTGGGACTATTCTTGGAGATACTTCTAACAGTCCCCGCTCTAATACAATTTGCAGCACTTTATAGATCAGTAGAAACAAAAATAAAACTACCGCGTATTCATTAATTAAAAGTAGTATCAGACAAAATATATGTACAAAAACCAAACATAGTTTAAAAACTATGTGTTTTTTCAAAAATGAGATAAAAAGATAACTGAATGAAATTTAACTTCATTACCGGCGAAATTACAAAGAAAATAGTTTTAAATTAATTGTGAATTGATAAAAAGGAGTTGGGTACTACAGAGCACAAACAAACAGGAAATAAGCATAATTTGCTTTCAAGCTACAAATAGGTTTTTCCTGGAAACTAGAATGCTAGGATTGATGTAGAAGGGTAACTGGAGTTCTAGTGTAAATTGTAGTGAAGTCTTTCGAACATAGATGGTGCTGGGGCCTTATCCAAGACACAAACAGAATAGGTAGAAGCCTGTAGTGCGATCTAATCAATACAAGTAGGTCATAACATTTGCACAGTGTTATTGTGCGCGCAAAACAGGAAAAGTGTTAAATTTCTTGTATGCGATTGGACGATGGTTGGTGACGCAAGACGAAATGCATGTTGTTAGTGTCATGTTTCTTAGAAGACGACATCGCAACAACGAAAAAATTACAGTGCAAATGTGCGCCGTTAGAATATGGAATAGAAACGCAGTGAGTGGTCCGTGTGTGTAGAGTGAAATGGGTTAATTTGACAGTTCAAAAGTGCAACCTTGTGTACCCAGCGCAAAACGATAAGAAAATGACAGACACCGGGGAGTTATCCGACAGTGAGAAAACGATTATAATGAACCCAGACGAGCCGATTTACGGTGACCTAATAACAGAAATCGAACTAGAAGTCGACGTTGAAAAACCGAAAGAATCACTGACCGATTTAGACGTAGTGGCGGAGGAACACAACATATCGGCCGCCGACCAGCCCACTGACATACCGACCGAGTCAACTTACGCTAGTGCGGACGTTCTAACGCAAGATGACGCTGTAAGCGACTTCTTCTCTAAGACGGAAGAGTTCGAAAACGATATGCTTATCGGAGATATCGACACTGAGGGCATAGATTTTAAAAACGAGACTGATGTGGCTGAATGTCATCATGAGTATGAGTCGAAGAAGTTACTGTTTGGGGATTGTGAAGATATCGTCGAAGTGGTTAATGTGGTGGAGGTGCCGCAGGAAGTTGTCGTTACAGCGGTTGTAGAGGAAGCGGAAACAGTTGTTGAAGTAATTATTGAAGAGAATGCGGTTGCTGTTGTTGAAGATATTGAAATTGTTGTTGAAGAAGAGAAGGTTGTAGACAATACGGAAGCCATCGACCCCTTCGAGATCAACACTGAGGAAAGGTAAATGTTTATTTTTGATTTCAGTTGTATAAACTCGCGCTATTTTTAGCCGTTTGCGATAGCCTTGCCATTTTTTTTCCTTCTCTTTCTAGTGGCAAACACTTTTTCTCTTTTCTTTCTCCATTGTCCAAATATTTCATATTTGCTTTAATATCCTTAACTCCCTTTTCGAGATGTACAAAAAAATTACACGTGTAAACAAGCAACAATAGTTAATAAATATCTGGAATGGCCTGCACTCCACTTTCTTTTACGTAGTTTTCAATAGATAGATATTAATATACATATATATATATCCCAAATACTTATCGTATTCACTCTTAAACCGTCAAACTCCACAGTAAAACTCTGAAATTGTTATTTATGTTAGCAAATATATAATATAAATTGATTCTATAATGATTTACCTGATTTACAATGTATTCTAATAAGTAATCATTATTTTAAATACTAATTCATACATATAACTGTCAATGTAATGCTTGTTTGTTTTCAATAAACAAGAAACAAATGATGTAACTCATGGTTGATCCGATTTAAAAATAATAAAATTTGTCACAAGTGGTAGGTATCACTATGGCAACGTAAATAAGATATTTGAGTTTTTTCGTAGCAGTTATCTCATAACTGGTACAATTTATGAAGAAACTTTTCAAACAAAAGTTGTGCGAAATATTAATATCTTTCATTATGAACATAACTATTTTTGCCGTATGTGTAGCCGTTCTAGTGATATTGGAGATAGAACAAAAAATGTATAGAATAAACATGTTTGAATATTCTTTTCAAAAATAGGAGGTGCACATCTAGGGTATATACAAGTCTTAAGTTTGAAGTTTCATAATTTGTTTTGGCCCTAGAGCGTTCACAGACACACAGACGTCATTCCGAAAATAGTCACATTCGATTCAGAAAAGATCAAAACGGGTATATCCGTTGAAATCTCGAGTTCGAAATTTTTCATGATTACAATACTTACTTATTACTCTGTAAAAGAAAGTAAAAATGTAATCACTACTTGATTACATTGCAAGCTGAAGGCATTGGTAATGCTTGTTGCGTTCTGTGTTTCTGCGATAATTATCTGCTACGCAATACCTCATACAATTTGCAAATAAAACAAATCCAACAAAAACCAATTAATTATATAGGTAGTTCGGTAGCCTTGAGGGTCCAAAAATTTAGCGTGAACTGTACATCTCGGTATACCCACTACCCTCAGTGACGTCATCCTGGTACACAATACATCTCGCCAATTGGGGTCTTAGGCGGCCTACAATCGCCCAAGCAAATAGTCCACTTAATTTGTTCCGACAAACAAAAACATTTCGATCTTACTATCTATATATCTAATTCTATAAGATCAATTCAACATATATTACTTTTGTGTTGTACTAATCATAATTTGAATGCCATTGTTAAGGCAAAGGTAAGATATTGTGAAGTGATGTAGTTTAGATTATTGTTTTTGACGATTGGAGGGGTTGGGTACACTTTGGCAAGTTGCAAGGGATGTGAAATCAACTGAGTGCAGTTGTGTTTAGGGTGTTACGTATGCAAGTCTATTTTTATTTTATTTTTGTGTTTTCTTCAGTGTTTATAAGTGAAAACGGTGATCGCCAAAATTACTGTGTACATTTTGAACTATTGCACTAAAGAAATCTAATATTAAAAATTGAAAATGTGACTAGGTCGCCCTTTGTTCATTTCAATAAATCTTATTCGCAATACATATTTTTTAAATGTTATAGTACCAAAGATTAAATAAATGGTATAAGGAAACTTTATTTTTACAAAAACAATTAATAATAACGTTATAAATAGTAGAAAACATAATAACAATGTAAACAGTACAGCAAAACATAAACAATAAGTGTACTAAAGTAAAATATAACTTAACCAACAATAATAATAAATAATATATAATTTTAATTTATTTTTAATGCTTAAAAATACAAATAAAATACGATCAAAACAAAAACTGAGATATAACAGAAAACAGATGAAAGTAAGCATGAGCTTTCTCGATTAGACCAATTAGAACACCGTTTTACTTCACAGGAATTGAAAACATAATTTCAATTTGAAATTACTTCTATATTAGGAATGTTCCCGGACTTTATATTGAACCTTATGCATTTTACCACTATTGCTTTTTTTTTTATATTGAAATAATTCACACATAAGAAAATTACGTGCAAAACAAGGTGTCGTTATTCGTTTCTATAAAAACAATTTCATATTTCGCGGGCGGAAATGACGGGCCACTTTTTTAGTCTATTATTGCCAACACTATGATATATATTAGGTGCGTTCAATGCAGTTAACATGCTAACAAATTAAGCTAGCTGCAGCAAAATACAGTACCCTATGCCTGTTTTTCGCCAATTTTAGTAAATTTATTTAAGGTTATTTGTCAATGTTCGCGCCAACGTGGCGAATCAATGCGTCATATCCGTTTTGCTAACGTCATTGGCACCTATTTCATAATTCATAACTAGTGAATTTCTTATCTAAACGTCTACATTGAATTTAAATTTTTTGTGAATAAACAGTTTTTTATATTAGTGACTTAAGTGCGATAAACAATTGCGTCTGTTAACAGAATCCTGTAATACAATTTTTGTTGACAAAATGCCACGTTGTTACGTGTCGAACTGTGGTAACTACTACAGCAAGACCAAGTCAACCGATGTCATGTACCATGTGTTCCCGACATGCAGAAAACTGGCAGCGCGCTGGGTGACCCTTTGCCGACGAGACCGCGATACCCAAATCCCGAAGTATGCGCGCGTCTGCAGTCGACACTTTTCAATGAACTGCTATCAGCGGGACCTTCAACATGAACTGTTAGGTCTTCCGATTCGAAAGAAACTTAAGCATGACGCTGCTCCCGATATGTTTCTACCCTCGGACAATACGAAAAAAATGGCTAATGAGAAAAGTGAGGTTAGTGGTAAAAATGAATTGGGCAAAAATGAGGTTGGTCATCGTGGGAAAAAATTGTTATGGAATAAGTTCGCTAATAATGAATTTAGCCCTAAGAAAACACGTACATTTGTTAAGAACGAAATGAATTTACCGATTGAGAAAGGAAAATTGGGTAAATCCATGAGTAATCCAGATAAGTTAGATGCTCAAACTAATAATTTGGAAAGTGGTACTTGTATTATTCCAAAAAAAATTAAAAACGATGTTAAATATATTCTGCCTTTTGCTAAGCCTGAAGATGATACTAGAGCGAATTATTTAAACGATTTTAATGTAAATAAGTTTGAATATATCAAACTAAGTGATCCGGTCGGAATAAAAAAATTGAATTCTCTTCAAAATACTAGTATAATGAGTGACCCGTCTAAATTACAATTTGCAATGAAGATAAGTGACAATGTTGAGATTAAAGCAATTTTGCCTCAAAATAATTCTAAAACAAATAAACATTTAGAAGATGTTGAGATACAGGCAATAAATCGAATAGAAATCGATAAGCAAAAGAAGAAATGTGAGATTGTGCAAAGGCAATTATCACAAAACACGTTAATTCATTCTAAAGCTTTTAATTATACAATACCTACTTCAAAATCAGTAATTGAAATTAGTGAGACTGGAAACATTTATAGTAAATCTGATAATATTGAAATAGAAGTTAAGAAAGTAAATAAATCATTAGGTGAAATACTTAAAACAAAAATGAATGAAACCAAAGGAATAGAAAATAACAAAATGGAACTTCAAACCAAAAAATATAATGTACGCCATAATAATTCCTCTGTGGATACAATTCAATATAATGTTAACAAGGGGTCGTCTATAAAGACCAAACTTAGAAATGATTTAAACAAATCGAAACTTAGAAACCAGATTTCAAATATCTCTAACAAGAAAAATAAATTAAGGATATCCCAACTATCTCAAAATATAATTAAGTCTCGCACAAGAAAATCCGCACCAATTACACCTATATGCAAATTACCATTAAAAACTACATCGAAAGTTATAACAAAGAAGCCATCCAAGGCAACCAATAACACCGATTTCCTTATCCTGGATATGAAACTTCCAGTCCGCTCCAGTATTCGGATCGCCAAGCGGCGCTCGATCGAGCACGTTTCTGGCCCCGATTTACAACGCTACAACAATCGCGATGAGAATTTCCGTTTAAAATTGAAGTTCATGTCAGCTATCAACTTAACACTTGGTCCTAAACCAGTTTCGGTGGATACAAAAACGGTGGCGGGACCATCACCTGGAGTCGCACTACCCGTGGATCAAATATGGTCAGTAAATGATGCTTTCTCCTGATTTATTATTTTTCTTACTATTTTTCTAAGTGAACTCCGTTGACTGAGAAAGCAATGTGACCGCAATATAAATACTTTCGCTTGCATTAATATGTGATTATTATATTTTTTACAATGTTTTCTGCATCTTCATATTCCAGCTATTCTTTTGTAGAGAAGACATGTCGTTTTATTTTACGTGTCAAAAAGTTTGGTATTTTGTTTCGTATATGTCTCGTGACGGAAATATTTAAAAAAAAGTTTTTTTCCATCAATTTTATACGTTGGCAAAACTGCAACCAAATATATTTCGCGTATAGATCTTGTTTAGATATATCCTCGTTCGAAAATAAATTCGTTTATTTTCAATCGTATGATGCATTGTCAGCAAAAATCAAATCAATTTTTTGGATACATGTATCCTAAAATATACATTAAATATCGAGTCTTGGAGAATCTGCGTTATTGCCTTTAATATTTCGCTCTTAAAATTATACGGAAAAGTAAGATTAACACCCGTACTCGTGAGAAGATTAACTTACATGATTTGACATTTGGTAAACATATATCGTTAATATCCATTGATGCCATAGAAATTAAAGATAGGTAAGCCTTATCTGTTAGTAAGGAAGCATGTAGGTAAAAACGATCGTTCTACACATACATACAGACACATAAACACATACATCTGGGTGACTATATATATAATAACGGAGGATGTTCTAGAATCCCAGTCTAGATATGTCCAATATGCCTATTTTCATGAAGAAGACACCTCCTTAAATAATATGATTTAAAAGTAATTTCTGAAATTACAACCGGTTTTAATAACTATGAACTTAAGTAAGGCGCGTATCAACAATTTTGATGTAAAATTGAATTAAACTCTTCCTAAATTTACGTGCAAAAAAACCCATTAGACGTAACCGAGTTTGCCAGTAATGGACCAATGGCGTCCGGGGATCAGTAACATAATTACAAATGCACTCTTTAATCAAATGCTGACAACAATTAGGGTTGATGCTTGATGGAAGAACGTATAGATGCAACAAACGTGAAATATAGAGATAGCGCGCGTGATGCTCGGTTGCCTCGCGGGTGTAACATCCCAAGCGTGAGTCACGTGCTACGCAGAAACGAGTGATGCATCTGCCGCACCTCCCTCACACACACACACACGCACCCTTTGATCGATATTTACCCCTTACTCTCTCTTTCATTTTATTCTCTTCTACATACGTGACAGCATTTTGCCCTCAAACATTTGGTGCCACACGTGCTCCAAATGTGCACTACCATAATTTCTCCGAAAGATATTTCGAATCCTAGTTCCGACGTCTTTATAGTCAAAATTGATTAAAATTAAAATAATTTTTTGTTGGTAAAATTTACAGAATTAAATAACAAATTTTATTTGTTTTTACTTATTCGAATGGTAAGATAAGCCGTGTGTATTATATGATAATACATGGTTTTTTAAAGTTATGTAGGGCATATCACCTGTATTACTCTAAGGACCGCATATTTAATTTTATACAACCTTTCTTATATGGGATAAAATATAATACATGATTAAAAGAAAAGTACAAGAACTTCTAAAATGGTCGCTGCTTTTTATGGAAGTAATACTGAAATATTTATTCATGGACGCAAAGAATTTATTTAATAGTAGCTTCACTGAATTGGCAACGAGGTTCGAGGAGCCACGTAGTAGAACTACCGGTTACCAAAACAAATCAACTGAAAATTACACTTTCCTTTTAAACCCGATTACTCTTCGAGCCTTGAAGGAAGATTGATACATTGTCTACATTTAGATTAAATCGTTTATCAACGCAAGCCACATTACAGATTAAACATTTCGAAAACGTTCGACTCTTCTAAAGATTTCAAAACATCCACAATGCCAATTCAGCTCTAATGCCATCCCCAAGACAATCGCAGATTACATCACTCCATTCCACGACTCTTCTTTACAAGAAGAGTCCAAAACATCCACAATTTCAAATAAGTTCCTCAATACAATTCTATTCGGCAAAGGCAAAACAATAAGACCACAATTTGAAAAGATCTGAGTCCCGACACAATAATAACTTCGGAAGTTTCTCGTCAACAATGGTTTCCTTTTCAGGAACCGAAAGCTGTCAGCGACTCAAGGGGGAATCGTTTTGTCTTTGTCGACATGACGAGCGAGGCAGCGATTGTAATTCGAGCAGTGATTGTATTTGAATGATTGTTGTTGTTTGTTTGTTTATAGTGCATCATGCACTCACGGCGTCATCGTGCGATGAGAACCATGTGTAGAAGGTCACCATCCTGCGTTATCGCCATTCAACACGTAGCCTATCGCTACATCGGTCTGAACTGTTTTTGATAACGTTTTTGCACTGTATATTTTAAGCTTGAATTAAATTATAATATTTTCGACTGGAAATGCCTTTCATATGTATTTTCGAAATAGTTCATGACTTATGTACATTTGTATAAGAAAGTAAAAACGAATTTAACACTTTCGTTGCCGCAATATAATTTACATTCGATTCAAGTAGTTTGTGTAATAAAACACCAACTTTGGACCTGTCGTCAACTTGGTATTTGGAATTCATGTACATCAGGCGTTGCTAACTATGGACATCGTCTGTCGATATAATTATTTGGATCGATTGGGCGACGCCACTTGGCAAGACCGCTCTCCCTGCCCGTCTGCAAGCATGCCCCTTGCCCGATGCCACAAGTGAGACAAGGACACATAGCAATCTGGATGGATGACGTCACCGGTGCTCAAACCGGTTTGGGTCCGCGCGCAACACAGAGGGGACACCGCCCTTGGTCCCCTTTTGCACGTGTTGTACGCCGTGGCACGCTGTATTGGCTGAGAACACACCATGCACTTTCCGTGTGCATGACTGTACCTTCAGGCTTTACCCGCGGAGCGCGTAGTAAATACAACAATGGCGCCAAAGTTTCACGGTCAACTATATACGCCTACAAATTCAGAGTGTCTCGTGAGGTTATTATGTCGTTGTTTTGTGGCTGTAATATCAATCGTTACAACTTTCCACAGTTTTTGTTGAGGGAGCTACGACTTTTGTTATAATACAAGGACGTCTTGGACTCATTTGCGAGCTATTAATAAATAAAACAGAAGAAAGCAGAAATAGTCTCAGACCTCGCACCTAGATTCGTTGCCAGTCACAATAAAATATACGATTGTAAACGGTATCGTGTTAAAGATAACATAAGAACACTAGAACTGCTGGACCAGGCTATTTTAGTAGTTAAATTGGCGCCAAATTATAAAACATTTTTTAATTTGTTTATACCACTTCAAGATTACTTAAAATCCCTGCTAAGAATTACTTTTTAATTATAACTCAAATTGACATGGTACCAACTATTTTAAAATAACTAACCTCGGGGGCTCTACTCTAATTAAGATTTCGAAATTAAACAATTGCGATATATCGAATAATATGGTAACTGTACACATTACGCCGTGTAGAATTTGGATATAACGCGTTCATTTCGAAACGAATAAGATGTAAATTTTATGAGCAGTGGACTTCTAATTCCAATTTCGACTCGAAAACAATGCGACATATTTGCTTATATAAAAATTGTGGGCGTAGCTACGAATATAAGTTCGGATAAGGAAGATTAGTAGGGCCGTCTTAACAAGTTTGAGCGCCCTGGGCTTAAAGCAAATGGCGTCTTAAACCTATTGTATTGAGCAATAATAATATTAATGAAATAAATTTAATTTTAAATTATTTTATTATTACAATAGTGGTTCCTACTCAATTCGCAAGTAACTAGGAAAGCGGCCAGTACCAAATCAATTATAGTTGAAATTTCAGCACGAAATTTCGTGGCTTCTTCTGCCTTCTCGGAAGTGACGCTGTGTTCGTCTATTCGTTGTTCCCTTGCATTCTCCGATTGAGTCGGTCTGTACGGCGCTTGCAATCCCCCATCCAAGCGTGAGCCCGTGAGCCGTTATACCCACATCACCATTCTGTCCATGCGTCTGTGTGTGGCGGACGTGAACGCAACTTCCGGTCGGTGGTGCGCACTAGGTGAACGCGCAGCTGGTGCTCACGGTGCCTGCGTTGGCTTGGCTGGTGGTGGTGGTGTGTGGTAAAGTCGGTGATCAAGCTACAAGCTTCTCAACCAAGCCAGTTCACCGTTTTGCGTCGCGAATGTTGGGCGTGTTGCATGCGCTCACGAACACGTGTTCTTAATATAACATAACAGTGCGCCGTGTGGTTTGTTGCTAATCAAGTGATATTAAGTATTGGTAAACATATATAATTGAATAACGCGTGAATGTGTCGCTGTAAATCCTTGAAGGTTTTGTACTTTCGCTTTTTAACAACGGTGTTAAGCGTGCCTCATTGCGTCAGATATTTGGTTGAACTTGAAGGGACTCGCTCGAACCCTAGCCCTAGCCTAGCTTGGAATTAAATGCATTTTTGAAATATTTTACATGCTCTTTTTGTTTTCGGTACTCTATTTTCTACTAATACGTTTTAAATCTTGAATAGTGTTGAGCTTTATTTTGTAAAAGACCATATTAAGAATTAAGAAAGTTAATTAATAATACACTGTTTTGTTTTAATATATTTATTATGAGTTAGTTACTAGTTTCACCACAGTGGCATCTTCAGACTATATATCAGTGTTAGACACCAAGGGACGAGATCCCACTTGTTAATTTTAATTAATTGTGCTCCTCTAATTAAAAATAAAACAAAAGCGTCTCCCTTATTAAAAACTTTTGTTTTTTATTATATATATATTATCTTTGATTGCGCCCACTAATTCAAATAATCTATATTAGTGGAATTTGAACATTGCCCTTTTTATTATCGATATTTATGGTCCCCAATTCCTACCATCTTTTTAGAATTCTTAAATTCTTTTTTCAAAAAGGTAATAGGTTTCGAAAGCGTTGATACCAAAAATTATATTAATATTTTTGTCCTAGACTCTTAGGTCTCTTAACCTTTTTAGTTTTAATTGTATCGTCTTAATATTTTCAATCCACCCTTTCTGCCAATATATAATGGGAATATTAATTGTTCCTAATTTCCAATTTTGCCTATTCTTGAATAGTTGAACTTGACATTCTTGTGAACTTTGAAGTGTTCAAACAAAATAAAATCATTGTATATATATGAGTTACAATCGACCAAACAGTTAACCGCACTAATCTCGCCTTTGCCATGAAGATCTAGTTGGAATTTTATCTTGGTCGACTGTAGACTTTGGTCTCTGCAACCCCAAGTATTGTGCAGGGCCGTAACCAAAAGTTTTAGATTTGATGTCAATAACATTTTTGTAAAATTGTTAGTCTCTTATGTTAGTTTTTGTTTTTAAATGTAACGTTTTGCAATACATATTTGGTACTGCGTCGTTGGTATTATGGTGGCTTCTCACTTTGAAGTCGATGCGATGAAATGTACGACGTAGTCATAAAAAAATCAAAAGTAACCTCAATACGTGGTGCTTCAAATTTTAAAAAGCATTTATCAGGTTTCCCGATTATGATTCAGAGATTATGCGTCTTTGCATTTATTAATTGTGGAATATATATACAAATTTGTTAAAAGTCTTTTTTATGGGTGCTTAGATTTTGATGGCAATAAAATGTAATATAGGTGAATTGCGACATTGGTTAGCCAGTGTACCGATAATTAGTAACCGTGTTTCCTCCGTTTCTCTGGGGAGACCGCAGTGAAACCGTTGTTTGCGAACTGGTAACTGGAAAACCGGTATCAAGTTCGGCCAGAACTGTTCTGATCATCATCACTCAGCATATACGCGTTATGTCCCGTAAAGTTACGACGAGTCATGCTGTTTTCTCTCCTTGTCCTTGTCTTCTGAAAATAGTACCTAGTCTTCTAGGGTTGATCTATAAATATCTTCTACGCAAGACCATATACCTGCGGAGTGGTCTCGAATCGTTCCACCACTGGTTCACACCTGTCGCTGGGTTAAGACTTTTTATGATACGGCAATACATGCATCATTTATTTTCATCATATGAATTCAACGAGCTTTATCTCGTCTAAACACCTGCCTTTATTGAAACACTCCCGAAGGAATACTTCCTAAAGTGATAAGGCACCTTCTTTCAAGCTAAGCCACTAATGATTAGCTTCACTTTATTTTATATTTCATTCTTCTTGCTTTTTCTTATTGTTGTTCCTGTTTAGTATTCTTTCGATGTTGTTTTCCTAAATCTTTTGTGGGCTTACTCTTTTTAAATTTGCTTCTTGTATTCCATATTAACTTTGTTTGTTGGCTATTCCTTTAGGTGTTATTGATAACGCACCTTAATCGCATTGCTTCACCTAAGCAACTAATGACATCTCTTATCTTTGGTGCCAATACTTCTCGGAAGAGATCAATATTGTGTTTGCCGTCTAAACAAAATAATAATTTCAATCAGTAAGTAGGGCAGCGTTGTCACAGTGATTGTATACATAAGGTTGGTTACTCTTCTGGGCTTGACGATAACCATGTGTAATAAGGATGTGACGTTGTCATTGTCGGATTAGGCAAGTTACAACTCACTATTTAGGTGCACTCATAAGGCTCATATCGAGAAGAACCGAAAACAAATTACGGCTAAGGCCCCTCAAATTATTACTCAGTCCATCGCAAAGGAACTAATAATCAGGCTTGTTTTAAAATATACAAAAACACTTTTTTTTTTTGATGCTCACTGAGTATTGCCAACAAAGGATTATTACAAACATAGTTTGTCTGATGTCGCTGGTAATTTAGAAAACCCTCGTGTCGGGCGCAGTCGGTACATCAAAGTATCATTACACTGCAAATTTTGCAGACATGGCTGCGTCGCAGAACAGAATTCCTGCTACCCTGTCCTTGTCCGGTATTACATCAAATCGATGCGAACAGGGTTGCCTTAATTGGTTAGGTGCCACATGTTGATGGGACTCTTCCGATGACGATTTTATGACGTCCGCACATTTATTAAAGCACATATGACACACAATGTATTTAAATTGGGAAAAACAATTTTTTCATGCATTAAATCCAAATAGTTCGAGGTCCAAGAAAAGAAATTGATAATTGTGAATTTTGTTTTTATTCTTTTCGATTTTTTATCTTAATATTCACGCTTTTCTCTTTGAGAAAAAGTTCTTTAATTTCTTCGTGAACTTAAAGTTGAAATTAGTTACGATTCGTGACGATTATGGTAATATATTTGATTGGCAAGCAACCATTGTGCAACCCTTAATTAAACCCCAATTATATAGCGACCTGACTTATAAAGTTTTAATTGGTATCACGAAAAATTATAACTTGACTTTTCTTGAAAATACGTGTTCCAAACTTTCAGTTTCACGTTAATTCTCCATTTACATGTTGATCACAATAAGGGTTTTATTATTATTTAGAATGTCTATTATTTGTCGTACTTAATATACTTAACAAACAGAACTACCCTTACAGTGCGACTCCTCTAGCATTCGACAATATCCGGTTAGGCGTGAGCGCGGTATTTGATATAATATGAATACCGCTTATTATTAGTAAAGTAAGTTACGGATACATATAGTAATGGGATGGCGATGTTAGGAAAAAGCACGGTCGTGAATTGTCTGACGTAGCGCTAGTCGCTAACTTGGTTCTTCTGCGCACCAGTAGTGGTTAGCTCTACATCCGGCACCGGCCAATACCATATCTCACTCAAACGACGTACGATGACGTTGGGATCAACTAGTTTGAACCCAAGCCTTATTTTTAAACATATTTACAGATTCTTTTACAATATCTACATGATTCTTAGTATTGAATACCACAAACCAAAATATAAGTAGTGGACACACTAACATTACAGTGATTTTTAAACAATGTTACAATTTAGTGAGAAACAAATTTGGAATAAGTGATTTTAAAGACTATATGAAACTATTAGAAAGTTTGTTAACGTAACCTAACAAGTTCTTCGAGGAAACTGCAAGAATTCGAAGACGCAGGTGCACTTTGAAATCGGACCCTCTTGTGTACGAATGCTTTGACGATGCCTCAGTGCGCGGTCATAACATGCACCAACTCGCACCGGAAGACGAAGGGTGCGTCCGTCCGCTACCACCGGTTTCCCGCCGACGCTGATACGCGTGCGCACTGGGTGCACGCATGCGGCAAACATTCCCTGAACGCGTCGACGGCGCGCATCTGTTCGCGCCACTTCGCGCAGCGGTGCTACGAGCGGGATGTTCAACACGAATTGCTTGGACTGCCCACGAGGTCGCGCCTCAAGAAAGGTGCTGTACCGCATCTATTTATGCCGGGCGGGAACGACGAGGATGACGATGACGACAGAAAGGTGGTAGAAAAGGATAGCGCGATTGCTGTGCTGCTAGCGGTGGGCTTGATGCCGGCGTCGGGGGAGGCCAAAAGAGTCGCACTAGGGGGGCTTCCTCAAGAGTAAGTATAGGGGGCTTTAGTTTTATTACACCATCTTATTTTTATTTTAGATATTTTATGTTTATGCAATTAAAGTATATCTTATAGAATATATAACAGCAAATTATTTTCATTGATGCTATACCTCTCTGATTCTGTCTTACTGATCGTTCAATTTGGTAAACAATATTTAAATATATGCGATTTGTGATTTCTGAAATCATACATTAATTACAATATTCCTACAATCTATGTAGTCAATTCTACATTTTAAAAATTATCCATTTAAATTAACTAATCAATTATTATATGATCTTAATACATTTACTGTCTAGTGTATAAAATTATACTGTTTACCCCTGGGAAAAATCAAAAAGCTAAATTATACACTCTCTGAGGAAATAGCTGTTATTGAAACGCAAAAAATCTATAAAGGAAATTTGAACTCACAAAAACACAATAAGCGGGTTACCGATTAGAATATTTGTCGCAAAGGAAAACTGAAGTAAACAGATGTGCGTTCTGGTTCTTGATGATTAAAAATTAATACAGATTAGAGTAGAGATTAATGTTTTGGTGCAGTAACACCTGGTGCATATGTAATGATGGTTAATCATGTACCTCTCGCCAGAGAGGAGACGCAGCCAGTCGCAGTGAGTTTGAGAATGAGAGTGAGTAATGGTATAAACGCCGCGACGCGGACGCACAGTTTGTCTCCCGCCGAGAGGTCGTTGCCGCTGGCGGGTCTGTGACCCCGACGGCGACCCACTTACAAATCATGCCTCCCGCACACGGACGCACGGCGGCCGACGACGATTTCTTCATCATTACATACACACATAGAACGGCGTGTTCCACAATTGCATATTCATGACACCACGATGACGACCGAGCCGTTTATAATTTACACACACATACACAATGACCTCCAACCGAAGCCATCCATGCATCCATTGTGGTCTGTTGCAGACTTCTCTGCCACTCACTGCTAATGAGTACGTGTATACACGAAAATGAAAGCGAACGTTTTTATTTATTCGCTTCCCGTTACCTCTGCGCTTCGTGATATTAAAAATACTACTCCGTTATATATTATACACTTACATTTGTATATATGTATTTAATAGTTAATTTTATCCCGATAGTGTCGAGATTACTAGACTTACTTATTACTACTTATAAGAAAGTAGAAGGATACTTATTATTGTTATTACAAGACAGTCAATCACATGAGCACCATAACTGAGTTCGAGCAATTAACAATGAGGTCACAGGTCTGTGTACACAAATAAATCGAGGCGACCCGCCAAATAAAATGAACAACACGTCGATAACAACCAACGAGTATATGAACATTCTTATTACGATGTTCAAAATATGTACATACTCATACGAAGGTCGCTGATATACAACAATAGTACAATGTCGCTGTATATAAATGATAAATTAAAACAATTCATATTGTAGAGGTTTCAAATTACGCTCGTAATATTATTGTGCTTCTAATCGTTGATATCCTAAATGTAATATTGGTTACAAAATTTGTGAACTGAGGGAAACAATTTAATATTGGCCGTCTGAAGAAATGGTCAAGTCTTATTTAAAGAGAGACTGGTTTTAGGTATATTCAATACTTGGATTTGAGCAAACCAAAAGTTATTGGAACCAAGTTCTGGGAATCTTCCGTTGAGGCTCTTCTCGGAACGGGGCTTCTGACCTTGAAAGCAGCGGCCCCTTGCCGAGACAAGCAAACGGTTACCGAGCTCTCGGCGGGGCACAATTTAACCGGGACGAGGTATCTGCTAACCTTGGAATATCCCCATATAAAACAAAGACTCAAAAACATGCTAATACCCTCACCATAAAAAATATTGGATATTCATACTCCAGCAAAATTGACTGGTCAAAACCTGTCATTATAGAAACTGGAGACACCCTGCAAAAGTTCTCCACGCAAATACTTCGAAAGGAAGATACATCTATTAAAAAGTTGGTGGACATATTCAAACAACTCTTTGCAAAATGGTTCCAAGTTCAACCAATTGCTATTTTATAAATTTATTTAAAAGGACGAAGTCTCACGTTATAATTTATATATTAACGTGTCCATCTTGTTTATTTATTAAATAAGATTGAACCAAGTGTATGTAAAATTACAGTTTTGTTAATAAACTACTACAACTAACTTCGCAACTGTGACGTGCGTGCTGCAAACTTCACGGGCTTTACTCGCAAACAATATTGCAGTATGGTAACGGGCAAGTAGCCAAGGTAACATTCAGGATGTTTTCACGCTTCTCGATTGGCCTTGTAAGTTCCCTAGTTTTGGTCTATTCACCTCTACTGCCAGTCAGAGGTCGAACAAAGGTCAACCGAAACAATCTTATCTGCTTTCGATTCAAAATGTCGCGCGCTTTTTTTTTTTTTTGTTCCCCAATAATTTGCGTCCTCATCTAGGGCAAAACGATTGTATTTGTGTGTGTGTGTGTGTGTGCCGAAGGCCATTTGCCATTCCCAAGAGTTGCATAATCCCCTCCACTGCGCAACCCTATTCAGCTGTCTTCCTCTGACAATTTGCTTATTCTCTCTTTCTTAGTGTACGGCGAGCAGTATGATTAGAGCCACGCTCTTAGTT
Source organism: Leistus spinibarbis (assembly GCA_933228885.1). NCBI lineage: Eukaryota > Metazoa > Arthropoda > Insecta > Coleoptera > Carabidae > Leistus > Leistus spinibarbis. The sequence goes on from OW121795.1 coordinate 11,957,269, forward strand.
GAATGTTCGCTCAGTAAATCATGTTTTATTATTTGCATCTATTAGGAAAGTTATAATAATTAGTGAGCAGTTTAATTAATTAATGTTTGTGCATTGCAATTAGGAAGCAGTTCAATACGACGGATTATTTATTTGGTAAGATGCCTTCTAGGCCTCTGGATTTAAAATTTTCGGGGTATAACAAGATATTAATTTTATATTTACGAGAACTTTTCCATTTTACAATTATTTATGTATATATTCCAAATAGATTTTTTCCTACTTTCTTATATGTTATGTATGAAACTCGACCGTCAAATTTTTAAGAAAAACTATGTTTTGATAGTCTACTCCATTTGGACGTCTGCGTCTCTATGAACGCTCTACAGCTAATAACGTTGAGCATAAAAATATGTTGTTTTCAATTTTAGATTTGTATATCATTGGAAAGAAAACCTACTATATTTGAAGAGGATATTTCAACCGGAAGTGCTTGTTTACTCCAATAATTTTTTGCATATCTCGAAAACGACACTAGTTAGGGAAAAAGTGAATTGTATAAAAGTTTATGAAAGTTTTTCAAAAAATGTACCATTTTCCTAGTTACACATATTGTTATTGTTTTATGGCATTGAAATACAATGAAGCATTAATGTAAATGATAAGGACAACTAAGTATAAGAAAGTCGCGTGAAGGTCACATCAGATTTTTTATTATTGTATTAATATGTATTAATATTTCTTTGAACTGTTTTTAGTAATAAATATATAAAGTAGACCACCCACTGAATTTTATAACAAGATTGTTATAATTCCATAAAAAGATGGGGACAATTATTTAAATATTTCTTATGAATGTTCATTTTCACATTGAAACATTAACGTTGCAGCAACATCGTAGAATTGAAGTTGTATGGAAGATTTTTACCGACAACCGGATGAGAAATTCCAAGAAAATTCAATTTATATTTTATTCTATTAAAGTTATGAAATACGAATTGATTGAATGTCGCAATATTACTACGAATCAAATTGTGTTTATTGTTGACAACATCTCGCTTTAAAAATATATTGATAAACAATTTATTGACCAACATCACAAACAAATATTATTTATTCGTTGGAAGTACGAAAATCGCGCGTAAAAGCATACAAATATAGTTTGAATCACACCATATATAATATGACAATGATTGTTTATATTTTATGTTATTATTTGTCTAGCGATTTTTCTTTCACACGCTATTTGATATCAGAAGAGCCGAGATCAGTTCATTGGCCAACCGATGCGACTGTCTGGATATATTTAAATTTCGCACTGTCCCAAAAAACTGCACATCGGTCCTGACGTCATCTATGGTTCAGACTTTCGTTTTTTTTCTACGTGTAACCAATCACAGAAAAGTGCATTGTTTGAACTTTAGACTTTTATCAATTCAAAATATATTCTTTGTTTATACCGATTAATTTATCATAATATATACAATGAAATCAATATTTTAATAGCGAGGACTAATAAACATATTTGCAAATTATTTTACTCTTGTAATTGTGGTTACGAAGGTTTTTATGCAGCCCGAAAGATTTTCTGAAAAAACGTACGTTGAAATTGACGAATGTCAAATTTTTTAAACGAAACTACAACAATATTATGAGAGTTTATAAGAAAGTCTAGTGTAGGGCACTGCAGATTTTTATATTTAGACAAGCTTATAAAAATGTATTTTTACCCAATTTTTGCGTAGAACATTGACCTTAACTAAAATTCGTTGATACTGCCTTTAAAAATATAAAATTCTTTTTGACCGGAAACTATTTCCGTGAAGAATTTCATGACATCAGGAGGGTCACATGATTCAGCAACGAATCGACGCTGGTGAGTCACGATCGCAGTGTGTTATTCATATATTGCACCAATCAAAATATAGGGAAGCTCTTGTGGCATTTCCGTGTCGCGACGAGAACAGTAGGGTTCCCCGCCTATAAAGAGGGGTGGCCCCGGCGCTCATCGACCGGCCTGACCCCTCGTTCAGTCTCCTCGTCATTTGGTATCCCTTCGCCAGGATGGGATTTTGAATAATTTATCAATTAATCATTCGCCATTGTTTATACGATTTACATTTTTATGTTCTCTGCAATTTATTGTTCATAGTTTTTGTCAAGATTAAAATAAATATATTTAAAATTTCATGAAATTTTTGTAAAATATTGCCACATACAAAGAAATAGAAAAACATCAGTTATTTGAGTTTTGATCATCACAAATTTGTTTACTAAAAATGATGATTACAATAGTTGTGTAAAAACTATTGCCGATATCCGTAGTTTCCACTATCAGTGGATTACACTCCCCGTGCTAAATTTAATATAGGTAAAATGTATTTGAACAGTCAGGGCCATCTGTACAGCATGTCTCTTGCACTGCTGATAACAGGAAGTGTGTCAGCCATATGATAACACAAGGACACGTTGGAGTTCAGCGAGGCCATCGTAAACCTAGCTATAATATACATGGCGTGCTCCTAAGCCCAAGTCCGTGGTTTGTCCTTAAAATGGCGACCCAAAGTAGGTGAAGGTATCACCCAGGACACAACAGGGCAAAAGTGTTTAGTGTTTATATAACGAAAATAATAGTTGAAGAATTCTATGAACACTTGACCTAAATTATAAGATAACCTAATAGTGCTTTACCATACGCAATATTTATGTAATAACAAGTCTATGAAACAATAAATGTATATCTTTATTCTGTAGTTAAGTTCGTCTATTAGATAATTATTTCAAAAATAAACAACTTTATTTTTAACTCAATCTTAATTGGGACCATTTATATGTTACAGTTTGAACAGAATGCACGTCATGGAAGATGTCGAGGAGGGCTGCGACGTCTCCGGCGCGTTACCATCGAGCCCGGGCCACGCAGAACAACGACCCGATCCACCTAAAACCACCCCAGAGTCCATAACACCAATTGAAACCATCACAACTACCGAAGTTACTGTTGATACTGAACCAGATACTTCAATACCTCCGCAACCAACAACACCACCGATAGAAAACGGTTTCACCTCAGACGACCCTGGCAAAACAATGGACGAAACTCCAATTACAGAAGTAACAGAGAATTGTGAACCAAAATCACCTGAAAAAGAAACTGTCCAAGAAGACGAAATAAAGGACATCAAAGAAGAAATAGATGAGGAAAGGAAACCAAAAGAGAAACTCCAGAATGAAGAAGACAGTAGTAGTGATAGTTCTAGTAACCAATCTAATAATAATAAGCGAAAATTAGATGAAGACGATTCGTCTAGTACGCCTGCCAAGAAATTGCGATCGCAAATCCAGCAACAGTTTATAAACCAAGATAGGATACTTAATGATTATATTGAATCATCCGGATGTGGAACGATAGACGAATTACAGTCGCACGCCGAACAAATCCTGGCAGAGATTCGAACTTTAAACGAACTCGCCCGAGAGAAAGAACGCGAATGGAACCAAATATTACACGTGAAAAAAGTTAAAGAAGAACTACTACTAAGGATGCAACGGAAGAAACAGATACTATTAATGTCCAGTGGCAATGGTGATAAAAACGAAACTAGTGACTGGGAAGAACAAGAAATGTTATTAGGAAAAGACGGAAATGCAACGAAACAAGCAGTGATTGGCGGTAATGGAAATTTAATGATGGTTCCAGTAGTTTCATCTTCGCCAGCAGGGTCCCGATCCGGCAATTCTACAAGGCACGAGAAGAAACATCGAACTATTTTACCAAAAACCGCAAACGTTTTGATGAGTGACTTGAACGGACAAGAATGCAAACAAGGGCGACAAGGACCGATCCTCGATGTTCGGTCGATAATTGCTGACTATAGACAGCGCCATCCTGAAACAGTGCCACGGAGAGGACGGCGGTTGAAATCCGTACTAAACTCATCCCATCATAACGATAAGAATAATGTGCTAAGTATGGCGTCATTAGCATTTGGCGCTGGTGCACAAGTCCGGCATGGTACTGCTTCTGATATGAGTAACGAGCTTGGGATGTTGTTATCAGCTATGGATCAAGTCAGACAAGATGGTTCACGTCCATCTAGTGCTGATTCTTCGGTGACTTCTGGATTGGGAGCCAATGAGTCGGCGATGTCTTTTAAAGATGTATTAGTCCAATTCGCGCGGTTATCACAAAATGAACGACAAGAACTACAAGCACATGCCGCTGCTAGTTTGGCCACTACAGCTACAAGTAAACCTCCGCCGCCGCCATATCCGGAAGTGACATTACATCCGGTTCCACCGGTTACTACAACACCAGTACAACCGCCTGCGCCGCAGAATAATTCGTTACTTCATGGAATTCTTACAAAGGTAATCAATTGGAAATTTAATTCCTATTACTATGGCAAAAGAACATGTTTTCTTTTGTACTTGAAGTAAAATTAGTTAGAAACGATTATTTTAGCATTAAAATTAGGTAATTAAATTTAACTTTTAGACTCAACCCACAAGAACCGAACCAAAGCCTACAACATTCAGTCCGACGTTAGCTCGACTTTTAACAGCGCCTGAACGAGTTTCAACTAACAACGCCCAAGCCATGTACACGGCAGCACTGAATTCAGGAGTATCAATTTCCGATTTACTACAAACTGGCAAGGTATAATTTCAGTCCAACTAACTGAAAAATGTACACAATCAAACACAAAAACTACCCGTCTCATTTTATAATTTCCTTCATTTTGATTATTTTATTCTCTTGCATTTTAGTCCCGAACTGAAATAACAATAACGCCGGTCCACCAATTCGGGCAAAATATGAAAAATTCTACTAAAGTGTCGGCAAACGTTGTAAGTTATTTTAGGGATTTCATTTTTATTTGTTGTACTCATTATCATCTGACATATAATACTCAAATGCAATTATTGTTGTGTGGTTTCTGGTTGGTGTTACATTTGTGGTGTCGTTCTTTTGTTCTGAATAGGAGGAGGAAGAAGCAGAGGATAGCGCTGATCGTCTTGTTATTGATGAAGGCACAGAAATCAATGCGAATGATCGATCACGAACTGATAACGGCTCAGAAGCGGGAGACGAAGTACCTCAATGTCAAGGGTGTCATCAGAAATCAGCACAGTTCGTCTGCGCAGGGTGTGGGAACCAGTGGTACTGCAGCCGCGATTGTCAGGTAACAATCTTATTAATAAATTCAAATATTTTGTGTTAAGTACGGGAAACGTTTGAATTTCGTAAACTTTTCAGTATAATAAAGGAAAGGGTTCTTAATTATAATTCAGTGCCTTCGGAGATAAAGACATATTGCCTGCTTTTTTTTTGTTAGTTTTATCAGCAGCGGAAGTCATTTCTAAAATATTTATTTGTTACAGGTAGCCGCATGGGACGAACATTCAGAAGTGTGCTCGGGATAAGAGGTATCAGTTACCTCGACATAGTACTGATAAGGTCACAGTTCCCAATCTAATTTTTTTACTATTACTTTATAAATCATCCAACCATTTTCTATCATTGCATTTCTTTTCCCAGTTTTTAAATTATGGATAGTTTATATAGATCTGTATTTAAGTTACCTACGTGAGCGAGAGTCAATATGTTTAGTTATAAAAAGAACGTAAGTACTTATTTTATCCGAAAGAAAATCGCTCTACTAGTCAACCAAAGAGGTATCCCCTAGTTACCTATTTAGTCATCATCGGTGTGTATCGGTGCGTGTTTTGTGATTTATTTTCAGGGGCGGAAATTATGAGCACGGAATATAAACCCCTGTTATTTTGTGGCATCGAAAATCTTGTTAGCTATTTAAGGTTTATATGATCAGGGGTTAGTTTCCGGTGCGATTGAGTAAATACGCCTCTGTTTATTATTTCGTCGGTTGTCAAGAGCAAGTGCCATTCACATATAAAAATAATTTTAAAATAAGAATTTTGTGCATATAAATATACTATTATTATATTATAATATTCGTTATAGGAACATAGCGTAAGAGAAGGCATTCTAAAGAAAATGATACAAAAAGAGTTTTTTGCGAGAGACGCAGATAATTTTGTAATTTTTTGTACATGAAAACATAATATTTGATTAGTCCTGTAAGTCAAGAGCGTATTTTATCATCCATAAGTTTAGAGCATCAAAATACACAAATAGTTAAATTCGAGAAAATAAGAAATATTACCAAATGTAAGATATTTATTCTGTGATATTCGTATTTGCTAGTTATCCTACATTTTTTTTTGTTTTTGTTTTCGTGTAGTGTCTGTGGCTACTTAATATAAATAAATAAACAAATACAAAAAAAGTAAAGCTATTTCATAATGTATTCATATTTTCTTTACAGTCGTATTATTTTTCATTGTATTTTTTTTAATAACCTATTCATCCTTGAATTTGTTTATGTAATTGTTATACAGACCCCACAGCGTATTTTACTACAAAATTTCGTTTAGATTACTATACGTGAATATATATATATATATGATTAATAAGCTATTTTATACATATTGAATTATACCTAACAGTATAAATTATATAATTTATACTCTTTGTAATACATTCATTTTAAAGTTAAAGAAAAATTGCATGTGATTTTAGAGAACGTGGAATTATACAATGTAAAATTACATTGTGTAATTGGTGTCATTATACACCAATTTGGTGTGCAGCGGTTCGTTTAGGTACGTATGCGACGTAAACCGAGGGCTATCTGTATTTGTTTTTATTAAACCTGGGACTGAAGTAAATTTAAACAACAGTAACCGTTTTTCCCTAAATTCATGACGACATCGTTATTTTGTCATTTTATTATTAACATAATTAGCTTTGTATATAAAATTAAGAATTTATATTCAAAGTTATTTGTTTTAATAATAGCAAAACCTTTTTGTACTAAATACAAAGTTTTAATAATAGCTGTTAATATTTTATTTAACTGGTCGCTATCTCTAGTCTGCCATTGTGGCGCATGCGTTCGTAACAAAGTCCCTGTATTGTATAAACAGCGGGAAAGCCCCGAACTCGGTAGTAGCGCTATTGCACACTAGATAATATGCCAAATTCCCCCACTAAAATACCCTGTTATTATTTCTTGATTGAATGACAGGCGTAAGAAAGTTTCGGCATTTTAATAAATTTACTCATTAATTATGGAACTTTTTACACCGCATTTACACAATATAAAAATACCTCGTCCCACAGACAAAGTGTACAAGGATGAGTGTATGTTTTCATTTGATAATCCGGTAAGAATGATTTCTCGACTGCCACAAATTTAGGTTAAAATATAGCCGCTTTGTCATTTCAATGGAAAATTTTCTGATTTTAGGAAACTGAAACTGGTTTATATATCAGTTTAACCAGCTTTTATGGATTCGGGCGCGATTATGTAGAGTTGTACCACCGCAAAACGGGGCACTCGGTGTTTTTGCACGCGAGGAAAGAACGACATGAGGTAAATTATTTCTGTTTTCCATAACGAGAAGAGTCTTCCAGACAATATCCAACATTTTATTTACACTTTAAGATACCATTTTATAAATAGAGTCAATTATAATAATGATTTCACCCAGCGATGTACATCAAACATGTTTAGTCCTAGAGTATTATCTTTCTTTACCTTGTAGTTGTATTAACTATTTTTTTTAAGCAATTATAATGTTTCAGCACTTGCTCTAAACTTATTGGGTTTAAAATACATACTAAGCTTGTTCACTACGCATGCATTGCACGCAGATAATGTGTACGCCATTTTTATAGCCCGCCATTTTGTTGTATGTTTCAAACATACAACAAAATGGCGGGCTATAAAAATGGCGTACACATTATGTTTGTATCGTCTTATCGCATTTCTCCCATTTTGTTAATACACTTGCGTTAAGCAAATTAATTACAAGATTGCCTTGGGAAACATTATGCATGAGCAACTCACGATGAGACTTTTTGTTTCTTCATTAGGGCGCTATGGTTATCACTGCATATCCGAATAGAAAAAACAAACTCATTGAAATAAAATGTTGGATACGTAATATATCGCCAAACAGGGCATATATTACGATACAAACAATTATTATAGGTTTCTTCTCCGCCCCAGGGTGATGGTCCAGAGAAAAAAATCACGCGTTTAGCTATAGGTGTTGAGGGTGGGTTTGACCCAGAATCGGGACGTAAACGATTCGAATTCATCGACAAATACAGTGTAGTTATATTACCATCATTTACAAAAATCCCATACCCCGATTCCACTCTACCCCATGAGATTTCAGCTTCAGTTTCGGGCATTTTAGAGGCGCAATCCGCCAGTAAAATAGCCGAACTTGAAGCTCTATCAGGGACATGGGACGGAGAACAACGACTTGTTTCAACACACGCGAATCATCTGAAACAATTAGATAACGGGAAAAAAATACCACCCTCAGGTTGGCAGTGTGAGAAATGTGATAAAAACGAGAATTTATGGTTAAATCTAACCGATGGCTCTATTCTTTGTGGACGAAAATTTCATGATGGTTCTGGTGGTAATAACCACGCCGTTGAGCATTATGAATTAACAAAATTTCCGCTTGCTGTTAAGTTGGGAACAATCACAAAAGAAGGGAAAGCTGACGTGTTTAGTTATAGTGAAGACGATATGGTTGAGGACCCTAAATTAAATGACCATCTCGCGCATTGGGGCATAAATATCGCAACTATGGAAAAAACGGAAAAATCCATGGTTGAACTTGAATTAGATTTGAATCAAAGGGTAGGGGAGTGGGCCGATATGCAGGAAAGTGGCGGCAAGCTGCAACCCATCTACGGACCTGGTTATACTGGAATGGTTAACTTGGGCAATTCTTGTTATCTTAATAGTGTTATGCAAATGTTGTTCATAATACCGGACTTTGTCCACCGGTTCTATGAAGGCGCACCTGCGATTATCGAGCAATTTTCATCGGATCCGGCTAATGATTTCAACATACAAATGTAAGTAAGGTTGGCAATATTTTGTTAGCTCGCCGTACGAAATATTGATCTCAAATAATAAATTTAAAATATTCAATAAAGCAATTGAAGGTTGCTTTATCTATTCAAAAATAGTTTAATGGGGGTTCACATTTAATAATCGGTATATATTCCACTTAATTACGTCGAGCCGAAGGCATTGGTGTCTGTACATTGGTGTTAACATCAAATTCATCAAAATTATTGTCCTTTTTAGGGGAAAATTAGGGGTAGGTTTATTGTCAGGGAAATACGCCCTCCCACCCCCAAAAGGTTCTCCAGTTGACGCCGACTCTCCAGGAATCAGCCCCAACATGTTCAAAACATTAATTGGTCGCGGTCACGTCGACTTTTCAACGAAACGACAACAAGACGCTCAGGAATTTCTCTCCCACATTATAACTCTGCTCGAACGTAACTCCCGCCATCAATTGGATCCCGCTGATAGTTTTAAGTTTAAACTTGAGGAAAGAGTGCAGTGTAGCACGAGTAAAAAGTGTAAATACACGTATCGCAGCGACTGGATGTTGCCATTAAATATTCCGCTTGAATCAGCGGTTAACAAGGAAGATGTTACCGCGTATGAGGCCAGAAAGGCGGAAGCGGAGGCTCAGGGAAAGCGGCTAGCGCCGGAGGAGCTAGTTAGACCTAAGATTAAGTTGTTTTCTTGTCTTGAAGCATTTACGCAAAGCGAGATTGTCGAGCAGTTTTACAGCACGGCGTTGAAAGAGAAGACTACAGCGAGGAAGTATGATTTAACAAGATTATTTAAAATTACATAATCTACAGTAAAGGTTATTTTTTTCTTGGTAGAACAACTCGTTTGGCAACCTTTCCTGATTATCTCGTAATTCAACTTAAGAAGTTTACGCTTCGCGAAGATTGGGTTCCCATTAAGTTAGATGTGGCGATGGAGATGCCTGATATCATCGATATTGCTCCTTTGCGTGGAGCAGGTCTTCAACCGGATGAGGAATCTCTCCCGGAGCTCATGGGGTCTCCACCTCCCGCACCCATAATGGACGAACACGTTCTTGCTCAGCTGCAAGATATGGGTTTCCCATCCGAGGCTTGCAAACGTGCTGTGTTCTTTACTCATAACTCCGGGCTAGAGACAGCTACTGGCTGGATCATGGAGCATATCAGTGATGCTGACTTCTCTGATCCTTTCATACCACCAGGTTAATATAATCTATTAGTTATGAGTTATGTCAAATTAACTACAATTTTTTAAGTCACGACTAGTTTTCAATGCGTTTATTTAAATAATTAGTGTTATTGCATATTCAGTGAATGTATTAAATATATTTTCTGAATCTAATTTTGTTATGGTATTTTTCGGTTTTTGGGTAGGTTTGGAAGCGGCATGTTTTACCCCAGATACAGATGCCTTGCAGTTCATTATGGGTATGGGCTTTACGCGTGATCAAGCTATTAAAGCGTTGAAAGCCACCGACAACAACCCAGAACGTGCAGCGGATTGGATCTTCTCGCATGCGGACGAACTTAACAGCCAACCAGCCCCAGCACCCGAGTTCAGAGATGGGAATAGCAGTAAGTGCTTTTAATTTAATTTTTTTTAATATTACATCGAGTACCATTTAGCAGATATTCTATCTCCGGTTAAATGCTATTTTTCTTTTATAAATACTTCGGTAGCTGTAGTGTTGTTGAACCGAATTAGTTACAAGATTCTTACGGTCATAAACATCTTTCGTAATAAATTTGTTCCGTAAAAACACTGATGTTATTGCGCAAGCGGCACTGTTGCACGCGATTATATACTGTGTCGCCTTGTGATATTAAACGGTAGTTGCATTCATTAGAGTTTAGACCGATCAATTCTGGTGGTACGGGCTGCATAGGCCTTAATCATAATTTTTTACTTAAATTGATAGTAGGTTATATAACTTATAGGAATATTAAAATGTTTTTTTGTATGATAACAAATATATTATATTAATATCGTAAACATATTTACTATTGAATAAAGAAAATTGTAGGAAATTTATTAAATTGCATAAATGTAGCGTTTAAAATAGAAATTACTGAATGACTAAACAAATTCATTTATAAATTACGGAAATACAATTTACTGGACTAAAACGATACAAATATGTGGGACTGAAACTAAAATTGATTATTTGAAGTAAATTCATGAATTATTTAATCAATATTGTCCTACTAACTGACTGCCATAAACTGTTGTGTTTGGTTTCATTAAAGACATTAAGTTCCGTGTTCTAAATTAATCTGATTAACCAAGTAGCAGATTTAGTATTTTTGTTAACAAAAAGAAAAATGGTTTTTTTTTTCTTCCGCAACAGAATACCGTCTTGTCGCGTTTATTTCGCATATGGGTACTTCTAGTATGGTAGGTCATTATGTTTGCCATTTATTCCGTGAAGGCCGCTGGATCATATACAACGATAGTAAAGTCGCATTGTCCGAACACCCGCCCAAAGAACTCGGCTATATTTATATGTACGAAAGATTATAAAGTAAGTACCCACACCCCGTGTAACTATGTAACAATAAAAATATTTCGTACCGATGATTGCCTTACATGTAGCCATGTATGTCAACTCTATATTCAATAGGTTACTTACACAGACACACAAATATACTAGTAACTTTGCTTTACATTGTTTGTTATAATTTCGACGCGGCGGAAAGACAACGTTTTTTTTTTTTGATAGCGTTAGGAAACCAGGAATCATTAATACATGGCTATTGTTGTTAACGTTTCACGTAAACAATGAAATAAATTGCCATTTATTAAGTACTATTGCTTTCCTAATACGTGATCAAAATCTATCCTTTGCGCCAAAAACACAACAAACCTGTTACTAGCCTATTTATGTTTGGTCTGTTACTTAAAAATGATACTGTAATATTTTAAATTTGTTTTAATGTATTTTCATTTTTGTTTGTTTGGAAGTAATAAATTTTGTGTGATATAAAATAAAAGAACTAGCCTGAAATCAATACGAATTCACATTGTCTAACTTGGTAACGCATGGTAAATGTGAATAATAAAATAAAGAGCTAGGATAGGATAAGCATAATTGTATTTTGTGTTTTGCTATTGAAAGTAATTTATGCGTGCTACAAGAATAATTTAACATTTCTTTCATTGATTTATCATTTTTGAATTATTAATTTAAGAATGTGTCCACTACAACAGTGGCAGTGTCGTCGTAGCTCACAGAACGACAGCATTTAAAAATGTAATAAATTTGAATTTGTAATTTCAAATTAAAATTATCAATTGTGATAAAACTCATCATATTTTGGTAGGTATTTGAAAACGTTATATCGCATTTTCAGTTATGAATCATTAATTTATATATACGACCCTGGCAATAATATTTCTATAATGTAGAAAATTGTCAGTTATTGATTATCTTTCAGATTAGATGGATAAGATAATTTTTTCGATTAAAATAATTTACTATAATTGATCCCATATTCCGAGAACCTTGTGCCTTCTAAACATTCAATAGTATCAAATGTGACTTTAATTGATCCAAATCTGAAGTCTTTAGGTAAATCGTTTCGACTATGAAAATATGTCTTATTGTCATTTTTTTAATAACCTCGTGTTTATAATTTCGCCACCATCGTGTAAATACCTGTGCACTTACTGCCAATTTTGATAGGTAACGACCTAATTATAATTTATTTTTCAATTATATTGTAAGTAAGTCCAAACAATTATTCTATGTATGGTAACAAATATTTCATGAAATTCATAAAATGTGTCATTGCATCTGCGTTATTTACCTTAAATGAATCACAAAAAATTTACAAGGTAGACAGCCATGGGAAAGTATGAGATTATTTTTAATGATTTTTATAGATTATACATGTTAAAATATACCGAACGTTCGATCGAATTTATTTTTGGCAAAATCGTTGCTAAAATTTGAAATATAAAAAAAATCTAAAATTAAATCGATACTTATCAAAATATAAGTATGGCAAATGACAGCCTTAAATCTGAAACTAAAATATCACCACCTATTAATCCTAAAATTTAGTGTTACTGAATAATTATAAAGAAATTTATAAATGAAAATAATAATTTCGGCGCTAATGGGTTACGTAAATGTGAGATGCAGGGTTATAAGGATTAGACTTAAAACGTAGGTCATAAATGATAATTTGCAAAATTATATGTATAATAATGCTTGATAACAAAGTTATTATGATAATCGCATCAATTTTTGTTATCAAACTTTTAGCCATATTACACGAATATATGTTTGTAACATACTACTACAATAACTGTAGCGCATGTTCATACAGAATTTTAGATAAATTCTTACTTATCATTGTCAGGCGAATCAATCAAGATAAATTACGTTTATCATCTTCAATTGAAATTTTATTTGTAATAAATTTGCGCGTGTACACATTGCTAAATTAAATACAGTGCGAATAGAAGTACTGTTAATAGTGATATTTAGGTAAGTTCTTTTCAAACTACAACATATATTACGTTTGAGTATTATAAATTTGTGGGTAAGTATTCACTTACAACAGTAATAAGAATTTTTTTAAATTTTGTATGTAACACCTTGTTATCCATATTTATTGTCGAACAATTTGAAATTAGTAATTCGTTTCGGAAATAGAAATATGCTTGTGTCTTTAGTAACATCTTAAATGCAGTAAAGTGGCTTGAGTGGAATCGAGATGGAATGAAAGTTCCAGAAGAATAACATTGGGTTCTTCTTACTACTTTCGACATGTGCGTCGCGCTGTCGTTGCTCGTCTAACACCCTTGCCACATGGTCAAATGCGATTCCAGATATACGATAGTTCAAAATTAGGAGCTTAGCGCCCTATGCATGAATAACTTTTAAATCCGAAATTTTAGTTTAATAATTATGAAGGGTTGAATTGATTATGACTTGTAGTTTAATTGTTGTTATTTCCATAGAAACATTTCTTTGTTTTTAATGTTTTGTCAAAATCACATTGCAAAATCCAACACCATATTCGTAAACTTATGATTGTAATATCACGTGTCTGGATGTTTGCCAAACTAAAGTTCTTTCTCAAATTAGTTAAATGACTCAAGGTTATTTAAGTTTAGTCAATATATGTCAACCCTGGTGACACTTCACCCAAAGAAAAAACAAATGAAATCAACCATTTTTACCTGTTCCATACGATGCGTAACACCTTTTCTAAAATACGCATACATCCATTATTTACGCGAATGTATCTATTATTGCTATCAATAATATCTGATTATAGATTACCTGTAGCATGTTGTTGTGACGTCACATTATCGATTTGTTATACAATTTTATCGTATAGTTTTATTTCGATTATTATTACGTTGACATACAATGAAAAGCAAAAATAGGGTGGAGAATGGTGTTATGTCCACTGGGATACGCCATTTTGACGAAGATGAACAATTTAAGAAACAAAATCCGCTAGATTCGTAAGTTTTTCAACTTCATTTTACTAGTTGATTTAGTAATTATTCGAATTTATCATTTTAATAAAGTGAATTTACAAAAACTGAGAAACCTTCAGAGAAAAACGAACCCATAGCGCCTTCCATCTCATTTTTATCATTGGTAAGTTATTGAATATTTTTCTAGTATTAATTGATTGAGTAATTATTAATTTATTTTTATTCAATGATTTTTATTTACATTATTTTTAATTGTGCAAATTTTACATATTAGAATATCTAGAAAAATAATTAACTTAAAAAAACTTTAACTAATTCTACTAAATTTAATATATGGTATATAGTTTTAATAAAAAACAAACTAAATTTGTATTAATGCCGAAAACAATTGCCTGGAATTATTGATGATGGAAATTATTTTTAGGAATGCAGTTTTGTTTTTAGCTCCTCTTACTACAACATAGAGTGTGGCTTTAATATTAGCGGATTTAAAATTGTTGCACAAAAAATGTTTTACGTCTTCTTGACTCAGAAAGTGCAAATAAACCTTAGATTATCAGTTTAAAATCTGGTTTCATAAATAGGTCTTCTAAAAATAATATATATCAGTAGTTATAAAAATGTGTTTCTTTTAATTAATATTTATCTCGCAAAATAATGAGTTAAAATTATAAATTCATTCTCAACATTTCCGTATCTATTCTTCAGGGAGTAAATCAGATTTTTAAAAATGATCATAGCAAATAATTTATTTAACATTAAAAATTATACAATTCACAGCTCTTTACATGAAATGCATAAATAATTATATTAAATTAAATTGAAGTGTGGTTCAATAACATTAAATATTTTTAGTTTCGATATGCGAGAGGTTTCGATAAATTCTTAATAACATGTGGAATACTATCGTCGATAGCAACTGGCGTTTGTCAGCCGTTAAACACGTTAGTTTTCGGTACATTAACAGGCGAAATAATCGACCATGCTGCCAAAATGATTTACTTAAATGGCACCGATTATATCGCCGAAGCCGACGAACTTATACAGAGTATTACAAATTTTGCGATATATAACAGTTTGATCGGTCTGGGAATGTTAATTTTCAGTTATCTGTCGATTGTTACGTTTAACTTTACTGCCCTAAGACAGGTAGTATTTCAAATAACTACCACCATTTTATTTAAATTTAATATATTTTTATTTATTACAGATTTTTTTTATTAGAAAGAAATTTTTTAGCTGTATGTTAAACCAGGATATCTCTTGGTATGACGTTAATACTACAGGAGATTTTGCAAGTCGAATGTCAGAGTAAGTTTATATAATTTGTCTTACCCCGACCCAAAAAATCTATAGTTTACTTTAAAATTATTCAGAGTAGAAATTCCTTGTACAATTAGTTTAAAAAAATTAATTATGTTATAGAGATTTAATAAAATTAGAAGACGGTATTGGTGAAAAAGTGTCTATGTTTCTCCATTACCAAGTCGCATTTGTAAGCAGTATTATCTTAGCTTTTGTCAAAGGCTGGGAGCTAGCTCTAATTTGTTTAACTTCTTTACCAGCGACAATGATAGCCATAGGAATCGTCAGTAGAGTAAGTTTATCTTATAATTCAATCATAAATACGTATATTTGTATCTTGGTCGAAATCCCCTAGGTAACTTCAAGATTAGCCCGGCAAGAGATCCAAGCGTATGGCATTGCTGGAGCTATCGCCGAAGAAGTACTAAGTTCAATCCGAACCGTAGTCGCTTTCGGTGGCCAAGACAAAGAGATCGAACGTTACAATGCCAAATTAGTGTTTGCGAAAAATATAAATATAAAACGAAGTTTCTTTTCCGGTGTTGGTTTCGGACTATTGTGGTTCTTTATTTATGCTAGTTATGCCTTAGCGTTTTGGTACGGTGTTGGTTTGGTTTTAGAAGACAGGACTAAACCTGACGGTGGAGTATATAATGCTGGGACTATGGTGGTTGTAAGTTATTGATAATTCAAAACTGTATAGTTTGGAGTTTTAAATAAATTTTTGCTAAGGTCTTCTTCAGTGTCATGATGGGATCAATGAATTTCGGCATATCTTCGCCGTACATTGAAACATTTGGTATAGCTACAGGAGCGGGTGCTAAAATCTTTAGTGTCATTTCGAGTATTCCGATAATTAATAGTTTTAAGAATAAAGGAGACAAACCTACCAATATCAAAGGCAAAATTGTGTTCAAAGATGTTCATTTTCATTATCCATCCAGGGCTGATGTTCCTGTAAGTGATTTAATCTTCCACTAATCGAGTCTAACAGTCCCCATCAAACGGCACATATATACTACTGTCGTAGAGTTTAGAAACGCGATATGTGTTAGGCCGTATATTTTTATTGAACTATAAAGATATCTACGATAATTATATATTCATTCCCCAATATTCGTCTCACTCAACTATTCATTTATCTGAGAAAAAATGCATATAACAGACTGTTGTTAATAACGAATCAGCCACCGTTGGGACCGCCCACTGCGTGACTTCGTTGGGTGCCTAACACTAGCTGTTACGTTACCGTTCGGGGTGATAAGTACATATATATTAATAACAAATCTTATTCATTACTCAAACTTGGTAAATGTAAATAGTCGTTTCCAAACTTGCCGACGGTTGTATACATATACTGTTTTGTAGCAATTGAGATAATTTGTTTAGATATTACGTGGTTTTAATTTGACAATAAATCCCGGTGAAACCGTCGCCTTAGTAGGAACTTCTGGTTGTGGCAAATCAACTTGTGTTCAACTAATACAACGTTTTTACGATCCGATTGAAGGAAATGTAAGTTTGACTATCGCATCTTCACCTACCAATAACTTTGACATTGTACTTTAAGATCTACCTAGATGACAACAACTTCTGTGACTTGGACCTTGTCTGGTTGCGAAACAATATCGGTGTTGTCGGTCAAGAACCAGTATTATTTGGTACAACAATTGCCGAAAATATTAGATACGGTAATCGAAGCGCGACGCAAGATGACATTGAATGTGCTGCGAAGTTAGCGAATGCACATGATTTTATTATACGTTTGCCGCTGGGGTACAATACACTAGTGGGGGAACGTGGGGCACAGCTCTCGGGGGGCCAAAAACAACGAATTGCTATTGCCAGGGCGTTGGTGCGCGATCCAGCTATTTTGTTGCTGGACGAAGCTACTTCGGCGCTGGATACTAATAGCGAAGCCAAAGTGCAAGCTGCTCTGGATAATGTAAGATTTTAACGTCTTTCAACTCGATTAAAATTGTACAATATTCAAATAAAAACATGCTTTATTTCTTGTTTTTAAGAATCTACTAACTTTTAAGTTGTATGACACAATTAGATAATGAAATATGTATTTGTTATTAAAAATGAAAGGGAATTATAATTGTTTTAGGCTAGTAAGGAAAGAACAACGATTATTGTTGCGCATCGACTAACAACTATAAGAAATGCAGATCAGATTGTTGTTGTCAATGAAGGAACAGTCGTTGAACAAGGTAGACACGATGAATTAATGGCGCTAGAAGGAACCTACTATAAGTTGGTTACAACTCAAGTTGCTGCCGGAGACACCGTCGAAGCATCAGTTGGTATGATTTTGAATTTTATTAATTTTTACTTTTCTTCCAAAATAAAAAAAATATTACTATTACTAAATATTTATTAGTTATTTAAAATTGTGTTATGTTATACATAACGGGCATTATGTCAAAACATTTTTTAATAAGCAAACCAATTTAAATTATTATATATTTCTTCTAAACAGACAAACAAGAAATAGACTTAATTAAGAGATCTATTAGCGCTACAAGTGAACAATCAATAAATGGAGCATTGCCAGAAAAACTTGACGAAATTATTGTAAGTAAAATAAATTTAATTTATTTCAAATATTTGCTTTCAAAGTATATGAAAATTGAAATTATTTAATTTAATTATTAACCAAAATACATATTTGTACCTCAAAACTATGTTACTTGCAATACAATAACTTATTTTGAATAAAATTAAAGGAGGTAAATAAAAGTTAACTAAAAAAATCTGCATAATATAAATAATTAAAGTGAGGATGTTGGCATAATACTAGAAAAACAACATGTTACGTGACATACTAGAGTTACCCGACTTGTCTATGGGACCGTGGTGTGAGATCACTACTATCTGTCTCGGCCGGTCGGGCACAGTAGTGTGTATTTGATCGTTTATTGAGTATTGAGATATTTTGTTTAAATTAAATAAATCGTCATGTATATTTCATCTATAAATAATAAAATATATATAAGATTTTTCCGGTAGTGGTATTTAGAAACAGTGTATTTTTATCAAAATACACTTATTTGAAATTCACCATTTAATTTTTTCCCCATTAGGCAACATCAGCTTATACAGCAGAAGCCGATCATGCAGAAGTATCATTAATACAAATAATACGAGTAAACAAAAGAGAATGGCCACAAATTTTAATCGGCAGCGTAACATCAATGATAATGGGAGCTGCTATGCCGGTCTTCGCCGTAATTTTCGGTGAAATTTTAGGGGTACTATTAACTCCAAATGCTAATAAAACATAATATTACAACCATTTTCATTTAGATTTTAGCTGATAGGGATGAAAACAAGGTCCGAGACGAAACAAATACATATTGTCTTTATTTCGTAATAGCCGGTATTGTTACGGGTATTGCAACATTTTTACAGGTTATTTAGTTTATAAATTTTGTTTTGGGGGAGTTTTAATTATTTATGAATACAGATGTGGACTTTTGGGATAGCTGGAGAACGATTAACAATGCGACTGAGAGGACAAATGTTTGAATCAATGTTGAGACAGGAAATGGCGTGGTTTGATGATAAAGAAAATGGGACCGGGTCGTTATGCTCACGGCTATCTACTGAAGCTGCGAATGTTCAAGGGGTAAGTGGATATTATTGTTTCTTTACGTTATATTATACATTATATATAACGCTTATAAATTATCAAAGTTTATACATAAATAAAATGATGGCAATGGATACACTACCAGACCAGTGTTCATTGATACAAATATATTTATCCATATAGGCGACTGGCCAACGAATAGGAACAATCTTACAATCATTCGCAACTCTAACTTTAGCTATTGGTTTGTCCATGTACTACGAATACCGATTAGGATTAGTAGCTCTAGCATTTACACCATTAATTATGATTGCCACATTCTTACAAGGACGCTTGCTGAAGCAAGTCAACTTAAAACATCGGGACAAAATCGAAAAAGCCAATAAAGTAATTATTTCACATTAGTTAATTGACTTTCAAACTTAACAATTAATATCTAAATCTAGTTAGCAGTAGAAGCCGTAACGAATATCCGTACAGTCGCGTCTTTAGGCTGCGAAGACACATTCCTAAGTATTTATGTTGCCGAGTTAATTCCTGGATTCGGACTTGCAAAGAAAAACGTACATTATAGAGGAGGAGTGTTTGGACTTGCTAGGAGTTTGATGTTCTTTGCGTATGCTTGTTGTATGTACTACGGTGGCATTTTGATCAGAGATGATAAATTGCCTTACGCCAGCGTTTTCAAGTAATTTATATTACCGGGAAATCAAAAACTATGTCCTCTTATATTGTATTTTTGTATTTAGAGTGTCTCAGGCGCTTATTATGGGAACCGTGTCAATTGCAAATGCTCTAGCATTTGCGCCAAATTTCCAAAAAGGTTTGGAGTCAGCAGCGAAAATTTTCAAATTATTACAACGGACTCCAGTTGTTGCAGACTTATCCAATGCCAAAAATAATAATTGGGTATTGATTTTAATTATACATTATTTTAATAAAGAATCCAACAAGTTCAGTAATGGCAGATGCAGATCTAATTCATGCATTATTCATTCAAATAGCAATCAAACAATATTTCCTACGACCAAATCAAGTTCCATTACCCAACTCGACCCGGTATCGAAGTCTTACGCGGCTTAGACCTCGCCATCGCCGAGGGAAAAACAATTGCTCTTGTCGGTCCAAGCGGATGCGGCAAATCAACCATTGTACAACTGCTAGAACGGTTCTACGACCCAAACTCCGGAATAGTTTCGGTTGACGGTGAAGATATTCGCAATATAAAATTAACAAAACTGCGATCGCAAATGGGCATTGTATCGCAAGAACCATCGCTATTTGATCGTACAATAGAGCAGAATATCGCGTACGGTGATAATTCTAGAATCGTTACAAAGGACGAGGTGATACGGGCGGCTATGAAAGCGAATATTCATAATTTTATCGTTTCATTGCCATTGGTCAGTTTGGCACAGGGTATGGGATGATTATTATTATTTAGGGATTTGTGTTTTTGTGTGCAGGGCTATGACACTAGATTAGGGGAAAAAGGCGCGCAGCTATCTGGGGGCCAAAAACAGAGAGTAGCTATAGCTCGGGCGCTGGTTAGGGATCCGAAGATATTGTTGCTGGATGAGGCGACATCCGCACTTGATACTGAAAGCGAGAAGGTAAGATTTTTTTAAATTGTTTACGATTGTTATATTTTTTGTGCTTTTTGCAAATATGTGGCGGCTTTTATTTTAAGCTGAAATCAGCAAAATGGCTTTACGCTTTATTTAGTGTGGCTTCGTAGCTATATGTAATGTTGAAAAATGAAATTAATGTAAAATTTCATTAGGTCGTCCAAGACGCACTTGATAGGGCAAAGTTAGGTCGTACTTGTATAACGATCGCCCATCGATTATCAACAATACAAGACGCCGATTGTATTTGTGTTGTAAACCGAGGTAAAATCGCCGAATTAGGTACACATACACAACTGCTCAGCCAACGAGGCCTATACTATAATTTACACAGTTTACAAGGGGCTTAATTTCTAAAATAAACAATCTTTCTATACAAAATTACAGAATTTATTATTTACAATTAGTACAACTTATAAGTATTACAGAAAACAAAGCAATGTTATTTATCTACTAAAATGAAATAAGTGTTTTCTAATAAAAATATATTATATTTTTTAAAATTGAACTCTTATTTGTTTATCCACTTCGACTATTTAGCTTGTGTTTTTGTGACAGCAACGAAACAGCGGCCTTATGATCTATAAGTATGAGAGTAATTTTAGTATAATAGGCGATCCCTAAGCGATACTTGGGGGCAAAAAATGAAACTACTTATTTCTTCTATAATATAAAGTGAGTATGTAAGATTAAGGATTATAACCCAAAATGAATCCTAATTGTAACTGTCGTGATCCATCTATCTTAATCAAAATCGCCTAAATATACATTTTTTTTTTATATTTACCGTTCATTGAAGCTAGTTGTGCGGGGCTTGGTTCAACTTGACAATCAGCTCCTTTCGAGATCAGCCACTGTATTAGAGGACAATGGCCGTAATACGCCGCAAGATGTAATGGGGTGAAGCCTTGATTATTTCTATCATTTATAGGGCATCCCGCATGGTACAAAATCCATAAGCAAGTAGCGTCTTTTTGTTTTGGATTATTTATCATATAATACGTCGCTAAATACATAGCGCTTTCGCCATAATCGTTTTTTTGCATAATATTAACACCTTATTTAAACAAAACAATTAAATTAATTAGTGGTTCATGTTAATTATTTTTCAAAAATTACCCGATTTTAATAAATCTTTGATTAATTTCGTATTACCATCTTTACAAGCGCTCTAAAGAAAAATTAATATAACGTATTTGTAATTTTTTTTTTAATTTAACTAATTTTACCAAAAACGAATTATTTACGCATGTTTGAACTACGGGGACGTGGTAAAAGCTTGAATCACTTGTGTTAAGCTATATAAAAATTAAAAGAATTAATTTCAACTAAGAAATATAGAAAACTACATACCTTTAAGTTATATTTAGTAATTTCCTGGTTTCGTTCTAAAATTAATTATGGAATTTAAGTTATTGTTATTTATATTGTGATAAACGTACCTAGGCAAAACATATCGAATTGCCACTCTATATGACGCAGTACAACACATATTATTATTATTATAAGTATTTCGGCAAAATTAAATTTAAGAAGCACTTCTTGAAGAAATAAATATATATATACAATAAATGCCGTGATTAATTCATACATTTTTAACGGTTTGAAGTGCAATATAATTTATAGAAAACGTTATACCTTGATAGTGTTTTGTTGATTCAAAATGGCGGATGGGTCAAATCCAGTATTATATTCATAACTAAATTATCTACACATATTTGATATTTAAATAAATAAATACTAATTTAATAGTATTTAGGGCCGGTTTCATAATGTCCTTAAAGCTTACTTTAACTAAAGAGACTTTACAGGAAGGAAAATGATAGCCTTATACTATTTATATGTGGGATAAAAGAGATAGCAACACGTTACCATGGCAACTAAAGAAAGTTATTAGAAAATGGCAATTAAATGCGAAGAAACTTTAAATAGTGTTGTATTAATTCAAAATGGCGGACTAGTTATCTACGTAACTCTGCTAGTGCATGCGTAAATAAATATAACTCGGTTATTATTAGAAATGTTTATTGATAAATTAAATTACAAATTATTCAACGATCATATCAATACTTAGATCTTCTCCCATGTTACTTGGTGATGTTTCTAATTCACCAATGTCGTTCGATTCACTATCAAGCGATGGATCATTACTGAACATTTCTGTTGGTACTGTTGGTGGCGCTTTCTCTGGAACTAGTTCCATGTAACTTTGTCGCGATTGTAAATGTCGTTCAACCTCTTCCGGTGTCATGTGTCCATCCGAAATCATATTTGTTGGAATTGTATGCATAGTATGCAACTGCATCTAGAGATATTTAGGATAATATCAGTTCGAATAAAGGAAATGAAGCAAAACAAAGGGGAAGCTTCGCTCTGAGAAAATGTTCACAGCTAACGAAGGACGAATACGATTAGGTTTGATTGCACGAAAGTGGGATGTGAAAAATATGTTAGTCACACTTATGTCAGGGTAGCTTACCAATCAAATCTCCAACAGTAAAAAAAAGCACGAAGAATTTTTGAACAAATGTGTCCATTTCATAAATAATATAACTACAAAATAAAAAAACAAAAAATTGGGTAATACAACAAAGCTAGAGTTATGATCCGCTTACCGGAGATTGCGTCACAGGTTGCTTGATCTGCTTCGGAGCAGCAGGTCTCTTCCTTTTAGCAGCCGAAGTTTGTCCTTTTCCCGAGGAAACCGCATGTACTCCATTTCCATGATTTACACTTACCGATTCACTCTTTCGCCTATAATAAAATAAAAATTAATAATTTAATTACAAAAGAATCATGGATTTAACACTTTTTGAC
Organism: Leistus spinibarbis; assembly: GCA_933228885.1. NCBI lineage: Eukaryota > Metazoa > Arthropoda > Insecta > Coleoptera > Carabidae > Leistus > Leistus spinibarbis. Next base: position 11,981,022 of record OW121795.1, read on the forward strand.
TTCGACTTTTGCCATTTCCGGATCATCGGACGATTCCGTATCTTCGCTTTCGGAACTGGAAGGATCTACTCGCTCGTACTGTAGTAAACGGTCGAGTAAAAAACTCCGGTCTTTGCTCACCGTTAGTAATCTTCGTTGTGCCGATTTTAAGGTGTCTTGAAAAGATTCATTTTCCTTGAATTAAACGCAAATATTGTAGCTTTGTCGACCGGAAACCAAAAGTACACTTACATAAATCAAAAATTTTAATTTCCGTTTTAAATTTTTGTATTGTGATTTATATTTTATTGATTCATCGTCGTCCTCTTCTTCGGTGGTATTGGCATTATTTGCCATTGAACGGCAATACCAGCCATCCAACATTTTTATTTATATAAATTTATAAATAAATCAAGAAAAATGCTGATAGGTTAAATTTGTAGAATCACTTCATTGTGTTTAGAAATTCATACAAATTTAGCAATTAAATTATTTAACTAATGCCCTTAGTAATTATACATATATTTCTGTAATTCCGATTTAATAACGTAATCGGCTAGATTGACACATGTAATATTTACATTAATAAAACGTTTTCTTATTCTTCCTCATTCAACTAACCTCCGTTTTAGTACATGCTTTTGTTTTTGTAAAAATGGCACAAGGTAAACTTAAAGTTAAAAGTAAATTGCCGGATATAGTGAAACGAAAAAATAAAGGACCAGCTAGTTCCAAACGGCAAAGTGAGAATATTTTAACAAAATAATTATATGTTTAATCTAACCCTAAAAATTGTGAAGATTGCCCGATTGTCCCAAAAAAGAAAAGGCTAGTGGAGTCAAACAAGCTTAAAAAGATGGTTTCGAAAAGCGTTAATCATGCTATGGAAGTGGAGATGAGGTCTAGGGCGGGGTCCGGCAAGAAAACTTTCTCGAAAGTTGAGCAGGCTGTTGCTACATATAATAAAGGGAAACGGGAAGCCGAAAAGGACAAGAAATAAATAGAAATTTGTTATAACTTATTTATTTTATTATATACAAAATATGTCAAAACAATAAAATGTGACGTTGAATTTGTGGGGGTTTTTTTTTTTAAATAAAATCTTTTATTACAAATTACCCTGTTTTAGTAACTTTAACCATTATATAATAAATAATTTACAATTTAATGGCACTCTTATCTATAAAAGTACTTAACATAATTACGTATACATTCCTTAAGGCACGCCGGTTTATTTTTGAACGTCCCTTACATTTTTGAAAATTGTTTTTATCGTCTCACTACCTATAAAATTAGAAATATCCATAGAAACACATATTCAATGAGCAAAAGTTCATTTTAACTAGAAGTATTTTTATTATACGCAGATATTCTATACGCATGCTTGATGGGAGCATTTATATGTGCAAAAAATGTAAAATTTACATGTTTAATATTGTTAATCTTTCATATATATATTTCAAAAACCTTACAAATATAATTTATTTACTTACCACAAGTAAATGGCCATTTTTGTCTTTATGGATATTAGGCAATGTTCCTTGCTTTATCTCAACAATACCTTGTTTTCCATTTACTAGTTTGTGCTCTAGTCTATTATGTAAAAAAAGATAATTAAAGTAATATAAATTATGTTTACGTCTATAAACTTACGATCCAGTATTAGCAATGAAGAGCTTATTCGGATTTTTAAGCGCATTCATAATCCTAGTTACAGCCTCAATTACATGGTCTGTTTGTAGAATTAAATCACCCTAAAATCAACAAATAATGGCTAAATGTAAACACACTTATTATTTTGTGTACAATACTGTATGCACATAGCATTCACTATGTTACATAATCAAACTTGAACCGAAAAATATATATTCCAATTCTATTTTATAAATTTCACGGTTCGGTTTCTTAATTTTAATGAGTTTTATTTAATAAACAAACAATTCATAAGCAATGTAAAACAATTCAATATCGGTACGGTTATAACATTCCGTTTTGTAGTTTTTAATTATATTTAAATTGCGGATACGATACTAAGTCTGTAAAAAATGTTGGGTGGTCACCTTATCTTTCTTTAATTCGGTTGGAATACGAATCATCATCATATTATCGCTTTCATTGCTGACAGCAATAGCGATTACTTCGAGCGCCAAACGGTGTTTTTGCTTAAATTGTTTACCAACGTCTAAAATGTATATTGCTTTATTTGTTAATAGCAAAACGCGTTCACGTTGCTTGTATCCATGCCTATCATATTTTATCACAGCCGTAGAGTACTGAAACCAACAATTTTAATACCACTAAACTGAACAACTTTTCATATATTTATTACCAATGATCGCTCGCCTTCTGGCAAATGTTGGGTAACAAAGCTGCCCTTTATGACAATATTCTCTGCACTTAAACGCTCCTCTTTAAACCAGTGCGGGACACTAGCATGGTAATTCTTCTTTTTATCTATTCGAAAAGGGAGATATTTATATTTGAGTTTATTCCGACGTTTTGGATAGACAGTTTTTTTTTAATTGAAACAAAGTACAAACCTTTGAACAAGCTCTCGGCCAGAACTTTCAATTCGAACTGTGTTTTTTGCTCCGGCGTCAACTTCAATCGATACGATCTGGCTTTGTGGAGTTTATACATTTTGCGCAAATGTTCTGAAGCTGCTTTGCATGAATACGGACATGCTGGCCAGTTGTTATTTAAAACACCGTGCGGTAAGCTTTTTGCGAGCCGATTCAACCATTGTGCTTTGGCTAATTCAATGAACGACTTGTTTTCTTCCGTTGGTGGGCCGTTTCGCGTAATAAAACCTTGAATAAAATTCCGTATAATCTTGACAGCTTTTCTACGGCGTTCAGCTTGTTTGCGCGCCAAATGTCGTCGCATCCATTTTTGCACTACAATTATACACAAACGAGTATGTTCGTACTTCTTCCGTTGCAAACGGCCCTTCCAGTTTGCTTGGATTATGGAGGCTAAGTCGTGCTTTTTGGCTTGGAACGCGTCTTCGGTAGCGAACAATGTTTGTGGGGAACGGATGAATATTTTTGAGCTATTAAGTACATATAAATTGTATATTTCTGAATCTAGAGACTTTTAAGAAAAATACTTACTTCCCCATCCTATATTCTTCTTTATCGAAGCCTAAGGCGCAAACCAAAGCTTGTACCCCCATTTTGGCGGGACCAGGATAATTTGGCCAAGTCTCCTTGCTCAGCGACTTATATCGTTGCAAAAACGTATCATAAGGTCTTCGATACGCAAAACCCGCCCTACGAACCCTTAAATTCTCCATCAATCCTAAATATTTAACTTGATGTGTCACCCCGACATCATCAAACTGCATTGAATGTTTAAAATCGTTGGGTTTAATACATCTCACATAAGATGGCTCTTTCCCCATCAAAATATCCATTAGATTGTTTAATGAATTTTTGAATTGTGTGACTGCAGTTTCAGGTCTTTTCTTGCATTCCAGTTCTTTTAAAGTAAAACAATCTTTTATGATTGAATTCGTTGCATGACACATAGTTTCACGAAGATCCCGATAGAGAAGGTCATTGTTCTTGTCGAGGAAGCCTTTGATGTTGTAAGTAACATCACCTGCGTAGTGGATAAGTCGAAATTCCTATACAGAGAAACTCGAGATTGTAATACTTGTTATGATTATTTGGCAGGAAACTTACGTCTCGTCCCATTATTTTCTGGGTTTGAATATCAGATTTTTCGTGACTAATGAAATGTTTGTGATGGCCTAAGATGTTGTTCATTTTCGTTATTAGAGTCATATCGGTTGGATCACCTGGTCTTAGGCATTCTTCATCCATTAGCGATATTATACCTGAATAATTATGTTGTTTTTATTCAGAAATAATACAAATTAATGTAAAAATGATTTCGTTCGTTTCAAAAAACTGTCTATTAGACTCAGTGGCTCATATGTTTTATTATAAATAAATTGAATTCTGTCGCCTACCAAATTATTGAAATACCTTTGTGTTTCTCTTCGATTAAGTCGCAAATTACTTTATTGTTGAAATATTCAACTGGTTCCCATTCAATTCCTTCTTTTAAATATTCTTCTTGTTCTTGTTTCAATGTCAATTGAATGAACAATTGTTGTAATTTTTCATTGCAGAAATTGATACAGAATTGTTCGAAACTACGTATGAAAAATACAATTTTATTTAGTTTTTTCTTTTAATTACAGTTTATAATGGCTGTAAAGTGTTTTGAAATACTGACGCTTAGAAATACTGTGTAATACTTTATAATGCAATAAAATACTGTAAAACAGTACGCAATTAATTACTCTGAAAGACTGCGAAGTACTGTGCAATGCTTAGAATTATTGTGTAGTTCCCTTAAATTATGTGTAATACACTGAAATTCTATGGAATGCTACAAAATACTGTGCAATACTTAGAAATACTGTGTAATGCTACAAAATACTGTGCAATGCTTAGAAATACTGTGTAATGCTCTAAAATTGTATGCAATATAATCCACTAATATTGTCTGAAATGTTATAAAATAATATGAAGTTCTGCGCAAAACTGTGAAGCTATGAAATATTATAATTCTGTGCAATACTGGGAAATACTTGGAAATACAAAGGTTTTTGTTTGTATTACCTATTCTTTTTAAATATTTCAAATCCATAAATATCTAAAATCCCCATAACCACATTCTGCCTACTGTTCTTTGGTTGCAAAGATTGGTTCAACCGGGTTACCAACCACGAGAATAACCGTTCATAAACCGCTTTGGCTAGAGCGTCTCTAGCGTAAATTGCTAAGTCACGGTTTAGAGGACTAGTCACTACATCTCCTCGAGCCTCAATTGTCCGGTGAGTAAACGCATTGGTCAGCTGAGTTTCATCGCAACCTACCAACTATACAAATAAATAATATATTGTAATTTCAAAATCCTATAAATTGTATAAAAATTATGGTATACCTTGCTTATTGCTTCCACGGATTCTGGTTTCAATATCTTTCCAACCCCCTCGACTTCGGTAAACCCTACGTTACCCATATGCAAAACACTAGCAACAATATTGAACACTTCTTCTTGTTCGTGGTCAGAGAATTCAATAACTGACATTGCTTTACGTACTTGTTGGTACTGGTTCACGTCGTCAATATTTCTAATACGACCCTTGTCCTGTTAATGTATTAATACGAAATAATAGTATAATTTTAGTATTATAAAAAATTAGTTTAAAATATCTTACCCCATCAGAAAGATAGTAATAATTATTCAAATTATTTTTCAAATGTAATTTGAGTAATTCATCTTCTGTTGCTCCTGCTAATAATTGGTAGAAAATATGGAAATTTCTTTCTCCAGAAGTTTGGTGAATGACGCGAGACTTCTCCAGTAAATAATTTAAAATATTTCCACCAACTGGATCTCCCTAACAAAACCAAAAGTTAACTCATAAATCAATTAAAATTAAAACAAACTAATTAATTAACATTAATGGATATTTATAACTTAATATAGACATACAGCAAAATCAAATTGGATATCCATATATTTTCCAAACCGACTAGAATTATCATTTCGATTAGTTTTGGCGTTTCCAAACGCCTCCAGTACAGGATTAGACTGTAATAATTTATCCTTGACCGATTCCACATCACCTTTGTGCCCTGTAGCAGCTGCTATAAATTGTAGGATTTTCTTTGATGCTTCGGTTTTTCCAGAACCAGATTCACCTAAAAGTATTTATATTTCAAAATTATAACACATTTTATTAACCTTTAACTAATAATTATACATTATTATCTGTCAAATAACTAATTAGTATTTTATCAGGAGCTAAATAATAATTTACCTGATATTAAAATGCATTGCTCGCGGTGTTCTTGAGTCAGGGATCTATATGCGTTATCAGCTATCGCAAATCTAAAACCATTTTTATTATGTTTAAATTATATTAATTGTAGATATTGGAATCTATTTACATATGAGGAGAAACTTCGAAAAAATGACGATTTTGGTATTCTGTAATGTGTTCCTTGGTATAAATTGGTAATTCCTTATACGGATTTACTGACACAAGTACATTTCCAATATAAGTCTAAAAAACAACTAATTTTACCCTTCATTTGAACTTTCATAGTTGTTAATATACTCTAGATAAAATTCCCTTTAATTTGAGCCCAAACATGATTTCTTAACACAGGGTTTAGCCTGAACCTTGCGCGTAAACCCGGTTAGCTCTAATTCAAGGTTAAGTTAGCATTAGGGTTTAAAATGATATAAAACCGAGTTTGGGCTCAAAGGAAAGGTCATTTTATCCTGCTTTTGATCCCAACTATGATTAGTTCATTATAGTAATGATATTTAATTATTTAGTATAAACTTACGTAAATTAAATCTTCGTTGAACCGTTTTTGTAAATTATCAACAAATGCTTTTTCATTTTGGTAGTCCTCTAGAAGGACGAAGTCCTGTACTCCTACTCGGTCACGATCGTGAAGTCCACGTTCCATCGCTGCCAGCCTGAAATTTTAAATTAAAAATTATTTTCCTACATTAATGGGGTTTTTACTTTCATTTCGGCGAAATTAAATTATTTGTATTTTTCTGTATCAATGTATATATATAAATTAAATTTATTATTATTATTTCTGTTATGATTAGACTTACGTTATTGTTGAAAATTTCACAAATTTAAATTTTTCGCAACTTAAAAGAATGGTTGCATTTATGAAAATGACACAGAGGAAATATTTATCAATAATTGATAACAACTATCAATAACTGATAAGTATAGTTGTGTAATATATTATATAGTATAGATATAGTCTACATTGCTTTTTGAAATTATTGATTTTTATTTCTAATTTAAAATTATTATAATTATTAATTATATATTTATGAACCAAGGTAAATAGAAATTATTTATACATTAATATATATAAACATCGTTTTTTCAGAAATGTTTAAAATCATAATTAAAAATAAATATCAGTACGATTTGGCAAGTTGCTATCGTTTGATATTTATATTAACTTTAATTATTTTTAATAAATATTTGCTGTGAAGTAATAATCAGTAACAATTACATAATCTTGTTATCAATTAATATTGTAAAGATCGATATCTAATAGATAGTTATTTATTATTTACTAGAGTATTGAGAAATTAAATTGCATTTATTATCTTGTTGTTTTCATTACATGAGTTTTCCTTAAATGAATAAGAGAATAAAATAATAGAAATATTTATATACAAAAAAATGAATATCACCACCAAGATTCGAACCTAGTACCTTTACATATTTACGAATCCTGGTGTAGGAAACTAATTTTACGTAATTTTGAATCTTCATGACTCATATGTGTTATTATTTAAAATTAAAATTTCAAACATTGTTTAAATAAATATTAATTATTCTTCTATTTAGCATATGTTCCAAGTATATGTTAACATACTACTGCTAATATAAATGTTGGAAGACACACACCCACAGACGTCATTGTGAAAATAGTGCAATTGGATTCAGGGCCCTCAATACGGATATTTCCGTTCAAATTTCGATGTTATTTTTTTGTGGTCACAATTTTTATTCTTAATGTATAAGATGGTAAAAATATGTACAACAGAGTGAAGTGTAGGGCACTGTAAATTTCTTATTGTATTTTTATGTTCACATAAAAAATGCATTACTTTTTACTTTCATGTATTTAAGTTATAGCAATATTTTTATAAGAATATGATGTCTAAAATATTACACTTTTAATTTTTTATAGACAATAATTTTAATAAATAATGAATATGTTGCGTGCTTCGTTTTTTATGCATTTTATCAGTTAATTACCGTAATTATCTTCTTTTGCTATCGTTAATAAAGTTCATCAAATCGGTCTTGTTAAAAAATAGATCGTTAGTCAGCAAATCGATTGACGATTTTATGAAACGGTAAAAACTAGTCAAAAGTAATAAATGACCTAGACAACTAAACAATCGAATTTGTAGAATAATTAAATTCTGAAGTCTTCGATGATAAAGAATATAAATACATAAAACTATACTGCTAATGAAAATATTTGATTTAAACGAATTTCCAGTTAAGTATAACTTAAAATAGTGTAGTAATTTTAATTATATACACAGATATATCTTACATACTTAAAAATACTATATATATATTATATCTGTGGTATGTGTAATCATTTTTTATGAGTTCTAATTATTTAAGAACAATTTGAAATTCCACGAAATAAAACAATTGTTTTCAATATCTAATCTTGCCATTAAAGAATTATTTTATAAATATATTGATAAGATTTTTCTGAAATTAGCGTCTTTGTATTACGGTAATATAATTTTCTATTTTCTTATACGTAATGTATAAAAGTAAGTATCGTATCAAAAAACTACCTCGGCATTATTCATGTCTATTACTATTTTACTCAAAAGTGCCTGCTCGTATCATTTGCTTCAAATCTCGAAAAGGACACGAGTTGGAGAAAAAGTGAATAGTTAAAGATATTAAAATTTCTAACAATTTTTGTTTGAAAAGTTTTTTTGAAATATGTACCATTTACTGAAAAATCGCCTTTGAAAAATGCTATGTTTCCTTAGTTACCACACATTGATATTGTTTCATGGCTATGGTAGTTTAAAAATGCAAACTAAGTATAAGAAAGTTGAGTGAAGGGCACTTCAGAATTTTTAAATAATTGTATTATCTTTTTAAAATACTTTTATCAAAGCAGACGGTTTTAAAATTATCAAGTTATAGTAATAATAATTACGTACATATTCAATTATATTTATCATAAAATATACCTGGTTACTGATGCCATTACGAGTGCTCCTATCTCGAGTAATTAGACTTTCAAATCGAATTTCTCGGTATTATAATTATAACTACACAATTTTCATATACCACATATACACAAAAATAACTTATAACGTGTTCAATGTTCAAGTAGAACTGTGACCGCAAAAATAATAAATAATACTTATCACTATTTACGTGTTATCATACGAACATTACCTATGTGTCAACTGGAGTAAATATTTGGGTAACAACGCATGTCTATTATTAATTCGGCACGTGTACTTATATTCATAAAAACCTATTCATTTTGGCTTTAATTTTAATATATTATGAAAGTTTAGTTAAAATATTCGCGCTCTCTCAATCTCTATTTGTAATAATTTAATATATGCACGCTAAAAATTAATGTCTTCCGCCAGGATTCGAACCAGGCACTTTTTCGATTCTTATCCGGTCCCAATCGGAAAGTTCCCAGGTTCGAATCCTGGTGAAAGCCATAACAATTTTATACATTTATAAAATGTAATTATTAATAATCCGTTATTAAAATAATTGTGTTCGTAAATAAATAACCAATTTTTCTACGTAAATTATGAGAAAATATATAAATATGTACAAAAAGGATGAGGATTTGAATGTCGTAAAGTACAAGTTCTTCACTTTTAGGCGACACATTTTGGCAAGAAGAGTTCGATGTCCTGTACAAAAATAAATAAAAATCAAATTGCCATTTTCAAGTGCTGGCAGAAGCCACCTTGAGCCAGGATCTGTTTATAAACATTTACACAGAATCAATTAGACACTGGTGATGAGTTTGTATGTTTTGAAAGGCGAAAGATTGTATATTTGGATTGGGTGATTGGAATCATTGCTATTTATAATGTAATAATAAACAAGAGTGAATGGCTTGAACATAATACTTTCGCTTATATTTGGTGAATGTCTATTTGACCCACCAACAACCAGAGTAATATTAAAAATATTTCTTAACCTCAAAATATAAGATATAAAAGTGAAAATTTCCTTTTAATAATAAAAGTAGATCAAAATTATTTGATTTTGATCTTTTGAGTCATCCACATGTTGTTTCAGTTATCTTCGATCTTTTATTGACATCAAAACCTACTTTTGTTAAAAAAAAAGTATCCATTTGCTTAATATGTATGCAACCCAACTCACTTAACCGTATTGCACGTAATGTATTTGCGCAATCAATCAATCTTATTTCTTATACTATAAATATGTATCTCAAATAAACAAACCATTTTTCATGATTACAAGACTTACTATTATTACTGCGTGTAAGAGAATAAAAAACGTATGCAATTGTAGAAATGAAATTGACCTTCTTTGGATTGAATAATAGTCTGGATTATGTCTTCCGTGTAAACGAACAATATACCTATAACAAATTGCTATAAGAAATCGCATTGTGATTTCACTATCCGTAAAAGGAAACTTGCTGTAGACGAATATGTTTTTGTTGATTTTGGATGAAGTCAAGTTGAATTTTCTGATTATTAACCCGTTCTGGTTCAATGTTTGATTGTTGTCAAACTTCTTTTGTATGCATTTATTATAAATCCAATACAAATTTTCACCGAATGAGATTTATATGATCCGTATACTTCATACGCAGTTGTATTATACAAAATTATTTAAATTAGTTACTATAAGCACAGTTAGGTTTCTAAAATTTCTTTGACCTTTACAAAAAACGAAGTAATTGACTCAAGAATAGTTGTCTGAATCCCTAAGCTACACGGTAATGTGGATTTTTTTTCAAATTTGTTATTATAAATATGAAAAAGTTTTACCCAAAATAAGAAATACCTTTATTTTGTACAAATTTAGCCGTGTTTAATAGATTTTTATTTAACTATTTATAATTAAAACTTGTTTTACAATGCAGTTTGAATGCAGAAAACTTCAATATATTGTCTCAACAATCAATATTACAGTTCACCTTCGTTTTATCTGATCAATCGTATTCGGTTTTATTCGTATGAAATATGTATAAGCGTTGCTGCAGGGAGGGGTTTTTATATGCAACTCCCCATAATTCAATCTAATATCCCCCCAAATTACACACAGCATGTTTAATTATTAAAGCTTCAATAGCCTCGCGCCCCTGTTTAAATACACAGCGTACGCCATTGACGTATACAGGTGTACATGTAATTATATTTAATTATAATGGTACCTGTATTTCTATGTTTGCCTAAACATGATTTAAAAAAGTACTTCTTTTTTTTCATTACATTATTAAAAATATCTATACAACAAAATTATCGTCTACATATTTAGTTCCCATACAAATATATTTAATATATGGATTATATGATTAGAGAAATAAAACACTTGTTTTGTTTCACAAATAGTATATTAAAAAAACAGCCGAAATCAATTGAATATTTTAATAATCAATTTTAGAAACAACACCTAGAATTTTATTTTTTATGTATATAAAAAGTCTACAGGTCATAAAAAAATATAGTGTTCTTCACTCGACTTCCTTAAAAAACCTTTTAAAGAAAAGTAGCATAAATAATAATTAATATTTTTAACTTTTACTAGAATCACTTTTTTTAACGAATATTTGAAAATTGTTTATATTAATTTGTACAATTTTTTATTTTGGAACTAAGGACTTAATCTTACTTTCTTTAAATCTCGGTATAAAACTACCAATACAGGTTTACGTCACCTCATTTTAAACACCATGACGATATGTGATACCATTTTCATATTGTAGATGAGTCATCCAATGACCATTAGAATAAGGTCAGTAATACTAATGACCTTGTCCGTGATCGTGTCAAATTACTAAGAAAAGTAAACGAACAGCGTTGGCGTAGACTCAGGGGTCAATTTGACCCCATCTTGCCGTTAATATCCACAGTGCATGCAACCAACAAAAGCATTTTACTTTTATGAATTTTTCTATCATTTAAATATAATTAACCTTTCATTTCATCTTTGCGCCTTATTTGTTGTGTGCATCTCTAGTAAGTAAGCATTACGTACTTTCGGTTTTGTATTTCTACGTGAAATTATAGGTTATTTATGAAATATTATATTTATAATATTCCCATGACCATGCTAAATAGTTAATAATGTTTTGAATAATTGTGTAATTTTTGCATAAAAACAAAGTAAAAGTTAAAATGCACACATGAATTATTATAATTTTGCGATGTTAGATATTATAAAAAGTGAAACCATGCTGTTATAAATTCATTGTTATTTTTTTTAATTGTTTGGTTTATTCCATAAAATACAATAAATTGTTTTATTTTGAGTTATATAAATATATTAAGTAATATTCAGAGCTTTGAACAATACCCAAGACCGGGTTTGTTCTTATCTCGAAAGTCATGACGAGGCCAAGACAAGACTGATAAAATCGAGACCGAGACAAGACTAATCTAGAAAATCAAGACCAAGATAAGACTATCCAAGTCCCGTCTAGGCATCGTTGTATCTGAAGCTCTAACCTCTAATTATATCTTAAATATATATTTTTACAATCTTATAATGAAAGTATAGTGATTCAGAAAATATAAATTGTTAGATTTTAATTTGGATATAGTTGTATCGAGGTGCTCTGAGGAAGAAGAGCTACATTAAATTATTTTTGTCTATTTGCAACATCAAAGAATTGCCACTAATCCGGACGACGAAACATCGATATGAAAAGTATCGATTTATAGATTTGTGCTGCATTGACTGTTGAGTTCATGATTTATCTCTCTTTCACTTATAATGAAAAATAAAACAGATTATAATCTGAGCAAGAAATGAATAAACCTAATATAATATTTCAAACAAGTAAAACTTTTGATATAATCTATGAAATATGTCTATTAAATACGGACTTACATTTTCAATAAAGGCTAATCAATATTTATTGCTAAAAGCATTAAGTTTTACAACTGAAATCAAAGATAATAAAAGAAATAGTTAATTAATAGATAAGGTAAGAATGCAGTTTCTACAATTGTCATAGCAATAATATAGTTTCGATAATATAGGCCCGAGTTATAGATAAAATTCTTCACCCTATTAAAAATTATATTCACAATGTAAATATAATTACTAATGATGTACTTTATGGAAACCCTTTTAAGTAACTAATCATGTACAGTGCCCTAAATGACACGCCACTGTTTTTTTTTCTTCAATTAGCTAGTAAAGTCGCGGAAGAACGTTAAGCTCGTTATTATCACGAAAAGCAATGTCAAATGCGAACGACCCACGGGGTCAATCATCTTTTGCAGCAAAATGTCTTCAGTTCTTCCGTCTTGTATATCATATCCGGGACATCAGTTTATATTAAACTTATAGCGGAACTAACGTCTTTCAATTAGGCGGCTTTTTATTTTGAATCTGAACCAACCATTCAATTCGATTCATAAAAAGATAACTGCATTATTTCAATTATGGATTTTATTACCAATATTAACCGTTACAAATTCAATTGCCTAATCTAATGTTAACATTTCAATAGCGATTCTTGACACAAATTATGCTATAATATATAATATTTCTAAATATATTTTATTACCTTATAAAAACGCATATTAATCAAAAATAAATATACTTTATTGTTGTCTCATTTTGGTGGGAAATTTTGTGACGCTATTTGTAATTTTTCATTCGAGCATTAACATAAGTTTTTATAAATGAGTGCCATATTTTTACTATTAAAAATTGCCAGTAAAAAAAATAACATCTGCTTTTTAAATAATGCATATTTACATATAAACCGGGTGTCTACTTTTCTAACTGAACAACACAGCCAATTTCCAGTAAAATCATGAGTTCGAAATGTTTCATGTTGGATAATAATAATCGAATTCTTTTATTAAACAATGGAATTAATTAAGATAACAGTTATGATTATGTTAATTGAATAAAAAGTACAATTTAAATATCGAAAAAAATATGTATAACAGTAAAACTTCACCTACAGAATATTTCTACCTGTGGTGACTTTAAAATGATGTCATTTTTTCACCTTACACGATGAATAGCTAATGATTCTTGTTGCAGTCAATTTATTATCCTTCATTAAACATTCATTCGGCGTAAAATTGTATTCTTACTCACTCAAATTGTATAAACATATTAGATATCCATAAAAAAAATCTAGAATCAAAATCATGTGGTTATCAGCTTTTACTAATTTAAACGCACATTCTAATTCCTAGTTCAATAATCTTAAGAAATAGAACTATCGCAAGATCGGAAATCCGATTCTAAAATTCCTATTGAGTTGTCAATAGTTAATTGCAAGTTTCACTTAGTTGTTCGACTTAATTATAAGTGTTACTTAAACCGTATGGAATTAATTATTGTTATTAAATCAATGCTTGTTTGTTTTATTATGATTTCAAAATATTGTTGTGTTTATATGGTAAAAAAAAAGTGAAACTTATATTTGCATTTTTTATGTAATAATAATTAATTAGCAGATTTTGTTTGTTGATTATATTTATTATGTAGATTGATGTTTTGATTATTAATGCCCTAGAGTTTAATTCTTTTTTTTTACAAGATTAATCACGATAAATACTGTTAAACTGTCAAAAAAATGTTTGACTCAACAATATTGTAGTAATAACATATTAAACTACGATTAAGTATACATTTATTTTCTGATTTTACGTTATATGGATTATAAGAATTAACAAAAAACGGTCATACAATTGCGGTTTTGTAAAATACGCATTTAAAAATTATATACATATCGTAATAATTAAATATTTTGAATTCCAAGAAAATTTATTTCATTTTAATATCAATATTTATAGTATAAAGGAAAATATTTCTTTTGAATAACGAGCGATTGTGATAAGAATTTTTATCTAAAGTTTATTTAGAAAATATATCGATAATATTTCTTACAATATTTCGTATACAACACTGAAATCTGTCACGTACATTCGGTTTAATAATATTCTAGTTTTAAATACATCATTGAACTAATAAAAATATAATTTAAAATACAAAAATAACTAAAATATAACAACTAAAGATATATAACTATTTTTGCAATTACAAAAATGTAAATTTTCTATTTGGTTTCAAAAAAATTATATTTTAAAATCATTAAATCTCTAATTTTACTTCTGGGATTCGCGTTGAGCGATGATTTTGAGAATCATTTATCGATATATTTATTTAAAAATCGAGTCATTGAGTTGTTCAATATTAATCGATTCGTTCATATAATTGTTAATATTTATCGAATATGGATCGATACTAGAACAATTCGAGTAATAGTAACGACTGCAAAGAACATTGAGCAGAAAATAAGTTAGGGCAGCTAACCAGAGCGGTCCCAAGGAAAGAAGATACGGAACTTATTTAAAATTAAAAATATATTTATAAATAGAAAAATATATAATTATGTTATATATTTCTTAATATTTAAAGAAAATTGAGATATTAATCATAAAATTAAATGCACTTACGATTACAAAATAATAATACTAAATAATCCTTAATGTCCTTAGATAGAAAACGGCTACTTTACACAAACAACCATAGTTTTTATTGTTGTATTAACAATATTATCGTTTTATGACAACAATCGCACTAATTGTTAAACAGGTGTATATTATAACGTGAAGATAATATATGATGACCACCCGGCACCCGTATATTATAGAAACTGTTTTGTGTGGCTTTGGCTATTGGCTTGCCTCACGAGCCATGTGGGATGGCTTACCAAAAGGAAAGTTAAGACTCTTGTACACACTACCAGTGATACCAAAAATGTTAGATAAGACGCTATGCGTTTGTCGGTGCGCGCCGAAAAGTATTTTTTTAGTAAGGCAGTTTTAGCTTTTAAAATATTCGATATAATTGACCCAAAAATATGCATTGAGCATGAAACTAAAATACAAATTATACAAATGTCTTTTTTTTAACAAAGCATTTTGATTACTCATACATATTTCAATTACCAATCAAAATGCTTCGTACACAAAACACAGCGATCAGTATCCGGTTTTATATTCACAAAATAATTCTGATCCATTACCGAAAATGCAATTTTCATTACTTTCGTATTTCTTTTAATATTCCTTAGTTTGTAAATCACTGGATTCAAACGTAAAAATATGGTTCATGTCTTCTACACCTTCGTTTTCTGTTCGTAAAACTAAAAAGTGTGCAATTTCTTATTACCAACACATCTATTTGTATCTTAAATAGTAAATAAACCTTAAAATATACAATACTTATTTGCTATTTTATTAAAATTTAGGTAATTGTGAATTTATATAAATATGTTTTATGTTTTTTTACTTATATATTTCTTATATAAAAATATCCGGTATGGTCTAGTGGCTAGGATAGCTGGCTTTCACCCAGCAGGCTCGGGTTCGATTCCCGGTACCGGAAATATTTTAATTTTTTTTGTTTCTATAGTAATTATTTTGTCTTTAGTCTATTTTAAGTACTATTCTGAACATTTTGATAAAGTATATTAAATTATACATTCAAGTATTATAATTTATATATTCTTGTGTCCGTATTGATTATTTCAGTAAATAATAATGGTAATTTCATAGATAGAAGCGGAAAGAAGTAGTCTTGTTACAAAATTTAGGGCTAAATAATAAATAAACCTATATTTGATGACCGTTGTCACGATTATGTCGCTAAGGTTTGCTTAAAATATTGTAATCTAATTTATTTTTACAAATTGTATACATATTTGTATAAACTATATAAAAGAAAGTCGAGTGCAGGCCACTTTTTTTATAATTGACGCATAAAAAGAATATAGAAAAACTCTATACTGTTTTCTATCTAGAACTTTCCGCTAGTAAAAATCTATATTTTAATTAGAAATAATTGTTAATACATTCGAAAAATGAATCACTTATATTGCGAAAATATTCAACAGTTCGTAGAATTGTTAGGAAAATCGAATCGAAAAAATACTCCACACATAATTTCTAGATATTGTCACATTATTCCACTACAAACAAATCGAAAGTGCGCGTTAGGGGGGTGGGCACCCTCGCCGGACGGTGCATTAGCGTACGTCATTTGGGGGTATGCGCGCCAGTTTGGTCAGTTAGTTTGCGTCAGGTTGCCTCGATACGAACACTTATATTCAACCCTTTCATACAAAACAGTGCATCAAACATAAATATACAAGAGTTACGACAAATCGTACAAATAACACAACATGATTACGTACAGAAAATATGTATTCACATTTCGAAATCAGCGTTGATTCATTAGTGAAGTGTTTCAAATATTTATGATATATTTGTTTTAAAATTACATCATTTATTTTATGTTTACTACATTGTAATTCATCGGAATTTCATTATTGTACAAAAATGTTTCAATTTGCCCATCACCAGGATTTGAATTTTACAATATTTATTACAATTGTAGTACTTTTATTATAAATGTAGTATTCTTATTACAATCGTAGTATTCTCAATACAAAATCTTTAAAATACAATTTAAAACAATGTTAACACCATAAACAAATTGTATATAAACAAAAAAGTGCATTTCTATTATGATGGTCATGCTTCCGAATAGCCCATACAGAACTCCGACAATTTCGCGCGGAAATAGTCCTGGCAGAACCAAAGGACAAGCTGGAAAGCCAAGTCCAACCAGGAGCACTAATACTGCAGGGAGTCGTCCTAGTCCTAATAGAACGCGCAATCCTGGATCAAGTCCTCAGAGAAATGGTTATAGTCCTGGACGGAGCCAAAAGAGAATTAGTCCTCCTCCGCCGAGGAGTCAATCCGAGAGGAATTTAAGGAGCAGAGGCCAGAGCCCTGGATCACGGAGATTACGATCAGGCGGTAGCGAGTAAGTATCAGTTTTCATGTTTTTTTTTTAATTATCTCCCAATGAGTAAGATCATTCTTTATGAATAGACGCATCGAATGATATTTTTTAGTTTCTTGTATGTATGTATATAAGGAGGTATTGTATACAAATTAAAATTTAATAAGAGGTTTTAACGGAAATACACGTTTTGACATCCCTGAATTGTTTCTGCCTATTTTGATGTCTGTGTGTGTGTCTGTCTTTTTGTGCCCCTGTATAGCAAAAACTGTTGCTACAAAAATTATAAAACTTTAAACTAATGACTTGAAGTTCAATTTGGGTCGCGCTTTGATAAAGCTAAGAAGTAAGAATGGTTTCTTTAGGGTGTCAAGGTTTCTATAACCTTGAAAACGTTCGCCAGTGCAATGTTCCTAGTTCAAATCCCGGTAATGGCAAAATGTTCATATAAATTTTGAATTTGTAAAAGCCTTTTTCCAATTAAGTATGTTTTAATAATATTAACTGCACGGAACTGTACAATTGTTTACAATACTTTCACATTATAGAATATTACTTTAATTATAATTTCTATGAAAAGTATATTTAATTTTCTATACTATAACAATTTTTATTGATTGCATGAAATAAATACTTCCCGGTTTCAAGATAGATATCGTCTACTGTTTGTGCAATATACATTATAAGTATTTTATTCGTTTACAGCGACTATTATTTAAATCTAATTGCATCAATTTACTAGTTTTTCGAATGCTTATTGACTAAGTGATTAGTGATATAAGAAAACACCACCTGGTGCCAAATTTACTCTTCGGTTTTTATATTCACCATTTTGTAAATCATTTATTTTGTAAACAATATTCTATACATTATTTCTTATAATTAAAAAATTACTCATCCTCTACATGCTCAGGTAAACTTGAATAATTATATTTGTATTTATATTTTTTACTAAAAATAACATAAAACATCTATTTATAATAACTTGGCAATCAATTTTATCACAATAGATATAATCATATAAGTATTATTTGAAAATAAAAATTGAATGTCAGAAAAAGTCGATTTTTCATAAAACCCCACACAATTTTATTTTGTTTTGTACTTTTATCTATAATTACCACATTAAATTCATAATGTCTTCTTCATAATTATCTAGATCTAGAATAATATAACACTGTAAATAAACATTTAGATATATTATCATGATAATGTTCAAAAACAGTTAGCTTGGGTAAGTTTTGTCTTATTTAGGAATATTCTTGGTTTTTATATTATTGATTAAAACATATAAACAGTAAGCGAAGGTGTAAGGTATTTATGATGAATTACATTCATCAAATGAAAATGCAAATACAGAAAATACAAACACTAGAAAGTACGTCACTAAATCGTCGCGAATTTAATTCATAAAAACGCAAAAACAAGAATATGCATTCATTTATCACCAAAAAACGCGAATCTGGAATTAAAAATTACTCGCCAGTAGACCAGAGTATTTTGAAAATGTAATTTCCTTATATACATTCGTATAAGAAAGTAAATGGTGTGATTATTTGCTGTCCAGTAACATTTTTGTGTTAATAATTAATTCATAAAATATAAGCGATTGAAAATGCAATGATTACTTTTAAATTAAAAAACGATCGTCAATGTTGAATCTTTTTAATCTTGCAGTTAACCTTTGCTTGAATTGTCATATTGTGTCACAGTGTCGACTGTCCATTTGACCTGATTTTATTGAATGTCGTGTTTAGTTTTTTTTTTTATATTATATAGAATCAATTGTAATAACAAGACACGTAATAGTTATCAGGGAAAGAATCTAGAATTTAAAATGCTAGTGGACATCAATGTATACTTCAAATACCACACAATCGTCCCCTTAACACTATAACTCGAATTTTGAGTTATTTATTTATACCTATTCAGTTTCTTACGGTCTTTTTAATACTATACGTGCCACTTTATATCTAAACTCCAGAAATCCAGTAGAAACAAATAAAATGGTATTTCATACAAACAAAGATACAATTATTATTTAATTTTTCAGTAAATCAAGCTCGAAAAAACATAGGTTACAAAATAAATATCAGTCGATGCATAATTACATAAACAATGTCCGTTTTTTAATACACAATTTCGGAAGGTTCTACCGCAGACCCAGAATACTTGTGGTTCACAGTTTACTTGTAGAGTTAGCAAGTAATATCTGGCAACTATTTCGACATTTATGAGTGGCACATTGCTGACTACCGGGTTCAAACATGTTCGTCAACCCTTATCTTGGTTTTAATTATTATAATTAGACCTACACGTTTAGTGTCCAAAGATAATAGATATTAATAGCGAATATATATATTTTTAATTAAGTGTAGCATGAAATATTGCAATTTATTTTAACCGAATGATCTGATACTGTTATATTTGCCCGTGTTCTTATTATATTACTTATTTTTAGAATTAATGGTTATAAGATAAAGTAAATAAACAAATATATTGTATCATCTACACTACACACTAATCAGTACGTGTAAAATGCATTAGGCATAATTTTGTTTAAACATCAAGGTGATCAACACGTATCTAGTTGTAAAAAACAATAAAAATACAATCGATAGTCTAATCTTACATACAAAATTTTAAATATAGTCATGTATGAACCTGATCTGCGTGACGTCAGCTATAATCTCGATTGAAAATCTATGTTAATTCCCATATAAATGGGCAAGCTTTGCTACCTATTGTAAGAACTATTAGTTATACGAAACTAGAACTTATCAACTTTCAAACACGCTGATAAAATGAAATCATTTTCTTCAATAGTCACAATTGTTTAGGCCTTCGAATTAATAGATCTTTTAACCCAAAAATTAAAAAAGTACGCCCCCGGGTGGGCTCGAACCACCAACCTTTCGGTTAACAGCCGAACGCGCTAGCCATTGCGCCACGGAGGCTTGTATCTGTGTAATAACCTAAAAAATTCCAGAGCTCACTTCAAGTTTTAATTTTAAAATATATAACAATTATATATAAATTACACAAGAGCAATATAATTAGTTTTAAACAAATTACGGTTATAGTTAAATTTCAAAACGTTTCAAATTTTCCGCCCACGATTCACTCTTAAATTTCAAAAATAGACGGGACTTTTACGAAACGTATTGCCCACCGACAACTTCCTGTTCGGTAATATACCGATTTTATTCGAATGAAGTATAATTGAACTGTTATTCTAATGTCATTGCACGCCGAAATAATATATCAAAGTTTGGCATTAAATATGTACACGATTATAATTATGTTATAAAGGATTTATTAGAGTTCGGTATCATTTTTTCCGAGTCTAGCGACGTTTACTGACGTATTTCCAGGGAGAATTTCCCATGTTGAATTATTAATTTTGCCAAAGTGGTCCCTCTTGGGAATATTTGATGACAAAATTGTTTGAGATGGTTTTGATACCTGTCACTCCATTGTCACACGTGGGGTAAGAACAACTATTTACTCAGTTGTATGTATTAACATAAAGAAATAATATTAATGTAATTCAGTTTGGTTATTATTGTTGAAAACGTAGAAAGCAATCAACTAATTCAGTGTACCAAATGTTTGATATTAAGTAAGTATTTTTCTATATATTCAGGATATACAACAATATGCATATATTTAATTAAAATATTGATTTAGTTTATTAATAAAGTGTTTTGCTTTCGTGTTATTTGAATTTACGTACGAGCAATCAAAGTAACTATTTTAGTTCGCTGTACGAAGTACCGAAGAAGCTAAAGCAATCAATCGTGTATCTGTAGCATTCTTAGATCAAAAATCCAAAAATATATATAATTGGATGTTAGTCGCTCGCCCGTAAGGCCAAATACACTCGACACTGGAAATAATATTTAGGGTGTGATTTTAATCTAAGATTATCTTTGCGCAAACTTTTCATAATTTTAGTTCACGAAATCAGATACCATATTTGTTTTAGAACAAACTTCTGTTTCAATTCATTGAAAACTTTCCACTTATGTTGTATCTCTTTTTAAAATAATAAAATATGTATACCAAGTGTAGAAGTTACAACTGATATATCGGAACATTTTGACCCAGTTTAATCTAATAATAAATTGAAATTGATCATATTTCTATATTGGTTGTCAGGTTGCGAATATTTTATTTTAAATGTGAAAATATATACTAATCAATTTCCTTTTGCGATACATGTATCTATGGCTAGGTGAATAACCTTGCAAAATGCAGACATTATTAATCAAACATGGTTGAAAAGGTGTCAATTTGTGAAATGAAAATCCTTATAAATCTAATAACTATTTGTCCTCGAAATGTTAAGCTCAACATTAATATACATTTAAATTGGAATACAGACAGAAATCTACTTACTCATGAATTTGTAGAGCCGAGCAAATAAATATTTTAAAACTCCTAGTTATTTTGGTCACAAAACTCTTTACCACACAGTATTTTGAAAAGCTAAATATGTAATTCGACAACTGTTTTAATTCCACTCAACCAATCCAGACTTTTTCACACTCGTAAATTAATTATTTAGCTAACCAGTTTAATTATTTTATTATTTATACGTATTCTCCTTTAGTTTTCGGCATACTTCTATATAAATTAATCTATATTTAACATTATTTCGCTTAAATTATATTACACAACTTAACCACACGCGTTTTTAATACAAAAAGCATGACAAGTATACAAATTAATTTGGAGTTACCATTACTGTGCATTAGAGTTTAAACAGCTAAACCAAAATGGCGACCATAGCACAGCTGATTCTGGTGTAGTGGAAGGTTATGGTATTTATTACAAATTATTATAGATATGGCAGTATAGACCGATTAGATGATACCGGAAATGTACGAAGAATTATTTCAAGTCACCAATCCGCAGAAGACAACATAAATGTAGTAATAAGGTATATTGAACATTTATATTTATGTAATAACCACTATAATACAAGATTTTACCATTTATTTGTGTATTTATAATAATTAAATCATTTGTAGGGTACGACCGCTGAATAGTCGAGAACGAAAAAATCACAACAACACAGTTTGTACATTTCCTGGAAATGGACAAATTTTGGTAATTTTCCATCGAAAACATTTTTCTAATTTTATATACTAACAATCTCTTTAGTGTGATGGGATACCCGGAGGACCTAGCGGCGGCCAAAAACCGAAACTATTCTCGTTTAACGTTGTTTTTGAGCCGGCGGCGACGCAAGAAGATGTTTTAGAATATTCTGGTATAAAGCGACTTATAGAAATGGCAGTTGAAGGTTTTAGCACTACTGCGTTTTGCTATGGCCAAACAGGAAGTGGGAAAACGCATACCCTAACTGGTCCACCAGGCCTAGTAAGATTTTACGAATAAAATAAATAGTTTTCAATATTTTAAATGATTACATTTTAGATTGATAAGAAATCTGGCCGACCTGATGATCATGGATTAGTGATTCGATCGTTTAATTACCTGTTTAGTTTGTTACAAGATCAACCAGGGATTAATTATGTATTAAAAGCTAGTTTTTTGGAAATTTATAACGAAAAGGTTAGTAACTTTTGAGATCTTGTTTATTTAGCAGATTTGTAGTAAAAGAAGCATCGGTGGTTCAGTGGTAGAATGCTCGCCTGCCACGCGGGCGGCCCGGGTTCGATTCCCGGCCGATGCAGTCTATTTTTAATTCTGTTCAAAATATCATAACAAATTTAAATTATCCGTACTGTCCTGCTGCATTATTTTACTAGAAAATAATGTCAAGTCCGATAAATTCATCGTTCTAATTTTTTAGGTGATAGATTTGCTTAATCCGGGATCCGCCAGGAAGCCGCTCCAAGTGCGGTGGGGTAAAAAAGCTCGAGGTTTCTTCGTCGAGAATCTCTTCACCGTCGACTGTGAAGAGTTAGATGACTTGACAGCAGTGTTAGAAGAAGGCATGCGAAATCGGTCGGTGGGTAGTCACAGCATGAACGACTACTCAAGCCGATCACACACAATCCTCACAGTGCACATCCATTCGGATCAAGCAGCAGAAAATGGTGTCTTCCTCTCAAAAGAAGGCAAGATTAATTTTGTGGACTTGGCCGGCAGCGAAATGACCAAAAAGACACACAGCGAAGGCAAAACGTTGGAAGAAGCGAATAATATCAACAAAAGTTTAATGGTGCTAGGTGAGTTTAGGTATTTTGTGATTTTTTTTTGCAAAATTGCAATTTTGCTGTAAATATAAGCCTCCGTGGCGCAATTGGCTAGCGCGTTCGGCTGTTAACCGAAAGGTTGGTGGTTCGAGCCCACTCGGGGGCGACGCTTTTTAATTCTGAAAAATTTAGTCTCGAATTTAGTAGACTTGAAGGATTTGTTAAGAATTAGGGATTCAAAGAATGCATCAATTGGAATATGGAAAATTATTAAAAATTGTTTAAAGGATTTTAGACTGTAATTCAAATAGAAACGATTAAGCATAAAGACAACCATGGTAAAATATGTCGTGCATATTTCGTATTATCCTTAAGGTCGGTGACCTTTTTTCAGTCTGCACGAAAACAAGAATTAAATATTCGCACTTTTATCTAGATTAGCTTTAGAGTTTTGCCGTATATTGACTATACGATCCGATGGCGAGTTGAATGAGGTCGTGAATTTTTTATATCATTCCTCCGTGTACTCAGACATTTATTGTGGTGATATGGGCGTGTTAACCTTTTCACAATAACACACTTGAGCACTTGACTTGTGAAACGCATATTCGTTTCTTTATCTATTCCATACAATAAGTTTTCCAATCAACAAAGAGGATTTACATTGTTTAATAATTAATTGTCCGATTGTCTGTTCTTGTACACAGCAGGCTTAATCATTATTTTATTTTTTAAACTTCGTTAGTATCACGACATTTATAATTCATTAAAGTTTTCATTGCTTGGATTGGAGTATACAGCATTTTTATGAAATATTTTTATTTTTTGTGCTGTTATTTATAATACTTTTGCGATACCCAACCCGAAACAAAATGTGGATGTTTAGTAAATTGTATCTCTAAAAATTGTAATCCCTGAGGAATATTTCAATTTCTTCGCGATGTTACAATAAAGCAGAAAGCTTTCATTTTCATGAACGCTTTCTATCACATATGCACGACATAATTTTATGTTTGTAAAGTCCATTAAATTAAAATCATCTAAGAAACTTACTACATTCGAATTAGTAAAACGGCATGAATATTAATTTTTAAGTCCATTTAGTTAAAGGCACCTTTAAGGAAATTTATGAAACAACCCGACTACTTCCAAT
The DNA here is from genome assembly GCA_933228885.1 of Leistus spinibarbis. Lineage (NCBI taxonomy): Eukaryota > Metazoa > Arthropoda > Insecta > Coleoptera > Carabidae > Leistus > Leistus spinibarbis. The sequence continues at coordinate 12,005,962 of OW121795.1, forward strand.
TAGTATTAATTTATTTCTTATTTCTAACTTTCTTGATAGGCTACTGCATTGCTTCCTTGAGCGATAACAAGAAGAAAAGCGGCCACATTCCGTACAGAGACTCAAAACTAACGAAATTATTAGCCGATTCGTTGGCCGGTAACGGTGTTACCCTAATGGTGAATATTTTATAGGCTCGTTTCGGCCATTTGACAGTGATCATAATTGAATTTCTTAAATAGATCGCCTGTATATCTCCTGCTCGAAATAACCTGAGTGAAACCATTAATACGCTTCGGTACGCGGCCAGGGCGAAGAAAATACGCACCAAACCTATTGTTGTTATGGTAAGGTATATTTATTGTTGTTATCAAATATAATATATACACCAGAGTTGTGCAAAATACTTCGTAAAGTAAGTAGTTTCTAATTTTTATATTAGTATTTCAAATTTCTATTAGTTATTGACAATTTTGTGAACATAATACCGATAATTAACAATTTTTTCATGCTCAATTTCTATTATAATGGCTATAAATCTTAAACGATTAGAGTTAGCATATTTTTCACACTTGAAAATCGGATTAGAAAACCTTTTGCAGTATTGAATTGTCAATTAGTAAACAATTAATAGAACATCTATTGCGCATACATATACATATATATGTAAGTACATATAGGTACATATGTACATACATAAGAATAAATTAGCCATAGAAAAGCTGATTATCTAAGATTTTTGGTGTTAGGATCCTCGTGAAGCCCTAATCTTGAGCCTAAAACGGGAAGTGGGATCACTGCAATCTGAGAATGAGCGTCTGCGCTCTGTGCTTCATATCGAGGACGGAGAGTCCCAGTCACCGATCAACAGTGGCGAGGTGTCTAAAGGTATGTTGACTATTTTTATCTCGCAGAAACTTTCACTAGGAAACGCTATCGGCACCGGCGATTTAACTTATCTGGCAAGCTACCACAGCCTCTGTGGCCCAATGGATAAGGCATCGGCCTCCTAAGCCGAGGATTGTGGGTTCGAGTCCCACCAGAGGTACAAATTACTATTTTCTCGCCAGTAGAATACACGTGAAATTTACATAAATTATTCGAAATAGAATTGCTGCAAGGTTATATTGTAAACAACACACGATCTTGAAAAATTACATAATCAAATGTTTTTATATGTTTAATTGGTTTTTTTAATAATCTAAACAACTATTTTCTTATACTTGTTAAATATAAAACGTTCCTATTTCTGTAAATATGAATATGATCTATAGTGGGATATATCACCTTTGTGATCAAATACGTATTCCATATTTTATTATTAAAACTGCAAAATGTAATAGAGCTTTAAGAAACATATGTACATTTCCATATTTTTCTCAAAAATAGAGAGAAGAAAAATAGTCACCCCACCCCAAGTAGACTTAGAACAACTAGCCGAGCTTGAAGGTCCCCAATTAGCTGAATTAGTTCGTCTGTACATGCAAGAAAATGAAGCACTTCGTAAAGAAAACTCTGAATTGTTCTCAACACGAGAAATTGTCGTAAGGGATCAAGAATTAGTGTGCAGAGAAAATGAACGATTGCTCAAAAAACTAGAAGATGTCAACTCGTAAGTACTGCGATTCACCCGGCCGCCATTTTGTGTGTGTGTAAAGTCCACCATTTTGTATTAAGGGTATGTTGTCGATCGCCGATTATTCCCGCGCGACCGACATTCTCAGCGGAAATGCTTAATCAGTCGATGAACAGCGAAAGCTCTACAAATATTTGGACCAACCCGATGAATATTTCATCAGCAACGGTAAGTGAAAAAAAAACTATTCTTTGTTGTAGATATTAATTATTGTGGTTATATGGTTAGCTTGGAAATAGTCGCATTTCTTATGATCAAGTCGATCATATTCCAGAGTCAATCCAGAAAGAATTGGACAAAAGAATGATAGGCAATAGGTAAATATATAGATATTGAAAACTCATTATTCAAAATAACCGGGTAAATTGTTAATTATTGAACGTATCGCGTCATACGATATATTGATTCGGAAATGAAATGAAATTATTGCATTGTGAATATTACAACGGATGAATTATGTAAGGTCTACGGACCCGTATAGACCGTCAAGTCACCGAAGGCACAACTCTTGGGACGGTCGAGGTGACCAGTTAGAACACGATAGTAATAGATATCTAAAAGGTGGTTCAGATTCGGCGGATAGTGTCACTTCGTTTTCGCGTCGCTCCCGAATGCAGGCATCCAACCATGCGTCTATGGAGTGAGTACAATTGCGTTTTATTTGTTGTTTTTTTTTTGGATTTCTTTTATTTATTTGTGTGACTGGTGTAGGTCGCCCTCATTGGGATATGGCATCATGTAATGTATGTTTCTTTTTGTTTTATTCACAAATTGCGTAGCAACACTAAATCATATTCAAATATCTGTGGCACTTATGGAAAAGGACATGTAGTACTAATTTGAAGAAAATTTAAAGCATACGATATTTTATTCTTATATAAAGAATGTAGCATCTTTTAACTACTGTTTCAAAATCAAAAGGTTTCATTTAAAAAAAAAAAAAAAACATGTAGCACTGGCATTAGCTTGCAAGCACCGTTTGATTTGTGGTGGTTCACAGGACGGAAAATAACCTTACAAATGCGGGCGCAGACCGCCGAACTGCTGCCGCTGCCTCGCCAAATCGGCGTTTTTCATTTGCTAACGTTGCTTCTGCCAGCACTGTTACTAACAGTAGCAGTCCCGTGCTACCTGACAGGAACGAGTTCAGTGGCCGTTGCACGAAAATGCTAAATCGAGACCAACGCGCCACTGGGACTGGTTCGTCATCTGTCAGCAGTGTTCTGTCGCTTAGCGAATCGCTGCTAAGTGGCCCGTTGTATGAATTCTCCCCAGCTGACGCTAAAGCCACGGCGACCAATCGCGCCGATACCTTCAATCTGCCCTCGCTTACGTCACATCAACGCCGAGCGCATCCAAATTCAATGAGACGAGATACGATGACGAGTTCGAACAAGCCCGATTATTTTGGCAGTATGGTGTCTCTGGATGACGATGATGATGATTTGGTGTTTTCTAATGTTGCGAGTAAAGCTAGTCATCCAAATAAATCTTGATTGCGAATTTGATTGGGTATTATTTTTAGAATATTTTTTACGGTCAATAACATGTTTCATTTTTTTGTGTGACGTTTTATTACGTTCACAATAAATATACATATATAACATTGTGCATTTTCCCTATAAATGAGGTGGTAGATAATCTTTTTCATATCAAATAGTCGATTTTGATTAATTTTTAAATACAGTATACTAAACAATATTAGATTAATTATTTAAACATCGATTTTAAATTTCGAGTATAATTTCACTACTGTTCAGTAGAATTAATCTCAAAAAAAAAAACAACTAAAAGAAAAATCACAAAGCAGTAATTTGTTTTGCAGTTTGTTGCAGCCATTTTATTTTTGACATATCAATAACAATCAAAGATGTGATTGTCATAGATAGACTCAAATATAAGTTTCTAAATACTAAAACCAGAAAAAACTATCCAACGTTTTCAAAAGTGCTGTTACATGTCCATATATGTGTATATATGAACATGACACTAATAACGATACTCAATTCGACTAGCTATGACTTTAATATAATTTCAAATGATTATTTGCATTTCTTAGTATTGAAAAAAAAATATATATATATTGAAGTTTGACTCTTTATTAATTCATGTTAATCTATAATCTTATCTTATAATTATTTATTGTCATATTTTTAAATTTTGTTCTATCCACATTTTCCTTGTAAAATTTGAAAACAAAAAATGTGTAGATTCTTCTAGGCGGCTAAATAGATTAGAAAACTATAAGATTTATAGAATATATTTTAGGGTTTCTAAGACACTATATAATAATGTTACATAGTACAAATTATTTAGGATGTAAATACTATTATGATTGTAGAATTAATATATATATATGAAAATTGTGCAATTAGTAGGCAATGTATTATTTTTCGTAAAATTTTCAGTTATTTTTATGTCAAAAATTGAAGTTTGTCAATAAACGAAATGTGTTATTATACCTATAAATGATTGGTTTTACTAGAGGCGATATGTTACTAAGGCAAGTACACCTAATTTTATTATAATCGTTAAAATATTTATCTAATTTAAAGTTGAATTGAATAAATATTTGATAAAAATGGATGCCCGCTTAAAAATGGATTTGTTATTGATTTTAATTAAATTATACATAGGTGATATGAACGATAATGTATATAATGGCGCATGGTCATTCGCATTTAGCGTCATTTTTCTTTTTCCCACTCAGATACAAATGAAATATAATTTAGTGCCTTAAATAACCGTTCTGCTAGGCAGACGTGTTTTCGTTTCATACGTTTTGTATTTAAACTAGACAATAATTTGTTTTTGTTGCGATCGAAACGTAGCAAGGTGAGCGCAAGCAATACTATAAAAATAAATGGTAAGTTTTGTTTAAAATTAATTAGTCATGTCATGTTGTCATGCAGTGACGTGCAATTCACTGAAAATATGTTTGAAATCAATCGCAAAATAAAAATCAAAATGTGCGGGCGCTTTATTATTATTATTATTAATTATATTTATTTATTATTATTTTTCACTGTTCTGGCTTATAATCTAGAAAAATTATTTAAATATCCCTCCGTAACCGATGACGAATTCAAATCGGAGAATCCAATGATATACCTTTGTTGATATTGATCCACTATATTACGTTTTGGATGGTGAACTATACCTGTACGTTATTTAATATAAATTACCTGTATTATTTATTGATTATATTTGAATAATTATTTGTGTAATTGTCATATGAGTATTTTATTGTGTTAAAATTTGAAATGGACTAGTGTTGGATCAGGTTAGTGTTGAGATTTATACACGCTCGTTTTCTTTGTGTGACATCTATGGTTGCGGGAGGTGATTCATGGAAGTCACATGCGTACGCACGTCTTGCGTCGATGGCACTGAGAAATAACATCGGAGATATGTCATTTTGTCTAAAATGCTCCGCCATGTTCTAAACAAGTAGATTTAGGAACAGTAGATTCTGATTCAAATTTCTACTCGAGATCATTGCCATCTATGATACATTGAGATTTGAAACAGAATAACGTTAAAAACAATAATAAATGACTGTTGCAATAATATATGGTTCCATAGTAATTTATTTGATATAATACTGTAATTATGGAAATACGATCATTAAAATTCACAAAGAATGAATGATGTATAAACGAGGCAGCATTTGTTTTCATTGTATGGTCCTGACTATTCGGAATATAGGTACAGGTGTCTCTACTTGTTAGACTAATGGCGGCAAGGTGAAAGAAAAGTCAGTGTAGCATTTGGTTCGAAGTGTCGCCTCTGTGTGTCTAGGTATTATGTATATGATGCGCAGGTGCGCAGTCGGCGTTTTGCTCACCACTGTTCGTGTTTCATAACTAACAAACTCAATTAAAACTAATTATTTCTGTTATTACACGCGCGATTTCTACCAAAAACGCAAAATCATAGCGTGTCTTTTTGTGTCCGATGTCTAGTGCTGAAATCTCAGAGCGTTCCAGTGAGCCCCCTTTCAAGAAGCGGAAGCTTGAATCGTCAGTGTTGCAGGTTTCCGAAATGGCGAACAATGGATCGACTTCGCACTCCGCTCAACCGCAAGACATCGACGAAGGCTTGTATTCGCGACAATTATACGTATTAGGGCACGATGCAATGCGCCGGATGGCATCTAGTGATGTGCTTATCTCGGGTTTGGGGGGCCTCGGTGTCGAGGTGGCGAAAAATGTCATCCTCGCCGGCGTCAAATCCGTCACTCTGCATGACGACGCTCTTTGCACCATTGACGATTTGTCTTCACAATTCTATGTCACTGAGTCTGATGTGGGAAAGAATCGCGCGGAAGTCTGCTGCCAGCAGTTGTCCGAGCTGAACACGTACGTGCCGACCCGCTCCTACACTGGTGAGTTAACAGAAGAATACCTGAAGAAATTCCGTGTCGTTGTCCTTACTTCAAGCACCCTTGTTGAACAATTACGCATTAACGAGCTAACGCACGCGAATGATATTGCATTCATTGTCGCGGATACACGGGGCTTATTCGCTCAAGTGTTTTGTGATTTTGGTGAGTCTTTCACCGTCGTCGACACCAATGGTGAACAGTGTGCGTCGGCAATGATTGCCAGCATTACCAAGGATGCCGAAGGCTTGGTCACATGCGTAGACGACACCCGCCACGGTTTGGAAGACGGAGACTACGTCACCTTCTCTGAAGTCACCGGCATGGTCGAACTAAACGGGTGCAAACCGATGAAAGTTAAGGTTTTAGGACCTTACACCTTCAACATCGGCGATACATCCGAATTTACCGAATACATCCGCGGAGGCATCGCCATTCAAGTTAAAATGCCGAAAGTGATCTCGTTTAAAGCCCAAAAAGAAGCGATGAAATATCCTGAATTTATAACAACAGATTTCGGCAAATTTGATTATCCCCCACAACTGCACTTGGCCTTCATAACGCTCCATAAATTTGTGGAGAAAAGTGGAAAGCTTCCCAGACCGTGGAACAAAGAAGATGCGGATGAGTTCGTTGTGCTAGCAAAATCTCAATCGGTCGACGGTGGAAATGATACAGAAGTTAATAACCAATTATTGGAAATATTCGCGAAAGTGTCATCCGGTTCGTTATGTCCGATGAACGCGATAATTGGGGGAGTTGTCGCCCAAGAAGTAATGAAGGCCAGCTCGGGAAAGTTCCATCCGATTTTCCAGTGGTTGTACTTCGATGCCATTGAATGTTTGCCCGACTGGGGAGCGGATATCAAGGAAGAAGATTGCGTGCCGAATGGAAGTCGTTACGATGGGCAAACTGCTGTTTTTGGACGTGCATTCCAAGAAAAATTGGGTAACGAATTCACTTTAGAAATTTTAATAATACTACATAATTATAAGTTGTGTCGTGAAGAAATCGATGTAATAGGGGACCTTGACATTTATTTGTTTTTATATCAATTTTTTTTTTAATTTGCCTGAATGGGACTAGATTGCATTCTTTAATATGTAAATTATAATAATGCAACTGCAGTTAGTTTAAAATTACCGATGCATATTGGTTTTAAAATACTTATGAATCACTTGTCAATATGGTTTATTTTTAATTGTGATTTTTATATGTCTTTGTTTATTTCGAGGTTTGAGCTATTTGAGATTACATGTGGCTTCTATTTATTTCGTTTCTATCCCTGATATAAACACCCTAGCTTTAAATTTGAACCAGCTTTGCATATTAGTTAGCAGACTAGGACTTATCGGGGAAAAATAGGATTACGCGCAAGCGTATTTTTAACTGTTACCAACTTCATGTAGGTAACACTTCAGCTATTTTTACCTTAAATTACTTGCAAAATATTCGGCATCTTGTGCCCATCCACTGAGATCGACAACGAAGAAATAAGCTTGAAATTAAAGCTACGGCTTCTAACATCGAGATAAATTTAGTGTTACCGCATGATGAATTGGCAATTATTTAAAAAAATAAATGTTCAAGTATCTAAGTAATTTTGTTTCCTATAAAGGCGCGTTGAAGTACTTCGTCGTGGGCGCCGGTGCTATTGGCTGCGAACTCCTTAAAAACTTCGCCATGATGGGTGTAGCAGCTGGCACAGGCAAAGTGACCGTAACCGACATGGACCTTATTGAAAAGTCCAATTTGAACAGACAGTTCTTGTTCAGACCCAGCGATGTCCAACGACCCAAAGCTGGATGTGCTGCAAAAGCTATCAAACGTATGAATCCGAACATTAACGTCCTTTCGCACGAGAACCGCGTTGGACCTGACTCCGAGAAAGTGTACGACGACGCGTTCTTTGAACAACTGGACGGCGTTGCGAATGCTTTAGATAATGTCGACGCGCGAATATACATGGATCGTCGTTGTGTTTACTACCGAAAACCGTTGCTAGAGTCTGGGACACTTGGCACTAAAGGTAACACTCAGGTAAGTCAATATCGTTATAGTAACATTTTCATTAAAATGGGTTTTGTGTTTATATATCCTAAACAAACTGTTAAGAAATACCAATACTCCACTGTAATACCGTGAAATTATACAATTTACGTTTTTCAAAATATATTTCAATATTTATGTGCAACAACCTTTGCAAACACATTCTCAGTCGATCGAGAAACAAAAAGCCCTTTTTATATTCCACAAGAAAACTACATATATATATTTTACTTATTGTGTATTAATTTCTTTGTAAGGTTGTCGTACCTTTCCTTACTGAATCCTACAGCTCATCCCAAGATCCCCCAGAAAAAAGTATCCCAATTTGTACCCTAAAAAACTTCCCCAACGCCATCGAACATACTCTACAATGGGCCCGTGACAACTTCGAAGGCCTGTTCAAGCAAGCCGCAGAAAACGCAGCCCAATATCTATCAGATCCTCTATTCATCGACCGTACCCTTAAATTACCCGGCGTGCAACCCGTAGAGGTTCTGGAATCTGTGAAAATTGCTCTGATCGACGAAAGACCTGCCAACTTCCAGGATTGCGTCCTGTGGGCTCGACATCACTTCCAGGAACAGTATTCGAACCAAATTCGGCAGTTGTTGTTCAATTTTCCGCCGGATCAGCTCACTTCGAGCGGGCAGCCGTTTTGGTCGGGCCCTAAACGGTGTCCGGCACCGATTACGTTCAGTGTTGATGAACCATTGCATTTGGATTACATTTTAGCGGCGGCGAATTTGAAGGCTCATGTCTATGGCATTACGCAAAATCGCGACCGGAAGGAGGTAGCGGACATCGTACAGAAAATTGTGGTAAGTTACGATGTTAGAAGAAGAAGTATTTGTCATTGAATTATTTTGAAACACAGGTTTTTCAATTTCCAAGTTTTATAGGTTCCTAGATTTCTATGCACATGTATTCGCCATTACTGTTTTTGATCTGTCCGCTGTGTTTAATTATTATCATTTTACTTTTCTTTAGACGTTTCAATACGTTTTATTATTAATGTGATATATACTAATAAAAATAGTACAAAATAATGCCCAACTGCTATAATTCTAATAATTTGAAATACAAAATCGCGATTTAAAATTATTTCTGCATATCTTAGATCCCCGATTTTATCCCGAAATCCGGTGTCAAGATCGCGGTAACGGACTCCCAAATGCAAGTGAACAACGGTGGTAACCTAGACCACGACAGAATCGACCAACTTCAAAAAGACTTGCCGCACTCAGACATATTAAAAACACTCCGAATCACGCCAATGGAATTCGAAAAAGATGACGATTCCAATTTGCACATGGACTTCATTGTCGCGGCTTCAAACCTCCGCGCAGCTAACTACAAAATCCCGCCAGCCGATCGACACAAATCAAAACTGATTGCCGGAAAGATAATCCCAGCAATTGCAACCACCACATCAGTGGTTGCAGGTCTAGTGTGTTTTGAGTTGATGAAACTTGCACAAGGATTCAATACTTTAGAGCCGTTCAAAAATGGTTTCGTTAATTTGGCCCTACCATTTTTCGGTTTCTCTGAACCAATTGCCGCACCGAAGCTGTCGTATTACGAGAAAGAGTGGACTTTATGGGACCGCTTTGAGATTACCGGCGAGTTGACATTGAAGGAGTTTATAGATTATTTTAAAGACAAGCATAATCTTGAGATAACAATGTTGTCGCAAGGTGTTTGTATGTTGTACTCGTTCTTTATGGCAAAGGCGAAATGCCAGGAGAGAATGGGATTGCCAATGTCTGAGGTAGTTAAGAAAGTATCGAAGAAGAAATTGGAATCACACGTAAAAGCGTTGGTGTTCGAACTGTGCTGCAACGATGACGACGGCAATGACGTTGAAGTGCCCTACGTACGTTATACACTACCGTGATTTTTAAATCTCTAAATTCTCGGGACTTTTCTCTTTGGTTGGCAACCATACAAATGATTTCGGATACATTTTTACTGAATTTCCTTAGGTGTAATTTCTATTTTAATTAAAACAAATCATCTTAATAGGGTCTTGAGTTTATATTTATTAATTAATTAATCATTGTTTGCCAAGGAGAGACAACTAATTGAGATTGTGATTGAAAATGTTTAGAATTTAAAAAAGAAAAGATTTTTACGAAATATATCAGGCGCATACACACACTGTTTCTTTATAATTGCATTGTAATTTTAAAGATCTCGTGTGACTATATGAGGTTTATATAAAAAGGAGGAAGCCAAAAGTCAATTTAAGCATTTCGGTTGTGCAGAACCTAATTTAATTAAAAAAAAAAAAAACAGTCGCATTAGTTGATGGGAAGCACTGTTGTGCCTCACTACATGGGTGGAAATTTCGGTTAGTGCTTCCGGCGTGTGCAGCATAACGTCATTGCATTTATAATCACGTGTCCGAGTCCGCAGTTTGCAGTCTTTTTCATGCTGTTAGTCGCTTGTACCCCATCCACACCCTCCCCCACACACACACACACACTTAAATAGTTCTGTGCAATCATTACTTCTCAGTTCTTCATTAAATAAATATTATATAATTAATTTGTGTGAAAATTTAAAATACCGTACAGTGGTAATAAAGTTTGTAATAATCTAATCATTTATTTATTTACCCAAATATCCCATCAACTATTTTAGATAGTTAAATTCAAAATGGCCGCAAGCCAACGTTTCACAGAATAAAAATACAGGACTACTTTCATTTGCTTGTATATTAAGTATTAATACGTAGTTAATCGATTATATTTGTATTTATATAAATTTTGTAAACTATTTTAACTTCATAAAGCGTATTATAATGTGCTATTTTAACTAAATTGATTATTAAGGATTGTTCACAGCGAAACAATTAGTAATTAAGCTTAGAAAATTACAAATAATAATCTATTTTGTATTATGACAAGCAATGTTAGCATTCCAAGCAACACAATTTATGATCAATTTTGTTGCTGTGAACGTTAACCTTGTATGTCATACAACAAACTGGAATTATTACTTATAATTTCTAAGCTTAATTACTAATTCTTTGGCTGTGAACAATCCTTTATGGAAATGGACCCAAAGTCAAATACAGTGTTACCAGTTAATAAAATAAAATTTTCTACATGTTATTTCTTTATTTTCCATATAAAATTATTCACCAGAGGTTTTAAAATAACTTTAAACCTCATTTGTTAATGAATTACCCTACTGCTTGTCCAATATGCAATATAAACATTTTACAAATAAATTATTTACATTTGGTTACAATGAATCAATATGCTTTATTCATTTATATTTAAATCAATTAAGGCCGTTAATAATACACGAATCATTAACAATATAACATATTTGTGTTGAAATGCCCAATTATTTTTAATCTATATTACATAATCGGTGCCCAACGTTTGGTTTGGTTTGTAGTCCGCCATTTTACATTTAGCTCGCGTGCGGTGCCGGTCCTACGTCCCCATAGTTTTACCACTAAGACCGTAAATTGCAACAATGAACAGTGTAATTCGTGCCGCTGTTAAGGCGCAAGGTTTCCGCACATTGTTGAACCGATCACGCAAAATCGTTTTAGTCAACCCGGCCGGTCAACGACAATTCGCACGTAACCTATGGCACATGTGCAACTCACGGAATGAAGATCGTTTCGTGAGCTTAAAACTGGACAGTCCAAGCACATTGTGTAGTTGTGGATGCGGTAGTCATGGAATTCACACGAAAGGTACGATTGTTTCGCAAATGCATTTGTTTGGGCAAATGAAATATTGTTTGTAAATTGGGCATAGGTGAACGTGAATTGATTGAGTTCCTTACGGAGGAAATATTGGCAGAGCGCAAGGCGCAGAAGGACAAAAATGTTCCGACTGAGCTAGATGGGTTTAAGGTGTCTTTGAATGGATCTGAGATGACTTTAACTAAGAAAACTGATAAAGAAACGTAAGTTTAAGTGTAAAGTATAAATAATTAGGTGAATTGAATTTTGAATTGATTTTAGAATTAAAATCAATTTTACGGTAAATCATACGGTAGATGCTGAAGTAGAGGGGGAAGTTAATCCTAGTCAAGATAAACCAGATATTGGGGAATTGAAATCCAAACCTACGTTCAGAATTGATTTAAGTCGAGAGAAAACTACTTTGAGTTTATTATGTTCATTTATTAATGAAACTGAGCAAGAAGAAGGATTCAGTAAATATATTTAATAAAAAAAAATATTTTAAACTTATTGTCTATTTTTTTTTTTAGATGATATGTTTGGGATCGATGAGTTGAGTCTCTACGAGGGCGAATGGAATGAAAAAGTGTACGCAGTCGCCGGAGAAGTTTTGGATACTGTAAGAGTTATATTAACTGAAAAAGTGAATTATTATACTTTTTTTTTTTTTTTTTTAGTATTTATACGATTTACTTCTAAATTATTTGGAAGAAAAGGGGGTGACCAATGCATTCGCCGAAAAGTTGATTGATCTGAGCACGACCTACGAACATGCATCTTATGTTAGCTGCTTAGAAGGTTTATCTAAATTTGTGTCTGGAAAATAAATGGAAATGTATTATTACTTAGGTTAACACTGAAAGATTTGTTAATTTTTAATGTTTTACCCGCTTATTTATACTTCCATTATAGTGGGGAATCATTTTAAATTTAATTAGGTTATACGTTTTTTTTTCCAATAAAACTAAAAATTTGTTTTCGAAAATGTTTATTATTTATTAAATTAACAAGCAATACATAAAAAGTATAAAAATAAGTAGTAGATAAAAAACGAATGCCATTAGAATATACGAGTAGTTTTTATAATAACCAGCAAAGGCGCAGGCCCTATAACTTCAGCTTTCCGAACTATTAAAATTATTAAAAAATATTTTTACAAATACATATTTTTTAATGGAGAAATTATATACGACCACCGATTTTTGAAGAGATAATCCAATCATGTCATGTTTTAAGTCGGTCTTAAAACAATGAAAGCAATTATTTTATAGATAAATAATTACTTTTCTTGTAATCATGAAAAATTTCGAACTCGAGATTTAACAGATATACACGTTTTGACCTTCCCTGAATCGAATATGACTATTTTCGGAATGACGTCTGTCTGTGAATGCTCTAGAGCCAAAACTGTCGAACGAAAAATTATGAAACTTGTGTATATGCCCTAGATGTGCACCTCCTATTTTTGAAATGAATATTCAAACCGGAAGTGCGCATGTTTACTTTATGCATTTTTTTGTTCTATCTCCAATATCACTAGAACGGCTGCGCACTTACGGCAAATATAGTTATGTTCATAATGAAAGATATTAATTAATTTCGCACAACTTTTGTTTGAAACATTTCTTCAAAAAATGTACCAGTTGCGAGAAAAATACTACGAAACACATTATAAATATGTTGTTTACGTTGCCATAGATTCGCGCATGTAGCTTATAAAATCGGATCATCTGCGCCTTTGATAGGAAAACAAAATAGACTCAATTCGATAAATGAGATTTCAGAATATTTGTGTAGAGTATTGGTTAGTTCGACTGCTTGTTTTGGATATATATATATCGTTGTGAAAACTGGGTAAAAGAAAGTCCACTCCAGAAATTTTTAAATTATTCTTTTATGGCCTTTGTGTTTACAAATTGAATAAATATAGACAAAGTCATAGATTTTTTTTAATATGTGCAAAGAAAACATCCTTACAATCACCGACTTTTAGTGGAAAAAAAATTAAAACTACTAATTTTTGAAGAAATAATTCAAACATGTGAACACATTTGATTGGCGGAAATACAATAATTGAAAACAACATTGAATATTTTAAATTTCAAAATGATTCTTTTAGGGTTTTCGGCTTTATAATCAGGAGAAACATGTAAATTTTTGGAGATTTTGATATTTGCAAAAAAGGCAGACACAATCGAGCGCTTTTGTACACCCTGAATTATAATGAATGGTGACGTAGGTGCGTATTTATATAATGGCAGCGCTTGATCAAACGTTCTACATATTTATTTAATATAAATGAATATTTACACTACAAATACTGGTGTATAATGAATGCGTTATTGTACTTTATTTAGACATCAGTGATTGCGTGCTCTGAATCACTATTGCATAGTGCCACCCAATTTTCCAATGATTTTTTATTTTTTAACATTAATTCTGGTTTCGAACAACATAAGAACGTCCAACGTCAGCTCTTATTCGGTGGAACTTCTCGTTCGTTTGCCGTGCCCAACATATCTTTAGTGACCTCGGTCACCTCGATTTTTTGGTGTTTCATCGCTTCCTAATCCAAAACAAACCCTCTCAATTAATAATCTGCAATAACTCAAAGCATACACTTACTTTTACACATTCTTGATACACTTTAAACATCGGTGCGCACATTTTATCATTCGTGCTACCTTTTAAGAAATGATCGGAAAACCACGAATTAAAACAAGCATCATATTCTTTTTTTAAGTCATTGCACGTCTCACCAATGCTGTTCATTTTGTTATATTGATTATTTCGAGGGAAAACGCCAAATTATGACTAGATAATTGCTGGTATTTGTGATAATTTTATCGCGGTCGAATTATTATAAGTAGCACTATAATTACACAATTTTTAACGATAATTTTAAATGACAAAATATTAAAATATATTACGAAAATTCTAACCCTAAATAGTTTTTGACATGATAAAGTGTAAGCTTGTACATGGCCACGTTCCAAACCCTGTATCTGAACACTAAGACCTAATATTTTATTTCTGTTCATATCATTAATAAATAAAATTAATAATAAATATATATGTGTTTTAGTGCATTGTTTCTAAATATTTCATTTTATATTAGTTTTCTAATTTTATCCTCATATATAGTATTGAAATATTGCCTATTCACCGAAATTAGAACGCAGCGTTCCGAACCCAACTGTGGTCGATAAACAAATGCTGTTAATCTTTTAAGATTAAATATTTGCAAATAGACAGTGATAATAGTAGTATCTTTAATTTACAAAGCATGTGTATGTAAATATAATCAAAACTAAAACATGTGATCTATTTTTAATATTAATTGTTGCCGGTACTTGTGTTAAATATTTGTGTTTATTGTTAAAACCTACATCAAAATGGCTAAGTAAGTACAATAATAACATTTTTAAATATTTGTATCTAATTTTGCCTCATATTTATATAATAATCATTAATTTTTCAATATATTATTCCTAAGAAACCTTATACATCTGACCGCAACTTAATTGCTATGGCAACCAATGCACAATGAATCTGATTGGTTAATCACCAAGTCTCATTGGTCAGATATATTTTGCTGTTTTCTCATTGGTCTAATTGGATATGTACTTCAAAAAAGACCGCGGAATTATTTGTTTGTGCATTTTAGAGAAATGATGATTATATTTGTTTACGATATGGAGTATTGTAAGTCCGAAATGGACGATCCGGCGGCTGCTATTTTATATTTTTACCCAAATTGGGTGTCGGATCAACAACGGACGTCCCTATGTGGGCAAATTATGGGTACTACCCATTTTTTGAATTCTGTGTTTGGGTGCCCCAGGATCTTAGCGCTGCAAAGTGGAAAATTTTCGATTCGAGAGTTTGGGAGATATATTTTGGTATTTAACGATATTTTTAAATGCTTCAAAAATTGTTTATTTTTTTTTATATGTATTGTAATTTTGTTAGGCTGTTGGAACTGATCGAAATATTGACGATTGGTTATTGGAACATAGAGCCAATATTTTAACCAGTTTAATAAGTTTCTTTCATAATGATCTTCAGTCTGTTTCGTTGTTGTCACAAAGTTATAATAATTTTACGGAGAAATTATATTCTATGTTTGAAACTTATTTAAGAATTTTGCAATATAGTGGTAATATTTTTGCTAATGTTCCTTTACTTCAATTACCTAAAGTAAGTTTCATATTTTGTTGCCAAATAATTTTGAATATTTATAAGAATTAAATTGTTTAGAGTGCAAATAATGTATTTCTTGAAGCAATACAAATATTGCAATATTGTCAAGAAATGAAGTCAGTTTTAGGCGGGACCTTGCTGTATCATAACAAGTAAGTTTAAACACGTTAGATAAAAGATAATTATGTTTGTTATCATATTATAATCCAAGTACTTTACACTAAATACAATGCCAGTATTTCTATAGCTGACCATTTTTAAGTTGAACTAATAGATTACATTGTAATTCTTTATATAATAATTACAAAATTATATTTATCGTTTTAGAGTAGTTGCGACCCAACTAAGCTCAGATCTCACAAAACAATTAGTTATAACCGATCCTTACCGGATTAAATCACCCGCCGAAGTCGCGCCAACAAGTTTCAACTTGCCCTTAGGCGTTCAGTTACTACACGTCTACATAAACAGTCGCGAATACCGAACTTTACAAACTAACGCTTGCCGTTTACAAAACTTATGCTACTCCAACATATCCAAAAATCAAAAAAAAGTTACCCCAAAAACCAAAGAGCCCGTATTGAGCGCCATGAAACGCGATCAATCTTTGATCTTCACAACAGTTCCGGAAGAGGATGCCGATCACACATCTCCCATATTAATCGCAGATCCTGTCATTCGGCGACCAGATCGTCCTAAATCTTTAAATTTAAAATCTTCGAATAATAACGATGTAAAAGTAGAGAAAATCGAGAATGTTGGTACTCCGTTTACTGGGAAGACAAGCGTTTGTTCAACTCCGTTGGCAGAGAAATTATTGCACGGCACTGCATTATCGATCATCAATACTGAAATCGATATTAGTGAGCCTAAAACTGTTGAAGAATGCATAGAAATCAGTCAGAAAACTGATTCAGAATCGATTAATTCAGTTTTATCTGCTAGCTCCATTTTGAAATCTAATGAAATTGATGAAATACCTAAACTAATGGAATTTAAAGAAATGGATAATTTACTTCCAATTGCTTTTGCTACTAATAGTATTTTGGAGAAAAAAAGATCTTCTAGTAATGTAGAATTAACCAAGCGTTATTATGATGTTGATGAAGAAGACTTTAGTAATCTTCGTTCTAATACCATAACAGATCCGACGTACCCAGTGTTTCGGCCAGATGGAATTGTAATATCAAAACCATTATACGATTTATGTTTGATTAAACAATGCGAAATATTAACATCCGAATTCACTGACACAATATCTAAAAAAGCACGGCATTCAGTTACAAATACAGAAGATTGGAAATCATTTGATTCTGAATTAAAAGAAACGCCAATTACTTTAAACGGAACAACATCAAACATATCCAAAACCGAAAGTTTAGAATCATTGCCGTATTCAAAGGAAACGCGACGAGCCTTAAGTCTGCCGCTTAAATCCTTGAACTCAGATCAAACGGAATCGTTTACATTTGGTGTTAAACGAAATATTGGCGTGCAATTAACTCCGTTGATGTCCAAGTTAAGTTTACTTGCGATGGAGGAAAAATCTAGTGGATTCTGTAGCAGAGACACGACTCCAAGTGAGTTCCGTGATTTTGGGCTTACGCCTAGCGAGAAAAATTATTCGTTTCTGGGCAGGAAAAGTTCACTACGCACAGAAAATGAAGAATTAGAGGATGAAACGTATGAGGAGGAATTACAAAGGGTTGTGTTGTTTGTTTGTGGACAACAGGATATGGTGTTGGGGTTGCTCCTGGAAGAAGATGCCACTGAAAATGCGGAATTGATTCAAAAGCTTGTAAGCAAGTATAATAAATAATAAAATTTGTTTTTTCGATTATTTATTTTGTTTAGTGGGAGATTTGTATAGAGACGTTAGGAAGATTAGAGATGCAACTTCGTCAGTGCTTGGATCCATATCCGGTGGCAACTTCTGACCAGGGAGAGACATACAGTTATTTGTGCGTGGATTCTCAGTGGGATACTACTCAACGCGGTGGTCCATGGGGTGTTCCAGAAATAGGAGCGTTAACACATCTGCATAGAGAGTTCTCTAAGACAAGGAATATCACAGAAATTACTTTACGGTAACAATTATTACTACGTATATGGCATTTATTTTTTCTTTTAGTTCTTTTTGGAAAATAACAATGAATTTTAAATAATTTTTCTTTTTGTTAAGGAGCGAAGACGGTATCATCTTCGGCTACCGCTGTGGAGGAACCGAAGTCTTTTACCAGCAATCTGCGTCTGGCAACGCAGGCTTACCACCTCCTGCAGATCCTATGGGTGTGGTACCACTAAAAGCAAGAAGAAAACTCGAACGAGACCATGCCCTAATTTTACTATGAATTATTAACAATGTTCAATAATATATTTTGGTAGCTATTGCTGTATTTACTGATAGTGTTATATGTGCCAATACTATTTGTTTAAGATACATTTTGTCTTTGTTTTCTAGCTGATTTTAAATATAGTTATTGTTTTTAGATTTAGCTGGTTTTTATGTTATGGGTAGTACATTGATGATATGTGTAATATGCAGAACAAAATCAAAATTCTAGTGCAATATGATTTGTTTACATTTATTGTTAATAATACTAATTTATGTATTTTATCTGTGATGCTATTCCTACGTACCGTAATTTTTAACTGTATATTAAATGTAATATATTTTAAAATAAATAATTAGTATAAATATATCCATCTCGACACCCGAAAGGGTAAAAGAGATTTAAAACGCTTATTTATATATATAAATATATCCTTTTTTTTTTAGTGGTTTTAAAGGTTACATGAATATGTTTCTAGGAGCAATCTGCCAATTAAACCATTTCTTCTTTCCAATTATGACATTTACCTATATTTCTGTTTCAAGAGCAATCTGCCAACTAAGGATTAAGAATTATCTTGAAATTGCGACATAATTTCGAAGAGTGCTCTCTGTACTTTTCTGTCTTTGTCATGTTTGAAAAAGTTAATTGAATGTGCACTAAGGGAAATGACAAAAATATGGAACTTATTAAATGATAAAGAAACCTGCAATAGAAAAGATAAGTAAGATAATATTAAAAATTCAATCAGATATATAATATAGATTATGAAGATATTTTTAGTTTTGATTACATTGACTTATCAGTTAATTACAAAAAATAATGAATTGATTTAGTTTATATGTGCTTCAATCCAATCAATAAAGGATGATACTCTTGTGAAGACATCGGGGCTTCCAACAGCGCACATGCGACCGTATGAAACAACACCGGCAATTTTACCGTTATAGGCCAATGGGCTACCAGAATCACCTGTGCAGGCACCTTCTCCTTTCTTGGTTAATGTGCAGATCTGGCTGTCATAGATCTTAAAATGAAATAAATAATGAATTACTTTTATTATATCAACTGTAATCAGTATCGAGATATTCAAAATTCTTGATAACATACTTTCGTTCCAGTTTGTTCGTCGCAGTCTTCAGATGTGATTGAACGCAAATGTATGAAGTGAAGATCGTTGGGAGAGGGACCCGGATACGCCGTAAGGCCCCATCCACTGAGAGTGACAGTAGCGTTGGCACCAATATATTCCTTGTTCAATGGGATTGGTTGCACATTGGTGCTCATTTTAATCTCGCCATTTACTTGCAATAAAGCAATGTCGTTAATCATTAAGTTCGGGTTGAATGCTTCGTGTAATATGAAATTTTTGATACTATAAGTGTCGCCTTGGTAAAGTTTGGTGGAACCAGTTGCAACACTAAGGACCTTGGCGCCACTTCTGCAAATACTCAAAAACATTTGATAAACATAACATAAACAGCTGTTATACTTTTATTTAACATCGAATTATTTGAAATTAGTGTTACGTGGTAAAGGCATCTTACCAGACGCCAGTGAATACAAATGAACTTCTTACCCCATGAGACAATGAGCAGCAGTCAAAACCCATTTTTTGTTCAAAATGCTGCCACCACAATGGTGTCTACCAAAATCCCTCATAGATACTTGGTAAGGAAATTGGCCCTTGTCAGCCATAGAGCCACCGATGACACGCCAATCCGAAACATCTGCGGCTATTTTGAAAGAACACAACATTTAATTTTACAGACGATCATCAAACCATGTAGAAAAGGATTTTATTTTAATAATTCGGCAGGAACCATATTACGGTATTATTTGATATAACAGAAATAGAAAATACATAATTGAAAATATAGTAGTAATAAATAACAAACAAATTTAAGATCAAATAATAAGAAATAATAGCTACATCATAACATAATATTTGAAAGAAGTTGTATAAATGAGGAATCGGATATATGGATAATATAAATGGAGTAGGAATGAGAGGGTAGTCGGAGAAAGTGGTATTGATGAACTAATTTGGAATTACGAATATAATATCATTCAGTGTATTGTCAACTATCTAATAAAAATGATATTAGTAATTAAAATGATTAAATTTTTTAATTGTAATTTCTAATCTTAATAAACTTTTATACCATAAAATCGTATATATTATGTCCATAGCAACACTTAAATTGAGTAACGAAGTTTGTACACAGAAAAATGGTGAATTAGAGTAATCTACTAAAGTTTTACTTGATTCTCAGTCTTCTAATTAATTTAGTTAGAACAACTAATATTATAGATACACATTCTAAACTTTAAGAGGAATTATGTTTTAGCACCTCTAAAATATTGTCGCTTCATCTATATGAATAACTAATACTTTAGTTGAATCTGTTTTACTGTGTTGGTGTCAATGTTGTTATAACCACGCAATCACTCATACACTTAAAGTGTTGGTGTGGACAAAGTAATAGAATAAATCTCTGTCGTCATTTGAGCCGGGTTAAATATAAAATGTAAATGCGAAATTATTGGCAAATACTTACAGGCGATACAGATGAGAACAGCTACTAATATGATGACACGAATCATGTTCATTCAATGCTTAATACACATTGAAATCATCTGCTTATATACCAAGTAGGAATAATAACAAAAACTGGGTACTCCAAAAGATAATTATCAGTCGATATGGCTGCGTCAATTATTAAGATCTAGCATTTTATCTATAGGCATAGATGACTTGTCGTTTGGAATTGGGTGTGGATTTTCATAATAAAACATATGATTCAATTTATTTTAGGTACTTTAGTAAAAAAGTGCATAACAACAAAGGATAAATCATTTTATTTCATATTATCGTTGATCCAATCAATGTATCTAGATACTCTAGTGAAGACATCTGGGTAGCCGACACCGCATGGACGACCCCATGAAACAATACCGACTTGTCCATTTTCTGAGACTAATGGACCACCAGAATCACCATGACAGGCTCCTTCTCCTATCTTGGTTAATGTGCAGATCTGGGTTTCATAGATCTACACATAATAAGAACAAAATATCAATTTAGCTGCGTTCGACATTTCTAAACAATTTTCTTCTGTCACCTTTTCGTTCGGATATTACATTTGAACATATATGAAACAACCGAACGAAGGGTATACATATTGAGAAGTTTATCTCGATTTGATTTACGCAGCTTCAAACACACATAATGCGTTCAATCTTCAAAGTATATATTATATTATTATACAGTTATGGAAAATATACCGGCATATCCATGGACTCGTGTCTAGTTTTGCAGTCATCAGTTGTGATTGAAGTCAAATTGATGAACTGAAGGTCGTTGGGTATGTCTCCGGGGTATGAGGTGCGTCCCCATCCACTGAGAATTAGAGTTTCGTCTGCGCCAATGTTTTTTTCGTTCAATGTGATTGGTTGCACTTTCTCGCTCATTTTGATCTCTTCATAAACTTCCAACAATGCAATGTCATTAACCATTTCTTCCATGTTGAAGTAATCGTGTGTATGGTAAAGTTTTACATTGTAAGTGTCACCGCCTTTATTTAGTTTGTTGGTGCCAGTAACAACGGTAATACGAGCGGATTCAACCCTGCAAATATGAATAAACATTGACTATTATATATGACATTTGTATGAGAAGACTGTTATAATAAAATAAAATACCCGTCGACACAATGAGCAGCGGTCAAGATCCATTTTTTGTTTAAGATGCTACCACCACAAGAGTGTTCTCCATTATATCTCATGGAGATTTGGTATGGGAATTGTCCCTTGTTAGCCTTGGAGCCACCGACAATACGCCAGTCAAAATCAGCAGCGGCTATTATATGAAAGAAGCACAATCATATTTTAAAATACAAATCAAACTCGACAATGCTTCAAAGGTGCAAATTTGATGAGAAATAGAATATAATTCGTAGTTTTCAAAATATTCAAGCCAGTATTTTAATCAAATAGAATATAATTGAAATTCAAAAAGTGCGCATGTTGAATATATGATAGTAAATATAAGTTACTTACAGGCGATGGAGATGATAGCAGCTACTAGAATGATAAGACGAGTCATTTTGATTTTACATCAATTGCTGTAAATGCAACAGTTTATATACCATGTATAGGATTAGTATTAAAAGTACTTCAAAATATACACTTATCTATTGACCTGTATTACGGAGCAAGTTTTATCTTTTTCTATTGTTTTGGCTGGGATTTCCAAATAATACTTTAAATCAGATAATTAGTAAAAAAAAAAAATGTTTGTTTAACATTATCTATCCAAAATGATCCCCTCCTTTTTAATATCCGAGCAATGTATAGAAAATTTTTACTTGATGTTCAGTCTTCTAATTAATATAGTTATAACAACCATATATATACACATTCTAAGCTTTTAGAACAAATATCTAATTCATTTTTTAGAACATCTAAAATATTAGTCGCTTCATCAATATGAATTAGAAGGCTGAAAATTAATTAATACTTAAAGTTGGTATAACCACGCAATCACTCCTACACTTGAAGTGTATTCAAGTCCTAACTAAACTTCAAACTTCAAGTTACTCACTGGTGTGGACAATGTAATAGAATAAATATCTGTTGACATTTGAGCAGGGTTAAATAGAAATTATTGACAAAAACTTACAGGGAATACTGATGAGTGCAGCTACTAATATGATGACACGACTCATTTTAATTCAATGCTTAATACAAATTGAAATCCTCTGCTTATACCAAGTAGGAATAATAACAAAAACCGGGTACTCCAAAAGATAATTATGAGTCGATATGGCTGCGTCAATTTTTATTAAGATCTAACATTTTATCTATTGGCATAGATGACTTGTCTGTTTGAAATTGGATGTGGATTTTCATAATAAAACATATGATTCTAAATATTTGTTAATATATATGTGGATATAATTTATTTTAGTACTTTAGTATATAAGTGTATAACAACAAATATTTCTATAAATATTTTGTAAACCATAATTATTTTATTCATATATCAGGGTTAGTCTAATAAATTGTCTTTGTGCATAATTTTGTTGATCCAACCAATGTAGCTAGATACTCTAGTGAAGACATCTGGGTAGCCAATAGCGCATGGGCGGCCCCATGAAGAAATACCGACTTGTGGTCCATTTGCTAAGACCAATGGACTACCAGTATCACCATTACAGGTTCCATATCCTACCGAGATATATGTGCAGATCTGAGTGTCATAGATCTACAAATAATAAAAGCAAAATATTAATTTAGTTGTGATCGATATTTTTAAGCAATTTTCTCTTTTCACTCTTGTATCACCTGTTCGTTCATATATTGCATTTGAACATATGAAATAATCGAACAAGTGTAGACAGATTCAAAAGTATCTCCGATTCGATCAACGCAGTTTCAAACACACATGAGATACGTTTAATGTATATTATTATATACTTATGGAAAACATACCGTAAAACCAGTAGACATGAGTTTTTCCTTGCAGTCTATATTTAAAATTGAAGTCAAATTGATGAACTGAAGGTCGTTGGGAAAGCTGCCGGGGTATGAGGTTGTACCCCATCCAGTGAGAATGAGAAATGTGTCTGCGCCAATGTCTTCTTCGTTCAATTTGATTGGTTGTACTTTCATGTTCATTTTAATTTTGCCATCAATTTCTAACAATGCGATGTTATTTTCAAGAGTGTTGATGCTGAAGTCTTCGTGTTGATAGAAACGTTTTATCTTGTAAGAATCACCACCGCTGTTTAGTTTGTTAGTGCCAGTAACAACGGTTATACTATTGACGTTACCCCTGCAAATATGAATAAACATTGAGTATTATATATATATATATATATATATATATATATATATATATATATATATATATATATATATATATATATAACATTTATATGCGAAGAATGCTATACATAAATAAAATAAGAGTCTCTTACCCGTAGACACAATAAGCCGCAGTCAAAATCCATTTTTCGCTCACAATGCTACCACCACAAGAGTGGTTTCCATAAATTCTCATGGAGATTTGTTATGGAAATTGTCCATCCGTTGCCAAGTTGCCACCGACAATACGCCAGTTCGAATCAGCCGCGGCTATTACGAAGAATGCATTTATATTTTATCATTATATATTTTAAATTATAAATCAGATGCAAAGATGAGAAATAAAACATAATTCGTAGATTTCAAAATATTCAAGCAAGTATTTTAATCAAATAAATCAATAAAATTGAAATTCAAAAAGTGCACTGTTGGAAATATGATGATTGAGGTTACTTCCAGGCGATGGAGATAAGAGAAGCCACAAGAATGATGAGACGAGTCATTTTGATTCAATATCAAATGCAGCGAATCCAACAGTTTATATACCTTGTAGGATTGGTTTCAAAAGTACTCCAAAATATTTTGAGACAATATGGCGGCTACTTAAAGTAAAGAATTTTTAAACGTGGCATTTGAAAAACGCAATATAGCAACACAAAAATGCTTTCAAATATTATAAACTAATTTTATAATGAGTGCAAATGACTGGTTTAGAATATTGTTTAATATTGTTTATAAAGGAATATTTGCAAAATTTAGGGCGACTATTTGTTAAGATTCCATTAGTACAATCTGAAGGACGAGTTAAAAATGATTGTTAACCAATTTAATATCAAACTTCAATTGATTATTAATTGTTATTTAGAACATGAAACTTTCAGTTAATAATTCATTTCAGGATCAGTGTTTGCGATGCGTCCCATATTATTAGAATATATATTATCTGTAAAATATCATTCCATTTGACAATTTCTGTTACGTTAATAGAATACTTGTTTGATATTATAAAAATAATAAAATGTACGAAGAATAAATTTGAAAAAAGTAGTGTAACGCAGTATACACCACAAATTAAATATGATGACACGACTTATTTTAATTCAATGTTTAATACAAATTGAAATCATCTGCTTATATACCAAGTAGGAATAATAACAAAAACTGGGTACACCAAAAGATAATTATCAGTCGATATGGCTGTGTCAATTATTAAAATCTAACATTTTATCTATTGGCATAGATGACTTGTCTGTTTGAAATTGGGTGTGAAATTTCATAATAAAACATATGATTCTAAATATTTGTTAAAATTTATGTGTATATAATTTATTTTAGTACTTAAGTATATAAGTGTATAACAACAAATATTTCTATAAATATTTTGTAAACCACAATTATTTTATTCATGTATCAGAGTTAGTCTAATAAATTGTCTTTGTTCATAATTACAGGCGATGGAGATAAGAGCAGCTACAAGAATGATGAGACGAGTCATTTTAATTCAATATCAAATGCAGCGAATCCAACAGTTTATATACCTTCTAGGATTGGTTTCAAAAGTACTCCAAAATATAGTTATCTGTTGATCTGAATGAAGAATTAATCTTTATCTTGTTCCATTGTTTACGTAAAATTATACTTAGACAGATTAATTAGTAAAAAAAAATGGACACCTCCCCCCCTTTTTAATATTCGAGCAATGTATAGTATAATGTATAAACCTTGTAGGATTACTATTAAAAGTACTTCAAAATATCTTTATCTATAATGACCTGTATTACCGAATAATTTTTAAAATTCTCTATTGCTTTGAGTGGAATTTCCAAATCAATATTTATTTGGAAATTCCAGTTCAGATATAACAAAAATTCGCACCCACCACGATTACCCTGTTTTATTATTAAATAAATGAAAATAAAATATATCGGGATCTGATCAATACAATTTATCGTACAATGGATAAGGATTAGGAAGTATTGCAATACAAATATTAAACGATCCTCAAAATTCACGTGTTCGTAAATCACATTAGCTATGAACTTTATTCATATATCAGAGTTAATAAAATAATAAATTGATTTAGTTCATATTTCCCTTGATCCAACTAGTGAAGCTAGACACTCTGGTAAAGACATCTGGGAAGCCGACACCGCATGGGCGACCCCAAGAAACAATACCGGCAACTGCTCCATCTTTGGCCAATGGGCCACCAGAATCACCATGACAAGCTCCTTCTCCTTTCTTAGTCAATGTACAGATTTGAGTAGGATGGACCTATTAATAAAAATAGAAAAAAATTCTAGCTACAGTTAGTAATTCACATCAATTTACTCCTTCACTCGTCTATCAATTTCAATGAATAACTTTTGTATTCGATTTCATAGTAACTTATATTATTATACACTTATGGAAAACATACCGTCAAACCAGTGGAGTGGTGTCTTTCATTGCAGTCTTCCGATGTGATTGATATCAAATTGATGAACTGAAGGTCGTTGGGAATGTTACCGGGGTATGAGGTGCGACCCCATCCACTGAGAATTAGAGGTGCGTTTGCGCCAATATCATTTTCGTACAATGCGATTGGTTGCACTTTCTCGTTCATTTTGATCTCGCCATCAATTTCCAACAATGCGACGTCATTAACAATAGCGTTCATGTCGAAGTCTTCGTGTTGAATGAAACGTTTTACCTTGTAAGTATTACCACCGCTGTTTAGTTTGTTGGTGCCAGTAACAACGGTCATACGATTGGCGCTACCTCTGCAAAATTCGTTGAGTATTTAAAAATATAATATTTGTATGAGGAGCATGCCAAAAATAAATATAATAAGAGTCTCTTACCCGTAGACACAATGAGCAGCGGTCAAGACCCATCTTCCACTCAAGATGCTACCACCACAAGAGTGGCTCCCAAAATTTCTCATGGAGATTTGGTATGGAAATTGTCCATCGTCTGCCTTGGAACCACCGACAATACGCCAGTCCAAATCGGCCGCGGCTATTCAAAAAAAAAACACGATTTCATATTAAAACATAAATCAGACGCATGTTTGGCGATGGTGTTACAGGTTGAGAAAGAATAAAATATAATTGCCATAGAACCGGTTATTTTAATAAAATAGAATATAATTTATATAGTAAATTTGATGGCAAATATAATGTTTGAAGTTACTTACAGGCGATGGAGATGAGAGCAGCTACAAGAATTATGAAACGAGTCATTTTGATTCTATACCAAGTGCTTTAAATGCATCGGCTTATATAGTCAATCGGATAATGACGAAATCAACTTGAAAATATGCTTATCAATCGATATGAATTTCCCATGTTCAAAACTTTATCATTTTAGTTGTTTTTAAAGAAATCTTTATACTGTTTTAGATTACTTATTACATTGTGTATACTGTATGATAAAAAAAATTATACTTTTCAAATTTATATACCGTAATGCTCATTGAAATTGTGTATGTATTACTTTCTTATAATGAAAATATGAAGAAAATATCGATTGCTAGATTCTAATGGATATAACCGTTTGGAGGTCCCCTGAATACGATTTGGCAATTTTCTCAATAATGTCGGTGCGCGTGTGGCTCACATTATTATATAAGATATAAGTTGCGAGGATCTGACTTTGGGGATAATCGGACAGTTGTTAGTTTTTCAGTATCTGCAATATGACTGCAGTTGCAAAAAATGTGTAGTGCCCTCGACTTTCTTGTACGTAGTTAACACTAGAAATATATATCCCAAATAAACTGTCAACCCAATTAATACTCCACAGTAATAATCTGAAATTGTATAATTTTGTAACTTATTATATTACCATTTCCGTATTTGTACATATTTCATATGTTTTGTAAAAAAAAAAAAAATCATGCCGAATATGTACAACACCAGAGACAACGCTATCTAATCAATGACTTTTTTTGCAATTTCAATTATTACATAGGAAAAACCGGAACATTGAATTAGAAATTTCATATTAAACGTAGTGTCTTTATCAAATAATCAAATACTCAACCGATTAAGATAGATAGATTAATAAATTTATATATATATATATATATATATATATATATATATATATATATATATATATATATATATATATATATATATATATATATATAATTACATTAATGTAGCATACAGCGCCATCTAATAATAAAGCAATGATTTATAGATCAATTGATAATATATTTCTCGTTATGATTATAATTCATTGTATTCTGCGATACCTAACCAAAAATAGATGAACTATAAATATCATGGAAAAGAGGTAAAACATAAACATGATTATTATACATTTCTAAACACCGAAAAACGAGTGTGTCCAAAAACCGATGCAGTTGAATATAGCATAGCTTGAACTAAACTATTCTTTATGCGGTTGGGCTTGCTCTTTGAAAATTACGTGATCTATGAAAATATGTATTTTTAAATTAGTTTTAATATTTTTGAAAAATTAAAATAAGGAAAAGAGAAAACAAACGGTCTCAGCCGTTTTAATATTATATTAGTTGAATTTAAATATTTCTTTCAAACAACATTTTATTTTGCAACTCTCTGCTGTCTGCTAACTTCTAACACTTATAAATTTAATAGATTTTATTTTAATTCAAATCCGTTACTTCTTCACTAACTGCAATCTTAATTTTGTGTCCATAATCATACGGACTACGCAATATTAATATATATATATAAAAATAATTTGCAATGAATTGCTCGATTGTAGACTTCTACGAAAAAATACAGGTGTACCTATATTTCTATATAATTTGATAACTATAATGAATTATAGTTTTAATCTTTAAGTAGTTGTTTGTCAAAAATAATTTAGATAACTTTTGTTTTTGACATATTAACAGATTTTATAATCTGATGAAAATAATTGAAGTACATAATTATAGAATTGTATTCATAATTATCTAGGTGAACCCGTGGGCACCATGTGTCCATATCATTAACAAAATACATCGATATAAATTATACAAATACCCAGATCCATATGCCCATGTATATAGCTTTCATCCCGGAACGTAAGAGTTACATATATGTAACTCTTACGAAAAACGAAATAAATCAGGGTTTCGAAGCGTAGCTTGATTATGAATTTGAATAATGGAACGAAAACTCATTCCGTACATCAATGCTCGAGAAATTTCGTTACATCTCGAAAATTATATGTTTATGATTCGGTTTTTATTCAATATGATTTATTTTAGGATGAATAAACAGAATTCACAAAACAAAACGAAAAAATGCAGACAACTTGTATGGGAAAGAAATGAAAAGTGCCAGAATACAAAACTAAAGAGAGATGAACAGGGGACTAAGAAAACTAGACGTATGAATAACTAATAGAAAGAGCATGAAAAAATAAGAATGATTGACGCGAATATAAAGAGAATGAAAGGGAGATGTACCGAGAAAGCATGAAAAAATAAGAATGATTGACGCAAATATAAAGAGAATGAAAGAGAGATGTACCGAGAGAGCATGACAAAAAAAAAACCAAAATAAATGAATAGTTAGTATATATAAGCTAGATATTATAATACAATAGATCCTTGAAATTTAAATATTAAAAAAAAAACTATGTGAAATTTTCGATAAAAAAATCTTGATTTTTTCAAGTACTGATTAATTTCAATATAAAAAGGATACAGTAGACCCAAAAATCAAACACAACCATGTTCCAACTACTACTTGTATTAGCCTGTGTGGCAGGCGCTCTTGGTAAGTTTAATTGAATATTTGAAATGTATGCAATAAAATATATATATTAAAACGCAAAATATGAATAAAATGTAATAAAATTATGTATGTAAAACTTGTTGACGTTTTGCAACAGCCAGTCCTCTGGAGGGACGTATCGTTGGTGGAAGTCCAGCTAGTCCAGGAGACTTTCCACACCAGATCTCAATGAGGCAACGCCAATCCGGACAACATCATTGTGGAGGAAGCATTATCAGCCCCAACGTCATTTTGACCGCTGCCCATTGCGTCATTGGGTAAGTTGAATTTAACTATAATAATATATATATATTAACAATATGCAGTGCCTTACACTGGACTGGATCAAAGAATATTCTTATATTACTAGCAAGATACCAGATACTATTGTGAAAGCAAGCGTTCAAAAATATTAATTTTCATCGTATAATAATCACATAATTAGTACGTTTGCTACATATGAGAATGCTGTATTACTATTACTAATCATATGAGAAGATACATGAGAAATTGTCATATCAATTTACTGTTGATATACAAATTATAAAATAATATCTTAGGTTTTCTGGCAAATATATACACAAAAATGTAATTTATATATATTTACATTAACAGACAACAAGCATCCGATTTTGTGATTGTCGCTGGTACCACCCGGTTGGACGATAATGGCGGCCAAGTAGCATATTGTACGCAATTCATACCCCACGAAAGTTTCGACCAACGCAATCTCTTGAACGACATTGCTCTGATCAGAATTGACAGAAACTTGGTAATAGATAACTCATTGGTCAGAATAATCGACCTGGAATCAGGAGATGTAGCCGACGGTAGTCCGTTGATTCTTAGCGGATGGGGATTAGAGGGCGCTCCTGGCCCTGGCAGTAGGCCACCAATCAACTTGATATGGGCCGCTCTTACCAAGATTTCTATAAATCAGTGTGCGGAAAGTTTGAGTGACGTCGGTGTCATTGGCACTGGGCACATATGCACATTTACCTATGAGGGACAAGGCTCTTGCAATGGAGATTCTGGTGGTCCATTAATTTATAATCAAAGACAAGTCGGTGTTGTATCCTGGGGACTTCCCTGTGCCAAAGGGCGTCCAGATGTTTTCACTAGTGTTCCATTTTACTTAGGATGGATTCGTCAAAATATGTAACAATATTAAACACTTTTATTTCGTATTGTAAATAAATGGTTTTCTGTTTCTACTATCAATATTGTGGTTTTATTTCATATTTACTTTCTTTTACAGAGTAATAAGTAAGTATTGTAATCATGAAAAATTTTGAACTCGAGATTTCAACGGATATACCCGTTTTGATCTTTTCTGAATCGAATGTGACTATTTTCGGAATGACGTCTGTGTGTCTGTATGTCTGTGTGTCTGTGAACGCTCTAGAGCCAAAACTGTCGAACCTAAAATTATGGAACTTCAAACTTAAGACTTGTATATGCCCTAGATGTGCACTTCCTATTTTGAAAAGATTATTCAAACCGGTAGTGCGCATGTTTACTCTATACATTTTTTGTTCTATCTCCAATATCACTAGAACGGCTACACTTACAGCAAATATAGTTATATTCATAATGAAAGAGATTAATATTTCGCACAACTTTTGTTTAAAACATTTCTTCAAAAAATGTACCAGTTGCGAGAAAAATGCTACACGAAACATTATAAATATGTTGTTTACGTTGCCATGGATTCGCATGTAGCTTATAAAATCGGATATTTCTGTAGAGTATTGGTTAGTTTGACTGTTTGTTTTGGTTATATCTAATGAAAATGCGTAAAAGGAAGTCGAGTGCAGGCCACTCCAGATATTTTTACTTTCAAGTTAAGCTTCACTGAGAAAGATACAGTGATTAACAAAATATACCTTATAAGGGACAAGTACTGATAATAATACTATCACACATATTTTATTATTATTTGACCATCATAGTAATATATCAGTGCTCGAAAGTAGTGATTATAGAACATTCACAGTCGTCATTGCGAAAATGGTCAAACGGATATTTCCATTAAAATAACTAGGTCGACTATTTTTTGTGATCACAATACTTTCTGTGATACATGACGTATAAGAAAGTAAAAATATCAAAAGTTCATTGTTTTTCCAAACGGGGATGCTTTTCTTTTATTTTTAACAAGGGGGACGCTCGTAATCTTACGACCGTCCAAGCGAGCGAGATACATACATCCAAGTATATCAATTATATATATTTTTGGATTCAGGACGAGGAGAAGAGAACCTTTTGTTAAGAATTCTTTTTTATCGGAGCAACAGACACACGATCTACCCTATAGCTGCTTTGTACTATCGTACGACGAGAGAGAAAAGGTGATTTAAAATAAAAAGTGCCACATTTATCTGGGGAAATTACTTAATATCTAAAACTAATTAATAAAAATGAAAAATTCATAAAAATTGAGTTATCATATAAAATTGTAAAATTACTGATAATGACAAATATAAAAGGGGATCGGTGATAGTAAACAAATTCAATCATGTTCCGTTTTGTAGTTCTCTTAGCGTGCATTGCTGGCACCCTTGGTAAGTAATATAGTAACCATGGAAACGTAATTAAAAAAGAAAAGTTGCATTTCTCAAAAAAAAAAAATCAATTACTTTACTTTTTATAAGAAACACTTCTTTTATACCTCGTACTGTTTCCTTTGACATATACGCAAATTTAATTAAGAAAAAATATTATTCAGCCGGTCCGTTGGAGGAACGTATCGTTGGGGGAGTAACTGCTTTTCCAGGACAGTTCCCATACCAGATCTCCATGAGAGGACAAGGTGGACATCATTGTGGAGGTAGCATTATCAACAGCAGATTCATTTTAACTGCTGCTCATTGCGTCTACGGAGAATACGCTAACAATTTCATAATCGTCGCTGGCTCAAACACCTTAAACGGTGGTGGGCAGGTAGTCAATGCTGCCGCTTTCGGCTATCACGGAGGATTCGATCCACAAAGACTTGTAAACGACATTGCTCTGATTAAACTTGAACGCGAATTGCAATTCAACTCATACGTTCAAGCAATCCCACTGCAGCGCGGTGAAGTATCGCCCGGATCCACTTTGGTGCTCAGCGGTTGGGGTTTGACGAGCTCTTCCGGTGGCGGCGGACCTCCCAACAATTTGCAGTACGCTCAACTCAGCGCCATTGATACTGGCAGCTGTGCGCAGGCGTTAAATCCCGGCGTGATTACCAACAATCAGATTTGCACGTTCACCCGTAACGGACAAGGCGCTTGCAATGGCGATTCTGGTGGGCCGTTGGTTTATGGAGGTGCCGTAGCTGGCGTTGTCTCTTGGGGCAAACCATGTGCCATTGGATATCCGGATGTTTTTACCAAAGTTGCTGCCTATGCTGATTGGGTTCAAGCAGCTATGCAACAAATGTAATTTATTATTTTGTATTTATTTCCTTGTGTAAATAAATCATTTCCTTTATATTCTTTGTGTGTATTTAAATGGAGAACATTTTTTTATAACATTGACATAACCATAATGCATTATGAAATTAATGTTTATAGCGTTTAAATGCATAATGCATTGCTGTAAATTACTATACGCAAATATTTGATGACATATATAGTAAGTTTTTAACAGTATCTAGTTTGATAGCAGATACTTGCAAATATACTCTGGCAAATCATCAATCAGCATTATATTTCAAAAGATTGCAAATAAAAATTATTGCATTAATATATTATTGAAGTAGCCAATGATAAAATATGTTGGTCAGGTAAACTCTTTGAAAAATTATGTCAAGTGTATTAGTTTTCATAAAATTCTTGCAATAAAATACTTCAGATATTATTATCTTTAAAGATATTGATGATTATATATATAAAGAGCAAAATATGTTGAAAATGCATTAAACCAATCATGTTACGTTTAACAGTACTTTTATTATTGGCAACATGTGCCATTTGTAAGTTTAAGAAAACATTAAAATTAAGTAATTTATGTTTTAAAATTATTTGTTTTTAGGTCATCCTAGCAACTTATTTTTCCGGCGCCAAGTTGAACGAATTGTTGGTGGTTCAAGAGCCGAAGAAGGGCAATTTAAACACCAAGTTGCATTGGAATTAACAAAATCGAAAAGACATCAATGTGGAGGAACTATTATTGACAAGAACACCATTCTCACGGCAGCGCACTGCGTTTTTCAGTAAATATATTTAAAACTATAATTTTGTCTAAATCAGCCTAGAAACAGTTCAGTATCTGGCAACTAGAAGTTCTAGTGTACAATTGACGTAAACTATAACTATATTAATTATGTTTATTCCATCTTTAAGGTTGTCTGCGTCAGACTTCACTGTAATCACTGGTTCAACAAAATTAGACGCAGGTGGAGACAAATACAAAGTCGAAAGGATAATCCAACATCCCGACTATGATATAAAAACCAAACAAAATGATCTAGCTATCATCAAAACAGCTGAACATATCCGATGGACAGCAAATGTCCAACCGATTCCATTGGCCACGTCCGAACTTGAAGCTGGGGAAGAAGTCGTCTTGACCGGTTGGGGTTTTACGTCTTGGCCATCTTCTACAACTCCAAATGACCTTATGTTCATTAAACTTAAAGCAATCAGTAATACCGATTGTGCACTGCGCATGATTTGGTACAATACCATTACGGAGAATCAGGTCTGCACCTTGACAAGACGAGGCGAAGGAGCATGTGGAGGGGATTCCGGGGGACCTCTTATCAGCAGTCCATACTATCAACCACGGCTTGCTGGAGTTGTTTCGTGGGGAATCCCATGTGGCGCAGGGAGCCCAGATATCTACGCGAGCGTGTTTTCGTATAAAGATTGGATTTATGAGCAAATGGATAATCTAGAAAATGTATAATATGATCTGTAACTTGTAGCGTTAATAATTTTAAAGAATACTTGTTTTTACTTTAAATGTATAAAAAAGAAATAAATAAAAACCTAAATTCAAAAAAATTATAAAATGTCGGAGAAATTTGTACCTGTGGCTAGGGTAATACGATAACGCCGAGAGTGACACATACACACGACCGAATGCTTTAGTTCGTATATACGGCAAATTAAAACTGATAATACTGTTACGAAAATTTGATAAAATTAAATAAATAAACAAGAATATCATTATGCGAATCATGAGTTGCATTTTATGTTTTGAAAGTGGTCCGAACAAAGTTTAAAATATCAGACATAATTCAATGCAAAGAAATACTAATTCTTGAATCATCGTTTCTGAGTATCAATACAAAGTTCTGGCGCAGGGTTACTTTATTATCAGCAATGTATAGTTTCTTATCAGATTTCTGGCATAAATTTATCAATCACTGTATATAAATATATGATCTGATTATTGGATTTTATTAGTAAACATATTGTAAACAGTGAAACAGTAATAAAAATGTGGAAAGCAGTTATAATTTTGATGGTAGTTGTCGCTGGAGTATGTTGTAAGTTCAAACAAAATCATGTTATTTTTATCTTCTACGAAATAAATTGGATATAAATATATATTTATACTGTGGTATAACTATAAACAAATATGTTGGGTCGCGCGGCAATAAGGTTGAGAAACACTTATCAATGAACAAAAAAAGTTTAAAAATATGTATAGGCTGGTTATCATAATGGGGTAGACTCAACAAATGTAACTCTAGCTCAAAAACAATCCAGGATTGTTGGCGGAAAGGACGTAACAGATGGAGAATATCCATACCAAGTTTCCATACGAAATAGAGGCGTCCATGATTGTGGTGGAGCAATCATAGACGAATATTGGATACTAACTGCAGCACATTGTTTAACAAGGTGAATTTCAAAATATTTAGAACAGACATGTAAAAATCAGGCTCGAGTGCCATCCGGTATTTCTTCGCATATAAGCCGAAGAAGCGAATGTCTGGCCGGTAGTT
Source organism: Leistus spinibarbis (assembly GCA_933228885.1). NCBI lineage: Eukaryota > Metazoa > Arthropoda > Insecta > Coleoptera > Carabidae > Leistus > Leistus spinibarbis. The sequence continues at coordinate 12,041,808 of OW121795.1, forward strand.
TGAGCATGCCTGATTTAGATGGAAATGACGAAATTCATTATGATTTTGATGTTTTTAGTCGCTTACCAAGTAAAATGTCAGTCGTGGTTGGCACGATTTATCTCGACCATGGTGGCGAAGAATACAACGTTTCGAAAATCATTCCACATCCGCAGTTTAGTAAAATTACACTTCGAGACGATATTGGTTTGTTAAAGGTGGATCGCCCGTTTGTTTTCGGTGCAAAAGTCCAGCCAATTAAACTGCCGACTCATGATGTTGATAGTGGAGTCAAATTAATGCTCACTGGATGGGGACAGTTGGATGTAAGTTTTTATTCCAACAAATTAATTATACGGCGACCTGAAGACGTTGGTGCCTGCACCTATGCTTGTTTAAAATAGTATTACACATAGTAATGCAATGTATGGCTCAAAGAGAGTATCAAACATGGATAAAGGAAATAAAATTATTATTTATTCTTAGGTTGATGATGAAATGCCAAACAAATTACAAAAATTAGAACTAGAATCGATTTCGCATTTTAGATGCATTCTGTCGCATGGAGCGTTGAAAATATGGTTGACAAATGTATGTACTTTTACCAAAGCTGGAGAAGGGGCATGTTATGTAAGTTGTTATAAAAATACCGGGAAATCATTGGATAATTTATATATTTTTATTTATTATCAAGGGTGATTCAGGAAGCCCTTTGGTGCACGATGGACAAGTCATGGGGATTATATCTTGGAGTAAACCTTGCGCAACAGGGAGACCAGATGTTTCCACCAGAGTGTATTATTATTTATTTTGGATTATGGATAATAAACACTAAGCTATTTAAGTTACTTTTGTAGATTAAGTATTAAGGATATGACAGTGGGGCATATAGGCATAAGAATTTATGAATTATGTTAATTACACCAGATTAGATTAATATTGAAGCCAACCAAAATGGCAACTACTGCTGCTAAACTTGCAATGTTTATGCATTTTCTTAAAAATTAATCTCATCGGCAAAACAGAGCATTATGAATGTAGTTTAAGTAAAAAACCATGGATCTTTGAACGAATAATGTATATATATTTAATACTTTTAATATATAAAATAAAATATCGTAATACAATAATGAAAAACATATTTTTATGTACTTGCTATACATAATAGCATTTTAAAGCTATATAATATTCGATTCTACAACATAACCGTATAGAATAAGGGCACTAGAGTATATAATTGTTCGGTTTTAACCCTTTATTACCTTTAAGATGGCAGCCACTTGTCAGATTTTACAATCATGTGTTTTATTGTTTATGTAAAGATTGGGAAATATTTATGATGAAACATAATTGACCGTTAGCCATAGACAAAGGGTTAAGTGTTGATTTGTTGAAAAATGAGTATTTTAAAATAGTGTATTTATTTGTGAGAACTCTATACGGTTTATAAGCCACAAAAGCCATTCTATTATAATATTGATCTTAAATATATAAGTGCGCGATAATTGAGATGAAATGGAACATAAATGGAATGTTTTCGATTACTTCATTCGCCGATCAGTGCTATCAAAGCACGCTTATAGTCGCCAGATGTTTCACCCTATAGAGAAAATTGTTTTGTTTATATACGTTCAATATCTTATAGTTAAAGCAACAGTTAACAGAGATCGTGCAGTGCTAGGGAAGGTCAGGCGCTAATTTGTGCAAACAAATATAATAGTAACATAAGCTTATCACATTTCATTGCATAATTATGTAAAATTTTCTAAAAATATTATTTAAATTATTCAAAATATGCAATACGTATTTGGCTTATAGAGCACAAAGGTGACATGTCCTTATTAATTTAATAAACTTAAGATATTTTATTATTCAACATTAAAATTTTTGTTTCTAGCATAAAGGTAAAAACTGTAATTTTTTTATAAGCATAATATTCATTATTTTATTTGATTAAAATATTTGATCCTTACGCACAAGTAATATATTCGATTACACAATAAAAACTAGTTTATATAAAAAATCATGCAATAGAACGTTAAAATGTGTGTTGTTTTAAATTTAAATTGATTGTTTATGCATAATAATACAAAAAAATTAAACACAAAATAGAATTTTATTTGGTGCACAAATGAAACAAGTGCGCGAAAGGGCATATGCACATTTATAAGCAGAAGCTTTTCTGTGTATCTGCTTACCTCCTTTTTTAAGTATTTGTTCGGAATTGAAATAATCGGAGATTCGTAACGAAAATAAACAAAGAAACACAAACATTAGAATCTATACGCATAATTATTCTGTTATGACAAATACACACTGTGTGACAACATTTTAACACTAACCAGTGTGAAACATATTTTAACGAACATTAACACTAAACAGTGTGAATCATCAACACAGACAAGCTTATATAGTGTCAGCCAGCAAATACTTAAAATAGCACAATGGATAAGAAAACCTAAACCTACCTTAATCTGACTTTCAAGCGTTTTGTCGTAGATGCGCTCGTACTCGGTCTTGATGGTGCCAAGGTCTATTTCGGATCGACTTACAACAATCCGGATTAAAGTTGTGTCCTCTGTACCGGCTCCAGCCATGGCGTCATGTAAACGTTTTGCGAAATAAGCTGGGGGAGACTGAACACATTCAACTGAAAAATAAATCATTTGGGTTCACGTCGTTAGAAGGCAGGCAGTTTTCAAAGTATATAGTGTTTTAATTGAGACAGTGAACTCGTGTATATATGAAGTATACAAAAATTATTAAATATAAACTACAGACAACTAAATTAAAAATAATTCCAACAATGTCGAATGCGTACCTATGGCAAGCATAGCAGTTAGCAGCTCCCCATCTAATTCTCTCTTCAGCGCCTGTTCCATGGTGCTGCCGGAAAGCTCTTTGTATTCTTCAAATATGCGGCGCAATTGGTTGAAATTTTCATGTGCAAGAATCTTATTGAACACCTCTTCGTCAGTACCAAATTTTCCCTCGCCAGCGTTGTACAGCGCGTCGGCTTGCTCTCGGGCTTTTTCAGCATCAACTTTAGTTGATTCATCACGTACCCCAGTTATGATTAACGTTAACAGTCGTCGAAAATCACCGTTAGTTTCGCTACACATATGCTCAGCCAATGGGCGATCATACACTAAAAATAAACAATCAGAAATGGTGCTTTTGATTTTATTTATTTATTATAATAATACTTCTTTCGTATGTTTCAACTAATTGTTGGACTTCATCGTTACTTCTAGTACAGATTATTTCAATTAAAGCGGGTTCGTCAGTTCCAGCTCCTTTCATGGCTTTGTGCAGTTGTTTGCATAAATATTCTTCTGGCGGCAACATTAAAGCTACGATTACATCTTCGAAGTGACCTCCCAGTTCACTTTTCAAGTCATCGATCATGTCCTTTAATAAAAATGTAAATTAAAGAAAAATAATTCAAAACAATGAATGATATTAACATTTATAAGTATATATGTGATTTGCTCTCTAGGTATTGTGAGTTATAAGTTCGAAGCTTCATCCAGTCAAAACACTAATCTAACCCAGTAAACACAAAATTTACTGCATAAAAATTAAACTTTAAAACTTCTCATTTTGAACAAACTCGAATTTGCTGAACTTGTTGACTGGGTTGATACATCTCTGACTTATTACCTATGTACAAATCTATAAATTTGTCAGAGTTGTGTGCTTTCTGGGTTTCTTAACAAAGAAGATGTTAATATATTGCTTGAAATATTATTAAATTTTTTAGAAGCACAAATTCATGCTTCGGCATTAACAATTTAGCTTACCTCCTAGAAAATTGTTGAAAATCGAGCAAAATCGAAAACAAATCAAAATATTAGTACTCTAAATATCATAAACTACGTAAAATAAAGTAAACCTCAAAATAAATATATTTCAAAAGTTACAAACACTACAGATAAACTTAATTTTGTATACATATTAGAATATTCACCCTGCCATATTCTTCAGTGAAAAATTTCGAAATTTGTTGTCTCTGAGCGTTGGATCTAGCGCACAAAATATCTATAATAGTTTGTTCATCTGTTCCAAAGCCTTTCATAGCACCACGCAATGTTGTGCCATCTTCAGCAGCATTAAAATCAGGTGCGGGAAAAACGGTGGGTTCACGCTAATAAAACGAATCAATTTTTTTTTTTATTAATAAACAATGAATATACATATAGTTTGTTTAAATCATTTTAAAATATAATAAATTTTACTTACTTGCTCACTCATTTTAAATGCTTATTGTTGGATCTGAAAACAACGAGAAACAATCACCGAATGAAACACTTATTTCTAGATCAGGAAACACGCATATACACAAATAATTATATGAATAACTGAGCGTAAAGGCATTCCTAACATGAATCATTCGTCAGTCGTCACTATAAAATTCTTTGTTGTAGAAGGTCATAGCCTATTTTCCTCTTAAAAACATTAATTTTGTATGCGTCTATAAAAACTAAGTGAGCAGGGCAATCATGCATGCAATTCGTTAATTTTATAGTCAACAATTTACAGTACAACTGGGTTTTAATAAAATATCAGAAATTTTGAGATTTCATGGTCCTTCGAACCGGATAAAAACGTTATTCATGAACTCTTTAAAAGACTACATTTATTTTTATGTATTATTAAATAACACGAATATGCTAAATAAAATTTTCATAGTATTCTGGTCATCTTATATATCAAAGTTTTGTAAATTAATTTAATTCATTTTATATAATAAAATAGTTTTTCAAAAATAAAATCTGAATCCTAAAATATTAGTTTTATCATGACAGAATGTTGTTACTTCTGAGATCTATTAAAGATCTTACATTTTGAATATATTTTGCAGTGTTAACCTTCTTTTTGCAATTATGTTAAATTAAATTCGAAATTATATATAATTGTTGGAAATAAATTAATTTATGTAAACATATAAATAAAATTATTACCGACAATTATATATAATGTAAAAAAAATAAAAAATTATAGACCAATTTAAATTCAATTCAGGAATTAAATTTAATTCAAACAATCCTTTCTGGCAATATTAACAGCTAGTCGCCCCTTATCAAGGCCTTATATTTATACTGAGATAATTCTTAAAATAGATAATTAGCAAACTATTTTAGCTGATGGCATTATTAATAAAACTGATGTAAGATACATTAGCTGCGTTTTATATAAAGATATGTACCAGCATAAAACAGAATATATTACGTATGGCCTAGTCATTATATTAACATATAGTCATGATTATAATTTAATTAATTTGTTTATAAAAATACTTACTGATCTTATGATAAAGTAAATTTGGACCTTGACACCAGAGAACACACAAATCGGTAGTATTTTTTTAGTTTTTACTTATTGGTACACGTCACACTTACTACGCTCTCGGGGCCGGTTACAGCTAATGCGCCGGCTTCGGTAAATGCCAGCAGACACTCGCGCACGAATTTATCTTCGAAAAGGCAAAGGGAAACAGACAGTATAACAGCGGTACTAAACTAAAATATCTATACAATAGTCACGCCTGTTTATCAGGTCACCTATCCTACAAGTATGTTGGGTTGGTTACACTATTTTAATAAAAGAAGATTCGAAAAGTTTTTGAATCTTCTAGATTTTTAGTAGTTATTACAATACAACGAACATTAAATGAAAGATAATTTTCTAGGTTGCATTAATAAAAGACTACCTACAAAATAATACTTTAGTAACTTTTGTAGTTGTATTTAACAAACACTAGATAGAATTCGGTAAATAAATGACTGTTGCATTGGTCTTTCTCAAATTCTTCCATTGGCTACATTAACTATATTAAACTATACCACCCATTTTGTAATTATTTATCTAGGCGTGTTCAACACACCCAAAAACGAGCCAACCTATCCCACAATCACTTTTGTAATGAACAGGAGAATAATTATATATATACGGTTTATCAATATCTTTCTAAAAACACACTTTATGAAGCTAAATATAGCACAAAGCTAATTTATCAACATGTTTGCATTTCAACACGTAATTCAGAAACATTTGCATCATGTATTAGTTAAGTTACAACTGATGACATTCATTAAATATTTAAATAATATTAAAAATGTTTGTATCATCTTTGATATTAAAAGTTGTTGAATGAAAAGATTATCCGGCTGTAAATCTTAGATGAGAACGAGTGACAGCAGAATGGCAAACACAACGAGTTACATTCGGTTTTGGAACGGATGTGGTCGAAAATATACATATAATTACTAACAGGAAGTCAGGACTGATTCACGCGACAAATATTCGGCCTCTTCTTCATTCGCACATTAGGCTATTTTGGGATTAAGAATTATTTAAAATGCATTGTAGCATTTATTAAATAATTGTAACATTTTAAGATCTTGGTGGTTGTTGGATTTAATACAAATTTAAATAATTCTTCTGCATCAACATTTTAATCGAAATTGTCTTAGTTATACATAAATAATTACGTTGTCAAATATTGTATTGGCTACCACTGTTCGTTGCCCGAACTATCGATTTAACATAAATGAAACCGAAATTGTCTGCTCTTGATTTCCTTATGTAGTTTTCACTAGAACCAATACTCCATAGTTATAATCTGAAATTGTACAATTTTGCAATTTTAAAACGTTATCCAATACTGCTTCTTATCCTTATCAATATATTGAAATATAATATTCAGTATACTGAATCTATTTGTGCTTACAGATTTCCAATGACAAATATCAAATTATTTAAGTCCATTTTGTTCCCCTGTTACAATGTTTTTAAGGATAGTTCAACTGTTTAATGATAAATTATGAAAACCCCTATTAGCGAAAGCGCTTATTTATAACTTCATAATCAATTAGCACCTTTGACAAAAAAAAAACGGGAATTTTAGTTATTCTAAGAATAACTTTAACTTGTCACACCTAATACAAGCACCTTCATTCATCAAACCACACCATAACTATTCATATGAAGCGGAACACATACAAGTAAACATAAATCATTGTCGTTGAAAGAGAACGCTCCCGTTAAATCATAACTCGTATTAAAAATATGAAAATTATTATGTCACCTGTTTCGCAAACGGTGCATTCTAGATATAGACAATTTTAAAGATGCACCGCTTGGTTGCGATGGCGAACCAAACAGGAAATATCGAAACTAAAATTTGTGTTGTACTTTTTTGAGTTCTATTAATAATGCCCAGTGCGTTATTTGTTTCATTCATAGCATTAGATTCATTCAACATTTCTACATTCTTTAAGTATATGCATTATAGTTTGTGGTAAGATTGAAATAAACAATCTATTAGGTGCTAATGACAATTATTTCATTTTAAATGTTCCTTGGAGAACAACAGTGATATATCTATCATGTGTTTAATTAGTTACATATTTCAATCTTAGATCACAAAGGTGCTATATCTCTCTACATAATTTTGTAAAATTTTCTACAACGATATTGTTTCAAAGTTCAAAATATAAGTGGATGTGTTAAATGGTTGGACATAGCACAAATTGACTGTGTTTCGATGGAATATCAAACGAATTACAAAAATAAACTATGAGAGGTTGGTGTACCCTCAATATCAAAATAAATAATAACAGTTCGTTAATTACTTAACGTGAGCGTCCAAGTCAAACATCTGCCATGCGAGTTGAAATGCTTGGTTAATATTCGGCGAAAACCCTATAAATATCATCAAAAATAAAATAAATTCAAGCGGAAAAGTATGAGAGAAGATATACTCCTGTTAGGCGAGTGCACCTGGCTACTAGATCATAATACGATGAAGCAAACGTAGAGGCGGTTGTGTATCAGTTTTTAAGAGCACGCGCAGAGGCAGATTGCACGCGGTGTCAGAGCGCAAAATTGAACGTTTTCAAACGAACCCAAGATATGTCACGATGCACTTCTTCACCGAATTGCTATTGCTGACTTCTTTCATTTTAATCATCGATTCTTCCAACAATGGTATGATTACCAATACACTTTTACGATTAAAAATTTATTAGTAAATAAAACTTGGATAATTTATTTAATACAATCAAACTAGGCACATTTGAAAAGTGAAAGTAAAGACGAAATCAGAGAAATATTATGTGAACAGTGAATCTATATAAATAAAAAATATAAATAACTAAACAATGCTTATTTTTATATATACTGACACCTTTGAATTCAAGTGATTTTATGAGAATGTGATAGAATAAAACCAAAGAACTATTGTAATATAAACAGTGAAATTATTAAAAAAGAAAAATATAACAACAATTATTTTGTTTTATTAGACACCTTTGAATTCAAAAGAGATTTTTTACTTTCTTGCACGAAGTCGAAAATGATGTATTTTAAAATGAACGAGTTCGAGATTTTCTGAATCGATATTGTCTATATTCGCGATGATGCCTGTGTGCAAAAATAGTTGAAAATAAAAATCTTTAAATCTAATATTGTGAAAGAAAAAGGTCAAGTTTCTGAAAACAAATTATTAAGCCGGTGCTTACATTTTTCTATATTACTAGTTTCCTAATTATTTTTTTCAAAAAACGCAATTTCTTATTTGTACATAATTAAAAGCAACAATTTTATTTTAAAAGGTGCAGATTATTGGTACCAAAGTGCAAAAGAAACTCTACAGCGTCGTCTACATCATTTCGATACGAAAGAACGACCGTTGGACGTCGCGCGAAATGTAATTGTTTTCGTTGGAGATGGTATGGGATTAACTACGTTGACGGCAGCACGAATTCTCAAAGGACAACGAAAGGGCTTACAAGGAGAAGAAAGTCGATTGATTTGGGACGATTTTCCAGCCGTCGCATTAGCACAAGTTAGTATACAGACTTTAATTTAAAATAATATTATAATAAATATATATTGTTACAAATAAGTTGGCTAGCGCACGTATTATTTTTGCTTTGAATTTTGGAAATTTTGTACAATTTAGTAGGCTAGGAGACCAGGCCCCCCATTTAGCGCTCATTTTGTTGCTTCAGTCTCAATTTCCATTTCTAATTCAACTTGCTTTTTCGATGGGAAAATAACCAAACGAGTCAACATACTGACAATTGTACATATCTGTTTCTTTTTATGCATTGCTTGAACTTGTGGTACATTAGACTCGTGTGAAACGGCTACTCTTCGATTAACAAATGTTAAAATCGTTAGTAAGTCTGCGTGTTCGTGATTTTTAAGTAATTCGCTGCATAAGGCTTGAATAAACCATGAACCATTATCAGGACTTCGCCAAGAATAATAACCTATGGAAATATAGTTAAAATATAAGAAGTTACAAAAAATTGGATTCCAGCCCTTAATGTGTCATACCTTGATACGTAGAATACATGACTAAAATGTCAGCCATTGCAGGAATAGTGTAGGGTTCATCTTGTGTTATCGACGCAGAATCAGTAGCGATTCTTCGAGTTCTTGTCTTAACAGTAGCACCTGTATCAACTTCACACCCTCTGCAAGCTTGGATAAAAAATATTTTTGGTTTTCCTGCTAAAGTTTGACATTTGTCGCCTGTGAAAGGTGACCACAATATATCGGGTGGATACGTGTGATCTCGGGCACTTATTTTTCCTTCTTCCCCATGGCTCATTACGCACACAACCAAACAGTCGGAATGAGAGTGATCTTCTTGCGAAACTGAAATAATCCAATTCGGTTTCTTAGTTAACACAGTAGTCTATCCTCTTAAGAACAAATTTGTAAATACCTTTTTCTAGCACTTGATGTATTTGCCCATACTTCAAATCATTGTAAATCCTTACATCGAATTCAAGCATCCCGAAAACTTTTTCGAGATCGTCCCGATCTTTATTGGTCCCTTCGCGAACATTATATTTTTTATCGTCGAATTTTTCTTGGTTAAATATTACGGCTATGCCTCTCTTTTTATGGGTAACATTGTAGAAATTTGCCATACGTTCCACTAGAGGTATTTTCGACGGTATAACGGCACTCGGTTCATTTCTAATTGTATAATTATTTATTAGTCTTTTTCATTTATGTACAACGTTTCTTAATACACGAAAACCCCAGAAAAGTAAAATTGTGTTTAGAAAGAAAGAAAACTTACCCTCCATGGAAGAAAAATTTGAAAAAATTCGCGTCAGTAGCACTCATTTTAACTGTACTTAATATTTTGATGGTATCGTTTATATATTTATTCGTTATCTACTGATAAAGTTGACGATAGATAAATATATTTGGCATTATTATATTTTCATTATTTATGGCTTGTTCGTTTGTTAAACAACAAATAATTATCGCACAATTTCTTTTTATAATTAGGTTTCTTTTTTAAACTTAGGGAGCCAATTAGTAATTAAGATTAGAAATTACATGTAATAATCCAATTCTTTTTATGACAAATAGTACTGTGAAACAAGCTAATATCTTCACGATCTATTCCAAAATCAAAACTAATTACACTTTTCATACACAAAACCTTTAAGTTTATTTTAAAGAGAAGAGTGTATTATGTAGCACTAACATTTCTTACTTCTGAACAATTTTGTTAATTTTGTAGATTATTTCAAGTAGACAATTTAAAAACAGGAAATAGCACAAACAAAAAATACCACAATAAATTGAACAAAATAAACAATTTTAATGTTGAAGTGTGTATATAATATATATTTTTATGTGTTAAGCCACTCGAGATAATTTATACAAATATATTTATATTTTATCACTGATCAAACAAATTCGGATAACAGATATTGCATTTGGAGATATTTAATAAAAATGTGCACTATATTTACTTTATTAATATTTATTAAAAATACAATACTACTTGTGTGCGTTACTAATAATATATGGGAAATCGTTAGTTTTGCTTATCGAGCCAGTGTTCACACTTAGATCTCGCCGAATCCATTGTTTCCCGCTTAATATCCTCTCGATCCAACCAATGAGGAGTTAGTTGCTGATACGCATTGTACCCAGGCGGGCTAGCAATAAGATCATCATCAGTCGCTTTTAACATTTTCCAAACCCCTGACAATATATCAAATTCTTTATCCGCTTCTACCGCATTTGGATCAGGTTCAGGAATATCTAGATCTGATCCGCACGCGATATATTTTTCATTGTTGTACATTGAATTTAATTTTTCTTCTAAAGATTTTGGTAAATCTTTGCTTTGTTTTGCGTCTTCTAAAATTTTGTCAATTTGATCCATATCTACGTAATGATATGATGCTGCGATCTGTTTTCAAAAATATATTTTGCTGATTTCTTTTAAATATGCGTATATGTTTTTGATATTTTTAGAATATGCGAGTTTTATAAATAGCATTGAGAGCATATGGCTTGACATGGGTACTTAATTTTAATGGTAGCGCTTAAAATTAGATTGAATATTAAAAATATATTACATGCGTAATTTCGATAAATATTTTAGGAAGTCCTTTAACGACACTACACATTTAGGTTCATATTCAAATATTCATATAACTCTAGTAATGAGTTTGTTCCGGCAATTAACTTCTACGGAAACTTTTGAACTGTATTTAAGTTGAAGCTTTCATAATACTACAACTAGGCAAATAGAAACTAAAAATTTTGTAGGTTTTGGGACATTTTAGTAAGGGAGTTACCTAGTTGTAGTAATAAGAGAATATATACACCGACCTGTAATTCTTTTCGAGCTTCGTCCATAGCTTTTTTGAATTTACTACTGAAACATTTTATCAGTTCCAAATTTTGATCATATCGCGTCAATTTTTTCTTTACTTTTTTAATAATATCCGGTATTTTACGATCTTCTTCAAATGGATCAGTTATATCACTACCACTGTAATCCTCGTCGAATTGTAATTCTAATTCGCCCGGATTTAAAGTCGCCAATTTCTCCATTGCTGATGATGGTTTTAATTCTGGTATTTTACCAGGCTCAATTACTGTTAAAGGAGGCCTTGCGCGGCATTCTTTTATGTAAGAAGTTAACATTTTAAAAGGATAATGTGGAATTCTGTTCACGCAATGTAATGGAAAATGTTTGATCAATACTGACCCTAGTTATGAGTTGTTTATCTCTGAAATATTTTAGAGCTTTATATATGTATATATATATATATATATATATATATATATATATATATATATTAAAATAATTTTGAAAAAGTAAGTAATAAATATTCCCTATATTTTTTTTCTGCTTGCAGACGTACAATGCAGATGCACAAATTGGTGAATCGTCTGCGTGTGCAACAGCGCTTTGGTGTGGCGTAAAAGCGAACTACGAGACCGTAGGTTTGGATTCAACATCGAAATTCGGGAATTGTTTATCGAGTTTCCATTCCCGTGTTCCGTCAATTCTAACATGGGCTCAAGAGCAAGGGAAAGCTACTGGGATCGTGACTACAACTCGCCTAAGTCATGCAACTCCGGCAGCGCTCTATGCCCATTCCCCATCTCGTTACTGGGAAGACGATGCTAAAGTGCCCCCAATGACACGACGGCATTGTAAAGACATTGTGCGGCAATTGGTCGAAGATGAACCGGGAAAAAATGTCAATGTATGTGTGTTTCTAACAAATCATTACAGTCTAGTGTTAAATTTCAGAGTGTATGTCGAATATATTATGATTATGTTTCCTTAAGGTTTTACTGGGAGGTGGCAGACGCCACTGGGTTTCCATGGCGACGCCAGATCCAGAAGACGTGAAACAGGAAGGTCGGCGACTTGACGGAAGAAATTTAATCACCGAATGGTTAAAAACCAAACGCGAAAACCAGATAGAGGCTGAATACGTGTGGAATAAAGAGCAAATGGAGAAAATTGATACGCAAACAATCGATCATTTATTAGGTAAGGCCATTACGATTTTAGAAACTAAAAATATATCTATAAAAAGCGGCCAATTTATTTAAAAACTTGAAGTAAAATGTTTTTTTAACCGAATAAAAAAAAAATTACATTAGGCCTATTTAAATATCGAATTATGTTTATATTTGCTATATATATGTATGTTTCTGTAGGTTTGTTTTCATATTCACATATGGATTTCGAAGCCGATAGAGATAATCAAACTGAACCATCTTTGGCAGAAATGACAAAAATGGCGTTGAAAGTTTTGAATAAAAATCCGTGGGGTTATTTTCTTGTTGTAGAAGGTATTACCATATAAAATATATAAAATTCCTCGTAGACAGTAATCATTTATTTTTTGTTATCTGACTTAGGTGGTCGTATAGACCATGCACACCATTACAATAATGCCTATAGGGCCTTAGACGAAACTCTAGCGTTCGAAGAAGCTGTTTCGTTAGCTCTACAAGAAGTAGATCTATCAGAAACAACTGTAATTGTAACAGCTGATCATAGTCATGTTATGACATTTGGCGGACATGGAACACATAAAGGAAATCCAGTTCTTGGTAAATATATAAAAAAAAAAAAAACTCACTTTTCTATGCAAAACAAAACACATTTTACCTTCAACAGGTTACGACAGCAAGAATTCAGACGCAGACGATCTCCCTTACACAACCCTGCTGTACGGTAACGGTCCCGGTTATGGGGTGACAAAAACTAGCACTCCAATAACTGATAAAAACACAATTCAGAATGCTGCGATACCGCGCGTTTGGGCAACACACGGTGGCGAAGATGTGCCCGTATTTGCGACCGGACCACTAGCGCAATTATTTAGCGGTTCGTTCGATCAAACTTATATTCCGCACGCTATAGGTTATACAGCATGTTTAGGTGAATTTAAAAACAGATGTGGTTGTTTGTATTTTAATTGTGAACCCGAGATTGTTGAGAACAAAACGTGTTATGACTGTGAAGATGAAAGAAAAAATGATGTTGATGTTATAATGATTGGTGATCAAATCGCTGCGGCACAAATTAGGTTATTTAGTAATGCGTTTATTAGTTATGTAAGGCTAGATTTAATTGTATGTGCTGTGTTATTTGTAGTTTTTATAAAATAAATATTCTATGTTACGTATTTCTGTATTTTATTTCAATAACAAAAATATATTTCGTATTTCTTTGTTAATAAATAAAAATAAGAGGTAATTGAATTAACAATTATATTTAATATCATAATTGTTGAATTCTACATATCAAATTACATATCATTTCCTTAAACATATAAACATTAAAATAAAATATAAATTCCTACCTTAAACAGGAACAAATCTATGTGTATTCAGTGAAATCCTGGATTCGCTTCGATCGCACTGAATCATCACTGGAGTATAGTTCACTGCCACTCGCATACTCTTGCAGAACTCTGGTTCGTAGATGTTTGATCTTGCGCAGACGTTCCAACCAGTTTGAAGCATACGGATCTTGACCTTGGGCTTTCAAAGAACGCGTAACCATTGAAGCCAGCTAAAGATATAATATATGATTTAATTAAATTATGCAGTAACTATTATATTAAAAATATAACGTACATTCGCATGTAGTGCCATCTGCCGTGCCAAAATCGCCAAATTCTGGTCAGAAATAATCTTTGGTTCACTATGCGCAATATACTCAGACAATTCATCCTTAGTCTTAACAATAATTCGATTAGTTTGATGATCCAACGGCTCAATAATAATATTCGCATAATTAAACTGTCCTTTAATTGTTCCAATTTGAAAATCTTCACCACTTTCATTATAAACAATGGTCACATAATTGTTACCAATGTGCATTTTCTTATTATTACACAAAAGATCGCTCTCTTTGCACGGCATTAGAGTGGCCACGTGAAAGATAACTTGCATTACATCGTCTTGCCAAATATAAGCAAACTTGCCGTCATTACCATTCGCAGATAAACCACCCAAAAAGAACGTTTGGCTATCAGTTTCGGGCAGCGAGATCAAAGTTCCCAAACGATGCAAAAACTCGACGTAACGCACCGAACCAAAACGATTTCTTAAAATCTCAGTTTCATTATTACATTGTCCGGGTCCAACGTAAACAATCCCGACTTTATGCGTTTCATACGGAGGTATACAATCCAAAATCTTAACAGCAAGCTGAACCATCTTACTAGATCCAACCAGCAGCGGCTTCTCAGCTCCGTTTCCGAAATGAGCTGCATGGTACAACTGTAGAAATACAAAACTAGGGTTGATACCCGATTTGGGCGAATCTCGAGGCCGCGGAGATCCAGTCCTGCGAACAGTGTCCAACCTGGGTTTTGATACAGGACTCATTACTGAGATAGTATGACCTCGATCACGGCGCATTGGCGGTATTGAAGTGTCGAGTTGCGTAGGCTTTTCAAGATTAGAAGGACGCGGTTTGTCGAGTTTTTTAATGTCGGTACGAGGGGGTTTATCAGTCGTTGTGGCGGGTTTAGGCTCAGAGGAATGGCGAGTGAGGCCGGGTGACGTTTGAGTTGGACTTTGAGGAGGTTTTGAAGCTAAACCTGGTGTTTGGGATGTTTCGCCAGGGCAACTGTGGCAAGTTAATAGAGATGGGTGGTTTGATGTTGTAGGTGGTGTTGTTCCTACACCAACAAAGGAGCAGTACATGAATTGATACCAGGGTGTGTACTTCTTAACCAATGGCTAAGGAATTAGTATATACTATTAAAATTATATATAGACTTATTGAAGGCAATAAGCGAAAAAGAAAAAAAATCATTAGATGCCACTGAGACTCGAACTCAGAACCTTTGAATGTCTACTTTTTTGAAGTATATTCCACATTATTCACTTTATGTCATTCAAATAAAAATACAACTCACCCAACCCAGAAATCTCTTCGGGAATAGCTTCACACGACACTCTCATATCTTTCTTGTTCTTTTTCTGACCATCCGTTTCACTACTTTCTTCAATCCCTTTGTTGGCCTCAGCTGCCGCTTGAGCCATGAACGGATTCTTCCAGCTTGCAGACATCTCCGGACTAGAATTAGATCTTCGTACCGGATTTCTTGCTCGGATTCCATCTTCGTAGAATGTCCCAGAATCCCCGTCATCGCTTTCTCGAGAACTTTGTCTAGATGGTCCTCGAGATTCCGGAATAGAAATAGGTCCCGAAACAGGATGGGATTGGGTTTCAATAGTTGGAATTACATTTGGGGCTGATACAGCTACTGACTGGGGTCTGACAGGTTTTAATAGAGATTGTTCAGGTTCTAATTCGTCTTTGAAGGTATCATTGCTTCTGTTTAAAGAGGACATGAAAAGGCTTGAGACTTCGTTGAGTGGGAACTCGTTTTGTTGAGTAATTTGATTTTGAATTCGCATCACCCATGACATGTCACCAGTAGGACGCCTGACGTGGATTTCGGCCCATCCTTGGCACCAGCACGAGCATATTTGTCGTTCTGGGTTTATTTTTAATAGATGTAATTTTGTAGGAAGTTGTTCTAAGTTAGGTGAAGTTGGAGATGTGTCCGTTTTTGCTTCGCCTGAGTTCTGACGGGTAGGGCGACCGCTTGTAGAATCTTCGCGAGTTTCAGTGCTTGAACTACGATATAGCGACGAGCGGTTCTCAGTGTCTGGGGTACGTTGGCACAACAACCAACATTTATCACATAAGCCATGTTTTAAAGCCTTTTGGGCGCAACCACTAGTAGTGACAGTTATAAGCTTGTTACCGAGTAGCCAACTCATTGATTGGCCACCGGCTAGTAGGAATTCCGCGGTTGGTAACCTATCAATTAAATTTCAATCACTATCGCATTTATTATTATACAAATTTCGATAATTAGAATTCGAAAAGTACATACACATAAGTATGAGACGATTGAAATATAATTTAATCTCAATTGTAGAAAAGGATTCGACAAATGTTAAAAAGTTGGTCTTACTTTAAGGGGATCTTGAAGGCAACTTTAAAAAAAGCATATCTAAATCACACTTACCTTTTGGGCTTGGCAGAACACGGTGAGAAGGTATACCGGGCCATCAAATCGATGCAAGTTTCTGTGAGTTCTTCGTAGAATGTGTGAAGAGCTTTATCGATTGGTGGACGCAAATCTACGGTGGTTGGTCGTTCTCGTCTGCGTGATCCTTGTTCGGTCAAACTGGAACTGCGTTTCCTGTTAGAAGAATCTTCGTTCATGTGAACCAAATCACTACTTCTCATTATGTTTGTTTCTTCAAATGGAACTAATGCATTCGTTTGCAAACCCTTCAAATAATATTATTTGAAAGAGTGACGAATATGGTTTCGCTCCGACCACATGAAAACAAAAACTTACGGTAGTAATAAATTTGACAAAATCCTTCCTAAATGGTAATCGACACTTCAAGAACCACACTGCAATCACATGGTGCGCTAGTGACACTATATAATGATTATATTTGAACGGATTTGTGTATGGTAATGAAATGGCAAAAACAGCCATGTATTGGTCACCAACAAAATTGCCAAACACCGTTGGTAAACGTGTCAAAGTGGACAAAAACTCTAGGACAGGAACAGCAATATGAACGGTGGCGGATATTTTAGACAATTCTAGCAATACTTCGGGTAAAAGTTTGACCATAACTTCTTGCATTTCCAAAACACAAGTGGTTAAGGCTGTAATACATTGCTGGGAACAACGTGGGACTAAACCGAATTTGACCATGCAAAGGATAACGCGTTGTTGACATGTTAGGTACATGTGGTAAGAGGCAAGACTTGCTAACACGGGCAACACACTTAGGTGGAAATCGGAACGGGTTAGTTTCGGGGCATTACGGAGGGATTCTGGAAGGCAAAGAGATTTGTCCGTTAACTGAAATAAAATATGTACAATTTATTACGATTATATTGAAAGCTGAATTGCATTTGGTTTTTTATTTTGTAAAATTAAAACCATGTTAATACCAAGAAATTGAACATCAGATACTTCGTTCAGTTTTTAGTAAAACTAAACAATGTTTTTCATTTCAATTTCCTGAAATTACCATTTTGTTTGTTTGGAATCCATTTAAACATATTTGTAACTTACGATAACGTTACTTACGTACCATTGAACATAAAGCAGCAGCAAGTTCATCAATTTCTCCAGCTCCATGTTTGGATAACACCAGTGCCTTATTTTGCATCACTTTTGGAATTTCACATAATAACAAATGCAAAACATTCCAATCTATTATATACAAAAGAAATATATAAAATTAAGGAAAATCATATAAAATTGTAAAATGTATTTATGCAAGAGCAAACCTTTTTCTTGGGTAAGACAAGTGATAAAAACTTTAAAAGCATGTCTCAACGACACATGAGTGACTTGATGCTGAGACATAGCCTGTGGAGTTACTTGTGATGGTATCTGAGGAGCCTGAGTAACCGCCGGTGACGGGGAGGGAGGCGGGGGTGGCGGAGATACTGGACCACGCCCTAGAGACCCGCCTCCACCAATCACACACAAGTATGGACTATACCGCATAACACCAGCGCTATCTATACAGCCTAAATGGCACGACGAGTTTGCGCGTACATTCAAGAAACAATCAAATATCTAAAACCATAATAGTGTTATTAGCATTTTATACTTGATTTTAATGGAACAGCTATACTTTTTTTCGTAACAAACTGCCATTTTCGAAGATGTTCGGCTTAGTATAATGTAACGCTAAGTGTTCTACTAGCATCATGTAAACTCTAACTGCGTGCGACGATGGCAACCGGTGTACTTTTACTGTGAAAATTTTTATAAGTCCCGATATTACGGTTTTCATATCCAGCATTTCGGAGTCGCTGATCATGTCCGTGGAGCCATTTTCAAACGGGCGATTTAGCAACTATTGGAAACATTAATAAATATATATATATGTGACCGAAATAAGGGAGAGAGAAATTTACTTTGTCGAGAATATCCAGCAGTTCACTACAGCGTTTGCTGTCGCATTCTAAGCACAACTCAACTAAGAGCTCTGCGCTTTTGTTGCGCACAACTACGTCAGAATCAATCGCAACATTTTGCAGATGAGGAACGACTATTCGCTCAATCAACTCATCCTCATACCGCGGCCTGTTCAGTTTTATAACTTTCGCTAAGATCTCCAGGACTTTTGAACGCACATTTGTGCGTGTCTCTTGCTTATAATAGCGTTGTAATAAAGTGTGTAACTTTGATAGCCACATGTGCTTAGTTGGAACTAAACTTTGCGCTAAATAATTAACCAATCTAATGACAGAAGACTCGGGTCGCGCGTACGCACAACACTCAATCAATTCATACAACCTTACAACTGACCCATTAAACTTGCCAAGTTCGATTAATTTCTCGATGGAGCATAACGTTTCATGTAAATGCGTCACCACTAACAAGTTGCCAGCGTTACTACTAGCATAATCTATGACTGCTTCAATGATATCTAACAAAACGTCCCACGCTGGATCATGCAGGTCAGGTCCACGTCGGTTAACTAATCCCTGAACGGATAGCATAACTTCGTACACGACAAACGGATGATCGGATTGCAATGCATAGACGAAAGAAGGTAGAACAGATGTTGGGGTACAGTGCAAAGTAGCGACAGGTTTTGTACCCCATAGGGCTTGATTGACGTGGAATACAGCTCCGCGAAGCAATAAATGGTCTTGACGAAATCCGGGTTCTTGTAAAATTCGACACATGGTGTATAAGGCGCTGTGGCCCATGTGGGTTCCGAGTAAATTGCGCATGATGCGCCAGCTGTTTTGGCAGTACTCCTCGTGGTTTACAGTACGACATATCGCTATAATAAACGTCGCTAGCGAATCTGTTGGCAAATTACTGTAACACACTACTGTGTCTAGGAGTTGTAGACAAGCTAAAACCACGTCGTGGGCATGGCTTGGCGCCGAACGGCTGCACAACAGGCAAGTGCTCCTATAAGGAAATATTCGTCGATTTAGGCCCATTTTATGTAAAAAATTTCAAGTATTTTGTAAAATAATTATACATTTATATTAAAAAGTACATGTTAAATATTATATATATATAAAATAAGGCGACCAGGGTTAACAAGGAACTATGACGTCACGATCGCTTGACTAGACTCTTAAGACCACAAAAATTCACTTGAACTCATTGTGTAAATCGGATTTAAGTATATATTAAAAAAAAATTACAAACTTACTGTACTAATCCTGTGATAACTTCTTCGTCCAAATAAGCCGCGTTAAATTTCACAACGTTTACCAACAATGACAAATAATCCTGTGTTTTCCCTGTGATTGTAATATCCGGCATCCAGTTCAATAGAAATGGTCCAACCTTAAAAATGAGTTTAATTTGCAAACACATTACTAAATTATGAACAATAATTCGTACTTCTTCCTCAAAATAAAGTAAATCTTTGCCATTGACCGTTAGTGTAGTCAACAGTTCAAACCTATCAGCAGTATCCTCGGGATGATCATGTTTTTTGATCACACGAAAAAAATGGGCCCGCATGATGCCAACTCGTTCGTACTGACCCTCGATCAAACACCGAAAGAACGTGAATGTTAAGTGGCGGTGTTCCCGCGGCTGATCTCTTTGCAACAGATCTTGCAGGCAGTTCCATAGCTTTTCGATGGCCTTCTGTATAATTTCGTACGATTATTAGTATATAACGCATGAATTTACGTTCAAACGTTTATGTTTAATATTTATATTTGAAATTTTACATTCGATGTTATTAAAATTTTCGCTACTTCTTCCAATTAATAATAGGGCCAATTAAATAAAAATATAGAAATCATTTTGTTAGAGTCGAATCAAGTCATAGTCAGATGCATGTTCTTTTATGGTACCGTATTTTGTGATTTTTTAAATAATAACACGTTTTGAAATGTACATAAAATGTTTGGTGTGGCCTGCACTCGACTTTCTTTTACGCAATTTTACTAGATAGATATATATATATATATATATATATATATATATATATATATATATATAACCAAAACAAGCAGTCAAACTAACCAATACTCTACAGAAATATTTTGAAATGTCATTTATCTAATTGAGTCTATTTTGTTTTCCTGTCAAAATAACAGATGATCCGATTTAGCTACATGCGAATCCATGGCAACGTTTAACAAGACATTTATAATGTTTCGTAGCATTTTTCTCGCAACTGGCACATTTTTTGAAGAAATGTTTCAAACAAAAGTTGTGCGAAATTAATTAATATCTTTCATTATGAACATAACTATATTTGCCGTAAGTGTATCCGTTCTAGTGATATTGGAGATAGAACAAAAAATGTACAGAGTAAAACAAGATATTTATAATGTTTCGTAGCATTTTTCTCGCAACTGGTACATTTTTTGAAGAAATGTTTCAAACAAAAGTTGTGCGAAATATTAATATCTTTCATTATGAACATAACTATATTTGCCGTAAGTGTATCCGTTCTAGTGATATTGGAGATAGAACAAAAAATGTACAGAGTAAAACAAGATATTTATAATGTTTCGTAGCATTTTTCTCGCAACTGGTACATTTTTTGAAGAAATGTTTCAAACAAAAGTTGTGCGAAATATTAATATCTTTCATTATGAACATAACTATATTTGCCGTAAGTGTATCCGTTCTAGTGATATTGGAGATAGAACAAAAAATGTACAGAGTAAAACAAGATATTTATAATGTTTCGTAGCATTTTTCTCGCAACTGGTACATTTTTTGAAGAAATATTTCAAACAAAAGTTGTGCGAAATATTAATATCTTTTATTATGAACATAACTATATTTGCCGTAAGTGTATCCGTTCTAGTGATATTGGAGATAGAACAAAAAATGTATAGAGTAAACATGCGCACTATCGGTTTGAATATTCATTACAAAAATAGAAGGTGCACATCTAGGGCACATACAAGTTTTAAGTTTGAAGTTCCATAATTTTAGCCCTAGAGCGTTCACAGACACACACACACACACACAGACATTCCGAAAATAGTCACATTCGATTTCGAAATTTATCATGATTACAAAATTTCGTAAAAGAAAGTAAAAAAAACGTGATAAAATTAAAAAAAATGTTACATTAAATATATTTAGATTAAAATTAACTTCGATTAGTTCTTACATCTTCTAAACGGTTGTTTAGGACCCCATCACTTAATTCTTTGATTAACTTGATCCGAATATGTATCGGTGAATCTCTACCGATATCTCTTTCGATATCTTCGGTTAGAGAGAAATCAGCTTTGGGTTTTAAATTACCTAAAACATGGAATAAATACATTTATAATTCGAAACGAAATATTGTAATATGTACCGGTTGCTCCCTTTAAGCGAAACCACTGTTTTAGTTTTTCTTGTAATGTTTTTGTTTCTCTATCTTTAGAACTCATATTGATGTTGATTATCTACAAATTAGCTGATAAATCACATTTATAATAATATAGTTGAGTTTTGTAAAAATTAATATAATTGAATTATAAATGTTGTAATATTAGTTATAATTCTTATTTATAAACTAATACTAATAATAATTTAATTTTGTCGATTCTTAACTTTGAAGAAGTTCACACATAAATTTTGACTGTTTCTTGGACAATATTCATAACCTAACTTAGAACTGTCACATTTTCGGATTAATCTTGAATATTCAATAAAAATGATACAAAATGCATTAAATTAATAAGTTATTTGGTTGTAAATTAAATGAAAATTTCGTTTTAAAAAAAATGTGAATGGCTTCTACGTAATTTAATTTTTATCAATGTTGCAAATCACAATATACAAAACTAATAAACTATTATTGATAACAAATGGTTCGGTTAAAAATAGGCGATATGGTGAGACAGTTTAAATCTGTTACTTTATTAGAGTAAAAATAAATTAATTAATTAATAGAATAATCAAGCAATCGTTAGGGATGCTTTCCCGGCGACAATACCAAAAAAGCGAAATAATCGAGATGTGCCTTGGAAAATTGGGCTCGGAAGTTTATTTTTATCAGGTAATGACTAATGGCCTTATCAGGCAATTATTTATTAATAATAACAAATGATTGTGTAACTTTCTTATGTCTTAGTTGGCTGTTACTTAACACACGACAGTATTATCAACTATTTATGTGAGTATGGAAAATAATAAACAGTTTATAATTTCCTTAAACCAAAAAAATTAAGCTTGTTCCTAGATTTCTAGCGACACTCTATAGAGAGCATAACTGTAATTTTTTCGTTTCGGTTCAATTAAAATATATATATATATATATCAGTTCGGTTCCGTTTTTCGTTCGTAATACAAATAAAATCATTAAAAAAAATGAATCATTCTGATCTGAACTGAAAACCGAAAAAAAAAGGTTTTCGGTTCAGCTTTTTATTTGTATTACAAATATTGTTCTACCATTTATTTTTTTGGACATGAACTTAATTTAAAGAAATCGATATTATTTCGAAGCCCTGCATTACTATTTGAAACTATTCGCCATTTTGTTTTAGCTGGTTCGTCCGTCTACGCATATCTATTCTTTGCGTATATTGAATTTATTATATTAAGAACGAGTAATCTTGCAGAAGAGTGCCACCATATAAAGTCAAGATATAAAAACAGTCGTAAAGAATTACTATTAGCTAATTACTATACAAATGTACCCAATCTTGTCTTATTAGTTGGTGCCCATATAGCGGGGGTGTTTGTCTGCCAATATCAGGGTGGACTTGCAACTTGTGTTGCGAAATGGGGCATAAATGCAACATTTTGCAGTTTTGTTGCCGTTAATGTTTTAACAAAACTAACTCAAATTGTATGTTATTATTTTTTTTTTTTTTGCGATATCTTGCTACGTTCTACATATTTAAACATTATTAGGATGAGTCCAAGGTGAATACAGCAAAAATAATGGATGATCTAAACGGCTTGGACTGTGGATCAGTTTTAGCGCATAGTTTTTTTCATGGATATCTAAATTTAGTGCTTCCTGATAAAGGAGAAGAGGGCAAAGGACTAGAAGAGCAAATCAGTGATTATGCTTCTAAAAATGGGGTCAAATTTGCGTCGAAAAAATTATATATTCTTATACCGTTATCTGGATATTGCCCCCCAATGCTAAATTTGGCGTCAAATGGGTATATTGATAAAGCTGGTGTAAGTTCAATCAAAATAATGTTAAAATAAGGTAATTTGGTTACGTTAACCGAATATTCGTAATATGTGTCCATATTGGGATCACACGAAGTCGCTAGTCGTGGGTGGGACATTTAGTACCTTAAAGGTTAAAGGCGGTATCACATTACGAGGATATCGATAGTTTGACATCGATTTTTTCAGTTTTCCGATGTCATTTCTAATGTGATAGCGAGCAAATATGAAACGTGTTCGTATTCCTTGGCTTATCGGTGTCCAATTATCGATGTCTTGTGTTGTGCGCATGACCAACTTAAAGAAATGTCCCTGTTTTTGTTGTTAGCTGTCAGTTGTGTTGTGTGCATTCATTGTAGATTTATATACTGGTAGTGTTTGTTGATAGTTATATTTATTTTAAAATGGCGAATGCAAGAAAGAAAATAAAAATATCTCTGCTTGTTTACATATCATTTTTAAAACCAAATAGAATACCACCACCAAGTAAAGAAATTTACTAAATTTCTGATGTCAATTTGCTAATGTGATAGAAACAGATATCGATCATCGGTATCTCCTAAAGAAGGAGGATATCGATATCCTCATAATGTGATACCGCCTTAAGAACATAATTTTTGGACGTAATACTAATTTTAATAATTATATGATTTAATAAAATATACTATTACTATGTGAAAATTAACGAAGAATACAAATGCAACGTTTCCCCGATTAGCACACATATGTGGATGTGTTTATGTTTTTTTAAACTTTGTTTAATCTGCCACCAATCCCGATTTTAATGTGCGCCTGTCCCCTGGATTCGTGAAACGTTCCCAATAAAATTTGCGAACACCATACCGTACAAAGCTTACAATAAATACTAATAAAAATTGTTTTAATAAACATTGGATACCATAGAATTTATTTCGTTTCTATGCCGTATATTTAGCAGATATATTTGTATAAGATTGAAATTGAGGTTTTTTCTTTAAAGAGTTTAGATTGGCGCAGAATTAATCGAGCCGGTGTAAATCAGCGCCAATACCACAATTCTGTCTATAAATTATTTCCAAACAAAGATTTTACAAAGCCACCTATTTATATTTGTGCAGAATATGCATCACCATTAGCAACTTTGCGAGAAATCATGAAACGTAGCACAGACCATCAGCGTAACTATAATATAGCTTAAAACACACAAATCTTGTATTAATAAACATTTTTCGTCATTCTAGTAAAGTATGAGACATTTCGTTACGATATTGTAACAAACTTTTACACGACATTATCTAGTATTCTTAAACGAGACGAAACATTTCATGGATTGTACGAATTGGTGTATTTCAGTGGTAAATTAATTTTGTGACAAATCAAATTTTGATTTCGGATGAAAAATACTTACATGTTTTAGATATTGACAACGACGGCAATACTCTGACGAAAGATGAACTCGATGTTGGAAAAATGCTTTTGGATCTTATCAATCCAATTTAATCATATTATTTTGATATGTTTACATGACTGCTTTTATCTTAATGTATTTATTGCCATTAACCTGAAATATAAGTTTATTATATTTATGATAATTTTAAAGTTAAAACAATAAAGTTTGTTATAAAAATGATTTTGTTTAATATTTACCCTTATATGTATAACAGTAAATTTACTCGTTAGATATGCGATTATATTTATCGAGAATAGACAACATTAAATTGTCAACGGGGAATCCCCGAGAAGTACAACCTAACATTAACCCTAGCGACTGCAGTGCGAACCATCTCTGGTGTGACCGTCGTATATAAATAAAAACCGCCAAATTTTAATTATAAATTTATATAAATTGGTAAAATATTTAAAAATACACTTCATTAGCAAATATTTAACTGATTTTATAAAAAAAACTATTTAACTGTGCATTTTGACCAAATATTTTATTTGGTATCTTTACAATTTGCTAAATTAAATTTATCATCTATGCAACTAGCATTATTGAGAAAGAATAGTGCCATAATACGTTGGGGTAGCTTATTAAATTAACCCCAAACAAGGTAAAATGCACTACAAATATATAAAGTAAAATTACATGAAGTTTAAAATAAGACTTTGTAATCGTCTATTGCATTTTGTTTACACAGTCGCTTGGAGCACAAAGATGATATGTCCCATTGGAATAAGTTTTTTTATTAGTATAAATTTAATCATTTTAAATATGACTTATGTCTTTGATCCGTAGAGTACAAATATGACATGTCCTGAATAATAATATAAAATATTTAATCTTAGAACACATAGGTGATATTTTGTAATATCTACAAATATGACTTAATTTTTTTTTTATTGCATTGTATAAATACTAACTGCAAGGGATTGAGAAATTGAATTAGAACTTTCGAATAAAATACTGAGATGGTGTTTGTGTCGTTTCTAATACTCTCTGTTGCTTGCCGTCGCCGTTGTTGCACAGCTTTTCGGTCAAGCAGAGCTTCGATGCTTCGAACGCACGAAAGCCACCCCCGTCAATAATCGCACATTCGGCACAGTGAGTGCGCAGGCGTACTCACCCTGCCACACGAAACCCCTGTCATTCAGTGCGCCCAGTTCGGTACGAATACGAAGACAGCAGGCCTGCTGTACTTAGCATTTAATACAAATTATAACCGCACAATAATTAGAATTCGTGTACCCAGTGAGCTAAAGCGCGGCCACTGATCGGTGCTGGCTTTGCGTTTTTCGTCAGTTTACGCCAGTCGCTGCTGTGAATATTATCGGAGTTAGTTGTTGTAAGGCGGGTTGCGTTATCGGAGATTTTGGATAGATCCTGTTGTTGTTTACTGTGATAACTCTGTGAGGGTGTATATGTGCGACAATTGATGGTTACCCGTGCCAGCAGGGCGTGTCTGACCTAGATACCATCTTCAGCGGTGCAGCTGGTGGTGACGTTGTCCACGTCCCCCGTCACTACCTAAGGGGTGAGTACGAGATATTCAAAATCTCCAGTATATTATTTCGTAATATATTGAAAATTATCACAATAATTAATATTATTTAGTATACTTTTTACTATTTAGACAAATTATACATACAATAATAGGTTTTAATTTTCTTATAAGAATATAAGAAAATAATTATGAAAATTTTTGATCTCCAGATTTTAACGTAAAGACACCATTCCTAAATCGAATCTAATTATTTTCAGGATGACGTCTGCGTGTGTGTGTGTCTAAAGCCAAGCCTGTTGAAGGAAAAATTATAAATTTTTAAACTTAAGACTGGTATATAGCCTAGAAGAAAACCTCCTATTTTTGAAAACGATATCGTAACCGGAAGTAATCGTTTACTCTTGTTATTACTGCAAATGTCGATAGGAGTTAGAGAAAAAGTTATTCTTATAAAAGTAATAGATATTAAAATTTCTAGCAATTTGTAATTGAAAAGATTTTTTGAAAAATGTATCACGCTTTTAGCACGAGTTATTTTATATTTACTGTGTCCAGGTTACTTTTTGTTCTGGTTACAACAGATATTTATAAATTAATAAAGGTAAACGATTTGGCCAAATAAAAAAGGAAATATGTTAAAATCTTTGAAAATTTATATAATTATAGAGTATACATTATTCTAAGTAGACATTAATACTAAATAACACGGATCTTTCCACGTCCAAATATATATATTCGAATAAATTATATCTATTGGATATTTGATGACAATTGTGATATATTTTATTAATTTCCGAAAAATCAATTTAGCTGTTCGCAGTTTATTTTATAAATGTCCGACAAGCATTTATCTGATTTAAACTTTGACAAGTCTAAAAATTTATTAGAATTTCTCGGGGAAATTATAACAATTAAAATTAATTACGATAACATTCCTAAAATTGAAAATAAATTTAATCTTGCGTCATTCAACCCGAAATTAGGTACTTTACGTTAGGGAATTAACCAACACGCAACTCTTGCAAGTTGAACATTTCGACCTTAACGTTCATTAAGATTATACGCAGTCTAACAACTGTTCTCAAAAATATCCAATATAAGATTTTCGTAGTTAAGTAATTATCAAGTAATCAATACATTATTAACTATAGCTTTGAGAACGCCTGGACTGATACTTTTACTTTGGAACTTGCTATCAAATACTAAAATAATAATTAATTTACATTTAACGATGAAAATCAATATGCATAGCACATAATTAAATTCGAATTAAAATTCTTTGAAAGTTTTAATCAAAATACTTTTAAGAATACAAAATAGAAAAGACAGAATCATCGTCATAAAATTATATATCTAATACCTATTATTATTTGCATCAGTTTGTACAAAAATATGAAACTAATTAAAATATTTATGACTATATACCACAAACATAACAATATTTACTAGTATATTAATGGTTATTTGTGGTTATGGATGTTCACCACACGAAACCGTAACCACTAATAATTATAGACTACTTATAACTTTAATAACATTTAAAAGTGAAAGTAGCAAATTAAACCATAATATTAATAATAACAATGATTCAATCTACGATTAAATGGGACGCTCAACTCTAACTTGCGGTGTCTAAACAAATGTGCACGTCCATAATAATACAATAAACACTCGCGTCCAATAAACTTGTTGCGAATTTTCTGATAGCTGTAAATTGAATAATATAACAGATAAATATATTTCGGCATTTGGAGTTGGGCTCGTAAAAGTGTACGAAATAACCAAATTCTATTTACGTTAGATCAATTTTGTATATATATATATATTATTTGACTGAAATAACTAAATTACCGAAAACGAATCGAAAACGTTCGATCGCATCATTTACGTATACGCTTTAGAGAACATCATCGTATTAATATTCCGAACACGATCTTTCATCGGGCAAAATATAAGCGCACGAATATCTTTTGACATGAATGAATTCTTAATAGGGTCGACCTCGCCTGCACCTAATAAAAACGGCGAGCACAAAAATTACCATCACCAAATATGTTCTACACGACTTAGAACTTACAATCACATTTGTGCAAATATGTACGAAGAAGCAATATCCGGTGAATAATTTATAGAATACACATTACCTTACATCGTGATTGCATTTTCCGATGAATTGTATGTGCAAATTCTATGCAGGAAACACGTAATTTTCAGTTCTATGGCGTAGTTCCTCAGTTCGTCGTTTGATGGAATAAGGGAATATGCTTATTATCATCAAATACATGCATTGGAATATAACAAATATCGAATTAATTTTCATATACTTATTCATATTTGTAACAAATTTGGCTAAACAACATTGAATTGAATTTCTTTTATTCTCGTATCAATTATTTTGGAATTGCACATGGCAATGATGATGGAACTGTTGCTTAAATTGCAAAATAAATAGTACAATTGAGTTAAATTTACTCAGTTATGTAGGCCAACAATAATAATCGTTGTTGCTAATCTAGTTAAAAATGTTCCCACTGACTTCTCTCACACAGTTAGAATAATGGACAAAAGTTTAGTGAACAATGAAATAATGGATGATGCACAACCGGAACTACTCAAATGAGAGTTTGCGAGCGAAATGGAAAATTTACCGCGTTCCGCACAGCCATTATATAGAAAATAATTAATCATCTCTCATATTTTAATCTATTCAAGGGGTGTTATTAAAAAAATGACGAATAGCCATTTCGGCTTTCGAAACTTTTTAATCCAGAAAAATAGGGGGAAAAACGGTAAATGGATGAGTTCACGTAATTTTAATTAAATGATAATTAGGAAGATATATTCCAGACGAGACCAATGAATACGATTAGCAGCAAAAACTATCGGTTTACGACCAGCGTTCCTTATAATACCTAAAGTAGAGCGTAGTTCTCTGTAACATTATTCAGTGAATGAAGCGCAAATAATATATATTTTATGTGTGCTGGGCGGTTATCGTACCCGAGTTATAGGGTGTACCTGGTCAACTGCTGCATAACCATATAATCAAGCTCGCATGCTTGGTTATTTGTGCTTACGGTTCAGTTCCCAAATTCTGATTCGATTTACATAGCCTCAAATAAACTAGAAGAAAAAACAAGCATACATACAAACACCAATACCTTCAGCACGTCTTATATGTTGTTTTAAATTCACACTACGATTGCTATGAAACAAAAGCAATATGTATTGTTACACACACACATACATTATCTCAAAAATAGTCAGTTTCGATTCAGGGATGGCAAAGAAGTGTATTTATGTAAAATTTTCGAGATTACAATACTTCGTTATAGACTTCGTCCAAGAAAGTAAAAATAGAAGGTTTTCATTCCCGAAATATCCAAATCTTAAATTCTAAACCGAGCTTTAAATTTGAACCTATTATTGGTGCGTAATTCATTTAAACAATAACTAACTTCAAGTGCAAACATTCCGACAGTAATTACGAATGATAATAGTAATACTTTTGATGTCAAGTGTGTATGATGAGCTCATAGTAATATAATTTTAGACGTCATGCTTTATCTAGTGCACCCATGTTGAGCGAGGTAGTATCATAAGTAGAAATTAAAATTGCCAGACGAACAGATACATTGCATATGTCTGCTGAGTCAGTATAGCGGGCGATCGATAGACAAGGGGCACAACAATCTAATCGCATTATTGTGTGTCAACAGAATGTTGCTCACAAGGTACACACACACACGGCATAACGTACGGTTCTTCTAAGTGGATACATAGAATACTGTGGCACCCATAACCCACCCCTTCTTTATGCTCTGGCTAGCTTATAGCTCACAGCGACCCCTTTTACATGGCACGAATATGATAAATAGGTTTTCGTTTTGTGTTCTCGGTGACGACGCAGCACGAATATTTAAAATCTATTATGGTCTGTGTGTGTGTGTGTGTGTGATGCTTCTCAGGAAATATGAGTTTGAGGAATGTAATATCGCACTACTTCCACAGTTGGAATTGTTTTAATATATAACTGTCACTAACACAACTTTTGGTATTTCATAACAGTTTCATATTTAGATTGAATTCTAGTTTTGGCATATATTCTCAAGGAAGACTATAATATATAATACAATATAGTATATTCCAAATTAACCTCATTATCATAGATCAAATCCGGTAATTCGAATCGATTTGCAATTTTCACTTTTGTGTGACCTTGTCGTTGAGATATATTTGAACTGGTGAAATAACCGAATGACAAGGTCACAAAGATTCAAGAAGAGCTTTCTGATTCGAATTACCGAGCACTGTCATATATTCTTATTTTAATAATCCTGGATATAGAAATTGTAATACTTTAAAATGACAGTTAGAAAAATAGTTATAGAGCTTTATTAACTAATCATTTTCCGGAATCATGAATATATTTTATAGCATTTCAAAAGTTTTACTCATATTATACGTTTTGGAGCACAATGAAAGTCATTTCTTTTGATGCTTTGTTTGTTCCACAAAGGCAAATTTAAAAGTTAGATAAACATTTGTATAGATCTTTAAAATTCGAACCAAATTTTTATGAAATTCTTTTATTGTGAAATTTTGTTTTCATGTCACTTTTACCTTCAATAGTACGCGAAAACGTCAGCAGAAATTGAAACGTTTCTATTGTTCAAAGCACCGCTACAACTGTTGCATTGTAATGTAAAAACTGAAAGTTCAATGTTGGTGGACATTTTTCATCAATGGTTGCACCCCTGTCTGTTAGAAATTGCGGGGGGTTCAGGTGTGTATTTGTATTCGGATATCGATCCATTCGGTCGCTACATATTTATTCCAACCTCACCCCCATAATGCGGATAACTGTCCGCAGCCCACAATACATCCAATAAAGTCCCCAGAGTTCTGCAACCTAGCCTGACACGAACTATATGTTGGTGGCCTGACGCAGTCAGTTATTTAATGACATTTTTTGCAATTTTCGGCAATTACTTTTATAAATATTTGAAACGTGATCTATTAGCTTTACCCCAATGCAATATTACTATCCTCATTTCCTGAACGAAAGGAAATAAAACGATATTAATACACTCATATTTTAATATGGCTGCTTAGGCAAATTTCAACGATATTTTTGGACGTATTTCAAACCTTAATGCCTGGTTATACTCCCACTCAACTACAGAACTCCGTTTAACATGCATGTAAAACCAGAATTATATATAAATATCATGAGCAAATCAAATCAAAGGGGATTTTGAACAAAAATCGCTTTTGAATTATTGCATGAATTTAAAACAAAATAATGAAATAATCAACTTTTTATAAGAAGGTATTGTGCTGGCCACAACAGATACCTTAGAAAAGTGATTATAGGAAATGGTGTTCATTTGACTTATAGAAGTTGATATTTATCGCCATTTTAATAATCCTAGTGTATCCCTAGCCAGTAATATAATTCTAATTGATCAACGACCTTTTTGCGAAGCGAGGGTTAAAATGTCAGCGAATCCCAGTAACCATTGTTCGTGGTAAAAACAAAAACAATAAAACACAATCGTGGTGTCAAAATTTGAACGTTCCAAAATTTTCAAGTTAAATTGTATGTGTTTGCTAAATTTGCTATTGCTTCAATATGGATGTACTAAATGAAGAGGGTTTAGAACCAGAAACTGATGACGCAGATGTGCAAAACTATAACGAAACCATCAGTGAAGAGAATGGCAGTACGCCGGAACAAACTGAACAGGATTCGGACCTGCGCGATACGAAAGATGTATGTGACAGTCATAGATTACCTATATACCTCGATGTACATACACTATTACCAGATCGTTTAGTTAATTTGCAATTTGAGTGGTACACCATTGTAAACCCGACGGCAATTCACGTAATTAACAAATATCTCGCACAAATACATATGTTTTAATCAATTCCCGATCACTGTTTACAAACACAGGACTTCATTCAGGAACCAACGAATAATTGATTACAGTTTTGTTTTTTGGGTGTTTGAATTTTTTTTACATGTGACTGTCCCATTTTCTTTTAATCCTATTAATGCTATAAAATCGGTCGACTTAAGTTAGAATTATTTTAACATAGATACTTACTTGTAGCAAACTGAAGCAGAATCGCCTAGTGAAACCTCTGTTAAATCTCTGTACAGCGAATTAGAAACAAAAAACCATGCAATCGAAATTCTAAAACGTCAGCTCATGAATCAAGAATTCCAACTAGCATATTATCTGCACAAGAACCTAGGTGCAAAGGCAGTCCTGGAATTCTCCAACCAGTGTATCCCGCATTTAGTGGACGATAACACCCAGTTATCTTTAGCAATGTATAAATTCATCCGAGACACCAATGGCAAAAGTCGTTTGAGCCATTTGCGCGAACGCCTTGAAGAGTACAACCATCGAGTGTACCGTGCATTGGTACGACAAGAATATCTCCTAAAGAAAGGTTTGGGATTTGATGAAAACGATGATTGGTCCAATGTTATCCAGGATCTGGATGTTGTCGAAGAAGATGATGGCGACGGGTTGACATTTTCGGTAAAGGCGTTTCATGTGGCGCAGATGGATTTGTGCAGCCGTTTGATGAGTTCGACGTTGTTGGTGCAGAAAGAATTGGAGAGATTCCGGTTATGTGCCGAACGGATTGTTTGTTTGGAAGAGGAGCGAAATGCTTTAGGTATCTTTTTTATTTTTTGTATATTCCAACTCGGTTTCAACAGGTTAAGTTGATACAATCAAACTTGTAGTCGTTATATATTTTAGTTGGTACTTGAGAGCTTTTGAAGAGACCAATTAAGAAACTTGATTGTCCTTGTATGAATGCGCTGTTTCAGTTGACCGTGTATATTCCCTCCCAGCCGAGCAACGCTTTGTCGGCGTCCGTCTGATCGATACCGAAATAGCAAAACGTCAGGAATCCGTCGATTCTTCGATGATGTCCACTTCTACCGAAACATTCCCAGGCGACGGTATTATGCAAGTTTTAATGATACGCGGCCAACGATGTTGTCACCTATACATACTTTTAGGCAACAAAATCTTGGTGACCAATCAGCTGGAAGAGATGCTACGAGAGATGGACAACGAAGCACAAAAACTGCTCAAAATCAGTGAGAGACAAAAGACGGAATTCGTCGGCGAGCTGGAACAAGCACGAGAAGAAAACAAAAAATTGCGCGAAAAGTTACAGCTGATTGAAACGGCTGCGTCCACAGGAACTATCGCACTTCCAACCACCGATGAGCACGTGTTGCAGCTGCAGCAAACGTGTGAAACGATCGAAGCAGAAATTGAAGAGATGCGAGGAGGATTTGAAGAAGAACGTTCTGAAAAGGAACACGAATTAAAACGATTGGAAGCGGAAGTCGCGATGCATCTAGAAATCGAGAAAGATTTAGAAAAACAGGCTGACGACTTAAAAGCAACAGTTGAAATATTGAAAGAAGAAGTCGAAAATCCCAAAGTTGTCGAGTTAACTGATATGGTAGCAATACAAGAGGACCAAATTAAAAGTCTTCTTTCGATCATATCACAGCTGGATTGCTGTGATCGGGGCGACAGTATTACTTCAGTGCCACTAGAAATTACCAAAGAAATCCCTTCAATCACTTTAAGGCGACTCGATGAATCATTGGATTCTGGAGTTGACTCACCAACTAAGACCGAAGATACTTGTTTGAGCAAACCCCGAAAGGTCGATGTGTATTACGAAAAGTTCAACAACGAACCAGATCAGGAAGAAACTCTAGAAGATAGTCCGAAATTAGACGATAGTAAGTCCGAAGTTTCCCGATCGAGATCCCGTCGAAAGTGTTTCTCTAGCCTGTCGTCAAGGCCGAATATAGCTGTCCCGCGGCGTCCGAAACTAACGACCACATCGCTTCGAGTTGAAGCGTATGACAAAGACGGTAAAAGTGAATCAATGCATGCTGTTCTGGAAAGTTCGTCGCCCGTTGAGGGCGTACTGGAGATGGATAATTCATCCAAGCTCCGTTTACGACTCCAGTGCACTAGTCCGTCACGGTCCGAGTACGATGAGAGTTACGTTACGGAGAATAAGAAAGAGGAATCCGGTTCCTTCTACTCAGAGAATAAACATGTGGTGGGCGAT
The DNA here is from genome assembly GCA_933228885.1 of Leistus spinibarbis. Lineage (NCBI taxonomy): Eukaryota > Metazoa > Arthropoda > Insecta > Coleoptera > Carabidae > Leistus > Leistus spinibarbis. Next base: position 12,076,846 of record OW121795.1, read on the forward strand.
CATGGCAGGGTTTCCGATACCAAGACGTCCGTAGCGAATAGCTGTCAATTATCTCGCGATGCTAAACTTTACTTAACAAAGCAATTGGATAAAATTAAGTTGGAATTGGAGAATTCGAAAAGTCAACCGCAATGCTGTAAAAGCATTATTCGTAATATTAACGAAATGTATGTGCAATTATTTGGTCCTGAATAATATTGTTTGTTATTTGACTTAATTATTACTGTGCGTGTTGTGTGCCATGATAGCATTAAAATAAATTGATGTTGGAACATTTTACATTTGCTGCAATTATTACTTGCCAGGAGTTATCCTATAATTCATATCAACTTAAATCGTATATTCGTTGCTTTTGTAAACAGATCAATGCTTGGTACATAAAGGGTTAATGTAGAAAGCTTTATAAAAATACGATAGTAACGACTGAATATGTTATCGGTTTATGAATTAAAAACACATTACTGTACATTCTATTCGTACAAACATAAAAGAAATATTTGAATTACGAGTTCATTTGGATATGCGCTTCATGTTACTATAGACGTTTTCCTTTCAAATGTAAAATGATCTGAGCTGAACTGTTTTCACGTAAATGAACTGCTCAAATACTTATTCCGATGCGATATTGAAAAAATATTACTGTTATAAAATTAGTTAGCACTGTATTTTTGGTTCAGTTTTGGGAGTAAAGAGGAAGTATTAGATTTTATATTTGATTGGAACGTATAATTGTGGATCAGTTCTGTTTGGATCAACTCGGAGCTAATCTGAACTCTAAAGGTAACTACACTTAAAAATATGTTAATACTTTAAAAACTGCCATAACCGATGGCGTCAGCTCATTCGCTATAACAACTTTCGTGATTTAATATCAATTTGTGTTCATACCAACGAAAGCCAATAACATATTCCCGAAAAGGTTTTTGTAACTAATGACGCTATTATTCCTCATCGGTAAATTTCGGCTCTTAGATGATTTATTACCAAGCAAATAAAGTATATAAACGCCAAGAGAAATCCAATAAAATCGTTTCAACGCCGAATTTCATAGCACTTAGTGTCACTTTGTCAATAGCAATAAAAACAGAAAAGGTTTAAAATCAAAAGAGCATCCAAACAAAGAGCATAATAGAATCATTCTGAATGACTCTCTCTGGTCGAGATATTCGCCATTTGTAGAGCAGTTAATGTGAACAGCTATAAAAATATCTTTGGCAAGATAGAAAGGTTACAAATCAAAAGAACATCAGCAAAGAAATCCAAACAGTGGATATAATAGAATTATTTTGAATTACTATCTCGTCCAGATATTCGCTGTAGAGTGCGGAAACGGAAAGCGCGCTACTGTGCGGTGTGCGCTACAGGTTCCCGAATCTATCTATAAATTCTAGGTTGCCAGCGAGTTCGTGTTTGGCATTTCTACTTCTTTTGCTCGAAGCTCGTACCGAAGAGGGTGGTACGATGAGCGATGGCTCCCTAGCGTAGCGCTACGCTTCGTGCCTTTGCGTATTGATCGGAGCGCACCTTGCAACCATTCAACCCCTACAAACTCCCTGTTTACCCCGCCGTGCGCACACGAGGCCAGCGACTCGGTGCCAGTGTGTAGGTAGATAGTTCAGGAATTAACGAGCCACCGAACCGACCGAGTCCGATGCACCTGAAGTGTTCGCACGGCACGACCCTGACTAGCCACAAAAACGGACTCGCCGTATAACCACAATCTCGCGGCCTAAACCTGTGAAATACTTTATCACCCCGAACAACACAAACATATATATATATACTGTAGAGATAGTCTTCTGTTTTCCAATCAAACCAAGAATCCATAATAAATGAACTATGCTGGATGTTATTCCGTTTTATGCTTCGGGCAAGATACACAAGCAAATTGAAAATAACTCAATCAGCTATTTCTTGGGGAAATCTGCTTTACAATATTCATTTTTTATTTACGTTTTACTTTCTCGGACGAAGTCTAAAAGGAAGTGTTGTAATCATAACAAATTACGAACTCATTTTTTTTACTTTTTTGTATAAATGGCAGTATCAACGAATGCCACCAATCACCAAATATACATCTGACGAAGAGCATTACTAAAAATATTTAAATTAAATATTTTCCATTCCTCCTATTGACTAACTGACTTTAGAGAACAAAAATCACACAATAAATGAATATTCTCTTTCCCTCTCGGATTGTAATAAAATAATATATTATAAAATATATATGCCAAAATATCTACACACATTTTTGTATTTGTCATGTACGACATTAATTTCCCATCATATTTTTATTATATAAAATATTCAGTGCCATATATCAACGTACATGCCGATGTTGCAGAAGAATTTTGCCAAGATTGGTTTTAGACACAACTAATTTTCAATTTATTTAGAGGACTGCTCATTTCTCATGGGAACGAGCAAACTATGTATCTCTAGATCCTACATTGTTTTAATGGCTGTTTCATGTAAACAAGGCCACACAATTAATAAGCTTACGAAAGTTTACTAGATGGCAGCAACAAAAAAGACTACAACAACAACGGGTTAAATAATAATGTTGCTTGTTTACTTAGTAACTCTGATTACATGGCTTCCCTGAGGAATATAAATGATGATTATATATAGGTATATTATATTACGCCTGGTACAGCCTGCGCCGACTTTAAATTTTAAATTAACTCTCTTGTGATTTATGCCACCAGAGTAACACCCGTATATATACAAAGGAGCGAATAATAAAAGTTTATGAGTCGAGTAGTAAAAATACGATTTTCAATTTTAAATTCAAACCCTAAATGAAAAATACTACTGTATTATGTATAGGGAGTTGAACTTTCTAAAGCATTTAAAATCAGTGTTGTACTGAATTCTATCACTTTTTAATGTATATAATGTTAAATTGAACGAAGAAAACTTCGTAATATAATATCTAAAACATATACATACATACATACACACATATATAAATATATATATATATATATATATATATATATATATATATATATATATATATATATATATATATATATATATATCCTAATATACTAATTTTATGTTTTAGGCGATGGCTTTAAGACGAATAATCTGGCCAAGTCCGCCATGGCATTGCTGATCCAATTTACTCCAAAGCCACCAACATCACGTACAGCATGGTCGAGGAACACTCCACGGTATCCCGGATAGATCCCGAATACATTCCACTATCCGCGCCGGCCGCACCAAACCCAATGGCGCCAGCTGTCACGGACGCCGGTGGAGTTCTCGAAGAACGAAATCGATCACCACCACATGATCCCGACACGGCACTTCCGACCAAGGATCCAATCACCAGCGACGGGGACCAATCAAATCTGAACGGTGACGACCGACCACCAAGTACCAAATCATCACCCGATGAAGCAAGCCCGGGACGTTCGGCGGAAAGTCCAAAACCAGGATGCAGCGGGCGACCTGAATCACCTCGCTCACCCGATCAGGCCCAACCACAACCATCGTCTTCCACACAATTTGTTGGCGCTAACCCTGCCGCGGCTGCTCGCCGGTTGAAACAAGAAAATGAACGTTTGACAGCAGAGCTGACGAGACTACGGCGATTAGTAATATCAGCTGCGGCCGCAAATGCTGGACACCACAAATCTGAAGAAGGGCCCCCTCCGTCGATCCAGACTTTAGAAATGGAACTACAAATCGCACGAGAAGCACTAATCGCTTTGCGAGCAGATCGTAAGCGATTGAAAGCTGAGAAATTCGAACTGCTCAACCAAATGAAACAACTGTACGCGACCTTGGAAGATAAAGAAAAAGAATTACGGGATTTCATACGTAATTATGAGCAACGTGTACGAGAAAGTGACGCTTCGTTGCAGCAATTGTCAACTGAACGTGAAGAGCGTGAACGTGAACGCTGGAGTTTACTTCGCCATGCCAGAGACGAAGCTGAAAGGTCTTTATCGCTGGCGGCACAATTGAACGCAAAAGAATTACAATTGAGGCAAGCTCATGATCAGTTGCGAGATGCAAGGAGACAGCTACATGGTTGTTTATCTGATGGGGAAGGAGGTGGACGAAGTGGTTTGGTCACAACGCCAGGTTCCTTAGCACCCGGGGATAGAGGAAGCTGTTCTGCTGACTCTGGGGTTGTAAGGGATCGAGCTGAAACTGCCTCGTCGATCGGCGGGAATTTGTCGGATTCGACGACTGATGGCGCACCAACTATAACTGTGGAAGGAAGCGGCGTTGATATGGATAGTATTTCTGTTGTGTCCTCGGTGGCACCACCACATATGTACCAATGTAAGTTAATTTTATTCACGTTTGTATCTGTCGGATATCTAAATATATTTTTTCAGTGTCTACTCCCAAGGACTGCAGCCCCACATTATCCCCATTAAACGCGAACGCATTTTCACGGTCAATCGACTCTGGAACCTTATCCCGTTCGGTAGAACAACTCAGTTCTCCTCTCGGTGACGGTGAACCAATGCCTTCGGCTGCTGGTCGACGTAAGGCACCGTCAGTGACGAGACCTGGTGGTCGAGGAGGCACTTGGGGTAGTATATCCAGAGTCTTCGCCCGATCACGGCATAGGAACAAAGCAGCTTCGGCACAGGTGCAAGCAGTTGCGGCTGACGGTGGTGAAGATGCTGCATATCGTAGCTGGTCACCGCTGACTGAGGAAGGATATGCGGAAAAATTGAGACTGCTCAGAGAAGCTGCTTCTGTGCCGATGGAAAGATGGCGTGCTCCCACTGTTTTGGCTTGGTTAGAGATTGCATTGGGAATGCCACAGTATGGACCGAGATGTGCGGAGAACGTCAAAAGTGGGAAGGTATGTTTGGTAGTTTTTCATTTCACCTCTAGTTATTTTTTGTTTAAGACGACCTTAACGTAATTATCCATCTCATGCACAAATAGGTTGGCGTCATTATATCCCGAACTATATAATTATAATATTTGTATAAAAATTATTGGATATTTCAGTAATTTTAAAATTTCTTTAAGTTAAAACATATTTCATGAATGTATTTTTGAGTTGTAAATATAAAGTATATAAAGAAATTATTTTAAAAATAAAACACAAGATGCTATTTCTTCATAGATTTCAATAGATTTGGGCTGTTAGACCATTTACAGGACACTGTCAAAACGTCTCCTCAAAATGGCCCAACTGCCAAAATCGATAAAGTATTTTAATAAAAACTTTCTGAAACAACGCAATGTGTTTTATTTTCTAATCATTTAATTTAATATGTTTCACCACCATTAACTTCAATTCACTGTAAGAATATAATGCTTATATTTCTGTAATTTATTTTTGAGCTCTATCTAAACATATTATTATTTATATGGTTCATTATGTGCGTGTAGATTATATCAAAATAATTACGTTAATGATATGAAAAGTAGTTTGCCCCATTGTATACAAGATATGGTGTGTACGCGTATGTATAGCTGCGTGCCCTGAACGGACAGGTGCTGCTCGAGCTGAGCGACCTGGAACTCGAATGCGGACTTGGTATAACTCATCCGATGCACCGCAAAAAACTCCGGCTGGCTATCGAGGAACACCGGCATCCATCCCTCGTTCGGTACCCGTGCATTGCCCAACTCGGTCACACCTGGGTGTCCAGCGAATGGCTTCCCGATTTAGGGCTAGCGCAATACTCAGACAGCTTCGCTGCAAATATGGTAGACGCTCGTATGCTGGAACACCTCAGCAAAAAGGAACTGGAGAAGTATCTCGGGGTCACCCGAAAATTTCACCAGGCATCTGTTGTTCACGGTATACATTTGTTGCGTATTATGCGGTATGATCGGCAAGCGTTGGCCGTTAGAAGACATCAATGCGAGACGGTTGATGCGGATCCTTTAGTTTGGAGTAATCAGCGGTTCATTCGATGGGCAAGGAGTATTGATTTGGCTGAGTACGCGGATAATTTGCGAGACAGTGGCGTCCATGGTGGGTTGGTTGTGTTGGAACCGTCGTTCAATGGAGATACAATGGCGACTGCGTTGGGGATACCACCAGGGAAGAATATTGTGCGAAGACATCTAGCGGCGGAATTGGAAGCACTTGTGCTGCCGGCAAGGTACGTCATCTTCTGCCAGATGGAAGAATTACAGGCGGAAGCAGCTCGGGGGAAACCAGCGCAACAAGCAGCTCAATCAGTGCAACCACCGACACCTCGATAGATACTTACACTTACACCACACCTCCCATATCCAATCCTGGCGTAGCACACACACACACAACACACATACACGCGAGGCACACACAATCATTCTATGTTGCTCTGCACGGCTCTATTTCCTGCTAAATAGTCAATGTTCCCAAATGACATGACACTAACTAACTGGTTCACCAGTGTTTCAAACTAGAATTAAATCCAGTTTCTCTTGGATCCAGATATACGGTGTCCTTAGATATTGGATTTGACCTTGGATATGGATCCAAGAGTTTAGTCTGGGCATACGTAAGGACAAACGAAGATGTTCGGTTGTTTAAAGCATCTAAACCAATTGTAAATAGTAGATAGTCAAACATGTACTGATTTTTAAACTTGTACGAAAGAGTTTATTATAATTGTTAGTGTAATGTCGATCCAGTAGCACAATCTTCCGCTATTGAATCCCGACCAAATTATAAAACGAACTTTATAGATGATAGTTTTTAAAGTGACCGCGCGAGCGCTGCGTTGCATCACGTGACCGCGCGACATAGAATGTTTGTGTCTGTTTCCACCTTTGACTATAACGAATTGAAATGCTAAGATATAAATCACGAATTCAAAACGCTCATTAGTCAACATGTCTTCTTTACTAAATATGTTTGGTTTTGATATGCAACGAAGACTTTATTTAACAATACATCAATCTGGTATGCAATTAAATAAGATGTTCTAGTTTTTTTTTTTGGAATTTAGATAGTGTATTTTGTTTGTTTTTAATTAGCATTAATTACTCTTGTAAAATAAATAATCTGCGTTAGGTACTGGATTGAGTTCAATTTTGATTTTGTCAAATCATTCCTGCTATTAGTGGTCTCATTCCTAATGTAAATTTTAGAAATTAGAATACAATATTTTCTTTTTAAATCCTGCAAAGAACATGACATGGCTAGAGTGTAAATTTTTGTTTTTAAAATTCCATTTTTTGATGAAATCAATATATTTATTAGATTTAAGTGATCTTAAGTACAAGCGGTGTAAATAGGCATGAATAGACCTTTTCCGTTATATTCTGACGTTACGGAGTAATATGCGCGCGCATTTTTTGAATTTTGATCTTTTGTCTCATTCGCTAAAGATTATCCAGAATCGCTAATAAAAATCGTTGTTTAACGTTTCGTTAACGGTAAAGGTCTACATGTGTTGCTTCATTTGGAATAGTCAAAGGTTCAGTCTATCGTGGTATATAATTTTCTTTGGTTGGTTGATTGAGATGATCCGCTGACCGTTTGCTGCTGTTTTAATTTATGATTTCTTTCGATTTTTTCTTATTTTCCTCTTTGTTTTTTTGTTCCTATCTCTCTGTCGTTCGGTGTGGCGCGGGTTGTTACAAACACACGTACACGCATATGATAATTAGATCGTCGCTGGGTCATATGGTTCGCGTGAAGACACGAGCGCTCGGCGGTGGTTCCCTGGGCCGACCTCCTGCACCCATCAACACCATCGGTGGTGGTTACCATCACCCCGCTGTATACAATCAGGATCAGCAGCGTATTGCTGGACTCAGGGTAAGTGCATTACACGAAGGCTAATTCATATCCACCACATAAATCATAAACTATCAGATGTGGAATTCTATAACTCGTAACGACTCTAAATAACTGTTCCAAGTCTGTCGGAAATTCAAATCTCATACTTCCCCGCATGTCAATAAATTTCCGACCATGCATTAAAACTATAAAGAACGTGAAAGGGGGAGGGGGTTGGTCTTAGATAAGGTACATTATTCACAGATTTATTTGAGCATACGCATATGCATTGTAATATTACTCCGTAATCATTTATAACAATTTATTATTAAAGAATTGATTCCGAATGGATATAGACAATATTTCGTGCGGGTTTTCCCGTTCTGTTCCAGGGTTCCTTGAGTCGAGCTCTAGGTCTAGCCAGGTCTCGATCAGATAAACACTCGCCAACTTCGAGCAGTGAGAGTTCATCGGTGGTCAGTCGCATCAGCGTGAGTCCGTTGCAACACTCCGGTGGTGAATCGCCTGTTTACGCAACTCCATATAATTTCCGGTATAGTTATACGGGCAGCACTCGTGACCAAAGCTTGTACGATTGTAGGACGACTACTCCGACCAAAGATTATTTGGACAATATCGTTAGTATGGATGGCACGAAGCGGCATCGACGAGTTAGAAGCATAGGCGACATAGATGTTATTGCTGTGGCTCCTGTTTGATTGTTTTCGAAGAACGCTTGAAAATAAAACTTTGGAATTGACCAAATTTTGTGTATGACTGGTTTTTAATCGGTGGAGTCGCCTGAATACGCGATAATGTTTAGTTGTTGGCGCAGTAGTTTCTAGTAGTTCGTCGAATTCTGAATTTGTATTTTCAAGTGAGTCTTTGTAATTGAGCTAAATTTTCTTTATATACCGTTTCTCTCTTAAGTCTTAAATCTATTCCTACTTGTCTTTACATAACTATCTCTTCCCCAACCAAGGGTCTATAACCCAACGATGTATATAACATATACATAATTAACATATATAATAATTATATATTTTGTACAATGTGTTTTAATGGTATTCATTTCTAGTCATGTATACAATAAGTAATACCCATTATTTGATTTATTATTATTATTATGTTAAAACAATTCATTGTTCAATAAATCGTGATCATGTCAGACAATTTTATTAGGCGAATACAAAAATTATTATATTATTATATAAATATATTGACGGTAAGTTTAAATATGGACATTTCTCATTTAAACCAACACATCAAAACTCGTACCCTATGTTGACTCACCTTACGAGAATAGCGAAGTAGCTTTATATTAAAGTGATAAATTGGTCAAGAACCATACCAATAAACAAAATAAAAGTAATTATAATACTGCCTACCTTATTAAAAACAACTGCTAACTGCACTTGATACTCACAAAATATTCAAAAACAACATTTAATACTCACCAACCTTATGATCAACGCATGATAAAATGTTAAAATTGCATATCAACCTTCATGCATTATTTTATTATCACAAATGATTCCTACCTTATCGAATTCGTTGTTAGGTATATTGAATAACCACTAATCACATAAAAATATTTTAAGATAAACACAAAAACCATAACCAACGTGCAACGGCTAATTGACATGGTCAGACATGGTATCAGCGGACAACTATAGCGCCGATAGCGCCTCTATAAGCAGTTCAACCCTTGGAAACAACAAAGCACCGCGAAATTCAAAATAATTATCACAGTTTCATCAATTAGATTGCGTTATATTACTTTATATATCGTATAAACACATAGATATCTCAATAACGTATTAGGCGAATATGTCTTTGATTTCGTTTACCTTGAGATATATAACTGTAAAAGCGAGAAATGCTAAAGTTAAAACAATTTTTTATTTGTGAGTTCCTCAATTTGGTTGTATGAGGCAGATTTCTTTATTCATGGCATGAACTATACAAAAACTAACTATCTTGCGAACTAAATAAATAAATAAATTACGATAAATACTAAGTGAAATGTTCAAATTAACTAAGGATGTGTTGTTGAAGTTGCAATAGATTTCGCTGATGGTTTCAACATTGATCTTGTGGCAGTTGCAAGCTTTTGTGAAACTAAATGCGCAATATGCGATGATCTTTTCCATACAAATTCTCTGGTGCGATCATGTTCATCGGGACTATCTACTCGAACTTGTTTCGGTTGTAAAACTTTAATCGAATGCAACTTTGCGGAACCGTCATTGGACACTCTTAATACTAATTTCCCGTGCATTTCAGCTGTTGTAGCAGACGCGCTTTTCAACTCGCGCTTCGCACCTTTTCCAAACTCCTTTTCCACCCGTAAAGTCAACGGGCCTAGCGCGAAATTTGTCCTAACTGTTGTGTGATCAGCCATTAAATTAACTGTGACATCTCCATCCCGTTTTATTGATGATAATCCGTATAGAGTAGCTTTAGCTTTCGGCGTATTTCTCTTTGATTTCTTTGGTTTTTGAGTTACAGTTGGGGTTTTACGTTTAGGTTTTTGAGTTGGTCTGTTGGCACGTTGTTGTACAACGCTGGGTAATTCGGTTGCGGGTTCTGGGATAGAATTTTCTGGCTCTGAGCGTGAAACAGTTTTTGTTGAATTTTTTTTGTTCTTCTTCTTTTTGGATTTGTTCTTTTTTGTTCCACCGCCGCTTGTCAGTTTAACGCGAACAGGGTCGTATGAGCGACCTAAGATGCGGTTTACTCTGCCGATTATGTTATCGACGAATCGATTGTATTTAAATACGTAAATGGCTGGGGTGCCTATTTGATCGTTGTTCATAGCACCTGAAACATTTGGGTACTGTGTTTTTTTATGTTTTTGGGGGCAAATTGTTGATAGGCCAATCGCTCTTGTAGTTAAAAACAAGTATAAAATTTCAAATTGTAATTTGTTTTGAATGAAAATAATTTCTGCTTCTAAATGAAGGGTTGTTTTATATTTTCGATGTACAGTAGCTATTAAATGACACCTTCCCTGTTATTATTATCAGCGTGCGAATAACAGGAAAGTTCATTAAATACTGCTTCATTTTTTTCACCGAAAGAGAGAAGCTGTAATTCAGCTATTACAAATATAATTACACAAAAGGTTAAGATACAAGTTAGATAATAACAGCAAATTAAACATTCTGTGTCAGTAATCCGAACTGTAACTTATACTATAATTAAGCGCACGGTGTTACCGTAATTATAATTTCAAACAGGTAATGACATGATGCGAATGGGTTTCATACGTGATGTGTTTAAGAATATTACAAAGTTATAACGTATAGCGCATCAAAAAGGTAACGGTAAACAATGTGCGGGTCAGTGGCTTGGTCGAGGAATGCAGACGACTCGGTTATGCCGGTGTCGTCGATAGCCACATCGGGGTCACCCGGTGACCCACTTCAGTTTATAACTACACGTACGAGTGACCCCGACCCTAAAAACCTGATCAAACACGTACACACAATAACAATGTGACGTTTCCAGTGGGGATTACGAGTATATGAGCGAGCGATTGGCCCGAATATCTAAGGTCAAAGCCGTCTTAAAGAGTTTTGGGCTTTGAATAAACGGTTGTCGAATGGTGCACCAATGAGTGGGCACCTAGAATATTAAATAATGATATAACGTTATAATATCGTCACCTTAATAATACAACTAGGAAACTTCGTATTGATAGTTTCTCAGAAAATCAATTTTAAATTTTCAAAGTTTTGATTTTAGCATTAAATATTTAAACAAATTATACACTATTTATACTTTTACAAGATAATATTACATGTTTTTGAAGATTTAAAAAAATTACTACTGATTATGTAATCCCGGAATGGAAAATTGATGAAATTATATTAAAGACGAATGAAAATAGGGGCGCGTTTGGTCCCTTTAAGACTGATTTTGACCTTTAGATAGTTTTAATGTCTGTATTTGTATGTGTACTGTTGGCGATTTAAGCAATCCTTAGCGAGCCAGCAAGCACTCATGCACCAAATATCAACAAGCAACCAGCTTACTTAATAATAAAAATTATGTTAGTCAGGTCAAGGTCAATCCACCGGTATCAATACCTGCAATCGTTGTTAGTTTCGTTACTCCTGTTCTTCATTGTTAATATATTAGCTGGGAGAGAATCAGTGAAAAAACGCGTGCAAGAATTATTAGATAGATGTCACGACACACACATTCAACACAATCATACACACATGCGCGACAATTTTGTCACAAACCGGTCCGAAATTTCAAAATTGTTTACCCATCTCCATCCAATTGGTTTGTCTTGGATTTTATACAGTGTTGCCAGCTAGTCTTGACTAAATACCTCTTTGAGGCTCTAAACAGTACCTTTACAATTTAATAAACTTAAGCAAGGTATGCAAAATATTAAATTTGAAGAATTTAATGGGACAAATTGAAAGCAAAATATAATTTCACATACATCAATATATCTATATTGAAATAATAATTTTTATGTAAATAGGTACTCTATATTCACATTTTTCTTTTTTGTAAAAATACTCGAAATTTCTACTCCAATTAGCAACACTGTTTTTATATACAATACAGTACGGGCCATATCCATGGCATATTAGCTTTTGACTTGTTCATCTGGCAAATGATAACTAGTCGGAATAGCTAACTTTTGACAGATAAGTAAGTTAACAGCTGCGTCGGCCATGGTAAACAGGATCGCGCCAGTACTGCATTTATTAGTTCAATTCAAATAAATAACAGACACAATTTAGCAGTTTTATGAAACATTCTTGTATATTTTGTACCACTTTTGGTCATACATAGTCACTATAGCGTGCGCGTGACAAATACCTAACATCCTGCTCGTAAAAAAATTAAATAAATAATAAATACTTTCAAAAATAAATAAAAATCATAAAATAAATAATTAAAAAAAAAAACAAAAGAGACACAGACACTATTTTAGCAGCAGCAATATTCTACGTCCAAATTAATCCACTTCGAGCGCAAGCACAAAATTTTATCTGACTTTGTTAGCTTTAGTAGCAGCCGGTTTGCGATGTTTCCTAGTTTTCTGTTTCTTACTACGTTGTTGGTGGTGGTGTGCAGATTTTGACTCACGTGATTTCCTCGCATCGGTCAAGTCACCGTCTGTCAATGCGTCTAGTTCATCGTCATCGTCATCATCATCGTCATCGTCAGCAGCAGCGCCAGTATCGTCATCGTCGTCATCATCGTCATCGTCATCACCAGTCAACTCGTCAACTACATCGTCTTCGTCATCGTCATCGTCATCATCGTCATCGTCATCCTCGTTATTGTTGGATACTGGTGCTGGTTGAATCAGCGATACCTCGATATTAGAGGCAGCTGGATCTTTCTCCCCTATTTCTGAGTCTTCGGTGAGCGTACCGTCTGTTACGCCGTCAGCATCTTCGTCGGCGCCAATAGCATCTTCTACAAGGGCGGGCTCTGCTACTTGTGGCGCAGGCGCAGCAACCGGAGTATCGTCATCGTCGTCATCATCATCATCTAGGGAAATTAAATTGGTTTTATTATAACATACCACACACAATAAGCAGAACGCTTATACTAGATAGCTGTTACAATGGAGACATTTCAAAATACCATTTTGCAAAAGAAAAAAATAAGCCTTTTTATACTTGACTATTCATCAACTTAATTTTAATAAGGGAATAAACAAACCGAATAATGGCTTATTAACTGCTTATTGGCTAGATTTAAAATAATAATTTAATGAGGGTAAACATTTCCTGAAATATTTTCATGGCGTTTTCAATGGATATATAATTATATAATAATCAAATAATTCAATATAAACACTCCAATTGACCTACCTCCTAAAATATCATCAAACAGTCCACCGAAATAATCGTCATCATCGTCATCATCATCATCCGCAGACGAAGCAGCAGGTGCAGGGGCGCCAGCAGCTAAAGGAACAGGTGTGTCGTCATCATCGTCGTCATCGTCATCATCATCATCATCATCGACATCTAGATCAAGATCGTCATCATCATCATCATCGTCGTCATCATCGTCCTCGTTATTGGATTGTCGCGCATGACGGGCTTCTGATGTTTTCGTTGCAGTCGCAACTTCCTGCGGTTTGTTAACAACTGCCGTTGGTTCCTTTTGGTGTTCTGGTGTTGGTACTGGCACAGGTCCTGCGTGAGTGTACAAGACAGCCACGCAGAGGACCGCAAATGCGACCAAATGTAATCTCATTCTAAAATTTATCATGAACCAATCAAGCAGGAAAAAGACCTGTATTGGGTGAAGCAGTCATAAAATCGGAAGGATTTTTTTAAATTTAAGGATTTAAAAATTATTTGCAATAAAGTAGAAGGAAAATTATTAATTTAATTTTGTAAAACAATCATTAATGTAGTATTAAATGAAATGGGTTTAAATATAGGAAAGCTGTCATAAAATAAATAGGAAAGTTATAAATTAATAATATCTTGAATTGTTGTAAAACAATAATAATTGAAATATGATTCAAATTTAATGCGATTAAATTATTTGGTTGCGATATTGAATTGTTGTAAAACCATAATAATTGAAATATGATTTAAATTTAATTGTGATGCGATATTGAATAATTAAAACATACAATCATATTCTTTTTTTATAGCGTTTGGAAGTATTTATGTTAAAAAAATTAAATACAAATTTAAAAATGATTATTTTTAATTAAAATTATTGCTGAAACGTCTAGATAAGGACATCGTTGTAATAATTGGTGAGCCATTACTCACTTTGAAAGTAACTAATTTCCGAAATTTAATAAATACTAAAAATAAGAAATAATATAACTATAAGTAAACCATATCATCCATTGCAGAATTATATTTGCAATTGTATTGATAATTTCAATAATTAATGTTTGCTATCAATATAATAAAAATTTTGGTGCCATGCTTTAAATTAAACATGATTTGTAAAACAAATTAAACAATAAATGCGTATTGATATTTATTATATTTTATAAATTATAGCTTTTACTAGCTAACATTTGGTTCAAAAATTATGTGTGCAAAATTAAATAATTATAATAGGGTAAATTGTTTGGGAGTATTGCGGCATAAAATATATATATTCCCAATAAGGTACGTCGTGTATTTAGAGTGTAAAAAAAAAATTAATAAAGATTTGGTATTAATATTGTTCACATAACTTTTCTTTTTGTTTCTTAAATCCATAAAAGAATTATTATCGCCATATATTTAACCAGTTTAAATTCAATATATAATTGTTGTAAATTAAAATAAATACAAAATACAAACTAAATATACGTATAAAAAAAAATTTGAATGGAATAATAAACTAGAGATAGTTCTGCCATTGTTTGACCACCAATATCGAATTGCTGATTTAAATAAATACAAGTACGATTAAAAAGAAATATTGTTGCTAAAAGTCGCCGATAAAAATAATTGCAATAAAAAATCTAGAATAAATCCTGCGATTGTATGACCACCAATAAATAAAAGATAATAAAGCACATACTTGACTGTGCAGGTATTGTTTCACAAATAAGATGCTGAAGCACTTATTGTTGTAAATCACTTAATTGTACTACTGTTCACTATAACGTATCGTCTTCGACTGGCGTATTTGTTGCACTGCCACCCAGATAATACGTACTTGAATAACCGAAAGCAAACGGGGTACACACACCTGATACAAGGATAGCGGGATCTTTGACCGCTACTGACCGAGACCTCAAGCACAACAGCCGGATACCAGAGCATCGTGGCCCCCTTTATACGCAACCATCATCAGGTTCGTACCACACGAATAAAACGGTAACCCCGCTCTAACACGAACAATAAACTGGTTCACAAAGTCCATTCACAATTCGCGAATTATATTTCTAACAATTGTTCAGCGTTACTTAGGTCGTGGGTACCCACCCTCTAACAATCACAAAAAAAACTGAGTGTTCTTCACTCGTCTTATGCGTGGCTTTCACATATGTATAATATTGCTATATTTTATTATTTATATTAGAAACAAAATAAGAAATATTACTAACTTTGGTGACACCGAAGTAGTCTTTCTTGTCAATTATTATAATTCATTATTTTGGTTAGTTTAGTTATATATATTACAAAGTAATCTGTGAATATATAATGTATAAAATAAATAAATCATATTTTGGTCTACATTTTGGCAAAAGAATTGTTTAATTTGCCGTATTTTATTTGACTTAGTTCCGTGGGTAATTCAAGAATGGACAAGCAAAAGATTATCTTTTGGCAAATTTCTCTTTGTTCATTCAATAATTACGTCCAAGTACGATTATTAAACCGTGAACAAAAATCATTTTGCTAAATTCAACCAAATGTAACGGATTTTAACAAACAAACCAATTAAAGCTTAAAGCTTCAGACTTCATTGGTCATTAAGGTAAATACTACTAAGAGGATAATTTCTTGGTCTATTTCATATTTAAATAGTACAATATTTAAAAAAGTATGAGTATTTTATGGTGCTCTTATTTTAAAATGACTGTAAACACCGGTGATTAAAATAATTTTATGTACTGAAAATCGTAGATAATTTCAAGTAGAATAGAAAAAATATATATTTCCACTTCGTGAAAATACAAACGACTTGAAATTCTAGAGTTACTTTCATCTGTTCTCGATTTAATCGATGTTACTTTTAGTAACAAACAAAAAAACACCTTGTTAAATTAATCTTTTCTTTTTTATTCCGCCAATGAGTCAACAAAAGTTTCTCTTGGTATAACTATTGATGGTAACGTACACACGTATATAAAATTAAGAAACACAGTTTAATAGTATAGATAAAAACAATAGTATTTGGGGTATCACAAATTATATGGGAGATTCATAATAGTTTCACTTGAAACAGAAACGGAAAAGTAGAAGTTATTCTTAGACATAACGGTAACATTGGACAATTGGGTACAGTTTCAATATATAATTATATTTATACAGGCGCTCATATTTGCAGACAACTTCACGTTGAAACCTGTCGTAATATGGTAATATTAAACTTTACCCTGGGCTATCATTTGTCATGCTTATTTTATCAAAAAAAAAACGTAGAACAATGAAAATTGAATTTTAAATATTGTTGTGTCAATTATTTCGATTTATGTAAAGGCTTAAGGGATTAAAAATCTAATTGACTTAAGCTATGACCTTATACCGGCAGAGCACCCCTGCCTATATCAGAGATAGTTTACTAAAAACTATAAACGCAAGGTTATTTGTATCTTAAAACATATGAAATTCCATATGATCAAAACCTAAAACTCTAGTTACATAACTTATCCAATAGAATTGCTGCATAGGAATGCCTACCGGAAGTAAAATATTGTACAGCACACCATGTTGTTTTAGTAATGTTGTGGTCGGCATACTAACCTTAAAAAATGTCCCGCCTACCCACGCCATAATTCGCACACGAATTCAATCAGGCCCCGTAGAAAGAACAAACGTGAAAGTTTTTACTGGCTGAACAAAATATACATACATAAACGCGCGACAAAAACCATCTTCGAGTATTCAAGCAGCCCAACCACGGAATTCAATAACCGACGACGCGACCTCGTTTGGTTCATCGCTTCCGGTCGCTTCCTGAGTGCTAGTGTTCGACCTTGAACGTAAAATTTCCCTTCTTACACGTGAATACGTGTTTCTAGGTCAATCAAGTGGGACCCCCAACCTTTCAAACATTCCCAGAGTTCTCACTCGTTAGTTACAATGATGTCGGTATTGAAATAACTTTGATCATATATACTTCTGTTGGAAACACTCTCAGCTCCATTCACTAGAGTAAATCGGGTTGCTTAAAAGGTAAACGTGTGTTAGTATTATTATTAAATAGTAAAAAAAGTGCCTGTACTCGACTCTTATACGTAGTTTTCACTAGAAATATGTATCCCAAACAAACTGTCAATTACGGTAATTGCTAACGAGAAATGTATACGATGTAGAAAAATAGCATTTAGGATTAGCAGGATCTTATATTAGGTTGCAAACAATACAAAAATAAAATAGAATATAAACAAATTATACACTTGTATTCAGTCACACGATCTACAAAAAAAAAACGCAATTATTGCAAAATCAAAAAGGGTAGAGCATGTAATAAACGTAACAAAAATTCTCTATCGCGAGAGAGTCTATTATCAAAAGCACATCACTTCATTTTCGGATAATAGTACAACACCGTCGGTCCCGACAGCTGCCAATTCGAAGCCTTCAGCTCAATCAACTGCAACAACGTTTTCCGTACCGCTGGCAGAGCAGCACTAGCCAAGAATCCATCGCGTACGCTGATCAACAATTGATCCAACTGCACAGGTAACTCTGTCTCTAAATCTCTTCCGATTGAAGTTAAAACGAAAAAGAGACATTCAATCTCTGCTAGCGATTTGATGGGTGGTTTAACGCACGCCTGACAACAACGAACGAGCAACGCTAACAAAACCAAACCAGGAGGTTCCCGCTCAGCCTCTAACCTCTGGAGTCTACGTCGTTTCAACTGACAGGACATTTCAGTCAAGAACCACATGAATGCAGTAAACCGGGAATCATCCCCAGCCTTTAGATTCCGTAGAATCCGATCGCGCTCCTGATACCATTGTTGGCATATGTTCAACAATGATTCTAAAAACGTTTCATTTTTCTCTCGTTCGATAATTGTTGCACAGAGCTTCGCGCCAGGAATGGACAATCGTCTTCCTTCAACGACTCGTTCCATAATATGTTTAGCCAGTTCCATTAATGTCCTAGCAGGCACCTTATTAGGATCCTCCACAGCTAGCTGAACATTTGCCTGAATTTCAGCTGGAAACTCGCCTAAATCAGGCGCTTCTGACTGCAACGCCAAACTTTTTAATTTTGCTGCTAAAGACGCAGAATCGGCTGCGCTCATGCTCTTCGATCGTTTCAGTGCTGCACTGACGTTTTGCTGCTTAACTGTTTGTGGCCGGAAAGAGGCAGATGGACTAACTCCAAAGTTTAGTCCAGGTGGCGCAATTTGAAAGTGCACCCGAGGGGATGGGTGTAAGATGTTGCCTGATGAGGCGGATTGGAGGAGGGGTATTGGTAAAATCTGATGGTGGTGTTGGGGTTGATGGTGTTGCGGCTGCGGTTGATGTTGATGATGTAAGGCATGTAAAGGCATTGTGGGTAACGGCTGTCGCAAAATATTGCCACTTGAGCGAGAATGTTGTAAACCGAGTATGGCTGGGTCGCGAGGTAGATGTACGCTAGACCTGAGATATAAGACACTGGGTATAATATAATGTTTGGCGTGTTAATAAGACTGTTAGTTGAAAGCTGAATTGATACATGCGTATATTCAAAAGCGTACCCATAATTCATAGAAGCAAATCTTCATTCTTCTTTGTTAAGACAGCCTTAGAAATAAAGTTAGTTATTTTATCACTTCCATGCAGGTTCAAAAATACATTATAACGAATTAATGTATCAAACACTATAGCTTATATTTCCAGTTGCAGAAGAATTCTACCGAATATTATTGCAAAGGAAAAGGCCTCACTTTTCCTAAACGATCTTAAATGTATTGTTATTTAGTAGTGTTTAGAGAATATTGTAATATACACCAATAAATTACAAGTTCACCTTGACGTCTGTAACTCTGCAAGATGTTGCTGATGTTGTTGCTGTTGTCGCATAGTGAATTCTTTCGCGTGCACATTCAATTTCGGATTTATCGGATCCATTGGCTGTCCATCACTACGGATATCTACACAATAATTCATTGTGAACCAATACTTATTATGCAGTAGATTTTATTGTAATCTTTATGATGAAGAGGATTCTTAGGAATGTATACTTGTTATTTTACATTCTTATATATTTTAACCGAAATACACGTTTTGACGCAAAATATGTTTATATTTCATTTTTTTTTAACTCACTTGGTGGTCTATAAATTTCTTGGGTGGGTTTTCCTTTTATTTGTTGCAGTATCTGGCTTCTTCGTTTATGGTTCTGTTGCCCCTGAAAAGAAAAGAATAAAACGTAAATAAAATACTATATTGTCATTACGGTGGCCTGGGATACAAGTTAACAAAGCGAAAATATGGAAAAATAGACATAGAATAAGAATAAAACAGCGTAATATTTAGAAAAACAGTGTTACATAAACTGTAAAAAATATGAATTCACTAAAAATTTAATTTAAAATAAATTATTAGTTTATATGTAAACACAAATTAGTACATTATTATTATTTTCATATATGACAAAAAAGTTATGGGTCAAAACGCGCATTTCCGTTAATATCTCTAGTTCGACGTGTTTCATAATTACTTATTACTGCGTATAAAAAAGTAGAAATAGATATTGCAAGTTTAGAATAATGATAAACATGTAGAAAATACACGTATTTCTAATTCATATTTGTAATAACAAATTTGAAAATCAACTAAATTGCCGTGTAATTTCATACGAAATCAGGGAATAACAACAAATTAAATTTTAATTATTCTTATGTCAATTAATTCGAATTTTTAAACAGCTACAGAGATTTTTAAACTGGTCTACTTGATACTTATACAAATAATTATGCATTCTACGTGTATGTACACGAATCTTAGAAATCTAATTCGATTAAAATATATTTAATTTTATAGGAATTATAAACAATAAACTGTTCGTGAAGCCGTATAGACGAATCCAATTTAAAGCTAATTTGTAAATAAATGAACAACATTGTTGAAAATGTACATTTTACAAAAAAAAACAACGAGATTATAATAAATAATAAATTTCGCGCATATTATTATCGGTCATGTTTGATAAACAAATTGTTAGTATGAACGTCAGTGTAAAAGCAGATAGGTAAATTGTAAAAATATGATAATCCTATTTCTTAGGTAACGTTAATTAATTTTTTTAATAATTCGTCTCATTTCAATATTTGAACGTACCATAGATAAGAGAGATTAATTCTTCAGGGACGTTTCAAATAATGGAAAATACGATAACGCGACTTACATTTCAGGAATAAAAATTGTCGGCGGTAGTATGCCGCCTATAGCTGTAGTATAAACCGGTGGAGTTACCCATAGTACATATACTTATTAGTGTTAAAATGACTAGAGTTACGTCTGGTGCTGCGTTTTTCGGTTTAGCGTTAGTTACTGTTGCTTATTCTGGTCTCGTTACGTAAGTTATTGTTAATATTAAAGAATATTACTTTAAATATTAAATGCTTTTCATTATTGTAGATATATAATTTGGTTTTAATTATTATTATATATAATACTATGGCTATATTTTGAAGATTTTTGAAACGAGAAAAATGAATTTTTTTGGTATAAATGAAACGTAAAATATTTCGAAAAAATCTAGAGTGCCCTTCACTCGATTTTATCACTATACTCTCTTTAATATATTACGTATAAGAAAGTAAAGATATTTATTCTGTACAGAAATTATAAGTGAAATAAAAATAATAATCTTTATCACAATTTCAAAAGCTAAAGGAAAACCCATTGTTTTTACGGAGGATAATTCTTGAATATAAAATGGGTTTTTTTTATGCAAATGAATATGAATAAAATATTTAGAATTTATTATTTTTCCTCAGAAATTGTAAATAAAATAACAAAAGTAGAAATAACATTATGTTTTTTTTTTCAATGTTCAAGGAGGAAAATTCTCGTAATATTCTTTTTCCCAATTAAGGCAAAAGTAAGATCAATTATTCTATATATTAACAAATACTTCCTATAATATTCACTAAAAATACAAAGCCAAAATTTTCGTAATACATTAAATGCAATAACGCGAATTTTAAACATTGTAAATATTTGTTAACATATAAAGAATAATTGTTTGGTATTACTTTCGGAAAATTGTTGCTATTAATTATTATATTAAAATTAAGTCGTTATTCGTTACCAAAATTAAAGTTAAGTAAACGACAACCTTGGTTTAATAGTTTTATATTCATATTAACCATGACATGGGTTACCAACAACATTTCATATAAACCCTGGACTTATCAGTTAATCTTACATAGAATTATTGTAATTTAAATGTTATTCAAAATTCAAGGAAATGAAAAAAGAAATTATAATATTAAATATTGAACATTTAGCTATACAGTTGGCATTCCATTACAAGTATATCGAAAAAATCCGTCGTATTTGGATAATCCGGAAGGTTATTTATTCTCTTTGAAACATAACTATGTGATACTGGACGTAGATGCTGGCGTAGACGATGCCATGGCTATAATGCTAATGTTAGCACCCCCAAGGTCAAATTACCCAGAAGTCATCGCAATTACATGCTCACAGGGCAATGGCAACGTCACCCAAGTTGCCATAAATGTGCTACGAACACTGAGAGTACTCAATAAAGAGGTAATATATTTTAGCCTACTTCTTGATTGTCTTTTTAATATCGAAATCACACTCATTATAACACTAGTGCTGTAAAATAATAATTCACTATACTGTATTTTCATTATAATTCTTGAAACGTATTGGGCAAATTTAGAATAATTATTACAAGTGTCAAATATTGTTGGTAGATTCCAGTGTTTATCGGGGCCCATAAATCGTTAACAGTAACACCAGAAGGCGATTCATTCTTTGGTAAAGATGCTTTTGGTGATGTACCAGATGAGCATATGCCAGGTTTAGGGGATATCCAACAGGAGCATGCGGTCAATGCGTTAGTACGTCTTGTAGCTCAATACCCGAAAGAAATAACAATATTCGCAGCTGGCCCCCTAACTAATATCGCAATGGCAACTAGGATGGACCCAACTTTCAGGGAAAACATTTACGCTCTTTATTGGATGGGGGGAAGTGTTCAAGGTAATTTGGGACGTTTACTATCATAGATTTTGTTTAGTTATGAGCTAAAACGCAATATAATTTCAACCATTTTTTACTAGTCCAAACCCTGATCAATATTTAGATAAATATATATTTGAATTTGTATGATACGATATTTTCAAATAATATATGTATGTTGAAGTGTGCAGGATATATGATAAAAATTCCTAAAAATAGAAGGCGCTTGTACATATCAGGTATACCAGTAGAAAAAAACTAAAAGTGCTTGACAATTAGTGATGTTAATTTCGTTATTAAAGTCATTTTGCGCCAATCTTTTTAATTTCGTATTATTGAATAAAATTATATTAGAAATATATATATAGGTACTTGATGGCCTAGTCATAATATTGATAAAAATAATTGCACATTTTTCTTTTTCTGTAATGATGAAATGACGAATGCAAAACAAATCTGGAACGGTCTTCACTCGACTTTCTTATACTATGTAATATATTTATAATCAATGGCGATTTTTCAGTAAATGTTACGTATTTCAAAAAAAAAAAATCAAACAAAAGAAATTTTCATATTCTTTTATAAGATTCAGTTTGTTTAACTCGAGTCCTTTTCGAGATTTGCAAAAATAAGGTTTTCATTCTTGGAATATAAAAATCTTAATATTTTTGTTTAATGGTATTGGCTGTAGAGCGTTCACACACACAAACATCAATGAAAAAAAAAAATCAAAATGTATTTAGGGATCACAAAACGAATATTTCCATGAAAATGTAGATTTGATTTGTGATTATAATACTTTCTTTTATACACTATGTATAAGGAAGTAAACCAACTTTATTTGATGAGGGCTTTGATAAAAAATCGATACAAATCATAATTTGATGAATTGTTCATTTATAAAAACCATTGTTTCATACAAATAATAAAATAACGATAAAATCGAAAACCGATTAATTTAAATGTGCCACTATCTCGTTGATTTATATTTGTTACATTATCTATAAGTATTTGTTTTGCCGAAGTGATTAAAAATATATATATATATACATAAAAGCAACAAATATGCGATTTGTCATTTAAGTAAGGAAACACCCATTTTAAATAGAGTAGTATGTCAAATTTTCAATAAACTGACTCAAACACAATGAGAAATCATCACAGATAAAAATATCTCTGAAACATAGGCAACCCATTCTACAGTTTTGTACAGTAAACGGTTTACACATAAACCGCGCTATAATAACCATATCTTCTATGCAGTTGAGTATATAAAGTAAACTTTGGAACGAACTTTTGCACTGTGGACAATCCACAAAAAGCATAAACATATTAATATATTAAAGAAAGGTATTGTAAAATTGTAGGTGTTGGAAATATAAGCCCAGGAATTGAATTCAATTCGTATATGGATCCCGAGGCTAATTTCATCGTATTCAATGAAACCGGATGTCCAGTAGTGGTGTTCCCGTGGGAGGCATGCGCACTGAACGATCCGACCCCTAAAAAATGGCGAACAGACGTACTAGGTTCGATACGAAGTCCGGTCATGAGCTTTTTAAATAAAATCGAAGCACTTTCTTTGAGCAAAACCTTAAAATGGACAGCCTGCGATGCTAAAGCTATGTCAGTATTGTTAGATGCAAGTATAGCATCGAAAGTTGCGGCGCATCATATAAATACAGTTTATCAGGGCACCGATGCCAGAGGGGCGTTATTAGTGGATTATAAGGATGTAGTTAAACCGAAAAATGCGGTGATTATCCATTCTATTCACGCGGATAAGTTTGAGGATATGTGTACTGATAAGTTAAGGTGAAATATTTTTAAGTTGATTTTTAAATACCTGATATATATATTCATGTTTATTTAGTTATTAATTGTTTGTTAATTTAAAAGATTTTGTTTCAACAAAATGTATATAAATATAGCTATTATAAATATATAAATTGAGAGTGTTGTCCATTTAATTTTGTACACAAATTTAAAAATAGATCTCACGGTTTTAATAATATATTACACATCTGTTTTTTATGTTTTCCCAGCAAAGCGATAGTTAATTTTGGAGGACTTAAAATAACTATTGCAATGTTAGGGAATTCCCTATTAGTTAAAATACGTTAACGCACCTAACCAAATCTACAACAAAAAATCAAAATCAAAGTAATTGATATTTTGTGATAAACTCATATTATTTTATTCGAGCATAATCATAAAACATATTAAACAAGTAATATTTAGGTATTAGATCAAAACAATAAATTGTTAATACTTTGTGAACATTTTGGATACCTGATGGTGTTGGTGGTGATTTTGTGGTCGAATAAAACTGCGTTCTCTCGTGATTCCACTGGAGTTCCCAGCGAAATCTGGCATTCGGTGACTTCTGCGCAACTCATGTTGTCCGTCTTCCATGATTCGTTGAAGAATCACTCTGCGGCGTCTTGCCGCGATTACTCAACAACCAACTATTTCAATTGTTGTCGGCTCGATCGTTCGATTATCGAATAAAAAGTTCGAGGTGTTACGTATCGCTACATTCAAAGTTATGGAAGAATTTTTATTCCTTCCTACACCCAAGGTGTGCCAAGGTCGCCGTCAGACGATGCTCTGCATCTTGCAAATTACTGCGAAACATTTTTATAAATTGTATAAACAAATTAGGCAATACAGTGAACTTAAATTGCATTGTTTTATATGAGACGCACGTGTCTCACATCAAAACTAAGTTAGTAATGGGAAATTATTGTTTTTATTGGCAACGAAAATGTGTGTATATTTTGTAACGTAATAAATTATATTTCGGTTGACTTCCACGCAAAAATTTTGGCGAATATTTTTAGATTGTTATCAATACGAATTTATCTGCGTATTAGTTAAATCCACGAATATTATTGATATATGAATGCAAGTCTATATTATAAATAGAATGCGTTTAAAATATTTCAAATGAATTGAAAGTCAAACAGTGATCAAACCTACGAAAATGCTTGTTTTATGCAATGATTTATATAGAAATATGCAACCTAGAAACCTTACAAGATTTTGCTAATTCTCCTTACAAAATTATATACCATAAAGTTTAAGAACATTCTATAATGTTTGTAATCAAGTGCTGATTTTTTATATACTTATTCTAATTTTTCTTTCAACAAGTAACTCAACAAAATTTAAAAAAAATAACAATTAATTATTAATAATTGGTCTGCGACAGTTTCTAAAAGAGTTTCAGTAAATAATGTACCTATAGTAAATATATTGTACGGTTGAGGATAGTGACTGTATGTGACTGCGCATGGCAACTATTGGTACACGGGATTTAAAGTGTTATATCCCTCTCAGTGGCGCACCCAGAAGGGGGCTATAGAGAGTCAAACACCCCACCACCCTCCCACAGAAACTTAAATTTTAATTCTATTAACTATGCCTTATTTAGTTTATAGTAACATTATTATAACTTATATATGCCTATAATGATTATAATAATTAAGAATATTATAAATAAAGTATGTAATTGCTCAATAAGAATTATTATAACCGTAATATGTATGAATATTTAAAATTCTATTCGAAGCCCCCCCTCAACGCCACTGACTAAAAACTAATGATGTACACTCACAACAATAATAAATACTAAATGCAACATAGTAAATAAAATTGCGATTTTACTAATATACCAAACTTTGTTACAAAATATTTATATGCACATAGAGAATATTCAAAATAATATAAAACTTATAATATGCCACATATGTAAATAGGAAATGAATCGTTAATTTTGTAATATTATGCATAACGAATGGTTAATATCAAAAATAATATCACGTAATTTTACAATTGCTATAATCATTTTACCGTTGAAAATATAGACTACCGCGTTGCTATAAGAAAAACATTACTGTAAGCTCAAATCACTTTACCTACATACCAGGTTAAGTGGATTAAGTTGTAGTAGGCATCACAATACCTTAAAATTCAAAGTTAAAATAACCCGATTAACTTCCGAAACACTTGTGTTAATATGAAAGAATGCGAACTGTGTTACGTTACTGCAATACGGAAATGGTTTAAAAACTATAACTTACAATTGGCTTGACAATACACGTTATAAAGGCTAGTCAATGTTTAGACAACAATAGATATATGGTAGTTTATCCAGTGAGATGATGCACGGAAAATAAAAACGCGCCCACTACTAATAATTAACATTAAAGGCGGCAAGAAGGGCGCACGCGTGCTCGAGATCCTTGATTGAACACGAGAAAACTTGGATCTGTACATTGTGCATTACAGAGCATAGCATAAAAATAGCACATGACCAGGAGTTCCTAACTCTATAAACGATTGCGACACACACACATACACACACATATATAAAATCATAACTATTTACATAAATATGCTGCAACACACTCACCGAATCACACACACCCATCACCGAAACATCACTTCCTTTTGCACAAAGTTTACAGTTAGAAGGGAATCGGGAAAAAATGCGCGGCTATATTTAGGATCGTACAACGCGATACACAAGACCAATTTTGGCAGGAAGGCCAACTTACCAGCACTAGAAAATGTGAACACACTAGATGGAAATGCACTGTCGAGTGCAAACGACTACCTCAAAAATGCGACTTAATTTCTCTATACACGAATCAGCACTTAAAAAAGACCCCCACAGTTATTTATGTTTCATTCATATATGTACATGCGGAATTTATTTATATACTATATATATATATATATGTAAGCGTGCTAAAAGTAAAATCACTCATAACAATAATTGTATTAATAGAACAAACATTGTTTTATTTCTAATCACTTAAAAAACTACTACTACCCGTTCAAAATTAGTCATACAGTGCAAATAAAACGAGCCTAACACCATCACACTACACCAATGTAGGGAGGAAGAATCGCCTGTTTCAAATTCCGTACCAATTTAGCTAGACTCGTTCGGCAATGCAGCGAGCTCTAACCCACATGTAGGAGTTGAGCCCTGTTTATAACCAAACCATACAAGTCGGAACGTATCGCAACGTATACCGTTCGGTAATGCGGCGAGTTTTAACCCAAGCAGTCTGAATCTCATGCGCATAGCAGCAATGTGTAAGCCATTGTGATATCAGCGGCGACCGTACTGTTGTTATGCAAACACACGTTTGTGTTATCATTGGTCTAGTATCGTCATATTATCGACGCATACACATGCAACATTTCGAACATGTTTAGTCATGTTTATATCCTTTCCATTCAAATCATTCACTCGGTATATCATTTCGTAAACAGATGAATTAATAGTAGTTTATTAATATCCGAGGATCTACCTCTCGCCCTAATTCCCTATGTTAATCCTTATGGCCGTTCGCTGCGGGGTATCTCACACCCCCTCCAAAATTACTTTAGTAAAAACCGGTATCGAGCAGCCAACAAGAAATGCTTACGCTACGTAACGTTACGGGTTCCTTGACATGGTTATAAATGTGGCTTGAATGTGGGGGAGGTTGATCATTGATCACTGAAGAAAAACTCAATTTATTCTTAATTTTCCTTATTTTCTAACATAAAATGCTCGTTTTTCTATTATCCAATCATTCAATTATACTCCAGGGTTTCAATATACATGAATTATAATCGCCAAAGCATTGGGCGGGTAAGTTTTAATTACTTTCATTTATAGCGCAACAATTAATTAATTGTTGGTAACAATTATCGTATATAAATAACTAGCATTGTGTGGGTTTTGTTGTACCATAGTGTTTTTTTTTTTCATCAAATATTAATTGATTATTTGTAGTGTTTTACTTGTGTGTCACAAGAAAATTCTATTAATATTTTTTTTTACGAAGTTCATACAAGTGAAACTTAAAATTACCTTCAGAATTGTCCTTATAGGTAAAGTGTACTGAACCATGAAAGGTTAAATATTGGGTTCATTGCTTTCACAACGAATTTTATTTAGTGCATAACTTATAATCAAATGGTCAGTTATGCACTGAGAGTTGAGAGTAATGGAAGAGTACACTAATCCTAACATCGCTAGTGACTTTAGCTGGACTAGTTCCGATAGTCTAAGCGAAGATTTATACATTTCCGATAGGGTTCGGAACACTAAGCCACCATACAGGTAATTACAATACTAAAATATATTATATATATATATATATATATATATATATATATATATATATATAAATATATATAAAAATACGTTCAGTTTACTGAGTCTTTCAGTAATTTTAAAAACCCCCTAAGAGATTTTGTGGAACTTTTCAAAAACTTATAAAACAATTAAATCTAATGGAGATGTATAACGAACATTAGTCGTATTGTAGTGCATAAACCAAATATGGTTTCTGCGCATTGGGTACATATGCGCAGAAACCTTATTCGGTGTATGCACCATGGTGCGATTACGTTGCGAAAATTTAAAAACGAGACTTCGAAATTCTCTTTTAAAATTATAATACTAGAATTTAGGCGCTTTCATTATCTACTAGAATTTCTAACTAAAAAATGTGTTTATTAAATAGCTATGCAAGTCTTATCCGATTGGCCATTTCAAACGCGCCAAAAGGCAAAATGACTTTATCGGAAATTTACCAATATATTATACAAACATTTCCATATTATCGCAACGCTGGAACTGGTTGGAAGGTAAGATTATCCCAAATTGAAAAATCGTCCTAATTTTGTTTTAATTTCTATCTAACTTAATATGCAGAATTCAATCCGACATAATTTATCCTTAAATAAGTGCTTCAGTAAGGTAGCTAGAAGTAAAGATGATCCAGGAAAAGGTAGTTATTGGGCAATCGACTACAGTTACAGCCAAGATGATAATTTTATTCGAAAACGAAAATCAGTACAAGTAAATATAAAGTTTATGCGTTGGGAACGAAAATATTAATAAATTTAAAATATTTAGATGTCTGGGTGTGGGATGGAGTCGAACAGTTCTTCTTCTAGTGATGCTTCTAATTTTGAATGGACGTCGTCTTCAATGGAATTCGCTGGAGGGGAATGGTCCACCTCGAATGATGAAACTTACTTACATGAAGGTAAATTTATTTTAATTTTTAACATACTTCCGTTATTTTAAGTTCTATATTATTAAATAGCGCACAGACAACAGATTAAAGAATACTTATGTGTTATGACTTGTTTTCAAAATGGCGTTTGATCATGCGCACTTTCAATTTAGTACATGTACCTCTCTGACCAAAAAAAATAGTTTTTTGTGATCTAATCACAGCCCATGCGCAGTCTGAAAACATTACTAGATTATATTGCATATTTTGTTAGATATTTCGACATCGGACACTGAATCGGATTTGGAGCTGTGTAAACGTCTCGGCTTATCGAACAAATCCGAATTTTCCGCCATTTTGATGAACCTCCTATCACAATACGGATTAACTCCTGAATCAGTGTATGAAGAATCCTCATCGTCGAATGATGAAAATCTAGATTATCAACCTGACGCTTCAAATTGGCACAACGCAAATTATTCCCAATCGGATTTCACTTATAATAATAACCCGAATCCTTACAATAATGATCAATTTTATAATGATACGCAATATGCTCAACAATGTTCCTTTGATAATACCGAAACTACAACATTCAATTCCTCTGATTGGAATAACGTATCGTTATAACACAAATTTCGATTTTTAATTAATAGCGTGAATTTTTGGTGATTGCACAGATGACTTATCAGTGTTTAAGATGGCCCATGCGCACGTGTTCAAGATGGCGCTTGCGCATGCGCAGCTTGAAACTGTCCAATAAAATATTGTTCCTGTTACTTATTTATTAATAGAAATTTTAAACGCCTCGCGTTATTGTTTGCTTCTATATTCAAGACATTTTATTATTATATGCAGGGGGTTTTCAATTAACTAATTATTGTTAAGTGTGAAATACTCTGTATAGTTTTTTAAATATATGTGTGAAAGAAATTATCAATATGTATGTTAAAATACGCGTAGATCGTGTTCATTAATTATAATACAAATTCATTAATAAATTATTTACTAATTAAACAATAATGTATTTATTATTTACAACTTTTGTATATTATATAGATTGCAGTTGATATAAACTTACGATTATGAAAAATAATATTAAAAATAAATAATATCTTATTATTCAACTCTGACTAGTGACAAATTATTCTATATTCGCCGCCAAATTACAATTCCTATAATAATGAGATTAAATCACTTTATAATAAAAAAATAAAATTGATTCGAATACATAAATATGAAAAAGTAGGGGTTGTAACTCCCATTTTATAAAATGTTAGTCACAAAACGAAAGGGTTTAAATTCCTAACTATTATTAGAATTTACATCGTTAAAATTAACAATTGCTGGTAACCATTTATATGTTGATCTCAAACTTAAAACTATTCAATTATATATATTTATACAGATTATTAACATTAATAATACAAAAAATATTAAATTTAGGCTTTTAAACAAAAACCACCTATTTGTTGTTGATAAACTTCTATAATATCATCGTTGGCCATTACTAGTGTTTTTGGGGATTCGTCATCATTTATTCGGTAACCATTGTAGAAAAATCGTAGACAATTTACAGATATACCCTTCAAAAATATTCAATTTTACTAAATATTTTTAAAGATAACTCAATCAGGCCTTACCACCCTGTCACTATAACATTGTTTAACCTTTTTCATTTCTGTCGACATTTTAACACGAAAATGAATTTCGGTGTTATCCTATAATAAACTTGTTAAAAAGTAAACATAACCTCAAAAGTGAGCGACTTTATGATTTTGGTTATATTATTTATAAAAAATAAAATTATTCATTTAAAAAAGGGATACCGAATAACTAAAGAAATTAAACTCACATTCCCAATCAGCTTAAGTTTAATATACTCGATTTTTACATCTTTTACCCCGGCCACAGCTTGTCGATCCTAGGCGAATTTCATTTCATTTTCAAGTTGTAAAAGATAATATAATAATGAAACTATAATTACCTTCTTATACGACATTTTAATAAATAACGGTTAATTTAACTAAGATTAGCGCCAAATTGAAGTTCGATTATTATTGTTATATGTTACTTACTTTTAAAATGGCGGCTTAAATTTGTAAATTATGCCCACATTTAGATTTAATTATTGATAAATTCGGTATAATTCATCAAATTTAACACTTATATATACATTTTTAATTAAATTTATTTGGTATGAGAAGTAAGATACACGTGAACCATCTGTCATGACTAATTAACTCAATATTTGAACAGTTAGATAATCGTTATCGTTCATCTGTTTTTATTGAACTTTAATTAAAAATACTATTCAAATTTTATATTTAGTTGTATTAGCTTGTATATAAACGCAAGGTCGTGCTCAATATAAAATAAATAAGTACGAAAACAAACTGTATATAAGTGAAATAATATAAACACAATGAGTTATAACAAAGTAACACACATAATTTTCGATATGGATGGATTGTTATTGGGTAATTATTATTTTTAATAAAATAATTGCATCATTTTTGTCACATTGTCCATGCATGTTCTTTACAAGCGCATGCGCCAAATAGTGGCTGCAAAACTATTTAATTTAATTTTTAATAATTATATTATTTTTAATTATTCGACAAAGATACGGAAGGATCTTATAAAAAAGTTATACAAGAAATAGCAAGTCGATACGGCAAAACGTATACAAGAGATGTACAAATGAAATTGTTGGGTACCACTGAATTCGATACGGCAAAAATTGCAATATCCGAAATGGAACTTCCGATAACTCCGAGCGAATTTCATGAACAATTTACAATTTTATGCCAAACTGCTTTACAGACTGCTACTTTATTCCCTGGTAATTTAATTATATTAGATGTTCAAAACAAATAGTGTAACAAAACGAATTTAGGAGCCGAAAAACTTATAAAACATTTCTCTAAAAATGGCATCCCTATGGCTGTGGCTACGTCTTCATCAAAGCAAAGCGTTGAAATAAAATTAAAAAATTATGGCGAATTGTTTTCGGTGTTTAGTCATAAAGTTATGGCTACCACGGATCCGGAAGTTAAGCATGGGAAACCAGCTCCGGACATATTTTTGGTTTGTGCGTCTCGATTTTCGGACGCACCTAAACCGGAAATGGTAATATTATTGTTGAAATTGAATTAGAAATATTGTAATTTATTGTTGGTTTTTAGTGTTTGGTATTTGAGGATGCCCCAAATGGGGCTAGGGGGGCTATCAGCGCTGGTATGCAAGTTGTTATGGTTCCTGATAAAAATACAGATAGAAATCTTTGCAGCCATGCCACAATGATTTTAGATTCTTTGGAGGATTTCAAACCGGAACTATTTGGCTTACCACCATTTTAATAAATAAATTGTGTAATAAGTAAATTGAAATTGATGTATATAGCCAAATAAACATAAATAAAATTATATATTAGCAACAACACTAATTTGTTTTTCCCTCATAAATTATCCCCACAAATTTACCAAATAATATCTGGAGTGGCCTGCACTCGACTTTCATTTACGCAGTTTTCACACATATATATATATATATACATATATATATATATATATATATATATATATATATATATATATATATATATATATATATATATATATATATATATATATATATAACCAAAACCAGCTATCAAACTAACCAATACTCTACAGAAATATTCTGAAATGTCATTTATCTAATTGAGTCTATTTTGTATTCCTGCCAAAATATTGACAGGCGCAGATGATCCGATTTTAAAAGCTACATGCGAATCCATGGCAACGTAACCAAGATATTTATAATGTTTCGTAGCATTTTTCTCGCAACTGGTACATTTTTTGAAGAAATGTTTCAAACAAAAGTTATGCGAAATATTAATATCTTTCATTATGAACATAACTATATTTGCCGTAAGTGTAGCCGTTCTAGTGATATTGGAGATTGAACAAAAATGTATAAAGTAAAAATGCACTTCCTGTTTTAATATTCTATTCAAAAATAGGAAGTGCACATCTAAGGCATATACAAGTCTTAAGTTTGATAATTTTTCGTTCGAGAGTTTTGGCCCTAGAGCGTTCACAGACACACACACACACAGACAGACAGACTTCATTCCGAAAATAGCCACATTCGATTCAGGGAAGGTCAAAGATGAAATCTCGAGTTCGCATTTTCTCATGATTACAAGACTTATAACTTCGTAAAAGAAAGTAATAAAAGATGAAATAACTTAATTTGTACCCTAACATCAAACATCTTACTAATAATATGCTATTTTTATAAATCAGATATATTTAACTGTCGTACACAATATATAAGCTCATTATCCTCATGAAACATATATTTATTCCGTATATACGGTAAAATTAGCACCATTTTTTGTCCCAACTAGTGGAAACACTGATATTATATCAGTGTTTCCACTAGTTATATAACCAGTGATATAACCTAAAGCATTAGTTAGAAATCTGTCAGAAGCACATGTGTTGCTAACAGTTGCTAATAACAGGTTATACACGATGGATTCCTACGATATATTCCGTAAACTGTCTCAGGGTGCAAAATTTAAACGAAAATCAACATCTAATAAACCCTGTGACAGTAAGGTATTTATTTCACTTCATCAAAGTTAATAAAAATTTAATTTATTATTCTGCAACAGAAAATTAAACTAGAAACTGAGATTAAAATAAAAGACGAGCCGCAAGATATAGTGGAAAATGGCAACAATGGCGTCCAGCTTACATTGTTAGGATCAATCGTAGCTAATGAAAGTGGGAATAAAAAGAAGAAACCTAAAACTAAAATTTTCGATGATAAGAAACGATTGATGCTTGCGCAAGAGAAAGTGAATCAGTTTCGAAATATAAATCATATTAATGTTGTTGGACGACATATACCGGAACCAATAGGGGATTTTCAGCAATTAGAAATTGCGAAGGATTTGATTGAGAATTTATCGAAATGTGGATATAAGGAACCGACACCGATACAAAAACAAGCGATTCCAATTATGTTAAATGTAATTTTTTTTTTTAATTGGGAACACTGATTAGCCAACTTGAGAAAATAGTTACTACAGTTTCATTTAATTCAAGATTGTATTTTTAAATAAATACGACGCTAAAATATAATGTAGTAAATTAATAAATATTGTATTGAAATATTATATTTTAGCGTCGTCAAATTTTGGGGTGCGCCCCAACTGGTTCAGGTAAGACTGCAGCATTTTTGGTACCGCTCCTTCAACATTTACAAGAGCCCCAAAAGAAGGGATTTAGGGCTGTGATTGTTTGTCCCACAAGGGAGTTAGCTAAACAAACACAGCGCGAATGTGCCAGGCTTGGCGAAGGGCGCGGTTTTCGAATACACGTAATTAGTAAAATTAAACAAGGCCTTACCCAGTATGGACCTAAGAGCAACCAAAAATTTGGTAAATATATATAGTAAAGAAAATAAATTATATTAAAACCCCAAGAAAATTGGTACACATTAAAAATAAACAATTAAATTATAATGTAAAAACTAAATTTGGAAATAATAATTGTAATTTCCATAAAATGTACATATTCGACACGAAAAATTCTCTAGATCAGAAATTACCTGTTTTTACTCGAAAATAAAGAAATTCTGCTGAATAATGACTGTTTATTATATATGAAGGAATTACGGACACATTGTTACACTTTTGGTCAAAGTTATATTTCTTAATTATATAAAACTACTCAAAATCTATCATGATTAAACAAACCTCGATTACGCAAAAAAAAACCGGCTCATCCTTATAAAAAAAAAAAAAAAATCAGTGAATTTGTAATTGCATAAATAAGGCCTGGTAAAAATGTTTATTTTTTTGATCGCACAGTTTCGAAGATAAAAAATAAAAATCTCAAAAATAGGTCCTTTTTTATAGTTTTTATTTTTTATCTTCGAAACTGTACGATCAAAAAAATTAACATTTTTACCAGGCATTATTTATGCAATTACGAATTCACTGATATTTTTTTTTATAAGGGTTAGTCGGTTTTTTTTTTCGAGCTTGATGTTTGACCTTAAGTCGGTTGAACACGACTATTAATAAAGAATATTGTCTAAGGCTAAAATGTAATAATATATTTATTATTATTTGTAATTTTTATATATTAGATATTTTGGTAACAACCCCAAATAGATTGTGCTTCTTATTAAACCAAGATCCACTGGCAATATCTCTAGCAAAGTAAGTATAAATTTTCATTACACACATTTTTGGACTTATGCAAATTATATATTTTATGTGTATTTCCAATAATTATGTTTTTTTTTCAGTGTTGAATGGTTAATAATCGATGAAGCCGATAAGTTATTCGAAGGCGGTCTTCGAGGTTTTCGCGAGCAATTGGACCAAATAATCACAACTTGCAAATCGGATAAATTACGTATTGCAATGTTCAGTGCTACACAAACGGCTGATGTTGGTCGATGGTGCAAGAAAAATATGAAGGGCATGATAAACGTAACTGTAGGACAAAGGTATATTTATTATGGAATTCAAAATTAGTTGTATTAAAAATCAATTTAAGTAATAGTAAATAATAATGTGATCCCACGGTTAAGCGATAAGCTGGCGGAAAATGCAACGTGTGTTTCCGCCATTAAAATAAAATTGCGAGAAATACAATTCGCGTCAAGCAAATGAAGTAATATGAAATATTCTACAATACAAACATAACTACAATAAAAATATTCAACAAAGAATTTTTTTTTTTTATTAAAGAAATGCAGCGACAGAACTAGTTGCCCAAGAGCTTCTATTTGTCGGTAATGAGAGCGGCAAATTAGTCGCCTTTCGTAACTTGGTCCGAAAAGGGCTAGCCCCCCCGGTTCTGGTGTTCGTTCAGAGCAAAGAACGTGCTCAACAACTCTTCTCTGAGCTGATCTATGATGGCATCAACGTAGATGCCATTCATGCTGATCGTACTCAACTTCAAAGAGATAATACCGTCAAAAGTTTTCGTGAAGGAAAAATTTGGGTGTTAATCTGTACAGAGTTGATGGCTCGCGGTGTTGACTTTAAAGGTGTTAATCTTGTCATAAATTATGATTTTCCACCTTCGGCCATCGCTTATATTCACAGGGTTGGCCGAGCCGGACGGGCGGGCCGAACCGGGAAAGCTATTACGTTTTTCACGACGAATGATACGCCGAATTTGAGAAGGTAAGATTGATAAATTAGGTGTTTTTTGATATTGAACTATATTGAGTATCCATTGTGTAATTTGCAATTAAAATGAAACTTCTAGTATTGCACATGTTCTGAGACAGACAGGATGTGAAGTGCCTGAGTATATGTTAGCAATGAAAAAACAATCTAAAAAAGAACGAAATAAAGTCATTGAACGCGATGATATAACTACGAAACCGAAATATGTTTTAGAGCAAAATGAGAAAAAACGGTAATACTATCAATGGAAAAGTTTTAAACAGAATGTTAATGTTTTCATATTTACAGAAATCGATTTGTTAAACCTTTGC
Organism: Leistus spinibarbis; assembly: GCA_933228885.1. NCBI lineage: Eukaryota > Metazoa > Arthropoda > Insecta > Coleoptera > Carabidae > Leistus > Leistus spinibarbis. The sequence goes on from OW121795.1 coordinate 12,113,948, forward strand.
CGACAAAGGAAAACATTAAAAACGACAAGAAACCAGCAATAACCATAATAAATGAGGAAAAAATGAAGATTAGAGACAAAAAACCAAACAGTTTTGTAACGAAGAAATTCGGTACATCTAAACATAAATTCGATAAGAATAAAAATATGAATAAGAACAATAAGAAGTTTGGAAAGAAAAAAACTTAGTGAAATACATAAATTATTGGTTTATTTAATAAAATAAAATGGTTTTATACAATCTAAAAGTGTTTTTATTATTTTTGTATGCATGGTTATAGCTGTTAATGCCTAAAATCTAATCAGCTTTTCGTAAATATATCTTAGGCTTAATTACGAAATTTCGCTAATCCGCACTTGCTAGTTTTCATTGAGAAACTAGTCAAATAGTATATAGAATCTTGCAATATTTTTCTTTCATATTCTCTACACTTTCTTTATAAGAAATTAAAATTTTATTTAAAAATAAAAAATTGTTATCACTATTTATGGATATTGAGTCAAATTTGAGCAACACAGGTGTATTTGTTTATTGAATATACTGAATACAATCTAAGTTTATGATTATTTGATTAGAAAAACAATCAATAAATATATGGACGACAGCATTTGGATTCGATTTAAATTCATATTCAAAACAATAATAAGGATTTTCACAATCTAAAAATGATTCACTTTTTGCTTATAATCGATAGTTAATCAATATTTTCTGAGGAAATAAAGCGTCAGTGCGAATCGTGCAAGAGTCGTGTGTGAAGTGAGGTGTGTTCCGGCGTCGCACCAAAACTAATAAATTTTGTTAATGACATCGCAAATATGAGAGAGAAATATATTCATTGTTTGTGTTCAGTAAACATTAGCATCTGTGTGCATACCAGATGGTATGAAACCTAAAGATCAGTTCGAATCATACCATCGCCGAAGTCGCAATGAACCACACGACCATATTCACATTAATCATTTTCGGCGCGTTCGGATCTACTGTTTCCGGGTCAAACGACAAACTAAAATTGATTAAATGCTGCGAATATCCTTTTGCAAACACTTCTTGCACCGATAACAATTTCTTGAAATTTAATTTAACTATTTACGAAATAACAGAGAGTAAGTTTGAAGTTACGGAGTCGTATTTTTCAATTGTCAGTGAAAAGGCGTGTGAAATATTGTCCGGAGCGGAAGGGGATCCTTGGTACTTACAATCGAATGGAGATTTATATATTTTTAATGATTATTATACGCCGAATCAGTTTTGCTTACTACTGGAAGCGGATTATGTAGACGCGTATGTTTGCGTGAATCCACAGTTTATGAAAACGCAAGTGAAATCCAGTAATATATTTTGTAAGTATGTTTTTTTTTAAATTATAATCTTTATCGACAAAGGAAAGATCTATACTTAGAATTAGATATATTATCGATAAGTTATCAATGAAGTTCATCATGATTTTTTTCTTAATACTGTTGCAATTCTTATTTATGAAGGGTTAATACAGCTAGAATCCTTATAAAAATGCTGGAGTGGCCTTTATTAGACTTTTCTTGTCTTTTTATATCTGTATTTATTATAATGCTTTATTTTGTTTTTCGCCCTACGATTGTTATAAATCAAAATCAATATGTATTATAACTAGAGAACTATTTTTATAATTCATCTGGTTCTGGTATGACATAATCTTTAGATAGTTTTATTCCCAGGGTATTTTAGATATAATCAAAACATTATGCATGTAAATATCTATCGACGCTACAAAAATGATTTATTTGTGTTAAATGCTGCGTAGTTTATTTTCTTAAAAAAAAATGTAAAATTATGTTTTTCTTTAAATAACAAAAAACCGGAGTGGCCTTCACTCGACTTTTATTTTCAATACTTAGTTAACCCCTTTTTCTCTCGATATATGGAAAAAGTAGTAAGAACCAACCATTTCTGCCGATTAAGATATTGTTTTCCAAAATTCATAATTTTAATACCTTTAACGAACTTAACATTAGAGTCATCATGTCGATAATAGTCGATTTAACGCCAAAACGTGTTTATTTGCCGTTAAAAACTCGCATTCGAATAAATCATGATTACAATAATTCCTTATATACAATCGTATAAGAAAGAAAAAAATAGTCTTTATCAACAGTTAGAACGGCGTTTTTCAGAACGATATTGAAATCGTTGAAAATATAATATAAATTGAAGTACTTTATTTGAATAATAAAATAAATATTTGATTTAATATCATACACATTGATTTTACAATTATCTATAATTAGTAATACAGATAAAATCATTTTAATAAAAACTTTAATAAACTCATTCAAAATGCAGACTGCGAATCGTGCTCTATTAAACGTAAACATTATTTTTCGACTATTCGGTTTAAGCCCTCTGGTTATTAGCGATATAAATACATTTGTTGTGCATATTGGTTGGATCATCTACACCATTCTATTAGCAGTAATGTACTCATTTCTAACATTTTTAAGTATAAAAGAAATTATTTCAACCGCATACTTCAATTTAAATGTATTTGTCAATATTTTTATAGATATATTAACATTACTACCCGAACTAATACATTTTATTCTTGCAATAGTTCACAACAGAAAACTAGCAAATATTCTCAACACAGTCTTATCTTTGAATTACAAGAAAACGTATTTTTCTAATCGATTCTGTGTACAATTCAGTTTATTGTTTCCTTTAATGGCATTTCGAATTGTTTGTTCCCCGTATTTAGAACCGAATTCGTCGCCATTGCTCCGTATCACATTTTGTATCGCGCACGCTCAACAATACATAAGCTTTTGTCGGTTTTGTTGGTTAAGTCATGTGTTAGCTGTTAATATTTCGAAGTTAAACGAAAATTTGAAGGATTTGAGTGGGCTACGAGTCGTTTCTCACTGTCATTATTACTTTTGTAAGGCAATCGATGATTTACATGACTTGTTTTCGATGCCATTGTTGTTGTTTTCGTTGCTGGTGTTTGCGCGAAATTTAGTTATGTTATTTAATGGCGTCAAAGTGTTTATAACAATGCGTTGTGATTATATGGATCAGAAAATCGTGTTTGCTACATTAGGACTTGTTATTTTGTATTTATGTATATTGTTTGTGACTGTAAAAGCATCAGTTAATCTAATAAATATGGTATGTATAATTTGTTTGCATTATATTTTTTTTGTAAATATTTTATAATTAGGTAAATGCAACCAGCGATATTTTGCACAAGACAGTAAATGATGCAGGGCTTTTATACCAAATTAACTATCAATCTAAATTAATTTTGGTACAATTTCTGCATAATAAAATTGATTTTAATGTTTGTGACATGTATCCGTTGGATTACACTGTTTTATTATCAGTAAGTTGATTTTAACGAGTTGAAATTAAATTATTCATTATATTTATAGTTGGTTACAGCTTCCGTTAGTTACTTGATAGTAATGGTACAATTTGACCAAGGAACAGTTTGTTAAGTAATTACCCGACATATATCTAAAAATAATTATATAAATATATATAACTTGAAAATACTTTAATCTATATTCACATGCTAACTTAAATCGAAAAATAATTCTAGACGCACAATTATAGATTCGAGATTTTTTTCGATTACATGAAGTTATAAATATATTTATTGGATCTTCAATGTATTTAAAAATTAATAAAATATTTTGTTTTTTAATTTCTTTTTATTTCTCTTATTTTGTAAGTATTTTATAATATTTTCCATATTACCTATAATTGCTCTTATAAGTATATTATACAAGTAAATTCAGATATTAACTTTAATTGTCCATTTATTAAGAGTACGTACTCAAAAGTAATTCCATTTACTAATTTAAACGACATAAGTACTAGGAGTTAACTTCGATCGCGAATAGAAATGAAGTAAACAAATATGCAATAAAAATTTAATTACAAAAAAAAAACCTTTGTTACTAAGTGCATTATTACTTTGCGATACATGTCAATATATTTTACCTATAATTATGTCCCAATCAATTTTATTATCGCGTATCAATTGCGCCATCTGCTACAAATAAACACTTACAATTTAATATCCATTAAACCATTTAGAAATATGATACCAGATCAACAAGTTGATATTTTCCAAGCAATTGGGCCTTGTTTACGGATTTACCGTTTCTTAGGCTTAGGCCCCATTGATTCTGGTTTATACGTTGTCTACCATACAATACTTATGGCAATATTTACCGTGTTAACCGTAATGAGTATGTTTGGTGAAATACAAATATTGTATTATAATGAAGCGTTAGAACTTGCATCTATGGTGACGCAACTACAAAGTTTCCTTAGTTTATTAACTGGAATAACATGGCTATCTGCAGCGTCGTTGCACAGAAATTTCAGTACTGATATTTTAAATGCGCTGCATTCAATCGATTTGAAGTTAGCGCAACTAAAAGTTAGCATATTTGGGACGTATAGTTTGAGGTTTGGATTCACATATGATCTTGTGGCGCTTTATTGAATTGGCGTTATTTTGCGAGACATCTTTTGGTCATTTATTTATCCTAGTTCTGGTTTAATAATCAAAAAGATAACGTAAAAATATAAACATATAACGTTAAAATTAATAGTGAGTCACAAATTTGGGAATATATATATTCCAATATATATTTTGTACAGGAAATTATATATCATAGAAATAGCAGCATTTTTGATTGCCAGTCTAATACGCATTAGCATTTCAATAATAATTTGTTCTGATTGTGACATTTATACAAAAATATCAACATCAATCGCCGATGTATTGACCACAGCAGGAATTCTACAAATATACACCTACGCATATTTGATTGAACGACGATTTAAAAAGATAAATGATCACTTAAAAGAACTGAAATTTATTCAAAACACAGAAACTGACGTGTATATATTAAATATTTGCCACACCACAGCGTGCGAAGCCTCAGACTTATTTATTGACATTTTCATGAATCAATTGTTAGTTTTTGTGACCAGTCTATTTATACGAACAATGATGACAGTGTACCACACTGTTAACTTAATTCTTCGGTCGAGGTACTTTATATTTAACTCTATTACTATATATAAATACATTTTTAAATAATTAGGTCTTTGCCATTGAATATTCTGATCGTAAGTAGTATTTGGAACTTCGTAGTATTGATGTCGTTAGTTGTAGCACTGGATGCTGCTACAAAGTTGTGCCAACAAGCGAATTTTAGTGCTAACATAGTTATTTCTCAAATGCGTATTAAAGATAACGAAGCATTGCGTCTAATGGCGTTACAACTTGTTCATAAACCATTAAGTTTCGATATTTGTGGGATGTTCGCTTTTGATTATAGTATTTTATATAACGTAAGGAACTTGTATTCTCGTTGCCTCGAATATTATTAGCGTTAAATATTTAATGATAATTATATTTTTTAATTTTAGCTAACTGCGGCGGCAGCAACATATATTATAATTATGATACAGTTTGAATAATCTATATCTGATTGTTTATCGATATATTCATAAATGATTGCTAATGACCCATATATTAAAATATATTCACAACAGTATGTCACAACTGAGCAAAATGCTAACTTTTAAACATATGAAACCACTGCTATATTTCTGCCGTTTTTTCGGTGTGATTTCACTAAAAATCACTAACAAACGACTGGTTCCATCACTATTTGGCGTGACACAAATATTGCTGACTCTCGTCTCTTTTTTAATATTCTCAACATTCAGAATTTGGACCGAATATTTTTCGAACAATTCTACTATAAGTAGTTCGCAAATTGTTTACTTAAGTAACGATTTATTTGTGGTTGTAAGCAAATGTTGCACGTTTTTAGTTGCGATAATCCACGCTCGTAAAATATCTGAAATATTCGATCGTTTGTCGCTGATTGATTCCCAATTGAACATCGAAAATAATAGCTCGAAAAATTATTCGATTTTAATGCAGTTGTTATTGATTTGTGTATTGGTAGTTTGTCGAGCGATTTTTGAAAATGTTGGTAGAATGATTTATTTTCAAATTGTATTTTCTATATCTGATGTAATGAAATTATTTATGATTTTCTTAATTTGCAACTTAATTCGAATCATTGGCGAACGGTTGGATCATATTAATCAACAATTGAGTAAATTGGTTAATGAGCTGGAGAATCAAACTGATTGTTCTAATATTATAAATGTGTCAACTATATTAACACAATTAAACGATTTTGGTAATTATCATGATTTCTTGTGCGACACTTTCCAAATAATTAACAAAGTTTTTCAAGTCTTAATTTTAATGCATATTATTGAAGTTTTCTCAAGGTATTTAATGGTATATTATAAATAACACGTTGAGGGCCAAGCTCTTACTGTTTTATAGTACCATATTAGTAAACGGAAGAATAAGTTCGCAAATTATCTAAATACAATTACTATAATTACTATCTTACTTTAATTCATATTTAAATCTATCAAAATATACTAAAATCTAAAAATTGATCGGCTTGCGACCGTAAGAATTGGTCTCGGCTGTTAACGTGCTAAATGTATCAGTGTAAATATGATTGAAATTGTTTAATTTTTAGGACATTATTGCGTTTCGTAGAATTATTATTACACTTTTTTGTGATCGAGCCTGCTAGCAGGTACTCACTGTATTTAATGGCAGCATCAATTTGGTCTGTTGTAAGTACAATCGATCTATTTTTAATTGCATTTGCTTGCGAATATACATCGTCAAAATACGATGCGACAGTTTGGTTGATACATCAACTAACCAATGTAATGCAGGATCAACGATTAGATAATACGGTAAATATTTTAAAAGGATTGTAAAACTAAACCGTTAAAATTAAATTATAAAATAATAATAATATTTAGGTGAATACTTTCGCAATGCAATTGCTTTATATTCGACCAGTTTTTGTGGTTTGCGGCATGTTTTTACTGGATAAAACTATTATTTTTGAAGTAAATCTAAATAATGTTTAAAGTAAGCAAGCAACTCGTTTCACACTGCTTTGTTTTGGTTGCAGCTAGCAGGCGCTCTCACTACGTACATCATTATTTTAGTGCAAATTATGAATATCTAAACAATATTTGTATAAATAAATATTTATGTATTTTCTGCACATATTACTGATTTTGTAATACTCCATTGATATCTGTTATATTTGTAGTCCAAGTCGTAAAACAGCCCATTTCAAAATCTGCAATTAATATATAAATAACATTGCACGTTACACCAAATATATTGTAATACTTCTCTTTCATGTATCATTCACATTCTTTATATTTCAATCACAAACACAACCCACAAATATATAAATATATGTATTATAGATTAATTTTCTTTCTGGGTTTCTTGTCGTCTTTGAATATTTCTTCAAATCAACAATAAGGAAAATTTTAGATCTATTTTTTTTTGTTTTTTTTTTGTTTTTTTTTTTTGTTGAAAATATTCAGAATTGATTTTATTATTATCGAAGAGTCCTAGCTCAGGCCTCATATTTGCCAGATGCGTCCTTACTTCGTAGGCAAACCATCATTAGTCAAAATCTTTATAAGCTGATGAAAAATGACCGCAAATTGACAAGTGTAATAAACATCTATTATTTGTTTATTATTTTAGCAAAACGAACTAAATTTTAAAGTACATTTGCGTAAATTGCTTATCTAATTAAGATGTCTGTTTATATTGACTCAAAATCTTATCTGGACAGCATATACACTGTGAAAACCATGTACATTGGAGTCAGTCTTACGCACGCGATGGTGGTGTTCGTGCTACTTACAGCGTCGCTTTTAGCCGTCGCGACGGCTAATTTTCCAGCCTGTTGTCCGCAGGGATACGAATATTCGAATAGTTCTTGTCAACCGTTTATGAATCGCAGTATTATTCGTTCGAAAACGATTTCAGTGTATAAAGATCAAGATAAGTTTGTGCAAAATCGATCGATCGATACTTTTCATATAGTGGGCGATCCGTTTTGTAGAAATGGCGATAAATATGAAATTGATGAACCATTTTATTTGAACAGTGACGGTAGACTGTGGTTGAAGGATTCGGGGTTTTTAAATGAAAAAGATTTTTGTTTTACGTTTAACAAAGATGAATGGGAATTTTTACCGATTGGATGCAGTTTTGAAGATAATCGGGAAGTTGAACAACAGACTACTATAGGTAATAAAATACTTTTTTCAATTTAAATTATATTTTATATCCCCGATTACTGCATTTTTTTGTTTCTAAAATATAGAATCTAATTCGCCCATTTTTGCCAAATTATGTTTAAATTTGCAAAGAAAAGAAAAAACATGGAAATATGTGCATTCTTTTGAGTTAACAAAACAGTACAGGTGAATTTATTATATTTCATGAATGTCATTCAATATTTGTTTTATGAGAAATCTTGTTTGCTCTTAGAAAATACAAAGTTCTGCAAATAATAGTGTTTCTACGAATTGAATATAAAATTTCCAACTTTTAACTGAATTATAAATATCGCTGTAGAAAATTTGTTGGTTTTAAGTTAATTTATAATAATTTATTTGGTTAAATTCACTCATATATTATATTACGAACAATAACACTACAAAACTATGTGGAAATACAACTAAAAATGTCTGTAACGGTTATCAAGTAAATGCCATTCAGTTTTTATAAAATATTAACTATATCAATGACAAAATATTGCTTATTTTACCGTTTAAATAAGGCTATACAAACTTAAGTTTTTATCACTTAAAAGATAGCAACAACAAATATAATTTATGATTTTCGCTAAGTACTGATAGATATATTTCCACTAATTATTTACAATATTATTCACTGTTCAAAATCGTTTTTTACGGAAACGAAAGATTGTTAGGCTAGATATTTTATCTACCTGTTGGTAAATTTACCTTAGAAGATCGAACAACGCCGACCTTGAAGTCTAAAAATGTTAAGAAACCGATAAGGCACTCCATTTTAGTACAGCTAGGGTGCTATGGAATTTGGTTTACTTCTACCTGAGTTAAAAATAATAACGTTTGTTTATATTGTATAATATAAATATTTAGAATTTATTTTGCCGATAAGCAAAATAAATTATTCAAGATTTAACTATACTACATTATATTGTTTATATCGGAAATACGTTCTTTGGTTGAGTTGTATTATGGGAATAAGTAAATATTGATACATATTTTACTAGTATATAACCCGTTCTGTTAGAGCAAATCACTACTTCTAGTTTTTCTTTTCTCAAATATAAGATGTTTACTTCTGGGTCCGTGATTATATTACTTCCTTATATACATTCGTTTAAGAAAGTAAAAAGGTCCTCCAAATCGATTCTTCGACAAGCTGAAGGCATTGGTGCCTGTATCTATGTTTGTTTGACAAATATAATTCATTTCTGGAATCAGGGAAACGTAAAGAGTTTACCGCTTATTTTGAATAGTAAGTGTGGTAAACTAAACAAATATTTTGATAATCATATAAAAAATTGAAGATTTATTTTATCTACCAATTCAAAAGATATAGATAATTTTAATTCCAATATTGAACATTTCATATATTTTCGAACGACACTACAATTTCGCAGTAATCTAGCAATATACATTTGAATTGAAGTTTTAGTTGAAATATTTACATTTATACTACGCAATTAAAAAGTCAATAAAACTAGAATTTCTAAAGTGCTTTTGCCTCAACCCACCGTAGAATTGTCATGTGTGTGTTTATTTATTATCAGTTGTAAAAAATGAGTAGATCAGTAATCATCGTATTCGCATCGTTGTTCGCGGTCGCGTCATCAAAGTTCAACTTGTTCTGTCCAGTCGGATACAAGTTGATTCTCCCGAATAAAACGTGTTTAGAAACCGTCGAATCTAACCGCATTTACGCATTAAACCTTTATAATGAAATGAGTCTTGTTGGAACCATAGATATAAGTCGATTTAGTGCCATAAATGCAAGTTGGTGCAGCTCTGGTTTTCGATATATGGTTGAGGAACCATTTTATTTGCAAAGTGACGGGCGCGTACTTTTAGACGGGAAAACTCGTCAATATTTAAATAACGATCAGTTTTGCTTGATCGACTTTGATTATGTTGACGGCTATTCAGTTCTTGGATGCAGTTTGGACCAGTCACCGGAAGTTCAAATCCAAAATGCTATTGGTAAATATGAACACTGAAGATAGAAGCAAATAGTAGATTCTGATTATGATCTAAACATTATTTTTGTACTTAAAATTATATCTGTTCATATATTATTAATTTAGAAATAAGAATTTTGGAATGTGTATATACATATTAGAGGAAATCAATATTCATTTACAAGAAAATTCTGAGTAGGTTTAGTGGAGAGAAGCAATATTCCTGTAACTGTCTCAATGAAATTTAATATAACTATATAAGTACGAATTTATTGGAGAAAATTCATATTCATGGACAGTTTGCACCTTTCATTTTTGAACTGAAACCTTATTTTCATTAAAGAAAAATCATATATATGTTCAAATTCGTACTACCAATACTAAAGATATGTAATAATAAATATTCGGTTTGTTTATTCAAACTAGTTAGCCTGTAATTTAGGCCACCAACGTGATTGTTATGCAGAACGGTTACACCCGTATTCATAGATTCTCCACTCTAGATACTTTAGCTAAACGAGCTATAAAATATTAGGATAAATAAACCTATTTAATTGTTTCAATGGATATAAATAGTGGATTTATTTAAATTAAATACAAACCACACTTTTCCCAATGAATCTTTCTTTTAATCTATAGATTAAATAAAGTGTAGACACTGTTCCAAGAACAAAAAAATTTTGCTGAAGGTTAGCCAGTTAACAAATATATTCATTTTGTAACAAGAATGGTTAAAATACGAGATGAATTTAACGAAACTTTACACTTTTGGATTGAAAGTTCTGTTTCGTCTTAGATTACAGATAGAAAATTTCATTTGTCTGCAACGAAGCAGAACATTTTTTTTAATTAGAAAAACGGGTTTATTTTTTCCTTCTTATTAAAAAAGAGGGAGACATCCGGTTTTCAGAGAATGTTTGTAACATCAACAACATCTATAATAACCATCCGCAAAGTCACTGTCAGTCTTTATAGTCACGCCAAAGTGCTAAGTTATGGTCAAAGTTTCCAGTTAGTTTAACCATGATAGTGTTAATTTTGTCTAGTGTACTCTGTGCGCTAGTAATAAATGCAGAAAATCATCCATGTCCACATGGTCTGACCATTAACATAACAAATGGAACACTACTTCCTAACAAAACAATAGTTTTCGACAACCAAAACTACAATGAACACAATTATTATTATTACAGTGTTAGAAATGAAACATTAATATTCGGTTGTATTTGCAACATAAAAGAACATTGTGTGCGAAAATGTTGCCCGAAAGGGCAGACGTATCAGGGAAATATCTGTGCTCCTAGTGCGCATAAACTAGCAACAAGTCCAAACTTGACTGTGCATAATGTGACAACGGAAGTGCTGGTGCCGAATGGCCATTTTACGATTTTAAACCGGAACTATTGTAAGGAAAGCTCGTATCTGTTAGATGCTAACAAATATCCGAGGGATGAGAATTATTTGCAAGCAAATGGGTCGTTATATCGTCCGACCGGGCAGGAGGGCTCACCAATATACCACGAGCCGCAACATTTTTGTTTTGAGTACTTTGAGAATTTGAATCGAACGACGGCGATGGTTTGTTTTGATGAGGACATCAGTGATGGGTCTATTAAGCAAGAGATATATGCGATATGTAAGTTAATATATTGAAGGTCAGGTACACTTTTTGTAGTTCACTGAAATACCGTCGAACCGAAGGTTCTGTTCGTGTTGGCGTTTTGAGATAGAAATGATATCACTATTGCCATTGCAACGAAAAAAATAAAGTGTTTTAAATATATTTGAGTAATATATAGTTTGGTACTTTAATATTAATATTATTTATTTATTGTTTTTGAACCACTAGAAATGAAAAACTATTTTTGTAGTAAGTTACATGAGCATATAATAAGAATGTATAAGAAATATATAATATTAAAATATATATATAGGGATATTTTTCAATAAATGAAAAACAAGTATGAGTACCAAGAAAAGTTTAATGATGTTCATAAAACAGCTTAATATGACATAATTAAAATATCAGCGATGGAATAATAACAATGTATTAGCAAAATAGTTTGATATCCGTTTTACAAGTACAAGTCCAGAGATATATCATAGACAACCCTAAGATGAACGCCAATTTATCGTTCATGAAACTATTATAATTGATTCTATTGCTAACCTAGCGCTATTTTCGATAATTAAGGTCAAACATGAAGATCAAAAAAATAATTGGTTCAAATTACTTTTATAAAACGAAATCTATCGATGCGTAATTGCATAAAAATGCCTAGTAAAAATATTTGAACACACAGTTACGGAAATAAAAAAACTCTTTTTTTTTTATTAATCTCCAAAACTGTATATTATTTTTTTTTAAAGTAGTAGGTATTTCATTGACCAATTACGCATAAAATCCACTCGGGGCAATTTTTCTTTTTCGATATTTGACTCATCAAGATAGGTTTTATTTAATTAGGAAATATAACTATGACCAAAAGTGTAACAATGTGTCCGAAATATCTTTTTATTCATTAAACACTTATTAATCGACAAAATATGTTTGTTATAGTGTAAAAATAGCATATTTCTAATACTATAAGTAATATGAATATTCGCAATTGATTGGTGGCGCCGCCAACAAAAATAGCCTAGAGTGGAGCGGCATTTCTTCGAATTAGACGTACCTAATGGTTGGTCCAAACGACATAATCTACATTTATTTTTCTATATTATTAGTGAAATAAGCGAATTTAACTAATTCAAAGAAGGCGTACTTTGTCTGTTTAATAGTTGATCCTTCGGGTTTTAAATTTCTATGAATACAGTGAAAAGAATTATTGCTCTTTTTGGAAAATGTACCAATTTTGATCACTAAACCTGTAGAAATATCAATATTGTTAATTATTTTTTTGAGGGGTATCTAATTCAAATGGTCTTAAACAAACCAGGGAAATATTCTTGTTGGTAAAACCGGTTTATTTCTTTATTTTATGCCGATAAAATAAATATGTTATCTTTGCACAGTACCTGTTAGAAGATAAGATTGAATAGGGGGGGAAATTCGAAGTGAAGTACTCATCCGGCTCCAGAGAATGTATCAAACAAAAACATAAATATTTTCTGACAGTGTCAGTCCACGTTAGTCAGTGTAGTCGCGTGGTAGTATTTAGTTATGGTAGAAATACCGACGTCCGTTTAACCATGTTAGTGCTAACTTTGTTTTTGAGTGTATTCTGTGCGCTAGCAACAAATGCAAAACGACAACCGTGTCCGCATGGTCTCGCAATTGACATCACCAACGGAACATTGTTACCCGACAAAACAATCAGTTTCGACGGCCTAAACTACAACAGACGAAATTACTATAGTATCAAAAATGATACAGTAACATTTGGATGCATTTGCAACATGAAACGCCGCTGTGTGCGAAAATGCTGCCCGATGGGACAGACTTTTCAAAAAAATATGTGTGCCAATAGTACACATAAGTTAGCGACAAGTCCAGACTTGATCGCGCATAAAATGGAAGCGGAAGTATCGGTGCCGGCAGAACACTTTACTGTTTTAAGCCGGAAGTTTTGCAAGGAGGGCGCTTATATGTTAGATGCTAAGAATTATCCAAGTGATGACTATTATTTGCAAGAAAATGGGTCGTTGTACCGACCTACTGGCAATGGAGACGAACCAAGCTATCATAATCCGCAACATTTTTGCTTTGAGTACTTTGAGAATTTGAATTACACATCGGTGTTGGTTTGTTTTGATGAGAACGTCGAAGAAGGGATGGAAACGCAAACTATATATTCGATAGGTTAGCTTATATGTTTAAGAAAATTCAACAAAAAAATATAGAACATTAATATTTGATATTTATAGTATCTTTATACGAGGTGATATGACTAAAACATAAAACGCAACATAACTTAGGCGTAACGTAGCGCATAAACCAAATAAGGTACTACAGTACGACTATATTACGTTACGAATTTACGGTACGCAAACACTATTGGCGACCTTTAGAGATGCCGAATACATAATTTAAAAAAAGCTGGTGTGGTCTTCACCCGATTATCTTGTTCTTTCACTATTTGTATTTATAATTAAGCTTTATTTTGATTTAAATTATCCCTACGATAACAATGAAACAAAATTAATCATTGTAACTAAGGAAACGTAATTTTAAAATAACCATTTAAATACTAATTTATCCGCTAAGTACATTCCGAGTATTTGAGATATGTTGTACGATTGTACGTGGGTATGATGACAGAATACAACATGTATTTTAGAATTGTGGAAATACTGAATTTAAATTTCCATTGCTAAAACTATACATTGTTTTTTTTTTCTAATAAAAAATTATTACTTATTATTATTTCTCTTTCATAACTAACAATGATGAGAAACATATTAATTGCATAATGTTAACATAATATTATATATTTTATACTACTGTACAAAAAATTCATTACAATAACGGGAGTTCCTATTGTATGACCTTGAAAATGTATCTCTTGTTATATGCAGTATGTTGTAGTCATCTACAGCTACACCACAACCAACAAAACTATCCATGAACCACTTCCAACGTAATTTTTTTTCTTTATATATATATATATATATATATATATATATATATTTCATTTTGTTGTTTATATTTTAGATACGTAAATATGTGTAAAAGAATATATAATATATAATTTAATTTCCTCCATCGAACTTATATTACATTTTATTGTTCTATTTATTTGTAATTTATAAAACTAAATTTATTCATGATATCTGGGGAAATACGATCTATTTATATCATAAGCTCATCGTACAACAATGTAAAAGGAATCATTCATTAATTCGATGTTGTATCTACATACAAAACAGTTTTAATATTCTATCGTGTGGCTGCAACAATCTGAGATTTGATACAATTTTCATAGAAATTCGTTTAACGTTTTCCTGATTTAAAAAATGTATAAGCTTTCGGAGTTATAACGCCCTAAAAACTGAGCCCGCTTTTCTTTTTTAATTCAGCGAGCTGAAGTCATTGGCGTCAGTACCTATATGCTTGTTTCTTATTGTATATTAATATATTTATTATTTACAATCAGCCTTGTCAATTAATAAATAAAAAAAATCACGAAAACAAACAATGAATCTTTATTATTCTTCCGTAATATATTTATTTCGTGAGATGCATTTATGAATAATATTTTAAACAATGTATTTTAATTATGTTTCAGGCATGATGATCTCAATGCCGTTTCTTCTGGTGACATTCCTCATCTACGCCTGTATACCAGAGCTACAGAACTTGCACGGAAAATGCCTTATGTGTTATGTAATCACGCTTTTCACCGCTTATGTTTTCCTGGTAACAATACAACTTTCAAAAGAAATTTCCAGCTCGTATTGCGTCACAGCTCGTAAGTTTATATCATGTTTGTATGTATTCGCTTAAATAGCTAATGCATCTATTCTTTTCGACAGCTTTTATTATCTATTTCGCATTTTTGGTCTCGTTTTTATGGCTCAACGTGATGTGCATTGATATCTGGTGGACTTTCAGGTAAACAAATTACTTTTCAGTATTTATCTATTTATAATACAATAGTCCAATTTCTAGATTCGATAATTTAGCAAAGTTTTAAAATATATTTGATTCATTTCATTATTGTTATTGCTAAACTTGTGAACGTCTGTTGTTTCAAACAACTGTTGAAAATGAATTATGCTTCTGTTTAGTTAAGCGGTTTCGGTTTAAAATTCCAGAAATAGGTTAAAGGCGGTTTGTTTCCCAAACATTAGACCAATGTTTTGGAGAATTTTATGTTTCTTACGTGATATTTATCTAAAAATTTATTTTTGAACTTCCCTTTATACGTAGTGGTGTACTTCATAGATATATTTAGTTTATTGGCATATATACAAAAAGTTATCTAATAATAATAATTAATACGATTATTGGTAGATATTTACAATATAAATTTAATAGTGATATAAACTGTGGGTGGAATATATTTCGATAGGAAAATGGCACGAATATAGTTTCTCTCCAACTTTCATTTGGTATATTAAACATGTTTGTTACGATATATGAGTATATAGATATTTCTCTTATTACAATAATAAACTTTATGCAAGAATAAAATAAATAAAATAATCAGATATTTTAAACAGTGCAAAATGTCAAAAACAGACTGTTTATCGACGGAAATGTATAACCGCAATTTTGCGGTTTCCGTCAACACATCGATTAGACTTAATACGTGCAAAATACAAATTTCTTGAACAATTTTCATAAAATGCAACAGCCACTAGAATATTTTTAATGTTTACTACAGTTGGGAATTCCCTTATAACTTTCTCGCCGACACCGTAACATAGCAACAACATTAATACGAGATACGTTTCGAAAATGTAAATAAGGTGTCCTCGTTATACAAGACAATGTATTTTACATATTAAATTCGATTAACGTTAAATATGTCATTAGGCTTCATTTAAATTCTTATAATGGACGACGAAAATATTTCATCAGTGGGCGTCCAGATTCAAAATTAAATGATGCGAAGTACAAGAACATTTTTTATAACAAAACAACAACAATATTTTAATTTAAACATTAACGTAATGGACTTAACAATTAGTATTGTTATATCAACGTTTATTAACTATTTTATATCGAAAGTATATTAAATTTGACGTATTTTCCTAATTGTGTAATTAGTTATAAGTTTTCATTGATTATATTAGTTTTACAATGTTATCTTCATTTGAAATTGATTATATGAAAAATAAATAATTGTTGCCTAAATTAAGATTAATCTGAATTAAATGAAAGAAAATTGTGTTGTCCATTTTATTTTGAAATTTTAATTTTATAATGGAAAATGTTCCAACTTTAACGTAAATGGAATACGATGTACTGTGCATTTAGATTGCCTACACAGTAAAAAATATGAACCTTTTTCAGAATGTACCTAAAATTAAAGGTAATTTAATATATATTTTTTTTAATAACCTGATAAATATGTTCTTGACATTTATGATCCTCTTCAATAGTGAAATGTGAAAGCTAATTAAATTACGTAAACAAAATAATATAACTATACAAATAATCGCCATATGTTGCTAATATATACAAATAAAAATAAATTTTATATAGGAATTGCTCTTTCACTTTTAGACTTACAAATTTGTTGTTTTTTTCTTTCTCCTAATGATAACAGATTGATAAAGGTAGATGTGATAAAATTATAAATGAATTAGCAAAATGTTTGCTTCCTTTCGATAAGATTAATTTTGTACAAATAGCAGCATGTAATAGTATACATATTTTAAAGTTAATTTTCGATTATTTTAACAATTCATTTCTGTTTGTTTACATAACCAACTGTTGTTTACTGTATTTATAACATACACAAAAAAATTATATATCATATTTTTACAAAAACTACTACTCCATGCATTAAACAAAATTGCCATTTTATAATTAAATAAAAGGTGCGTGTGTAATTTATGTTCCTGCAGGGACAAATGAAAATTTAATTTTGTCGCCAATGCACACCCTTTTTCGGGCTCACAGTAGGCAATTAGTCAAAACTAATTACCGTACTATCGCTCATCATTCTCGAATTCCATTTCATAATTACCTACGTTGAATGACCCACTTCGTATCGTGTAAACAACAAAAATTCATTCGATTATACATTGAAAATATATCCAAAAACAAAAATTTTCTGTTTCCTATATTAATGAATTATTTTCTTTGTTTAATTATGATTATTATTAATTGTTAACAGTGGTTTACGAGGATTCCAAGGCTCTGCCCGACAATCCGAGAAAAAAAGATTCTTAATTTATAGCGCATATGCTTGGGGAGTACCCTTATTCATGTTAATGTTAACATCGGTACTACAATTCGTTACGATGCCGGATTATATTATCAAACCTGGTTTTGGTACAACAAAATGTTGGTTTCCAGGTAAACACAAAAAGAAAATGTGCTTAAATATGACTCCCCTCTGATATTGAAAGTCTGTTTTTTGTTTTGCAGATGATAAAACTGTTGGATATTATTTCTACGGTCCAATTTTATTAGTAATTATATCAAATATGTGTTTATTTACGTATACAACATTTAAAATATGGACTGTGCATCGGGACACCGATAGAAGTATGGGTCACGATAGTCAGCGACATGGAGATGAAACAGATAAGCAACGGTAAGATATATTATTACTTGTAATACGGATAATTATTTTTGCTTCATTATTGCATGTTAACAGTCTATATATACAGCTGGAATATCTGTACGACTTACTAGGGGAACCATCTTACACGTAGGTATTATAATAGAAATCAACATACCGGGTGTAGAACTTCCTTATGCAATATAAGAAATATAATGTTAAAATATAATTTGACAATATTTATTTACTCATTGGTTTTACAGCAAAAAATTTTCTACTTACATTTTTTGCTGTAAAATCAATAGGGAACGAAATATCAATATATGCAAAAATTAACATTATATTTCCTATATTGCATAAGGCAATTCTACACTCAGTATATAGAATAATCGTTTGACTTGTGCAAATATGAACAAACAATACAAATAAAATCGTTGCTTATGCAAATGAAAGTTAGGTAAACGACAGCCGCAAAGATTTCGTTACATACAGATATTGTAAAATTGAGAATGAAATTATGCATGTATCATATAAATGTGTTATCATTGTTCTAATTAATGTGAATCACAGTACTATGTTTCGCATGATGTCTCATACTCGCGTGTTTTTAAAACCAAACTTTAACCTTTCTACATCCGGTTATTTTACTAACAGGAAGTTCTTACTACGTTTTAGTCATCTACTGAAACTAAACTTTGACCCTATTGCAATTTTTAACAATATAATTTCTAATTTAGTGTGTTTCATTGCAGATACAAACTCTATTTAAAATTAATGTTGGTGTTTGGTCTGAATTGGCTAATGGAGATCATCTCGTGGGCGGTAACCGGTCCCGACTGGTTATGGTACGTGACGGACATGTGCAACGCGATGTATGGCGTCTTCATATTCTTCATCTTTGTGTGCAAAGCAAACGTGTGGAAATTAGTAAAGAAACGGTACGATTACCTCGTAGATTGCGTCGTCGACTTGCAACATCTGCAGTCGAAGAAGCAACCTCAGTCTGACACTCCGGGGACCGACAGCAGCACCCTCAGTGTATTCGCGCAACAACCAACGCAACCGCCATGATGACCTTGAGGTCGCCACGGGTGTTGTGTTGTTCATGTTGTATCGCGAGGGTATGGAAAGACAATACTTACGGGTTGAGCGCTAGTTGTTCTAAACCAAATCTAAGCACGCATTTTAATTAAATTGCAAACCATATAGTTTCAGAGCACAATTTTCTTTAAAACATTCACAATAACATTAGTAAATATCATATCATTATTCGGTCTTTCCTAGATATTCTTCTAATTTCAACATCAAAATCCTTGTTTTCAAAATAGAATTTTCGTAAATATGCTATACTTTTAAGGAAATACAAATCTCATTGAACTATATGGTAATGCAAATATTTGCACTATAATTGACACGGTATTTTAATGGTTTTATAACTCGTAAATGAACTAATAACTTCTAATATTATACTTTCAATTTAACAGTTTCTTAGGACTAAAAGTTGTCTTTTCATTGGTGCTCTGTCTTGACTCTTGATACTGCTCTGCATGCCATTTTATTTACGAAGTTTTCCATTGTTTAATAAAATATTTCTATTTTTAGTTATCATGTATTCATGGGAAGACCATACCTAGCAAAGACATACGCAACAGGATCATCAACTCGTTCAACCGGATTCAGCCACAGTGTACCGAACGGTTCATCCGAACTACAAATGAACGATAATTCTAATATGTAAAATGTGGCGCTCTCTGTCCAACGGAACAAATAAAACTGTTATTGCCACCTAAAATTTTGGCATAAGTGTGTTTGTGTAATGAAGGCCAATATGCCAAAGATGTTGAAAATAAAAACCACCGAATAATCGAACTAAGATCGATTTTGTTACCAATTAGATATATGTTTGTGATTTTTTTACTTATTAAAATGGTATTCAAAATAGTATTTTTGTGCCATATTACTCATATGTACTTAATTTTTAAGTGTACTAGTATATGTTAAATGATTTGACTATATTCAAATAAATTGTGTGTAATTAATTTAATTGCTTCTTTCTTTGTGAAGACAGTCTTCATTTCGTGTACTTTTGCAAAAGATTTATTGCAATTTCTAATTTCAATAAAGAAATTCATAATAGAATTCTGTACGTATTTTGCATCTATTATTTTTTGAATATTTTTCTGAAGTTCACTATTGTATGTATTAATGAAAAAGTTCATTTTTAATCAAATTAATCTTGTAGTTTATGCCCAGTGTCGTAGGAAGACTTTTGAGTATTTCATATTATTTTCTACAGGTATAGAACAAATTATTATCGTCGAATAAAACAGAAAACAATTATATTAGTAAATGAAACAGGCGTATATATTTGAACAATTCCTTTCTTAGAAATAATTATTTATTTACCCTTAAAAACTATACATTATTTTCTTTGACAGAATAGTAAGTAAGTAATAAAAGTGACTTAATTTAAGTATTTACACGAAAATTGAAAGGAAAAATTATAAAACATTCAATCATACTAATTAAAAGTGTGCAACTTATGCATACACATCTTCTCTGTCGGCGCCAGTGCCGTCGCCATCCTCCAAAGACGAAAAGTTGAGGAAATGCGCGGGCCGATGGACTTCATGGTAGAATTCTTTTGGATTTGCCAACTGGAGTTCGTACTTCATGGAAGGGTCATGTCGAACACCTGAAACACACAAAATATAACATAACACCGAAACTTTGTAAACTTTAAAAATTAAACTAACCCATAAAGTTATAATTCCAACTTCCTTGTGCGGGAACCATGAAGAAACCCAAAAACCGATCCGACAACAGCATCTGAACTTTCTCATAATGACTCGGCAGGTACCCCTTAGGATTGTTTCCTTTATCCGTATTCTGTCGTCCCCACTCATATCCAGATGGTGTCAGTTTATACGCAGTCAGCGAACACGAACCAGGCGTAAACGAACACGTAATAATAATCGTTTTATCGCCATCCCAAGCTGAATTCTCGCTCATTATTTTCGCGTGCGTCGTTATATCTTGCGGCGATAATTGCGGCAACTCATTTGGTTGAGTATGAATCCAACCTAAAGGTTCCATGTCTTTCAAAAACGGATGAGCAGGTGGGGTGTTGGGGAGATGCACCGCTTGATGTGTGCCCCACTGCGGGGGAAGTACTACGCATCGTAATTCTTTGACTTGGGGGTTATCGGGTGGGCTTACGCCGTATAGATACGCCGAAATTTGTGCTCGCAAATCGGAGATAGTTACGAATTTTTTCAAAACGTTTTTCGGTAGAATATATGTATAACCAGTTTCTTTAATATCATCAGAAGAAACGTAAATATGATTTGTTCGTAAATGGAGATTCGTTGCAGAGATCGCACGGACTCGCCATTCGGTTTTCGAGCTGAATGTTTGTGTTTCGTAATTGCTTGTTGTACTTGTAATGATTTCGTCACCATGTTTGTTGACGGTACGAGTTGTTGTCGCTGTCAATTGGGATTGTTCTTTTGTTTGTTTTTCTATTTCGGCGATCTGTTGACGCTGTGCCGATGGCGCGCTAATTTCCATTCCCAAAATGATGTCACGGATTTCGGATTGGGTCAGGGACGCTACGTTTACATTGTTCTTTTTACCGTAGTCGGCAAGGATTAAATCTTTGAGCTGTACTTCAACTTTAATCCATTCATCATCTGATAAAGTTGGCCAGATATGATGTGGTTCGGTTATTGTTGTTTTGTCTGGTTTTAAAACCACTTTTGTACGTTCTGTATTAACGTGCAATGCTCGTAATATGAGAATCAAACGTGAGAATGCAGTATAACTTGAAATGGTTTTCAACCAATCGTCGTATAAATTAAACAAAACCATTTGAGGTTCAGTTGCTTTGAGAATCAAATCGCCGAATTTCTCGACCTTTAGACACGCCTGGAACGGCAATTGTAGTTCAGAACCTTTTATAACAATATTAGGAAAATCTAGTAAATGCACTTCAAGAGGATCTAACATTCCTTTACGAGTTACAATAATCTGTTTCGGTTGCTCTTCAACTGGTAACGATCGAATCAACGCCGCAACTTCTTCGGCAGTCTTCCATTTCGCTAACTGTCCCAAACGTTTCTGTCCCGCCCAGACTGAAGTATGAATAATTTTCAAGAACAATTGTCCTGTTCTGGGATTAAAAATGAAAATAGCCCCATTGATAGGCTTTGTTGTCAAATTGCCTTCAAACGTTTTATGAATCGTGACACGATACACATTAGTATCATCAACAAACCAAATGATTTGATTGGAAAACAGTTCTCCATAGTTCTGACTGGACAGATAAGGTTCAGTTGGTTCACTGGAATATAACTGGAGAGCTTTGCGGATACGTTCTCGAAGTACGTAGAGAGCGGGGTTGGCTTTCATGATTTTTGCCATCGCTTGTTGAATGAGAGGTTTACAGCCAGGGAACCAATTGCCGTAGGCACTATGAAGATTATAGGCGAGGTCAATGGCAATTAAAAGACCTGTTGGTGACGGATATATGGACATGTTGTCTGTGGTGTAATCGAGGAATTTGGCACGCGCGTAGCGCTCGATATCGTGCGAATCATAGTCACCCCAACGCAACTGGACGTCAATCCAGTATTTCTGAGTAGTTGTGTTGTCCATTGTGTCTCTGGAAACAAAATAATGAACTTGAGAAACACAACATTAATATTTGCCATTTAGATT
This sequence comes from Leistus spinibarbis, assembly GCA_933228885.1. Classification (NCBI taxonomy): domain Eukaryota; kingdom Metazoa; phylum Arthropoda; class Insecta; order Coleoptera; family Carabidae; genus Leistus; species Leistus spinibarbis. Next base: position 12,136,977 of record OW121795.1, read on the forward strand.
AATTCTTTGGTAATTGTAAACAGAATTAAAAAGAACTACAGTTACTTCGGTTTAAAAACTTGAAATAAAAAAAAACTTACTTTGTATCTGCTAAAAGTGAAGGCCTAGATACATTCCATTTATATGCAGAGAACAGTAAAATATCCGCACACGAAGAATTCATTTTATACGACTTCCTCGGATGGATCGTCTCTTTCTGCACTGTCTCAATTTCCAATGCATCCAGTTCTTGATCAAACACTTGGCACAAGTCCATCACGATAGATTCATGCACCTTCTGCCATAAATGAGCACGGAAAATTTGGATCAACGAGATCTTCAACGTAGGGATTTTACCGTGCATGAATATACCAGTTAAATCCAACTGGACTTGGAAACCAACATAGACATTAGCTCTGTTTATTGTTGGGGACCACCACAGCGTAAATCTTCTGTTTGGAATTTGATTCAAACCAGATCGCTGCGCGTTTGTAAGTTTTTTGTACTTCATTGATTCTTCAAAACCGGATGCTTTCTCCCAGAACAAACCCTCCCAAGTCGGGAAATACGTTCCTTTGAATAGAGTGTGTTCCAGAATTCCTTCAACACCACCCAAAGCTTGAATCATATCCGTTCTGTAGTTGTTTAAGTTCCACAACTTTCCGTCGTGCCGCTGATGTGTCCACCAGAACGGATTTTGTTTTAAAACTTGATATTGCTTAAACTCGGTTCGGATTCTCCAACCTTTGTCATACGCCAAAGTATGCCTATCTTTCTGGAACAACGTGTTTATCCTTGGTATTCCGCGATCCCAAGAGTCTTCTAAATCTTCGAGAGTCAACCGTCGATTCTGTGCGTTTGCTTCTTGGCGCTTTAGTGCATACTCCGCCCAAACTCTCTGCGAATCTATGAACTCGGACTCCCACGGCTGGACGTATCTGTATAAATTCGGAATCAGTTGATCTTCATCGTGACTCATACCAGATCGGAAATGGGTAATGCCGACATCAGTTTGTTTGGACCAACGCAAATCTGATTGTGGTATAAGAACGTGTCCCATTGATAACATTCCCAATCCACCTAATTCTTTCGGTGTGTAGAAGACGACAGGCGGGAAACGCGAGGGCATTTTGGAGTTTAAACCGATTTTAATTCGAGTTTGGATTTTGTTCTCGCATTTTACTAGCAAATCTAATAGTTCTTGCGTATTAACGACTGCTTCACGGAAGTATGTCATTAAGCCAATGAGAGCTGTGTTCCATTTGTTAACAATCTAAAAATAAAAATGAGAAATTAAATACTACTGCGAGAAATGTGTCACTGTTAGATGCATGTTCATTTTGCTGTAATTGAAATTATAGAACTAGGCAATTGACTAACCTTTGTGAAGGTGGTGGACCCAGAAGCCATCAAGATCTGTCGCACCCGATTATGGAAACGGCTCATGCTCTCATCGTCGACCCTCAAGAAGCACTGAGCTGTTCGCTCCTTGCTGCCCTCATGCTGAAGATTCCAAACACCATCGCGATGGGTAAACTCATCATGAGTTGTGCGGCATTTCGGAAGTATCCGGCATTCAAACCCGCTCATGTTGAACAAAAGATTCGGATTGTCCTTCGAGTACACACTAACAAAACTGTTCTCCCATTGGATCGTTGTTATCGAACGGGGCAGACGATTTTTGATGTCCCAAAAGACTGCACGACCCAAATTGACATCATGTTTCATTAAGCGCATTCTAGCATCACGTGGCCAACATTTCTTATTGTTATAACCAACGATGTTTTCATTATTTGGATCCGGATGTTCGGTAAGGTATCGTTGAATTAATTCCCTAGCTTCTTCTGCGTTAAATCTAAACAGAGTAAATCACAAATATTTAGGAATCAGTTTAAATTTGTTGGGAGGTGTAAACAAACCTGAAGAAGATGTGGACGCGGTCTACATAGCGACAATATAGGCGAATCGGATGGCAAGTTTCTGTGGTCGTGTCTTGGAATGTTAGGAAATCGTTGGGCATTTGCGGTGGGCCAGCCATTTCGCTAGCTCGTTGCAAACCCAGAACCAACAAGTCCAGGACTAAACCGTAGTATTGGGTGATAAACGAAGCGAATTGCAAACCACGAATAATACCTAGAAAAATGAATATTTTGGTAAAACAGGAGCTCGAACAATGATAATAGAATATTGCGCGAGACTTTTGATAATGCTCAGTTTTGCAGGTCTCGAACCCAGATCGATTCTTGTCTACACTAGAATACGATCCGGATTCCCAGTTCACATAGCGACTGGTTTCAGTACCCCTACGCAATTCATCACAGCACAATTTTGTCATTACAAAATTTTGGAAATTACTCAGTCTTGCAGGTTCTCTAATCTAGATCGATTCTTGTCTACACAAGAGTACGATCCGGATTCCCAGTTCACATGGAAACTGGTTTCAGACCCCTACGCAATGCTATTCATCATAGTAATTTCAAAATTTAGTGATGTGTTAACAAAAACATGAAGTAAATAATCAATTACTTACCATAACTGTTGGTGTGATTCATATCTTTGTAATTGATGACAACATTGTTCTTGGCAGTCATGTAATCAGCAATATTATGATCCACAATCAACCGAAGCAATCGATTGAGCAATGTCAAATCGATCTTTTCATACAATTTCTCGAACTTCGATTCGAGCAATACATTGCACTCGCCTTCAGACACATCCCAGACATCTTGCAAATTGTTGATACCTTGACACCATTTGTACACCAATAATGGCGGCGGTTCAGTATCGGCAGGTTTCACCCACGGCGGGAACAATCGGCGTTTATCCGCTTCATACCATAGATACTGATCCAGATATGCATCTGTGATCTTCTCCAACGGTTCGACATCGTACACCGGTATCAAATGACTGTACAAGTCCATGAATTCAATGCCGACTTCCTTGAACGCACGTTGCGTGAGCAGATGACGTTTGATTCTTGATAGCGCCTCGTGAGGATTGTCGTAGGCTTGTTCGATGAGACCAAGCTCTTCTCGCTGACTCTGGTTCAAGCGAGACTTCACACTATAACAGAAAAATAAAAAATATTTTAACGCTATTTCTTCAAGAATGCATAATTTTGTCTTGATGAAAATTATAGGGGGTTCCTAAGAGGTTTGATAAAAAGAGTTCAGTTTACCTATACGCTTCTTTGAGCCGTTCCAGAGCCAAAATGAGCAACTTGGTGTCGTGTTTGTAAGACAACGGCGGGAAGGGAATTGGAGCAAAACGTCGCGATTCCAACCAATGGACTGTTGTTGTGTACACTGCGACGGCTTCCTCTGGCGAAATGTAAGGTCCATCCTGTTCACAAAAACGATCAATGTTTTAAACTATGCAAGAATATAGTTTCTCTCCAGTATAATTGTGAATAAGATTGCTTTGGAAAAAAACAAATAAATACAGAATTACTTACTTTAAGATAGTTATGTTGTCGTTCTTGCTCAGCTTTAAGATACAGCCGAGTAAGTCGTCCCAAATTCTTTTTGCATACAGTTTTATCAACTGTGGCTCCTCTTCGGATACGTTCTCGATTATAATGTGCTGTATTGGTCCACCAATCTGCTTTCATTTTTACGTAACGCAGGATCATGTTTTCGATCGGAATCGGCAATCCGGGTACCTAACATAAACAATAGTTTGTCTCTTATGGATTTTCGTTTATAGTACAAAAACTGATTGGATATAGCACAAAATCCATTAAAATATCAATCAAAACTTTCGATCTTAAAATTACACTTCTATTAGAGCACAGCATAATATAGTAACATAATAATCAAATCATGCAACTGTTTGGTATGTTTGTAAAGTTTCAAAAGAATTATGACAGAATAATGCTCAGTCTTGCAGATTTCGAATCCAGATTGATTCTTGTCTACACAAGAGTACAATCCGGATTCCCAATTCACATAGCGACTGGTTTCAGTACCCCTACGCAAGTCATCACAGCACAATTTTGTCATTTCAAAATTTTGGAAATTACTCAGTATTGCAGGTTCTCTAATCTAGATCGATTCTTGTCTACACAAGAGTACGATCCGGATTCCCAGTTCACATAACGACTGGTTTCAGACCCCTACGCAATGCCATTCATCATAGTAGTTTCACGTTTTTTCTCAATCATGAATAGTTAAAATAACTTACTTTCCATGGAATATTAGCTTTCCAGCAACGCCAAGCTTCGCTCAAATGTTGCAAGATCGTCCGGGCTTTATTCTGTTTAATACCCTCGGGCATCATGTCAACAATATCGTGCATAACCGATGCACGCAACTCCAAATCGAAGTGAGACTCAACACGTTGTTTTGTGACAGTTTTCGCGACGCCCTTTGAGTGTCGTCCTTCGAATTGTCGAGACAATAAATTGCCTAACCAACGTTCTAACAACGGAGTAATACCACGCATAAAGAACAACCACACCCGCCAACCAGGTGCCCAGAAACCACATCCAGGCCCTTTACCAACCGGACCCTTAAGAAAAGAATATAATCATGTAGTCAAAATTTACTACAATTTCGTTGCAAAACTCACCGTATTGAATCGATAGTAGACCAAATGCTTCAAATCCTTGCACATTCGAATCTGCCTCATCAATTTATACTTATACCGATACATCCCCGTCAATTGACCAACATGCGCAAAAATATACTGTAGCCCATCCGCCAATTGGAACGCATCGACATTATTTAACCGATATTGAACATGCGAATCAATAATTAATTTTGTCAAACGTAAAATCTCACGGCACAAATGAAACGCGTTACCAAACCGAGACTTCTTTCGCTCTTTCGTAGTTAGAGTTTTAACTGGTTTCAAATTAAAATTATAATCTAAATGAAGGTAATTCAAGTTTTTACGATGAATTAAAAGATTTAACATGTTGTATCCTTGTCGGCAAACTTGTAAACCAGCTTCAACCCAATCGATCGTTGTGGTTTGGAAGAATTTTGTTGATTTAAATGAACGGAATAAATAGCGTTTTTTCTGCGCTTTAGGAGCGCGATGTTTAAGGGCGTTTAGCACGTAGTATTTTAAGAGTTTTTGGTAGCTGACACGGACTTTGACGGGTTGTCCGGGCGGACAATGTTCTTGGTACCAGGATTTTGTTAAAGGGATATCGATTGCTCGACGACAACGTCCTGATAAAGACAAAATAAATGTTTTTAGCCAGTTATCTGTATATTGTTGGTGTTTATGTAAGTTTATATAGTTGGGGAGTTTAAACCTACCTGATCGAAGATTGAATGGTCTAGGAGCCCACAGTAGAGCAATTCCATTCGCTGTGTTATCTGTATATAACGGAGTTTCTTGTAAAAATGGTTGAACATATTCTGGCAGAATATATTCTTCGTCATCGTCCGGCAATGGCTCTAAACTTTTGACTGCATGCCGATGCGAAATTGGATTTATCAGTGGATCAAAATAAAACGCAGGCAAATCAGGATCTTCAGTTTTTATGTAAACTACATTTGGTGTGTGATACCTAATTTACAAAAAGGCTAAACTAGAAACTTGTAGAGAATGCGACGTAAAAAAACAACAACCGAATATATGTTTTTGTTTGCGCGACTTCAGCTATACTTTGGTAAACTCAAACCAAAATATGAATATCATAATCACACTTGATAATCTTTCACACTGCTAGTAAACCAATCATATATTCTCAAACGAAGGATTTAAAACTAGTGTGAATTAAAAACACAAATAAGCGACATTAACTCACCAAGAAAGATGAACAAAGTGCGGCATATTATTGTACAAATACGGAAAAGCAATCCGATATTCAGTTCGGATTGGTTGACGAATGATGATTTTGTTGATATCATTGAACTCGTTCCAATCTTCATCACTTTACAAAAACAATTACATTATTAAAGTGAACTTTTCAATGGCAGTGTAATTAGACTTACGCTGTGTTACTATCTTTGATAAGTGGTTCGAATTTCGGTCCGCCGGGAATGGCCATGTTTAGAGCTTTTGCGGTGAAGAAACTTTTTGTGTCGAATAGGTAGAAAAAGTTGGTGTCGACTAGATCGGTTAAAAGTTGGTTGGCTAAACGGTACAGAGTTGCCATTTGCGGCAGCGAAAGATTCCATTTTCGGTAAGTGGAACCGTTTACGTGTCTAATGAAATTAATAGATTATTCGGTGGTTATATAAAAAAAAAAGGAAGATAGGGGGCAAAAAAATCTTGCAAGTCTCGAATCCAGATTGTTCTGGTCTGCACAAGGGTACAATCCGGATTACTGGTTTCAGTACCCATACGCAAGTCATCACAGATGTTCATTCCGGAAATAGTCACAGTCAAAATAAAACGCTATCTTAATTCTAATTTTTGCATATTTGTGATGAAAAACTAAAAACTTACTTTGTTCCAACAAGAGGTTTGTGATCATAGAACCAAGTGGCAACTGATCCATCTTCATCTGAATCCAGCTCGATCTGGATTGCTTCCAGAGGCTCTACATCAAGGACATTGTCAGCGTAATCTAGAGGAGGTTCTTCGTCATCGAATGGCGGGAATCGCATTCTTTTAAAGTGGCGACGATCACGTTTCTCACGACGCATCATAATCCACATAGTTCTGGATACAAAATTCAACTAATAACTTACAATTTCAAGTATTTTAAATTTTTAAATATTTTTAATTTGTATTGTGAATGCTCAGTCTTGCAAGTCTCGAATCCAGATTGAATCTTGTCTACACAAGGGTACAATCCGGATTCCCGGTTCACATTGCGACTGGTTTCAGTACCCCTACGCAAGTCATCACAGCACAATTTTGTCAATTCAAAATTTTAGAAATTACTCAGTATTGCAGGTTCTCTAATCTAGATCGATTCTTATCTACACAAGAGTACGATCCGGATTCCCAGTTCACATGAAAACTGGTTTCAGACCCCTACGCAATGCTATTCATCATAGTAATTTAAACTCAAATTTAGAGTATAATTTCCCTTCGTAATGTAAATAAAAACTTAAATTTGAGGAATCTTTAGTATTTATTGGTGTTAAATGTTTTTTTAGTATTCGAATATGATTGACTTTAATGTTTCATTTTCGAACAAGAATTTTTTTTTGAATATATATACAAACTAGCAATACTTTTTACAATTTTAATTAATTTTGAGGACTTGATGATGTTCTTACCCCCATTGAGCGATGTAGACTGGTTCAATGACCCAAGGAATTTCATTAACGAATGTAATGGCTCCAGTGATATGGTACAAAACTTGTACATCCCTAATTTGCTCCCAAGGCATCGGCATATTTTCCAACAGTTTCATAACCGCATGAGGCATATATTTCAAAGCGCTATACAAAAAAAAAAAAAAAAAAATCCAAAAAAAAATCAACCCCGAAATTAAAATAGTCTTCAAATTTACCCTAAATAAACCCGCTTATCATGTCTGTATTTGCGACTGCTCATATCCCCATGATCCCTAATAATCTTCCGGATATGCTCCGGCGGCATATCCTCTTTCTGCGCATCGACGAATCCCAATTTTCGTTTCTCCGAAAACCGTTTCGATTGCAGCTGATGCCATTTCTGGGATTTCTCAATCAATTTCTCCTCGGTTACAACATCAGGTTTTGGGTGCGGCGGGGGCATTTGTTGTTGTAAATGATGGGCATGTGCTTGGGCCGCTGCAGCTTGAGCCTGGGCATGAGCTGCAGCTAAGTGAGCATGCTGCTGGACCATCATTGTAGCCCAAGGATTGGGCCCCAACAGGTAGGGGGGCAGCGCCATTTTGCCGCCTAAATAAAACTGCGGTTTAATTACATTCATTCATACAATTGGTAAAACACATGCATGGGCATAAACGCCGGACCCAATTGCCACTATTGCTATACAATGCATACATAATATAAAGTGTTACCTAGTTAAAATAAGTTTGTTCACTAGTAAAATTAATTTAGTACACTTTACACCGACATATTTGTAAATAAATACATGTATAACGTTGCCCAAACGTTAGCATTTAGAACGCCATTTTACAAATTTCTGTTGAGTTGCGCGAAGCAGCGCGAAGCAACGCGAAGCGTATTTTATTTTAATAATGGCAGCACCTAGTGACTACCTATATAACTAATAGCTAGGTTTACACTAAACCATTTCACGTCTGTCGACGTAACTAGTTCTGATTGGTTATGAACTGTATGGTTCATCCAATCAGGGAACTGTGTAATGTTGATTGGTTCAAATTTAATGGTTTGGCCAATCAGAGTTAAGAATAGATGTAGGGGTTGTATGTGGACTATGCATTAGTTTTGAAATGAATCGGCGTCAACAAGGCAGCTATCGCTCACAGCGGATTTTAGGCAAAGTATTTGGTATTCCCGTTCAAATTTTAGGCTCCCTTATAAATTGACCTTGTGTTAGTGTTTGTCATGCGCAGTAATACTAATAAATTTTATGTTGTGCATGTAATGGTGTCTTCTAGAAATTTATTTACAAACATCTGCGTGATATATCGAAATTTGCGGAGAGTTAACCATATAACTGTTATTTAACGTATAATGATATGTAATTTTAATCACTTAGGTATGTTGTATATTGGATTAGGGATATAGATCTACCATTGACCTATATTTATAGCTATGTTATTGTGTATGCGACGCACGAGTTCGTATTCTATTATCAATGTTTATTGTTCTTTAGTTGGTGACCAACCAATACGGTTTTAATTTGTAGATAATAACGAGCGAAATGGCGGAAGACGAGCCAAATCTGTCTGCGTCTATGCAGAAATTAAAAATAATGGCCAGACCAAGAACATCTCGTGATGACGATTCGCAAGTGAACCCATTTGGCCGCAGACACAAAAGCAAATCGCAATCAAACCTCGCGTTATTCGGACCATCATGTGCATGCAAACGAAATCGCCAAACAATCAAAAGCACCACACAATTCAAACGACCAACGAATAAATTAAAATTAATACGTGACCCAATCATAGTGTTCGTGGACACTTGCACACACATTCCACCGAATAATAACAATAATAAAATTAATTGTAAACAAGTTAGTGCTAGCCAGGATACGAAATTATTCGGCGGTAGTTCGAGCTCGTCGCAACAAGATTTCAAGTCGATAGTCGCAGGTTGTGAGCTGTTGAGTTTAACTTCGAATACGAGTGATAGTGATTTGACTGAGCGACAACCAAATTTTACGCATAAGCATTTTCGCGAGTTACGGAGTTCGGCCCGCCGTGATTCTGAACAATCGGTGCCTAGCAGCTCGTGTTCCCAGCAAGCGATGACTAGACTGTGTCTGAATCCTCCGTGCGATGTTACAATTGACGAATTGGCTAGTTATTTTGAGACGTTTGTACATATACCGAAGAAAATGTCTTCGATGGCCGAAATGATGTATATTTGAGTTTGAGATTATTGCAAATAATAATTGTATAGATAACAATAAAATTCACTCATTATTAAAACATGCATTTTGTCTTATATGTTTTCATTTAAAGATTACATGAATTTGAAATTAAATCATTCAAACTAGTGTCCTGAAAAATCATGACCTTTAATATGTCCTGTTTCAGCAAATGCGCGATATCTATGTTTTATTTTTGTGTTTACTGAGATTAGAGTGTAACATCTCTGAAATGTTGCAGAGTTGTTACAACTAAATATTTACTGAATTTAAAAAATTTGGCCTTGTAAAACGATTTTCCCCAAAAAGTAATTAAAATTCTACATAATTGTGATTTTATGTACGTATACTTTTAGAATTTATGTTTGAAATTGTGCATTGGTAAAGTTCCACGATGTTAAATATGAAATTATTTACCATATTAGTAACACAATGCAACAACAGTAAAATATTATATTTACTGTAGATAAAATTCGTATAATCTTTAAATTTGATATTCTGTGTTTATTATAATCTATTTATATATCGCATTTTGTATTTATCAGTATTTTATGTTTATTAGTCATACATTTTTCTACATAAATAAAATAATTATAATTTGAAAGTTATTTTATTTATAACATAACACATGATTTGAACCTTGAACGACAACATATAACCATATTCATAGTTCAGTAATGAAAATACAAACATTTCAGACCCCTAAGCATAAGCAACTGCTTACACATCGAAGAAATCTACGCCTGAGCAACTTAATTAACTCCACATTGATTGTACAAAGTTACAAATATATTCTATTAATCTTTATCAATAAATTGTTTATCTATAAGTGCGATAACGCCCAGAATCTAATCAGCTCTTCGCAAATATAAGGTCTTAGTAATTAAAATTAGAAATTACAATTAATAAAGTATAATTATTCCGTTAATTCTGTAACTGGATTTTGTATTTATAATTTCTAATCTTAAATACTAATTGGTTTGCTGTGAATGCAACTTTAGGCTCATATACGAAATTGTTCTGCGCTTACACAAACACATTCTTAAATATGACTCCCCTGAGATGTCGCCGAGACGTAATATACGCATGTTAAGTCGCTGCAACATCACATAGAAGTCACAAGATTCAAATTGTTTGCTGGGAGCTAACGTGATTCAAACATACAGACAGATTATCATTGAGAAAATAATCTAATCGTACTCAGGGCTCTCGAAACGAATATATCCTTTAAAAAACAGCAATCAACTTTTATTCCGTTTACTTTGTGTATAAAATCACATTAAAGACATGAGTTCTATTTAGGAAAAGTTCGACCTGCTGTATAGATGTTGTAATATTGTTTGACGTTTTAAAACGTCTTAGAAACCGTTCGGGGAAGCTCCCCGCGATGTCACGTTGACATTTTGAATAAAGCTCTAATATAGATGCGAACGTACGATACACACAGCTGTGACTGTGAAGTGATAAACACAAGAATAGCATTTTGTGATACAATTCCATGCCATGCTGCCGATTGACGTCAATATATACATTGGGTGTATATTTGTAACTGGAACATTTAAAAATAAATAAAAATGTCACAACAATTGATTGCAACAATCTTGAAAACTAAACTGTATCTAATGAACATCTCTGGCACTGCTTTCCAACAACATTTACACTGCTTCAAATAGAATTGATACTAGATAACTAGAAGTATCTAGTGTGAAACCAACAGAATTGGAAATCTACTTTTGAAGGAATTGAATTTTACTTTATAGTAGATATGTTAACTTATGGTCAATTATAACTTTAAACAAGCTTAGGTACAACGCACCTATGCGTCCAGCTCGCCTTATAAGTAATATATGCGATGCGAGCAGTTTTTAATAATTTTGGCCTTTTGGTTAACTAATTGAAAAAATGTTATAAATATAAAAAGTCTTACATTTAATTTATGATTATATAAAAAAAAAAAAAATTCAAATTTTGAAATTCAAAATTATAATATTTAATAATTTTTTTCGGGCTTTGGCTTAACAAAATGAAAAAATCTTGTAAACAAAAAATATCTTAGAATTTTTAGTAGAATTTTTAAGTGTTTCAATTATTTTTATAAGGGCAGTATTAAGGGGGGGTCCAAATTTTGGGGCCCTATAACTCGGGAAGTATACGGGCGATTGGATTTAAACTGCGAACGGATTCAAATGGGATGCCAAATAATATGTGTACCAAATTTGGAGTAAATCACTCCGGTACCTTCAGAGGAGTAGAGGGCACAAATTTGGTCTTACGAGCGACGACTAACATCCAAGTATATAAGTTATATACATTTTCGGAATCAGGGCGACGAGACGAACACTTTTTCTTAATGAAATTTTTTGATCCGAGAATGCTACAGACACACGACCGAATGCTTTAGCCTCTTCGGTACTACGTACGGCGAGCTAAAAATGTTGTACCACTGCAAAATATAAAGACTAGCCCCGCCACAGGTTATTTATGATAATGTTAAAAGTAGATACATGATCAACCGTTACCCGTTGGATGGTTGGGTGAGGATTGGACTGATTTGGGCACATGGTGCCCACGGATTACCCATTTGATACTAGAATAATTGAGATTCCAAGTATTACGAGGCGAAAGTGTAAATAGACCGAAAATTTGTGTAAATAATTTTGACTGTACAAGTGAAATATTGTACTATTATTATTATTTTCATTTTGTTCTGTGAACTGTGAATAAGAATATTGTAGATGTAGGTAGATGTTTAGGTAAATGAATGACGCAAATGAAAATTATTATAATTTCTTTGTAAATGTTCGGTGGCATCAAAACAAAGACATTCGCGGCAAGTCAGGCATGTTTTTCTGACGTGGCTCAAGAAACGAATTGTAAGTATATATTTGTAGGCGTTATGCAGCCGATAGAGCGCATCTGTATCTACGTTTGTTACGTAACCCGAACAGAAAATCGGTGTGAACACTTTATCGATAACAATTTGCTGACGTTATTTGCGAAACAAATGCAATCAATATCAATTTCAGTACATGCAAGACTTTCCTTATAGACAAGCAAAATATTATTTTATAAAAGTTAATAAGATAATAAATGAATTTAAAGTAGAATAAAGTGTAAGAAAGTAGAGTAAAGGGCACTCCAGATATTTTTTTAGGTATCAGCATTTCAATAGAATCACGGTTGGAATGCCAAGATCTCGCCGCAAAGCCACAGGGATGTTTCGAGGAGAATTTTAAATTGAATCCTCACGGAATACATCACAGATTTAAAGATTAACTCAGAATACCCGCAAATTCAACGAATTTTGTCATATCTTGCCACGAGGGCGAAGTCTATGTTTTGTAGCTTTATTTATATATATGATATGATATATGTATGTAATAAATTGTTTTATTAGGTCAATATATGTATATATCAACAATAATATTTACTATCAAAACAATGAACGTATGATTAATTTGGAAAACAAAAAAAATTACGTCAAAACAAATATAATCCTCCGTGTGCCAGATGGTGTGCGAAAAGTATTTTTATACATACTATCATTCGTAGAACTTAGAACTTTAATTTTTTTTTCTGTTAGTATGAAAATTTTATTACCTAGCAAGTTATAAATATCATAAAAAAAATATTAGGTCGCTTATTTATTTTATTTATTTCATGCGAAACACATACGGAAACTTTTATAGACTAAATTCTGAAAATCAATCAGCAGGTAGTACATAAAATCTAGTCATCTGTTTTAAATTGAAATATCACATTACCAATTAATTATAAATATTCTTAGAGATGACCTACACTCTTAGGACTACATAAATAATTCTGCGGACCGAGAAAAGTAATCAGGCCAGCAATAGATGGCTCTATAACCACCCATAGTATTATATAAATTAAATTGAAATGTACGGTCCGGTGTTTTTATAGTATGTATGGAAATAAAGATTTACGTCATGTCACCACTAGAATCATAAAAGTCCGGTCACACATTTAATTTCCAGTCAATTAAATGCAAAAATAGATTTATGTATTGACGAAATATCGCTAATTTGCATTTTATTATGTGCACACACGCATTTTACAGCATATATATATAAAAGCAAAACTAAAAATACCTATTGTACAAATCTTTATTGAGATTGTTATATATAACAACGGCGCCGAAATGTTAAAACACATAAATGTGTGGTTATTGTAACGTAATGGCGAATTATATTTATATTTGTGTTATTTGTTTATGCAAAGACTGGAAATAAACATGGATACATTTAGACACGAATCGTTCATTATTTCGCATTGTTTTATTCGATCATAATCTCAATTATGTTTGACATACATAACCTTCAATTTTGACCAAAATTTCACCTTGCGCAACCAAACTAGAAATACATGTTTACGGCAATTTTTTACTTTCTTATAAACATAGGGGACCATGACAAAATAAGCATAGGTGCAGGCACCAATGTCTTTAGCGTATTATCCATTCAGGGAATATTTTAATTTTTTTTATATTTTATATAATATAATTTTTAATTAATACAGTTTTTGGGTCTGGAAAATATTATTGCGGAAAGTAATATACGTCTCACAGAGATCCCAACGTCGTACACGTCAGATATGTGTCTAAATTAGGTGAAAAAAATTCAAAATGCGCCCCATTTTTCTGTGGAAATTTCGCTTTTATCTCTAAAGTGGTTTCTGTCAAGTCGTTTTATGAGATATATATATATGTTTTATGTATTTCAGTAAAAAGACAAGATGAGACGTCCAATTAGTAGATAAAATGACATATTTTTTGTTCTTGATTCTTTTCCTTATTCACAATGTTCAAGGAATAGTGTCAAATATCTTAAAATAAACAAATTCACACAACACACAATAGTTGTCGACTGTACGATATGAGCGCGCTCGGTTTTTTGAGGTGTTAATTTTCGGTTCTACTAAATATTAAAATAACTCTTCCTAGCATCAAGATCATCACTGAGTGGAGTGAGCCGCTTCAAAATACGGGAAATATACTCTATAAAAACCAATGATATTATACTTGCCACTGAACGCAGTTTTAAAGAAATAAAACTACGTTTAGCAATTAGTGTGTATTAATTTTGATTTTTATACAATTACTAGTGGAAACCCGTTAATAATAACATATTTTTAGTAAACGATTCGTCCCTAATTTCGGTTATATTCGACACACTTTGCTCGAAGGCAGCGATTTTTTCTTTCTGTTAATGATTATTATTTTATTAATTTTCAGTTAATTAAATTAATATTAATAAATTGTTACCTTTTGGTGTTTATACAAATATAAACACAGCATATCAATAAAAGTCAATTTGATTTCCACGTCTACTTCGCGATTTTGATAGTTTACGCGCACGCACAAGTTATACTATTATTTAAATTAATAATTCAGGCGTAAAAATATTAAATTAGAATAGTTATATATATATAATCGCACAAAATTTGCCAAAAAAATCAAATTTAAATGTAGATTTAAATATTTATAAAACATGCTCAATATTTCACTAATTATAATTTCAATTCTAACTAAATTAAATTCTTTAAATTAATCAATTTTGGATCCTTGTTTCTTGTTTTATAAATTTTAAAAATTGCTTATTTTATGTTGGTAAAACATAGCAGAAAGCAGAAATGGTTAATTTCAACCTAGAATTTAAGAAATTTGGCAACATTGCGTATCATCATTAAATCTAAGACATCATTATTAAAATAATCTGAATATTCAAAATATCTAATAAAATCTTTATATCTAATATTTTCATGATTTTACAAATTGAGTATAACAAAGTCAAAATAATAAACATGTCCATTTTTTGCAATTCTAAAACCGAAGCAACTAAAATATCTTCATTTCCTCGTGCAAGTCGCTCTATCCAGTGTACTAAATATCTGTAACCTACGCGCCACATCTTCCCAGACACCATGTTTCCTTGGTACACACCGTGACGTCACAGCGCCGCGACGCTACCTATAAATACGAGGCGGACGCAGGTCGTCGTTCAGTCTGGCGAGAAAACGCACAGAACATACAACTAGCTAATCCAGTTCAGTGTAAGTTTAGCGCTGACACAAACCATATCTACTAGTGAACGGCACCGAGAACACGTTCACCCGGGACACAAACCCCGCTTGCGAATCGTTCGATATTCGGATAATATATATATATATATATATATATATATATCGCTCGGTCTCGCTTGTAAAGGGTTCCGCTCTGTTGGGATATTGCTCCTCTAGCAAGAGCAAGCAACCACCTACACACAGCTAGGTCGACGCCGGCACAGACAGGAGCTGTAGTGATTTTTTCTCGTTTGCCGGTCGTAAAACAAAAGGACTTTTCAAGTGAATAAAAGGGCTTTTGTTGTCGCAGCTATTGTTGGGTTTTTGACATTTATTTTGTAACCATTTCGCCAATTTTTGGTACGTTAAATGAATCGGATCTACTGGGATTTTTTGGATAAGGACAACGCCAAAATGTTGGTGAGGTATGTATCCATTTATTTTTAATTATAATTATATATATATATATATATATATATATATATATATATATATATTATACGAACTATATTCAAAATAAAATTACGAAAAATTAGTCAATCTTGGATTCAAAATCCAATGCAGCGGCGAATATTTAATATATACTGAATACTTAATATTATTTTTAGTAATATAAAGTCGTATAACACTAATTTAATAATACAAACTACTCACTCACCTGCCATGTTCATATTAAGATAGCAATGACAAGATCAGGTTAAAGGTTTCAAAAATACTTTTAAAGTAATATAATTAATCATATATTGTAAGTGTGTAATGAAAAAAATAATTAACATCGTACAAGCGCACCGATTTACTATTAGCTCAACCGCCATGCCCATCTTAATGTATTAATAACAAGAATTGGTAAAATACATAAATATATTTCATGTAATATAAAAATTAATACATTTTATTTTATAGAGATGTATCGCATGTATATATTTTTTAAATTATTTGAGCAACGATTTACTATTGGTTGGTAACACATGTCATAGGGTATATTGCACTATTCAACCTTCCAACCCTCTGAATTGATAAAATAATATTTTAATTTTGTTAACTTATCAAGAAATTAAAAGTTACATATTTTATTATTGTTTCATATATTTAGAAAAAGCGAACAATAATATTAAATTGTTATTTTGTATTTTTGCTTCCGGAAATAGATTAGTAATTGTAAAATTAATTAAACTCCGAAAATTTAGATAAATTTTCATCAAAATTTGTAACCACTCAACCATCAGTTTAATATGTACTACCAAAATATTAATATCCAAAACACAATTACCGATAACGTAACTAACGTCATTACTGCCAATCATGTGTGTGTGTGTGTGTGTGTGTGTGTAATGTAACGAGTTAAAAGCATTCTATATATAGTCTGTCGACACCTAAAACAATAATTATAGATGCGTATCGACCACAAACTCAAACTATCAATCCTACTAGTTTGCTTTGATCTTCATTAGGTACTAATGAATTGATTATATACAAACCGTAAACCGTAATGAATGATTACAAATCAAACAGATTTTGCTGTACCTGAAGTACTGAAAGCAAGCACCAGCATTGAGCTATGATTCTGGAAACTTGTATATTCATATTTCATTAGTTTCAACAGATTTAATATCAATTTTTATGACGATTTATTTAAATGCTTTAGATAGAAAACGATTAACGTTAAGAAAATCCATTTCAAACATAAAAAAATTGCCTTCTTTCAGTCACAAAACAGGTACGACCAATCATAGATGGTCTCAATATAAGACCATTGATTGGTCGCAACAAACTAATCTGGACTCAATTGAAACTTTTTATATCCGACGGAAAGTTTTAGTAATTGATCAAAACTTCTAAAATCGTCTATAATTCAAAATATATGATCTCAAGATTCGTCTGTGAATCCATTTACAAAATTGTTTCATAATAATTGCAGCGACAGCTTCATCGGAAATCAAAATTTGAAACCAATTTAAACAAGAAATTATATTATTATTACTATATCGGTGAAGAGTTAACTGTATATGATACGGGCACTTGTAAGCATACAGAAATGTTCTTAAAACATTTAAATAGCTGATTTAGTGCATTTCGATAAATTAAATCGTATAATGTTGGAATTGTAGGTGTTAGAGTAAGACAAGGTTAATTTATTTTGACATTTCACGGAAAACATAATAAACATATTTATCTGTGATTCCTTTACTAAATAGATCGCTAATTATATTAAAATTTGGTCAGGAGCCAATTTTAGTTAGACCAATTTTTATAATTGTAAGAAATTAATATTAATTTACTTTAAAACTTGCAAAAGTATATTTATATTTAACTTTAAAATTTAGAAAATTGTGACAATGTTAAACATTTCTTTTAAATCTTACGATGTGATACATGTATATTTTCGATTCACAACTGTAGATAAATCCCCAAACGCAACTTTTATACATCTTTTACTTTAACAGCAACATAAAAATTCAATACACAACAGTCATGAGATCGCAAAGCAAAAAATAAAATGTATTGAACTTTGACATTTAATATATATGTGTTTCCTGGCTCGCTTTATTACTATATAAAGTTGATTAATTTTTCCTATCCACAGTTAATGTAGCAACAATAAATCAATATATAAAACTGTTGAAACGCTACCAACCAAATAAAAAGAAAAAGAATACTAGTTTACGGCTCATATATTACAACAGTCCTTTTAGAAATTTATTGCTTCTATACAACCATACAGAGTTTAAGTAATTATTGGATTTTCGGTAGCACAAAACGGGGTTGATTAAATTTTTATTGTATTTAAGTATCTATATAATTAATGAATGTTCGATATTCCAACTATTTGAATTGCTAATTATAATCTACAGGATCAAAACCAATCCGCAAGACTTTAAATAAAATTTGATTGAAAAACTTTTACACAAAAACGAATATTGGATTTTGCGGGAACATAAAGGGAAATATATATTGGTTTTCTAACAACAAACGCGTAGAATATAGCCGTGGAATCCAATTTTAAACGTTTCAATATTAATATAAGCTTCCATACAAATGAATGGTGGTGCTATATCTTTAGATTCCGTATATATGTATGTTTGCGTCTAAAAATAAACCACTTGCTGATATTTATAAATATTAATTCATACATGCGTCTACACTGTCTATGTTTCTTATAATAGCGTCGTCATAAGATTATGCGCATACAAATATACTTGAACTTTACGTATTAGGGATAATTGACACTCCTAAAACATCAAAATGGCGACTACTATTATAAAGTGCTTTGGTCAGGACTTGCAGTCTCTGAAAGCTTTTAAAAATAATATGAAAGGAACGTGTGTCGTGAAGAGTATACTTTAAAATATTTTTAGGTCAATAGTTCCTTATACATCTATTACACATCTGATAAACATTATAACTACACAGTAGACTCGCAATTTAGTGAACTAAAGAAACACTATTTCGGGGTTGTACACATTTTCTGAGTTAGGAAATATTGTTATTATATATACAAAATACCCTGTATACCGTGTTTCGGAGAATATATTTGCAATGTAATACATGTTTTAGAAGTATATGTATCGGCCGAACTTGACTTTGGCAGAGTTCGATGAAATTTTAACAAAATACACATGCAATAAATATAAACACCACATGGTTTTCTAATACAAGCGGCGGCAGACGTCCCAGTGACGTCGGTACACGGAATTAATATTTATTTTACAATACCAATCACTGAAACATCAATAAACGACCATACACCTGCCTAACATCTCGTTCAGACATGCATTAAATAATTAAATATTTCAAACTGACTTTAATCTTTCTAACACCTAAAATTAACTTCCACAAATGTGCATCGAAATTTGTAAGATGAGTTAAATTAAAACTAATTCCACTAATCGGGAATTCGTAAGTTGGGGGAAGGTACAAATTGAAAACTCAATCATGCGTAGTGCAATCATCATGTTTTTAGTGCAACAGAGCGAGTGACGAGCATCAACCCTGCCCTACTCCTTGTTAGCGATGTTTACCGGTTCAACCGTGCGAGAAAATAATGCACGGACGTCATCATGTACCATCATTAATTCTTGTTGAAACTTTAGAAATTACTGGCACCTTTTGAAATTGAATTGCGATTTTAAACACATTAGCTCTGATATATTTGTAGATAAATTGAAGAATACATATTCAATAAGAAAGCGAAGCTTCTGTTTGTAAACATACATTTGTTATTTCCGGAAGTCAAACAATAATTTATACCGACAAAAAAAAATGTGGACCTTGCCAAATGTTGGACAACGGTTATGCTATACTATGAGCGTAGTAAAATATATAGTTACCAGTTACAACACATTTATTTAAAAAACACACTAATTTTAATTTTTATATCAAAATCTTCCGTGTATATTTCAATTTCAAGGTACTAGAAAAACGTGAATCGTATTACAGCAATTGGCAAATGCAATCTAGAATATTCTGCTTGATTTTCTTGATTTTTCACCCGTTAAATATGCAAATTGCGTCGTCGCTGTACCAGTTCTAAATGGAATTTTCTTTGCTTACAGATCCATTAGTATGCGCCTGTCCGATCGGAGGAAAAAAGACCGGCACGAATCCAAAAAAGAAAAGACTTTAGATACTACAACAATCTCCGTCAGTCACACGAGCCACCACTCCACATCTCCTGCCATCAGCAACATACATCGCGTCCAAGAAGTCGTCCTAGAAGACTTGGACATCAACACCGAATATGATATCCAGCGAACACTCGCCGAAGGCTGTTTTGCACGAATTCTCTTAGCCACCAATAAAAAAGATAAAACAACTGTTGTTCTAAAAGCAGTCCATACAGAACTAACGAATCTGAAAGATTTTTCGCGTGAGTTTCACTACAGTTACCACTTGAGTCCACACCCTAGTATTCTATCCAGCTACGAAGTAAATTTCAAAGCTGACGATTGTTTCATATTCGCTCAAGAGCATGCGCCATTTGGAGACTTAGCTGCTAACGTCAAAGCAGGAGGTTTATCAGAAGAGTATTGTAAGAAAATAGCTGCACAATTATCCTCTGCGTTAGAGTTTGTACACCAGAAACAACTCGTACATCGCGATATCAAACTAGAAAATGTTTTGGTTTTCGAACAAGATATGTCTAGAGTAAAACTATGCGATTTTGGCGCAACCAGAAGAGAAGGAACATTAGTTTCGAAGTTACGCTGTAACTGGTTGCCGTTTGTTCCCCCAGAGACTTACGAGGTTGTCTCAAACGAGCGATACAATTGCAAATCATCTAGCGATGTTTGGCAGTTGGCAGTTCTGATCTTTGTATGTTTAACTGGTTGCCCACCGTGGCAAAACGCTGATTGTATCTCTGATACCTCCTACGGTTCGTTCTGGCGTTACCAAAAACGTAGAGTAACAAAAGTACCACACCAATTCCGAAAGTTTAGTCCACGCTTGCTAAGAATGTTCCGAAGAATGTTTGAACATAAACCGGACAAACGTGCCGCTGTTACTGAAGTTGGAAAGTATTTAAAAGATTCCTGGATGGATTCGAAGTTGAGTGCTTCCCACTCGGATTCTAAGATTGTTAGTTCTAACACTGTGAATGGAGGAGATCGAAAAGATTCGTGGCAAACGTATTTGGACCAATGTGGACAAACTGGGAGTGATGAGAATAAGACTCGTTTGAAGCGGTTATTGAGTAGTTACGGTCTTGAGACTACGGTTGACCAGAAGGTGTTGACAAAGCGCGTTTGGGATTGGGTGTTGAATTGTGAAGCGACTGACGGTGGCGCCTCCACACATTGTTCGTTAACGTCGCTGACTACTCTAACAACCACAAATTTTGAGAGTAAAGTGTGCTGAGATTACCCGAAATAAATAAACTGATATTTCTGTCTTCCTATTTTCCATATTGGAATCTTTTAAAACAACAAACTATTATTTTACTATATTGTTATAATATTATGCCAAAGTATTTTATAAATGTTTTTGTTATACGATGCTGCACCAACAAGTTTTTTGTATATTTGTTATAAATAATAATAATTGTTAGATGTGATTATGTGTCAATTGAACAGTGAATTGTGTGAATTTTGACAATAAGAGGTATATAAATTTTCCTATTATTGGAAATTGTGTTTTTAGTATTAAATGTATACCCAAATAAAATGCAATAATTGTCATAAATGATATTTGTTATATTCCGGATGATTTTTCTAAATGTACACCAAAGGAAATGTACACATAGGAAATATTTATTAGATAATCGTGTAAAACATCAATGAGAATCAATTGTCGATTTGAGAATAGAATCGATTACGATTGATTAATCAACTATAAAGTATTAATCGAATATTTCATAATAATTTCATTCGTGTATCGATTCTCAAAGAACTCGAAAATCGATTATAGAGATTTTGCAAAATCGATTAGTAAGAGCAGCGCTATTAGGGACTTCCAGGAATAGTAATGGCGTACAGAATTAGATTATGACAACTTATAAAATCAGTTCCCAACAAGAATAGTTGATATACCAAATATCATTTATGACATATAGCTCCCCGTGCCAATATTTGTCAAATGTTTTATACTACGTGTAGAAAATAAGGAAAAATAACAAAATACAGTATTTATAAAAACAAAATGATGACTGGTTATAAGAAGCAATATGACAACATAACGAATTTACTTATTTATAATATTTTCCTACACGCGCAATATTGCGGGCAAAAGTATGGCAAATAATGGTAAATTTCTCGAAAACTAAGATATGAGTGAAATACTGATCTCAGTTAGAATATCTTTTTATAATGACTTTATAATATATATATATATATATTTATTGATATACGATATGTTTAGCACAATGTTGTTATAATAATAATTTAGTTATATTATTATCGATGTTCTAAATGTGCAATAGACTGAAAAATGTATGTTATAATATTTATGTATAAACTGTAGATGTACCTAATACCAACTAGTCATAAATAAAAACCCTATATTTGATTTGATGTTTTATTTCTACACAAAACTCCTGATCATTAACTTCAAAGCGAATTTCAAATCAACCTTGTACGCTTATAAATAGATCAACTTCAGAAAATTGGATAGAAACAAGTAATGAAAATAATCCGGCTAAAATTAAATAAATCTGTATATATTTAAATAGATTATTATCTTGTTTGAGTTGATGATGTTTTATAAATACAGTTTATTTGTTTTAAGTGATTTTAATTAAATATATATTTTTTAAAATCGGTTGTGCCAAGCACAAGACTTTCTTATACGTTACCCAAATGATAAATATCAAATTATTTCAGTCTATTTTGTTTCCGTCAAAATCTGTTCATACGATTTATTATATACACTTCTTGTACATTCGTATCTATGACAATATATAAAAAAAAAAATGTAAGATTTTCCGTAGCCGTTTTTTCGAAACTGGTACATTTTTTGAAGAAATTTTTCAAACAAAAGTTGTACCTAATATTAATATCTTTCATTATGAACGTAACAATTTTTTCCATAAGTGCAGCCGTTCTAGTGATATTGGAGAAAAGACAAAAAAGCATATAGTAAATTTGCATTTTCAAAAGTAGGTGCACATCTAGATCAAATACGAGTCATTTACGTTCGATAATTTTGGCTCTAGGTCTAGAGCATTCACAGACCAGTAATCCAGAACGATTTCCAATTTTGGAAATGCTTAACTATGTACACAAATTATGTACAATGTGTTTTTCATAAATTGTCAAATGAACAGGAAATTTACATCTCTGGTTAATTTCTTGATTAACTATGTGGCACAGCCTTACCGATTTATATCAAGCGTCAAAATGTTCGTGTGGGACGTATTTTATAAACTTTACTTACGTCAATTTACCCGGAAATTATATTTGTTTTCATACCGATAATTTAATGTATAAAATCACTTAAAATATAACAATAAACATCAAACAGATATTCATACAACTGTTTACAATTTACAAATTAATTTGTAATACGAGTTTGAAAATTTTCCATTGTTTTCCCGAAACTAGAATAAAAATGTTACGTTTGGCATTGGTCAATTAAGATTTTAGTACCAATTACAACCGAAGTTGTTGTTTGTGACAAATATCGAATTTACTCCGCATGGATTGACGTCAGGTTTTGGCTGTTAAACGCGTAATTATATTGTCCGATCCTTCGTAACACCTCAACATGTCCCGAGCCATTTGTGTCATGGCCCTATACGCCATTCGCTCTCGTATGTCTTAATTTCATTGTCCTTCAATGTCCTCACAAACTTTTGCCGAGATATTTAGGATGTCAACTCACAGATGATATATCTTTCATTGTGGGACGCCGGTGGAATTTTTTCCTACATACCATATGTCAGATTTTAGATTTCGTTTTGATTTACTAAAATATTACTCACTGGATGATTTTATGTCTAGAAATGCTACATTCTTCAGTGCTAATATTAATTTTTTCTTTCATATACTTAATATACAAATATGTAATCAGATTTTTTGAGGAAATCATTTTTAAGGCGTCTATAGCTGGTATTTTTGGGGTCAAAGAAACGATTTTTCAATTTTCATATAATATTGATCCAACATCTCTCTAGAAAAAAATAAAATATATATATATATATATATATATATATATATATATATCAAAGGAAATAATGGAGATTTTATTCCTAAAAGTATATATTAATGTATAGAAAAAACTGTTATTTAATAAATGGTTTCGATTTACATACAAAAAATTATTTAAATGCTTCTTTTTTAACCCCAAAAAACCAGAAAAACCCCTTAAAGTGCGAAAATATTTTTCTAATTTTATTTGAGTGATGTTTTTTTTGTCTCAGATTTCGTTAAAATTCTATTATAAATTTAAATTTTTGTGACAACTTCATTAATCATATAAAAAATAATTTAAATGCTCCTTTTTAACCCCAAAAAACCAGAAAAACCCCTTAAAGTGCAAAAATATTTGTCTAATTTTATTTGATTGATGTCTTTTTTTTCTCTCAGATTTCGTGAAAATTTTATTATAAATTGAAATTTTTGTGATAACTTTATTAATCATTGGCCTCAAAGCGGCTGTGAAAACAAGGATCGTTTATTGATAGTGTACAATTAGTTTTTAACTGCGTAGATTACAAAATAAAACGTATTTGTTTTGCTTGTCTCCTATTTAAAACTCTGAACTGACATTAACTTGAAATAATGTAGAAATGTGTTTTAATGTCATGACCAACAATTCAGGGTTGGACAATGTGTTAAAATTAGCTTAACGAAATTTTTTGAATTTTTTTGCAACCGCGTTGCCCAAAATAACTCGAATAATGTTGTAAAAATAGCAAAATATTTCAACCAAATCGATTTTGTATCATACACATTTGCAATTAATAAAAAACGCCTGTAATATTTAATGTATTTAGTTGTATTTTATGATTGGGTGTTTCGATAATTCGATTACATTGTCAGCCAATCACATTTCGTATTGTAATGGGCGTTGCTCCAAAGTATGGCAGTTCAAACATGCTTCAAGATGTTGAAGTATATTCAAAACACAGGTGGGTGTTGGAAAAGGATAGTTAATTATTATAGAGTTATGGAGTTTGCATTGGTAATGCAGCGGGTCCAAATAATCTTTAAAATAGTCGCATCTTTCCCTCGTAGATCAAACGACGATACTGCATTTCTATTCTGATATTGAGTTCATGACACTTCGCGCTATATTTAGCAACTGTCACTGACCACTAATAAACCGTGGACACTTGTGACGCCAAAAATAACCACACTGATGCTGTTTATATCACACGGGATCTCTCTAATCTAAAGATATCAAACTATCACGCACCTTAACCATGTGCCAGACCAGCTAACATATTAATCTGTTGTAATTGTTTACTTCGCTATACAAAAACTAACACAAGGACTCTGATTGTTATGTTAACAGCGGCCATTTTATTGCCCTGTCATTCTTTTTAATGTGGTCGCCATTTTACGAGATTTATTTTGTAATATTGAATAAAAAATTCTGCAGTGGCATTGGACTTTCTGCAACCAGGTGGTAATCAAGGCTCGTGTATTTCAGGTACTTTAATTGCTATTTTCGTAAGGATTTACTTTTAAATATGAACACGGCTGTTCACGGAGTATTATTTGACAAATTGATAAATATAGTTTCGATTCTATTAATATTGATGTAGCAAAATGTTTATTTATAAAGTTACTTTAAACATTTGCCATTTCCTAGAAAGCATTTTCAATATTTTTTCACGTACACTTGTGTAAAGATTTAAATTGAGGAAGAAAGATGCAATTTTTTTTATAAACAAACATTGAATCCTGTACGAATTACATTCCGATGATTGGTTAATATATGCAGCAAAAGTGCGTAGAATCCTTGAGCAAACATATGGTAATGTTTTGGGTTCGATCGCAATTTTCAAATTCAAATTAAAACGAACATTCTCGCCTATAAATTATTCTAAAATTAGTAAAACATCCAAAATTCGCAAGTCATTGCACTCTGGGTGGTGCAAAATTTCGTTTATTTCGCATTAGGTCTTTGACTTGACGCTTTTGTTATAACATCTTTGTTAACCAGTTGATAAATGGGATAGCTGAATGCTTTATAATTGCCTTTTACTTTCTTATAATAAATATAGTCGTTCATTATTTTTTATTCTGTTTATAAATAAATTCTATATATTTTCTTGTACATTGGCAGACAAATATTCATAATTCATGTACAGAGTAATGTTTTAATTAAAATTTGATTGTCGCACGAGTTCACATACATCTTTGAACTTATACAAAACGAAATACTTAATGAATTCTGGTATAAATTGCGTCAACTCTGTAACATTAATTGCAAATGTATGAGACAGAAATTCTGTAAACTTTAATAATGTCATAGGTTGTCAATTGCCGACGGTAACATTTCAGACGCGCCTTACGCTGAAAAGAGCTCATTTCAGATATACAGTAAATTTAGTATATTGTTCGGGATGTAACTTCAGAACTTCGTGACGGCAGACCTAATATTGAACAGATGAATTACTTATTTTATTATTGGAATAAAAACGAATAAATTGACGTCTTTAGGTTTGATTGTGTATTTTTTCAATGCTAAAAATAAATTATTAGGATACACAAAGTATTGTAAACGATTTAAAAATAGTTGAATTTCGTATTTTTTTAATTTTAGTACGTGCTAAATATTGTGTTGACACAGTCATAGTACTTCTCATGAAGAGCAATACGTTTTTCCATTCTTTTAAGCAACAAACTTATACATCAATATTTGACAATACATTAAAAACCGTAAGATCAATATTATCCTAGTTGTGAACAATAATCGTCTATGTGCTTGTCTAGAGTGAGTAGTGTCTTGATGTGTGATACTTGGCAAAAATTAGTCGATTTCTGAGAAGGCGTTTCGTTTTATGACATTAATATAATATATTTGTAAAATAGGTCGGGAACGACACGGACTAGACTTTGATCTTAAAATAATTGCAACAACACTATTACGGGACTTCTACTTAAAAGTGCTAAATTTAGTACTCTGAAACATGGGAAGTTCATATAAAGTTGAATTGGTAATATTTTATTACATTTGCCACTTTATTTATTTTCAACTTCAACTTTTTTATACGGAAAGTGACATATTTATTTAGCATTTTTTTTCTTTCGTCTTCTATTCTAAATCACTCACTAGTGAGTTATTGAAAAGTACTTATTATTAATTTACGACCAGAAAAAACCAATTTGTTTTATTCTATCTTTGTTGCACACACACATGTGTATATGGACAAGAACAGTGTGTATCTGTACTTTCGTATACGAATGTATTTAGAAAATATTGTAATAATGGAAATTTAGTTAATAATTTATCAATTCAATTTTAGTTTCTCATACTAATAATTCAAGATTTTAGTTATTAGACTGTAAAAAAAATTGTAAAATTCAGTGTGTCACATTTATCGTTAATTTTAATAGCGACTGAATTTGAAAAGAAATCAGTTTAATATTTCTTTTTCAACTTGACCAAAAGTGTATCAATATTTCTAAAATTAATTTTAATTCATTAAACAGCCATTTCTAATACTGGTTTATATGAATATCTAAAAAGAACAATGTAAAACCTAATTTATAACTGAAAATTGAACACAGGTTTTGATAAATCTGGAGTCAAATACGAGTGGTGCCGTCAAGTTTATTTTTAAAATGGAGGACACAGGACTTTGAGTATATCACTTGTCGGAAATAGTACAATGATAATAATATTTATTACCTAGCACCAATAAAACTGCACAACTACATTTCAAAAGCACAAGAAAGAATCAAAACAGAACATTTCACAAGATTTACTTTACAAGATAATCGCTCGTATAAAATTCGGTGCCAGAAATCAAATCTACTAGATAATTCTCAAATAAATTTACATAGATGTAAATATTATAAAAACTGACCTACTGGTGCAACTGTAAAAAAGATATTTATTACATACATATGAACATAAAAATAAACTAATAATACTTACATAATCTTATGACATGTTTCATAAAGGATCTGTATAGTAGGTTGAATATAGACACGACATACGTGTTACAAACTTTAAAGAAATTAAAAAATTGTTTTCTATATAAATAAAATAATTAAACCATCAACTGAATGTATAATTCGGTGAACTAAAGGTGCCCTAACTGCACGGTTGAATATTGGTAAATACTACGTTCTCTTTTAATATTTTAATTTCGTATAGATACAAAATTGAAATATTATAATTATTATAAGAAAAATAATATGTATAAGTAAATAAATTTAGGCAAACATATTATACGGTAATTTAAAATTAAGCGTACTGCGTAATATTCTGAATATAAATTCCCAACGAGCAACGAGGCGAAAAACCTTTGCTTTTCCATTGTGCTTTTGTGGCCTATTTATGAGATTACTCAATGCGATGACAAAGTCGTCAGAAAATCGTTTGAAGTCCTTGCACGGCTGTGAATATACCTATATATATATATATATATACTAGTGGTATATTCATAGCATACTTTTAACCTCAAAGGGGAACCGCAGCGACATTTAAATATATTGAAAATTTCCATCGATATAGCTTTCACATATTCACACGCGCAAAAGAAATATTTCCTTATAAGGTTTTGGTCGAACAAAAGAAAAATGTAGGTGTTGAATTGAATAAGAGTACAAGGAGTGTTTGCTTTCTTATAAAGTAAAATGAGCTCGAAATATTAATACAAGTATCCGTTTTGAGAGTTCCTGAATCTATTTTGACTATTTTCTCAATTGCGAATATATCTTACTGTTAAGAAATAATTATATAACTTGTTCAGAATTTAAATCTAAAAAGCAAAGACAATTTCTTTTTCAATTTATTTATTTATTTAGGTTAGTGTTCAAAACGTTTTTATGATTACAAATTTACTGAAACGGTAAATGAAATGAATTTCGTAATTTTAAATCAAATGCAACACTTGTGCAATTTGTAAGAAACCAGAATCCCGCCCACGTTCTGCAGGTTGCATATGGCTTAAGGGTATTAACAGAGTGAACCACCACAAATACACTGTTCAAATATCATTATCCAAATCCTTTGACTGTGGTTTGTCTATGCTGCGAACCGCTTGGGGCCTTTACATAAATGTTACTCTAACACTATTATATTAACGTCCTCACTTTGTCATTGTGATTTATTCATTAAATTCAAATAGATTTTAATATAATACGGGTCAGTATAGCGAACTTTTGACAGATGATTAAGTGAACAGCTAACTCATACAGTGATTTATAATTTTCCGCTTTCAATAGCTCTTGTGAGTTTCATATCGTTTTAAGCTAATTCCACATGGACATTCATTTGAAATATAGGAAAATGACTACTAATTAGACATTTTAAACTTATTAAAACTTTCAGGAACGATGTATTAAAAGTATTTTTTAAATTGTTAAGATGTAGAATAATTATGTATTCTTCAATTTAAAGTATGCCTTTGGCCTGAAAGATTTGAGATGAATATCTCGAGCCTTACAATAATTAATTCAACATTTCTAAATATAAACTGTTTTAATAAAGTTATAAGTAAAATATATGTACCAAGTAAACTGTATGTGGGAGGGTGGATAAAATTAAATTCTTTCATGGCTTGCTGTTTCCAAGCGATTTGAACCTGATTTAAATTCACCACAGACCAAACACACACACAAAAGCCGGTAAACTGGGTTAGGAATACAAAAACCTACGTAATTAACTAATTTGCATATTACACGTAGGCGACGAGTAGTGCCATCCCTTTCCTGTGTCGGTGCTTGGATACAAGCACCCCGTATATATATATATATATATATATATATATATATATATATATATATATATATATATATATATATATATATATATATATATATATATTATATATATATATATATATATATATATATATATATATATATATATATATACATAAATGGCAGACGTAATTTAATTAAATTAAATCAAAGCAGAAATAAAAAATCAAATCTCGTGCGTCATCAAATTATTTCCTTTGTAGGTTTGTGAGTGTCGGCATCGTTTCCCAGGTTACTGTATCTACCTATTCAATAACTTTTCTCACCAGTGTCGTACAAATTTGGTATTGCCAAATTGGGAACACTTTGAAATTATTAATAGTTCCATACTTGGTATATACTACCTTATATATAAAAATAGTAAAAATAATAAAAATTGGTTGCTAGATTTTAATAGATATAGCCGTTTCGAGGTCCGATTTGCCTATTTTCATAAAAACTACTAAGAACAGAACAGCAAAATTTCGTATTTTAGCCTAGTTATATTTGAGCTGATTAGATGTAGGTGTAATCGCAGTTTTCATTTTTCCAGTATCTTCAAAATGGCTACACGTACAGAAAAATAGTTAGATACAAAATAAACAAGATTAATGATCTTAACAATTTTGGTTTGAAAATTTTCTTAAAAAGTGTATCAGTTGTAAGAAACGCGCTTTTTAAGTTTATAGACATTTCCATTTTTAATAACAACCATATTTTATGATAATCGCATTCACTGTTGTCAGAATCAGAGTACATATAATGATTATATATATATATATATATATATATATATATATATATATATATATATATATATATATATATATATATATATATATATATATATATATATATATATATATATATATATATATATATATATATATATATATATATATATATATATATATATATATATATATATATATATATATATATATATATATATATATATATATATATATATTCATATTATATCCAAACATTTCACGTATAATTTTTATATGTCGACATATGTCGTTCAATTATTTATCTAAATATAGACTTTGTTTTCTTCGAATCGGGCAGAAAATATATCAAAACGCAACACAATTGTACTTGTCGTTAAGTGAGTGCGTATAAAAAACACATTATCGTCGTTCAATAACAATGTCGCTTTTCATCTTTTTCTGTGGCATCTTATAGCGATGCATCGACCCCTGTGACAATTGAAACTTGTAGACTTGGAGTACAAATAAAATGTTATTATATTTTATTATATATATCAGAAAATTTTAAACCACCCGTTCCAGGGTTTGATTTTCTCCAAATATAGGGACAATCCATAATTCGCATTAAATCTAATTCTTCTTCGACCACAATTTAACGTTCCAGCGATTAAATAAAATGTGTGCAAACATTATACACACACTTAAGGCAAGATTCAATATTATTTGTATTATTACAATACCACAATGAAATATAGTAAAAATAAAAATATATTGACATATCTTTTGCATGCAAAAGGCGATGACGCTATGTTTATATAAATAGTTGAAATATTTTGCACGAATGTCGTCAATTTCGTAAAACTTCTTCTTACGGTACAACTCCTTTACGTAAGACCGTAGTCTATAGAGATATTACTGTCAGAAACAGATCAGTTTCAATCCTCCCACAAGCGTTGGGATGAAATTCGATTCTTAGACGTCAAAATATAATAAGACCGTTGGAAATTTAATGAAAATGTTGAGTTATTACAAGTTTTTGGTTACAGACATCGTCAAAGTACGTAGGCGAAAGTGAAAATACTTCTTACTGGGTTTGACATTTCAAACGTAATAATGTCTCAAGCAGAAAATAAATTCCCGTGTTCATACAAATAAAACCGCATTTATATTAAACATTAAATACATGAGGATTTTCTCATACTTAGTTTTCACTGTATATGTAATATAGCTTTATTGTATATTAAATTCATCTACCATTGCCATGAAACATATTCAATTAAATGGTATATTTTTCGAAAATACTTTTCACCTCAAGTGATCTTAATTTAACATATACGAAATAATGAATGTCCTACAACTCCTACGTTAGACGTTCGTATATGTATATATTAATCAAATGGTGGAGGCGTTCTATTTGAACAAAACTAATTGAGTTATCGTTGTAAATTGTTTGCAGAAGCATCCTGTGTTTGTTTTCAGCCGGAATTAAATGCGCCAGTAAACAATTATGCCTAAAATGTTTGGGTTCACACAAGGAGTCAATTGTTGAATTTCGCCGTGCTATTTTTAGACACGTGGAAGGAGCATAAACTTACGAATATACAAAAGGCCGTAGTCCTTGGTTATATATATTAGCGAGGGTGGTCCTGGCAAGGACATTCGACGTCATGCACGGTTGCCTAGCAACGAGCTATGACGTCATGTCGTTTTGCAAAAATAAAATACGACGGAGCGAAAATCAATTTAGGGGACATTTCGACCAATTTATTGTTATACATATGTGCAAAATAAAAAAACGAAATAAAAAGCAGAAATAGAAGAAAATTTCTTTATTTTAGAACAATACAAATCCCTAGCAAGGAGTAATATACTCATTTTTGATCAAATCCGAAACATCATTCAATCCCAATCCTTCCAAAATATAGCACAAATTCTCCAAACTAGCATCATCATCCTCGAACCAAATTTGCAACATATTAATAGCCCTTTGCTCAACCGTAGGATTCTCCGAATCAAAGAAATTAATTTCATCATCTTTAAAATCTAATTTCACAGCAAGCTTCTTCCAATTTTCCCCCAACTTGGAACAAATTGCTTCCAACTGCGTTTGCGTTATATTAACAATCAATTTCTCTTCAGATTTTTCAATTGAATCATCTTCAACTTGAAGCGGATCTTCATTCACCCCCGTCTGGTCATCTTCAGGAGCTTTCAATAATTCCTCTTCTTGTTCATAGTTTTGATTCTCCAGGTTCTCCTACCGAAAAAATAATTTAGTGTCGATAAAATTTCGTGGATAAAAATTCTACTTGTGAAGTTCCGCGATCTTGACGGTCTTTCGCTATTTTTCTGATCATTATCTCCAAATATTCAGGTAATTTATTAATAGGATTGTTGCTGTACGTAAAGAATTGAGGGCTTCGCCTAGCTAGGAGCCGTAAGGCTCGCCACCCAAAGTTACCATCATTCACTTTTTTATATTCTTCTTCAACCATCGCTGTCGGGTCTAACTGTTCGATCGACTCGCTAAAATATGTTTCTAGCGATGGTAAAAAATCGCGGTCTTTCGCTTTGCACGCTTCCAGATTGTCTGGACATAAATTCCATAATTTTGTTAATTCCGCGCTAAAATATAAAACATGGATTAAAGTAAAGGCCTCGAACCTGGGCCCTTGTGATCAGTGTATTTGTAAATTACCTTCCCATGCAATATTTGTTATTGAGCGTAGCTTCTTTGATTGCGTCCCCAAGTAGGCGCTTTTGCCGCTTCGGTTTAGTGATTTTACGTTTCTCGGACGTATCTTCCGTAATATCGGATACTGGTTTTGGTCTTTTGAATTCTAAAATATTTGCTTCAGCTTTATCCGATTTCAAATATATAAATGATAAATAAACGAAATAAAACAAGTTGATAGGTTTATTGTATTATTTTTAGTATACAATAGGAAATATGTGAAAATAATTTCTACCTGGACATCCATCATTCTTCCAGGTATTCCAATGTTCTTCCCTTTCCAGAATATGTTTAACGATACGCGCGAATTTTTCACCATCAGGCGGTGTTTCTTCTAGTAGCGAATACACCATATCGCTCATTTTGCGAACCCATTCGATTTGATCAGATTTCAACTCGAAACTATCGCTATTTTTAAAAATGTTTTGTGTATTTTTTAATTAATATGTAACATATTGCAAAATAACTAACGTTTTAAATTTAACGGCAGAGTTTAAATATTGGAACAAAATTAAAAATTGGAGGAGTATACAACGTCTGAAATTAGCGTCAGATAATTGTAGCTCTAACAATTTTTGATTTGTTAGGAATTTTGCGAAATAATGGTCCTCTTGAGAGGAAACTACCTCTGAATCTAGTTTTATGCGTTTTCGTTGCAAATCTTCCAATTTGCAACTACTAAACGCTGATAACACATTTGATGCATGCTATAATAAATTATTTGTAAAATAAATAAGGCGCATTATTGTGAAACATATTTTAATTTAAAAAAAAAACCCCTTACGGATGAGAAGGTCTTCCATTGCACTTTATTATAACACTGATTCGGATTCCTGAAAAAGTCCTGCAACGCCCAAAACTTACAATACAAATTGAAGTCAATCGTGAACTTTTTCTCCTCCACAACATTATCCAATTCCATAATCGTATCTTTTAAACTAGCCGCTGTATCAGTGCCATATTCAGTAATGTTCTCTAAATTAAATTCACTAACAATATTCAACCCCGATCTTTCAGAAAACGGGAAGAATTTCGCCAAAAACAATAGAATCCTGCCACAAAACACAGTGCTTTGAGTTCTGGATAATCTCCGAAGTAAATCATTGCACATTCGCAGTAAATTATTTTTGCAAGAAAGAAAGAACATTTCTTCCTTCCAAATATGTACTCCATTCTCAACAAATACGAACATTTGTTCGCATTTATTTAGAGTGAGAGCCTCAAATATATCGCCTAACAATACAACCGGCATTGTCGGGGTCGTAAGGCCTTTTCGGCAAGTTTCAATACAAAATGTAACATATTTTTGTAGTTTCTCTACATCGCCTTGCTCTAGCAATTCTAGTATAACATCGCGAAACACCTGATCTAACGGTGTTTTCAAATCGAGGTCTGTTGAACTGAAGGATTCGTGGGTTTTTTGTAGTATTTCGATATCGTTGTTTTGGAGCGATTTCTTGAACACTTCCTATAATATTTCTCATTGTTTTTATAGAATAGAAATAGGGAATACGGTTATGGTTATGCTTACATTATACTGGAATCGTATTGCTTCAAAATTAACACTCATGTTTATAACTTAAGGTAGTTTTAGTTTATAACATATGTAATAACTAGAATGCTAATAATCAGAGATTAAAAACAAATTTGTTAGGTTTACGTATTGTCAAACTAATCGTTACGTTGTTTGATTTAGAATGAGATTGCGCAAACTCCAATGTGGAGTTTGCGCATTCCTATTGGAATTTTCTATGTCCAACTTATGTGACTTGTAAAACATGAATGTATAAAGAATCATCTAAATATTTAATATATAGGGTATATAGACAATCGGGAGTTCACGTTTTCTAATGAATTAGATTCCTTTATACCCTATATATTAAATATTTAGTTGATTCTTTATACATTCATGTTTTACAAGTCACATAAGTTAGAATTTTCTATTTCCAACTTATGTGACTTGTAAAACATGAATGTATAAAGAATCATTTAAATATTTAATATATAGGGTATATAGACACTCGGGAGTACACGTTTTCTAATGAATTAGATTCCTTTATACCCTATATATTAAATATTTAGATGATTCTTTATACATTCATGTTTTACAAGTCACATAAGTTGGAATTTTATATTTCCAACTTATGTGACTTGTATAAATTGAATGTATAAAGAATCATCTAAATATTTAATATATAGGGTATATAGACACTCGGGAGTTCACGTTTTCTAATGAATTAGATTCCTTTACCTTTTGAAAACTATTATTTGAGATAAGCTCTTCTATTGTATTTTATTGTTTTGTGTATAAGTAAATTTTAACTAAGCAAAATGTATTCCTATTATTAGTCGTATTGTTAATGTACGATGATAGTATATATTAATATTAGAGACATTCTCCTCTCTTATCATGATAAGAGAATGTATGTTTATTAGGTAAAGCCGTGAGAATATAAATTCGACTACAGAAACCTAAATAGACACTTGTCCAGTACAAAATATGATATTTTATTGCATGGTCCTAACAAAATAAAACAACGGATCACCCACTGAGCAATTTTGAAGTTTATGTCATAAAACTATCAAAACAAAGCTCAATTTCCAAAACGCAAAGAAAATATACACACAATATAGTCGTTTATTTTCTATAGAAACCTAAACATGGTACATAAATTATTACAAAAATTATAAATAATAAATATTAAACATCTCTTCACTTAAATTGAAAATTAAATTAATAACACTGTAGATATTAAAGTGTTCCATGGTTATAAATGAGATATTTGATACTTCTGTCGGATGTCATCAGATACGTGATATACACAAACACATATGTGTTCCTCTTACCAATAAATATGCAGTATCTTAAATACTAAAATAAATAATGTTAACCAATATGCATCAGTGTATCTGTATACTGTTGATAATAAGGTGCGTAATCTCTAACGATCTCTTGAGTATTTTGTATATTTGGTAGCTGGTGATTATTAAAGTCTTCGTCTTCGGAATCTCGACTTGAGTTTGTCCAACAACCACCGGAATCACAGGAAGTGTTCACGGTTGTTCCAGTTTGTTGGAAACTAAACGGCCATGTCTAAAAATGATTTAGAATAACATCTTGCTTTCATATAAAAAGAATTGGGATCTTGAAAAAAATTAATGTTTTGAAGTACCCATAGTTCGATTTCAATCTTTTTCAATATTGTCTAGCTGTGTGTGTGTCTGTACGTGTGTGTATGTGTGCATTTGACGAATGCTAAGATATATTATATATATATATATATATATATATATATATATATATATATATATATATATATATTATTATTATTATATTAGTTTCCGTAGTTGCCGAATATATCACGTAAATATGTATCAGTTTTTAGAAGAATGTTTAGTGCTGGCCAGATATGATGTGTTTAATAACAAAATAAATGATAAAATCAAAGACAACAAAAGTCGCTCCTTGCTATTTTAAAATATTTATGTTTCCAGTAGTTATTTCCGAATTTTCATCTCCAACAGCTGGATCCATTTGCTGTGCCGTTCGACGATTGTTAAACATGATACATTGTTTATTTTGGTGCAAACTCACGAGCCTAACACTTATTTTTAAGTGAACATACTTTACTTTCATTCTGATACATCAAATTATAATTCACAACTATCCTATTTCTTATTTTCTATTGAAGAATTAAATATTTTCTCGAGAAATCAAGTATTTTCTCAGATTAATACATAAACAAATAGTGAAAAATAAAATAAATTAAAATTTGCAAATACTGAAGGTGAAAGTTGAATGATTCTTAATATGAAATTTTATAAAAGCAGTATTCTGTTCGTCTTTTCTGAATATATATAGCAAGTACACCAGGTGGATTATGTCTGTTGGTTGGAAGACGCGACTGACTGGGCGACGGCGGTCGTGTTCAAAACCTTGCTCGTAATTATGTGTCGACATCTTTTACAAATCTACTGTCTTATTTCGTACATGAATTATATCGGTACTTAAATATTTTAAATGTTCATCGATTCAATATTTTTTCAAGTCTAGTACTATTAATCCAAAAATGGAGACAACGAAATTAATCGAACAAATACGAAATTCCTAGTGTCTTATTTCGTACATGAATTATAACGGTACTTAAATATTTTAAATGTTCATCGATTAAATATATTTTCAAGTCTATAGTACTATATAAATCTAAAAATGGAGCCAACGAAATAAATCAAGCAAATGCGAAATTCCTAGTTATAGAATGATTTAAGATTATATTTAAATGGATAATATTTACTTTCTTGAACGAAATTTATAATTGTCGAAAATGTGTAATTGGAAGTGCAATTCGATGTTTTAACAAAGAAAGAAAACTAAAATATGTATAGAATCTTTAAAAACTAACCAGACTTAGCGGATGCTTTTGGCCCAGCTCAACATTTAAGGGTTGATCCGTTAAAACCGCCCTTAAGTGAGCAATATAGCTAGTTGCTAATCTTAACGTATCCAATTTGGATAATTTTGTATCCGCCGGAACCCAGGGCAGCGTAGTTTTTAATCTACAAAACGCTCTGCTCAAAACGCGCATCCGAGCCCTTTCTCGAGCGTTGGCTGCGTTTCGTTGAGGATGCTTGCCACCACCATCACTGTCTCCATCCCCTAGGTCCATGTCACTTGTGGTTGTCTCCATTGTAGGCCGAAGTTGACGTCTTCTAGGCATATTAGCCTCAATTTAGAATCTAGTGATATTATAATGCGAATTTACCAAAAAAAAAGTAAAAGAATTGACTACAATATTATTTCTGTATTTGTCTCGATTTTTTCTCTCCAATTTAAATGTTTTAACAATGAAATGATTAAGATACATATATTTTCAAATAAGTTTCCCGTTTAAAATAAGTTTTCATTTATGTAAATATAATTCTTTGAACTTACTATAGCAATTTTAGTCGAGCAGAAAGAGTTTATATTTTAAAATATTTGATTGATACAAACATTTTGAACACAAAATGTAAATTTACTATAAATTACATTTGACATGCAAGTAGCTATACTGAATTTTTTAAATATTACTTGAATTCAAGTGAATATTTACTAAATTTCATTAAAATAGTATGAATTTTGTTGTATCATTAATTTGTATTGATGAAAATGAACACTATTTTTACAGTGTATAGTTTGTAAATTAACATGATTTATACAGACTGGAGAGAAACCATATTCATTTCCAATTTAAAATAAAATACATATCAAGAAGTCAATACATTAGTTGTAATAGAAATTCAACTGTTTCTTTTTAATATAAAAAATAAAATAATAAATTCTACAATAAATTTAAATTAAATTGTTACAAAAATTAAACTAAGTATAGATAAAATATAAAGTAGTAACTTACCTTTTATGTAATCCACAGAAAAAGCACTTATAAATTAACACATCACTTTAAAAATTAGTCAAACTTTTATATGGAAAAATAAGTATAAAAAATAACTTAATTTTCGAACTAAATGCAAAAATACGCGAACGAAGAATCTGACAAAATACTACTTAGGCATGACGAAGATTCTAAAACAATTAAGATGAATTAGGGCGGCGCCTAAATTGTAAAACTCCGCCCACAATTCATCTTTAGATATGTACCATATGTGATTGGTTGAATATTTTATTCTAAAAATAGAAACAAACAAAAAACTAATATGAAAAGTTTAAGATTTTTCTAATAATAAACATACAATAATACAAATAAAATAAATAAAAAGGGAAATTAATTTTACATGTTTTTGATATAGAATCGTCGTCCAAATAAATAAAAATTATAATATTTAAGATTTATAAACATTACATTTTTATTTAAATTCATATTTGCAAATAGTGTTAATAATATAGCATTGGTTTAAATAAAATCGAACCAGACTAAAACCAGGTGGTTCGGCTCACTTTTGAAGACGGTTTCGACCCTCTTTAGAGCTCCAGGATAACACTTACTTCCGGTCATATTTTGGAATAAATATCGTGCCAGAAAAAATAAATATATGACACCCGATATATCTAATAAGGCTTAAATGTTTAAGAGCCATAGAGTAACCTAAATAATAGTTAAATAATAGAATTTATTTTTATTGTTAGTAAACATTACCTTAAAAGTTAATCCATCCATTACGTAACTTGGAATTAGTAGTAAAAAAAAGAGAGTATTTCCAAAAAATTACATTTGTATTGAAATAAATTTGCTTTCAAATTTGATATAATTTCAAAAAACATGTCTCATTTATAAATAAATAAAATATTTTGTAAAAATGGACAGATAAATATCAAAAGCTGATAATATAAATAAATTATTAAATAATCTCTTCGTGACCGATCATTTTTCACGCGTTGATTTAAACTTAATATACTATCGGATATTCTTGGTATATCAAGGAACTAATAGCCAAAGATATAGAGTTACCATGTGACCAATTTAGTTATTAGATTTGCCTAAGATAAGAACTACATGCAAAATTTAGTTGGTCAACTAGGGGTGAAATTTTGGGCTTGCAAAACTTTCAAACGACAATAATTTAAATGACAAATGGGATTGTGACCCTAATAATAAACACCCTATTTCACCCATCTGTAAAGAATAATCGTTATAGACAAATCATCGTAGCTTAAGGGATGCAAATATAAATATGTTTGACAATTTATTATGTACTATAAGGGAAACGCATTGAAATTGCATACTCTACAGGCGCATGCAGACTATGGACATCTGTATTTAAAATGTCGAAAGATTAAATAAATACAGTAGCGCCGTTCGAAATTCTAGGAGCATAAACAAATATGTGAAATTACACTTTCAAATTGGCCATAATAATTAAAAACCGCAGCTTGATATTATTACTATTCATATAAAACACTGGAAAAAGTACTTTAAGACTAGTTCATTGTGAATTATTGGTAATTTTGGCCTCGTTCGTGTCGCCGCCATTGCTGAATCAATGCAAACATAACCTCAAAATACGTAAAAATAAACTTTGACAGGTGTCACTGTCAAAAATGTTGCCAGGTATCGGTGTTTTTGGCACTGGGCCTGTCGTGAAAGTCCTCGTCCCATTCCTACGCGAAAAAGGTTTCAAAATCGAAGCAATATGGAGTCGAACATTACAAGAAGCCGAAGTTGTATCAAAAGAACTAAACATTCCATTTTACACCAACAAAATCGACGATGTACTGCTCCGCAAAGACGTCGATCTAATTTTCATCGTTTGTGCACCGAATCTACACGCTCAAATATCCGTAAAAGCCCTAGGCATCGGAAAACATGTGGTTTGCGATAAACCGGCGGGGCTTAGCCAATCAGAGGCTTTAAAAATGGTGCGGGCCGGGCAGTACTACCCTACGTTGATATCCATAATCAGCCATTCGTTGCGGTTCCTTCCCGCCTTTTTTCATATGCGCAAGGCGATCAAAGAGGGCTACTTAGGGGCGGACAATGAGATAACTATGTTGGATATACGAGTGCAAATGGGGTCGTTGTTACATGAAAAATACGATTGGATTTGTGATGACACGATGGGTGGCGGTACTTTGAGCATGGTGGGCAGTCACGTGATTGACTTAGTTACGTTTTTAACTGGGCAACGAGCGACGAAAGTGCACGGACTTGTACGAACATTCACGAAGACCACCGATCAAATACGCGGGATACGGCATATAAGCGCGCCGGACTTCGTCGCGTTTCAAATGGAATTAAAAACGGGAGTATTGGTGACCGCTACGTTAAATAATCACTTGGCAGGCTGTAATTTCAATCAAGAAGTTTTAGTTTGTGGTAAAAATGGTCATTTAGTTGTAAGAGGTGGCGATTTATTCGGTAGACGACATAGATCTCTCGAAAATAAAAATACGGAAGAAGTATTGTATTTAGATGTTGAGGATTTGCAATGTCCGACACCTGTGTCAGTAATACCGAGGCCTTATGTTAAGGGCTTGTGTAAAATGATTGGAGCGTTAAGAGAAGCGTTCTTACCTGTAAAGGAGAAAGCTGGCTGGATTAAGGAGCCTGTATGTTTGGCAGCTACGTTTGAGGACGGGTTGTATGTCCAAGCGGTGTTGGATGCAATTCGGAAAAGTTCACAAACTCGCGAATGGGTTAAAGTTAATATTATGACGGAACAACCTGACCCTAATCCGCTGTTAAGTGCTGCTGTACGAAGAACCACTATTTCACTGTCTTAAACTATTTTTTTAACGCGAACTTATTGTTAACAATATTATTGTTATTAGCTTAAATCGTAACAATATATAACAAATTTATTGGTTGTTATCTTGGTTAAAATATTAACTATAAAAAAATAGGATGTTTAACCAAATTTGTTGATTTAAATCTCACTTTATATACGTATTTCTTAAACAATAATTTGTAAGTTATTTTATTTTTGGTTGTTGTTATCAGTATTTACTCTATTTTTATATTATTAACCCTGTTATTAATTCGAATTTATTAACCCAATATGTTCCATGTCCACTGTTGTGATAGTATTAAAAATTATCAGTATTGCAAAATGCACCTATTTATTAGATATTTAGTTTAATTTT
This sequence comes from Leistus spinibarbis, assembly GCA_933228885.1. NCBI lineage: Eukaryota > Metazoa > Arthropoda > Insecta > Coleoptera > Carabidae > Leistus > Leistus spinibarbis. The sequence goes on from OW121795.1 coordinate 12,178,839, forward strand.
TATATATTGTTTTGTATTAATTGTATTTTCTATAATAAAATCGTATATACTATATCAAATAGTTTTAATGTACTGACAACTCGGCCTCTACAGCCCATAGTACAGGCTCTAACCAGCGCACTAGCGGGCTTCGTATAATCTAAACATTTTAATTACTATTACCTAATACACTTAGTTTAACGTATATTTATAAAATATTGCTTTATTGTGTTTTAAATCCATTCTACCATATATGTGTGGTAACTAATGAAACGTAAATGTAACTTGGCTATTTTAATGGAGATTTTCTCATATCCTTTCTGAGAAAAATGTCACCAATATATAAGCACTTCCGGTTTCAAAAATAGCAGGTTATCTTTCCAAAGACAATCAAATCTGAAATTTGATAAATATAGTAATTTCTATGTACACATTCTTTTAAATAGACAAACTGACACATTTTTAGCAGTTTACTTTATCATTAAAAATATATCGGGAGTGGCCTGCACTCGACTTTCTTTTACGCAGTTTTCACTAGATATAGATATATATATATAACCCAAACCAGCTATCAAACTAACCAATACTCTACAGAAATATTCTGAAATGTCATTTATCTAATTGAGTCTATTTTGTTTTCCTGTCAAACTAGCAGATGATCCGATTTTATAAGCTACATGCGAATCTATGGCAACGTATACAAGATATTTATTATGTTTCGTAGCATTTTTCTCGCAACTGGTACATTTTTTGAAGAAATGTTTCAAACAAAAGTTGTGCGTTATATTAATATCTTTAATTATGAACATAACTATATTTGCCGTAAGTGTAGCCGTTCTAGTGATATTGTAGATAGAACAAAAAATGCATATAGTAAACATGCACTTCTGGTTTGAATATTCTTTTCAAAAATAGGGCATATACAAGTCTTAAGTTTGAAGTTTCATAATTTTTCGTTCGAGTTTTGGCCCTAGAGCGTTCACAGACAGACGTCATTCCGAAAATAGTCACATTCGATTCAGGGAAGGGGAAATTTTTCATGATTACAAGACTTACTTATTACTTCGTAAAAACATATCAAATTGAAATTCGATCGATAAAAAGGAAATAAATATTGCTCAGGATATTTTATTTAATACAATATACAATTACACACCCTTTGGGCTCATTTTTTCGCCATTAAATAACAAATCACTAATAAATACAAAGGGTTAAGATCACTTAAATTTAAAATATAATCCAGAAATCGTTGTCCATAGTTCATTAGCATTAAACATCATCATAAATATAGTTTACGTAGTAACTGCTTGAGTTGTGGGTGCAGTTGTAGTATCTGTCGTTGTCGATTGAGTTTCCGGAACATTTTCTTTAATTGCCAACCAAGGCAATCGCTTTTGTAGTTCCATCCTTTATAATTATGAATTAGACATAGAGAACACTATTTTTAGCGTAAAATTACCTGTATCTCGGGTGACTTATAGCGTAAACGTACGGATCTACACATGCAACGAATTTACACGCACATGCAGGGATCATAGTGACCCCAGGCGTCAACATAGATTGGTTGCCAAAGGCGCCAATAAGAGCCAAAACGGCGTACGGCGTCCACGACGCAACAAACAAAAAACATACTGTAATTGCAGCTTTTGCAATACGAATTTCGACAGAAGTGTTCTGTTGGTTTTGGTTGCTGCGTAAGGATTCTACGTTCATTTTTTTCGCCTACGAATTTTGCAATTAAACCAAGTACATTTAATTAGTTTTGGAGGGAGGATATACCTGTTCCCGTAGTGCCTTTTCGTGGGCTACTACATGGCTAACAATTTGACTGTAGTAATAAATAATTAGAGACATTGGCACCACGTATGAAAATGTGAATATTACTGCGACGAAAAGGTGATTGTCGAATGTGTCTAGTAGGTAATCGAATGTACACGATGTTAAGAATCCCTCTAGGAACAAATGTATTTAATTTTTTTTGTGCCCCCAACTCTTTTGTACTACCGTACGAGTTTAAGAATACAAATTTTCAATGTTATAGCAATTCTAATGTCTATCCGATTTCTATTCGTTAATTGAAGCTTACCAATTCTAATTCTATTCACATTAGCACATAGCACTCTTCTCACATTAAGTCTATATTACCTGGTACAAATCTTCCCCACATTTCCGTCAAGGGTAGTACACCCCATGGAATCGTATATGTCCAGATACACAAAACCATAAAAAGTGCTTTTGTTCTTGTTAGTTTTCCATCAAATGGTTTTGCAATTGTTGTATATCTATCATATGCAATACAAGCATTGGTCATACCAGCCCCAATACCCGTCAAAGAGCCAACAAATGCAAAAATCTGGCAACCAACATGTCCGGTCGCGTAGCCTCTCGCAAAAGAGTTATAAATAAAAATTGGTGTTTTTAGCATCATGAAAAAATCACAGATAGCCAAATTAACAACGAAGATATTCGATGGAGTTTGCAAGGATTTTGCTCTAGAAATAAATAGATGTGTTTAAACACAAAGTCCATGAGGATACAAAATAGGCTGAGCTACAATTTTGAAATATGTTGTTATCAAAACCAGATTTACACGATATAATTGTGTAGCTTGACCCATTTTGTAAACATTATGTTTATATAAATGAGGGAACTGATTGGTTTAAGGGGTAAATCTTACGATGAAAAGACCCAGATGACAAGTCCATTGCCTAGACAGGCAACGAGGAAGAATCCTATGTATAGTAAACCCAACAGATAGTGAATAGATGCTTCTGGTTCGGGGTATATGAGCCAGTGTTCAGGAATGTGAACAAGTTCCGATGGAGCAACATTCCATGCTAGCATTCGCTGCCCTACCTCTGCGACTCTAGATTCCCAAAATGATATTAGTTTATTGTGCTAACTAGCGTCTACAATTCTATTTAAATCGCCCTTATATTAAAAATTGATACACATGCTAAAAATTATACATTAATTATAATCTGTCTTAGTCACCCGAACAGATAACTTCGTAAACGCAGTAATTTTGTAAAGTAATATTTAAATAGGTAATTTAGTAAATTTTCTAAAATTGCATTACAATAATTGAAATAATTGCCTGCGCAATTTGTTATATCAACATACTTTTCTGATAAAAATAAGCATGAAATGTATAGGCTACTAGTGTAGTAAAGACTAGAAGTGTTCTACCTTGCTTGAGGTCTGCCGCTGGCTAACACAGTCCAATTATCAAACAACTCCATCTCTCACAAATGGTTGTTACCCATTTTACAGACACGTAACAACCATCCACTGACCAGCAAATGTTACCATCACAGGCCTTTTATGCTCTACTATCTAATTCGCCTCAAAAGATTACAATTAAACAAGAAATCAGTATTAAGCACCACTGGATGTGCATTATAATACGAAAAACAAATAGAATAATATCAAAATTTACTTCTATCAAATGTCGGGTAATCTTTTAATACCTCAAGTATATTTGATTTTTAAGGTTTCTGATTTCAAATTGATTTTGCATACGTTTCGAAATACTTAATTCAATTTACATTAAACGCAATTATACAATTTTATTAATCAAACAATACTAAAATATGAATAAAGAAATAAAACTATAATAATTGAGAGAAATAGTAATGAATAAAAAATTGTATGTGAGGATCGAACAAACTCGATAACGAACGGTGCTTGCCGAATAGGTACGGTCTGTGCATGTATTACGCGCATGCGCTGGGTTGGTAAATAAAATACATTTCTTAGTGCGTAGATATAGTACGTTTGCCATTTTATTAATATTAAATAAATTTCCAGATCACATCCTTTAAAAAAATATATTTATCTATTATTAAATATTATTAATAATATTATCAACAAATAAAATTTGAACTTAAAACAATTTAGCTAACTAAACTAATAATACTACAGATTAACTATGAGAACATAATTATTTATTTAACTCTAAAATTCGATTAAATTATTGCAATTAAAATTTTTGTCGTCCATTACGCTCTTTGGCGCCATCATTTAATTCAAACGCTGGTAAATACTTGTCTACACCATTCTCTTGATATTTAAGCGCAGGATTAGGTCCAGTATTATTTCGGCTTCCCAGCGAAGTATATCCAAAATCGTACAGAGAACAATATGGTATTTTACATTTTAATATAAATGTCCAAATATCCGAATACTTCCAATCCAGCACTGGATTTACTCGCATGATTTGAGGCCAGTCCGGGTCTGTCATCTACGATTTATTTTATTATAATAAGTTCAACATTAGAGCGAAATGAAACCACAACTAGTGAATATGGTTTCTCTCCAGCTACATTATACTTTTAAATATTTAATAATTACTTGAAAATTGCTTAAATTTTCTGCGTAAGGGTCTGTCCTTCTTGTGCCCATGAGGCAAGCGTTCAAATTGGGTTTTTCTTTTAAAATAACTTCTAACGCTTTATTTACGTTATTATCAATTGTAATCAACTCAAGATTGTAATATTGTTGACATTGTTCGATAAATAAATCAACTTCGTCGAAAGGAATTTGTGATTTTATGTAAAGACAACGTAATTTTTCCTTGTAATTTGGATGCAAGTGTTTGAGTATATAAATTGTTAAATAGAGCAGTACTGTGCAGTCTTTGCCGCCGTTAAAACAAAGTATTACATCTTGTGGGTTGTAGAGCTTATAACAATCTGTGATCACCTAATTTTATGAAAGAACATATGGCTATGATTTAAAACCATAGTTTAAAAAAAAATTAAGTTATTTTTTAGACTTACTTGTAGCGCTTTCGCAACGTAGGTCTCATCTCTAACTTGCTCCAAGCCACGCCAGAAACCATCTATGATTTCCTCATCAATAACTCCATTCACAATTTGTCTAAATTTGCGCTCGCAATTTATAAATTCACCAAAATTCAAGTTACTCATCCATATACGTGTTTCACAACTACCGCTTTCAACTTGATAATACTTATGTATATTTACATTCTCAACATTACTTATTGCAAATTCATTTAGATTGCCATTTTGTGTACAATTCAACACAAAATGTTTACCGTATATCCGTTCAGTGTTATTATTTAATAAGCACGTTAATTGTTTAAAAATAGCTTTAACCGAAGCTAAATTGTTTGGGAGAACATATATATTATTATAATTAACACAAATTGGACTTATTCCGTTTGAAATTTGGATTATTTTTGAAGTATTCGGCACGAAATTATTTTTCGGTTCGATGTTTGAGTAAATGTGATGGCTGTCAATTAATGTTTCATCAAAAATTTCCGCGATTATAGGGCAAATATATTGATTTTCACCGATGATTAATGTAAAATCAGAATTTTTTATGCTAGTTTCGATAGTCTGTGATGTTAACTTACTGTTGCAGGCCAAAGTATGTGTTGCGTTTACGGTGATTTTTATTTTTGTGAGTTCACTGGTGAGGAATTGTAGAATCGAGTCGATTTCGTCACAATTTGACGAATTGTGAACGGCGAGAATTGTCGCTGATATCGAAGACATTTAACGATTTAGTTTACCTACGAAAGAAAATAGAATTGTACTAGACATTGCTATTTGTAACGAATGTACGTATTTATATATATGAACCGTTTGTAGATAAATTTAATTTATGTATTTACAGGTGATAAATTTAATTGTGATTCTACTTTATCGACGTTAAAAATTGTCCTAAATTGGTCAATTTCAAATGGCGATATGATTATAAGAAATAAGTTTTTTTTAAACATACTAAATTGTATATTAATTTTATTTATTTACATGTAAATTTCATCATACACTTGTGCAATACATGAATATGCTTTACAATAAATAATGTGTAATTAATTACAATTTATTATAAAATTATCAAATTATGTCATTTTCATAGTATCTAATTTAGCGACAGTCTCACTCGATAGTATCATTAATTGTTTACTATCTTTTTTTACATGGTCTACATTTTTCTTTAATTTTTCACTATTTTTTTTCGCATCGTCTAATTTTTTCTTATCAGCAGTTTTTCGGACTTTTTCTTCTAATCTTGCTAGTTGTTTATTACATTCTAAGAGTCTTGCATTGTCCGAAAGACTAATCTGTAAGATAAAATATGTATGTTCTATAAGTGGCTACCGGAAGTGAAGTTAGAAACAATATAACCTTTTTTAGTTGTGTGTTAACGGCTTTCGCCTTCCTTTTGAGTCTGAGGCTCTTCGCTCCCGTCACTTTGAACACATTTCGCACCAACATGCCTTTGGTCTTGGCCATGGCGAACTAAAAACAAACCCGCAATCAATTTCGTGCCAAATTTCGCAAAATATTAATTATTACATTTTTTTGTTTCGCTTGCTTGTGCTTCTTCTCTTGTTCGCTTTTTTCCGAACAAAATCTCACGGTTTAACATAAAAGAAACCCGTACCATTTCCTTCATACTACTAACTTTACGTACAATAAAAATATCCGCAGATTCCGGTAATTTATGCCCTAAATTTAACTCGACTAAATCAATAGCGATTGGTATTGTCTCTACCCCTTTAGCGAAACAATAGACGAAAACTTTCGGATAATTTTTAATATCTAACTCATCTAAACCGGAATCAGCTAACAGGCCGTTAAATAACGGTAAAAAAGTTGGCGCTAACGCTGGGAGGTTCATAGTTATATACATGTTATTTGTTTCAAGCATTTGGAAACGTTTAATCAAATCGATTTTAACTTCGTTTAAAATAAAATCCCGACCGTCTTTATTAAAAGTTTGTAAATATGGCGACTTAATTTTATTGATAGTCGCGTTATGGTTTAACCAGTTAAAAGATTCAGGGTTTAAATCATTTGCGAATACAGTACATCGTTTTTTCGCGGCTGGTATAGAAAACGGTCCAACTCCCGCGAATATATCGTATAAAATATCGCCAGGCTCTAAGAGTTTAATGATTCGTTCGTGTTCGGTGGAAAGGCGCGAATTCCAGTATACAGTTGAGAAATCGAATTCGAAACGACAATGATTCTCTAAAACTTTTACTAACATATTGGTACTTCCACATAGAACTTCCATTTCAAAATTCCTGTATGTGTTATCAATTTTATCTAATTTATTAACTACAGTGCGTGCCCCGTGCACTTTTTCCATTAAAATTTGCGCGACAATATGCTTATAGTCTAAAACATAATCGCGAAGATTCACATGGATAATATGGCCGATTTTCGTAAATCCCGCCACAGCGTTCTTGTCTTCCGGTAAAATGGCGCGAAGTAATTCGTCCGCTTTCCAATTCTCGTACGTTAACGTAAAGTCGACAGTTTTAAAACAATCGGCAGTGATACCTGCGATTGTTAAACTATCTCTATCTTTTTCACTTATATTTAACCAGTTTTCAACATGTAATGGGTTTAATAATATACATTTGTTATCATTTTCTTTGGTTTCACTGTTAGTGATAGTGATATTAGTTTGGATTGGTTTTAAGTTGTCCATTTTTAAAACGTATGGTTTAATATGTGGCATTACTGTAGATATAACTATATCACCCAAAACGATTACTGGCACTTTTATTTCTTTATTAAACAACTTTTTGTCTAAAATTTTTAAACCACGAACTGATGGTGGAGGTAAAAGTAGGCTAGGATCACCAAGTGATGCCATTTTAGAACGAGTTAATCGTAAGACTTTCTTTAAAATATATTGTTTGTTGTGTAATAAAGTAGACGTATTAAAAGAGCGAATATTATAAGTTGAACTGTTAAAATATTGCACACATTTGTAAAGTGAGCATGTATATGACATTTGACGCGTGTTAAGTTAGCGATGTTGTAACTAATTACATCCAACATATTGTGGAAACACCACTATTTAAGCTAAACTTTTGCTTATATACTAAATTAATACTAAATGCTTTATAATTACCGAAATTTACAATCCCAAAAGACACAACCTGCAACCACAATTTCACTTGTCAATAGGGGATTTTATATTTATAAGACACGTTCAGACACGTTCTTTCAAAAAAAAAGTGTACCAATCTTGTGCTAAATTGGTGGTCATGTGACCAAAATTAGGGGAAATATGAACTGAAATGTGTTATTTTATTTGTGAAAAGAACGAGAATCTTGTGACAAACTTAAGAACGGAAATTTCCTCAAATAACCTAACCTAAGTATATATATATCCGAAAATAAAATATATCAGGGTATTTTATAGTGAAACGTATGTGTGTTAAAAGTAAATTCTTTTATACAATTAATATATTTGTATTTTTAGATGTTGCCGATTTTCCGGAATTCGTTAATACGTCTTTGCACGCTTCCAAAATATATTTTTAACCAAACTCCAGCGTTATTTCATGCTTTATCAAAACCGCCATTAATTACACCTTCATTAATCACAAACAAATTAGTTGAATCATCGCTATTAAATCCTATAACGACACAAATCGTTCAGAGTTGTGGTTTTAAGGTGAAGGGACGGTTACGACGAAGGTGTAAAGATTGTTATTTTGTTATGCGACAACGTAGATTATTTGTGATTTGTAAAACACATCCTAGGCATAAACAAATGTCTATGGTCCCAGATGAGCGTAATACTTGGATTTTAACCCATGCTACAATGGGGAAAGTTAGGCAGTGGTAGTAAAGTAGTACTTTAGTTTGTATATTGAAATAAATGTATAAAAATTAAATTGAATTTATTTACTTAATTCTACAGAAAATTGTCCACTGAATAGTGGATTCGTTCACGATATTTTATTATTAAAAGCTATGTATAAAAAAACCAATCTGATATGTACATTTTATTATTTTTAATTCTTATACTCCGCTATCTTTTTCTTTGTAAATCGCCTCATTCCGGCGTTTAAACTTTTTCGGCTGAGGTGTCGATGTGTTAATTTCAAACTCCGAAAAAGTACTTATATTCATTGACGAATCGGAAACATCGGACTCCTGCGACGACGTTTCCGTATTCGTGTTTGAGCTCAAGTTCAACTCTTCGAAATCATGTTTTGGCGGTGGAAGTGTTAAACTAAGCTTAACTGGCGGCTCAACTTGTTCGAATTTCGGTTCAGGCAGACTTAGATTTAATTTAGCATGCTTAATCTCAACCACCCGCGGAACGAATTGTTTATAACTATTTTGACTAATATTACTAGTTTTATGCGATAACAATAGGGAAATTGGATCATCAATGCTTAGTTTCTCGCAGAAAATGCGAGTTTGTTCGTTAAGCTGTGCGTCCGGTTGGTGAACTTTGTCTTGCTGCGAGTCATTGGGAGAGTAAGCGGCTACTGTTTGGGTGAAATTTAATGGAACTGTTAAATCGAAGTCTAATCTTTGGAGGACGAAGTCTTTTTCCTCTTGCGTTGGCGTAAATTTCCACCTTTATTAATCGTAGAAAATGTATATTTCACACATCTAAATGGACGTTAGTGGTAAAACTGAACCATATACCTTGTGTTACTGCCAGGCCCGGGCATATATTGATTACAACTGTTCACATTCACCAAATGATTCGTCAAATATAGAATTGTGACCCACTCCAAATCGTATTTAATCTCAATTTTACTATCGGGCTCATGAGCTACATCGACAATTTGCAAGAATTTACGTTTCGGTAAACATTTGTCGAGCGCCAAAAATTTGGTGACCTTTGTGACAGAATTATCAGCGTCAGCATGCGGCACAAGCGCCGCAAATTTACAATGTAAATGGGCCGAAAACCAGTAATTTGGTTTCAAAACATTCAATAACTCTTCACAAGGTTGACTACCTAAACGGCCTGATTCGATATCCTCCCTAAATAATCCTTTGTTTTTATTTTCATCACGTATTTATAGTAAGAGTCTTACTTAAAAAATGGTTTATATTTTAATAATTTCGCAACATTCCCATGCCGATGCACATTTTGCGGCCAGTCGTGCGATAAAAATATATCTATCGAATTGGTAAGCTGTTTTAAACGAAATACATCCGAATTGCGAACATGATAAACACTTCGTTTTGTGTTCTCGTTATAAGGGGCCATTTCAAAGTGACCTTTTAAGTAATCAAACCCCTTAAATATACCAGAAATGCCGCCAATTCTCACACCTAACATCCAAATATTATTCACAAATCATTTTCACCAATTGAAAAACTCTACCTGCTATATTAATAACGCCAGCATAACCTAAATAATAAATATTTGGAGCTACCCAGCCTCCATACGCCAATTCCTGCAAATAATTGGAGGCTTCATGATTACCTCCAATAAATATCGTAAGATACGGTGCGACCTTTTCGCCGCTGTAATACCTGTAAGCGTTAAACAATGTTAGTATATTGTATAAAAGATCTAAACCACAGTAAATACTTGTAAAATGTGCAAATATTGTAATATTTCGGCGGTATTGCCATACAACGTAAGTCCGCCAAATTCCTAGTTGATTGAAAATCACCACAACATATTAACAAATCAATTTTAACACTTTCTCTTTGCTCTAACAACTGAAGCGAGTCATATATTTTCTCTAATTCACCATGTGCACAACCTTCGACTGCAATTTTCATTATAAAATCTCGATTTTATAATTTATGTTGAGGTTATAAACCTTTAAAATGATACTTAATAACAAAATAATTCACAGATTTGCAAGCAAAATAACAACAAAATTATTTATTGTTTTTAATTAATGTATGTTTATATATTATATACGTATAATATTGCGAATATTCAAGTAGAAAATGTTAAATGTTAAAAAACATTTACACATGCGAAAACAGAAACAAGCGGTATTTGACAGTCAGTTGCGCCAAATTAGTGCAATTAAAGCCAAGGTTTATTTTTGGGTATATTTGATATGTTCAAGTTGGTGTAAGTTAGTGAATTTTTATTACTTGACGCTGTAGATACCCGCGACTGGCTGTGCGGTAGTAAATATAATTTTTAAATAATAATCTCTTATAAAATGGCAATGCAACCGCATAGTAAAAAGCGTGTGTGTTATTACTACGACAGTAAGTGATTTTCATTCTTATATAAAATTTATTGCACGAGTTATGAAGATTAGTAATATTTATGTTTGGCATTTCGTAGATAGCACGCGATATAAATTTAATTTATTGCAATTACCCAAGTAATCACTCTCTAGTGTTTATATATTATAAGCATGATTAAAATCTATATTAAATACTCATTAATTAGCTGTATGAATACTTAATTAATTAAATAAATTTGATTATATACGGTTTTACGGGTGCTAACGCTAGTACGACCTCAGCTCACTTTGGGTGACCGTAGTTTGGCTCTACCGCCATTGGCCGTTGAGATACCAAGCGCCAAACTACAGTACCCTGAATAGTGACTTGTGTATATTTTCAATTGCCGCTAAATAAACGATAGTTTTATATTGAAATATATTTATTATGTGATTGGTTAATTATTTTTAATTGTTAAGGCGACATTGGTAACTACTACTATGGGCAGGGTCACCCTATGAAGCCGCACCGTATACGTATGACACATAATTTACTACTCAACTATGGACTTTACAGAAAAATGGAAATTTATGTGAGTTTAATTTCCATAGGAGTTCACTCTGCCGTATCCAGTGTTTGCCCATCATTTTATCATTACCACACTTAATGCATTCCTCAAACTATTTCGCCCAAAATTTTCTTAAATTTTCACAGTATTCACCTTTGTTGTATATTTTCTTCAATTTTGTAATTATATACGCTTCAACATTTTTAAATCTACCTCTTCAGGAAACATACCTAATACTCGCAATATTGCCTCATCTTTTCTTAATACACCATAAATACCTCTCTTCTGCAAATACCACAAGTAGATGAATTGCAATTATATTCGTTTTAGTTGTGTGTTGCATCTCTCCTAGAAGCACCATAAATAGCTTTCAGCTTTGCTACTACAATTCTCATATACATTAAAATACAGCAATGTATTTCTCGTCTTATCTCTCCTAGAAGCACCACAAATTCGTCTCCGAATTGTCTACTATACAATTTAATTGGATTTAAAGATCTCATATTTTGTCCTATCTCTCCTGGAAACAACCAATATTTCCCAAAACTTCCACATTGACCTAGAAAATATTGTAAATTCTAGCGGCCGCACAAAGCAACGGCTGATGAGATGACAAAGTTTCACTCCGACGATTACATACGTTTCTTACGTTCAATTCGTCCGGACAACATGTCAGAATATAACAAACAAATGCAGCGGTTTAACGTAGGAGAAGATTGTCCCGTGTTCGACGGACTGTACGAATTTTGCCAATTATCGGCGGGTGGGTCAGTCGCGGCGGCCGTCAAACTAAACAAACAAGCATCAGAAATCTGTATAAATTGGGGCGGTGGTTTGCATCATGCCAAAAAATCAGAGGCTTCCGGTTTTTGTTACGTGAACGACATAGTCTTAGGGATACTCGAGTTACTTAAGTATCACCAGCGTGTTTTGTATATTGACATAGACGTGCATCATGGAGACGGCGTAGAAGAAGCGTTCTATACAACGGATCGCGTTATGACAGTCTCGTTCCATAAATACGGGGAATATTTCCCAGGAACGGGGGATTTACGGGATATTGGTGCTGGAAAAGGGAAATATTATGCGGTTAACATTCCATTACGTGACGGCATGGATGACGAGTCCTACGAAAGCATATTCGTTCCTATTATAAGTAAAGTTATGGAAACCTTCCAACCAAGCGCAGTCGTACTGCAATGTGGCGCGGATTCGTTGACTGGCGATCGATTAGGTTGTTTTAATTTAACAGTTCGGGGGCACGGAAAATGTGTTGAATTCGTAAAAAAATATAACCTGCCATTCATGATGGTTGGCGGCGGTGGTTACACAATCCGAAATGTTAGCCGGGCGTGGACTTACGAGACTTCCGTTGCATTAGGAACAGAAATTGCCAACGAACTTCCATACAACGATTACTTCGAGTACTTCGGCCCAGACTTCAAACTCCATATATCCCCATCAAATATGGCAAACCAAAACACGCCTGAGTATCTAGAAAAGATAAAAACGCGACTTTTTGAAAACTTAAGGATGCTTCCTCATGCTCCTGGAGTACAAGTCCAAGCTATTCCTGAGGATGCACTCCATGAGGACTCAGATAACGAGGAAAAAGTTGATAAAGATGAACGGCTCCCGCAAAAAGATTTAGATAAACGTATAGCACCCGATAATGAATATTCTGACAGTGAGGACGAGGGAGAGGGTGGAAGACGCGATAATAGGAGTTATAAAGGAAGGAAACGACCACGTTTGGACAAAACAGAAAATAAAGATGCGGCTGCGGATGAGAAAATGATTAAAGATGAAATCAAAACGGAGAAAAGTGAGTTTGTGCATTGAAAAATCACTTCAATATCCAAACAAATTGGACCTAACCAGAATACAATGTAGTAATTGCGATTCTAACATAAGTATTTGTTTTTCGTAGATGATGCAGATAAAGAAGACAACAAATTGACCAGTACAGACGATGGTAAAAAAGAGCCAGGCCCTACCCCGTGACGTAGCCTAAACACTCAATTTAATAAACTCTAAATGTAAATTGTAACGGTTCCAGTTACTTGATGAAAATTTACTTTTTTTATACCAATTTTTTATAAATAACTGTTTTTTTTTAATAATATCTAAGAACATATACATGAATGAAGTCAAATTCGATATGTGAAAATAAAATTGTGCGATTTGAGTCATTCGGTAATAGTATTATAATCTTGTGGTTTTTATTATTAATTACAATACCATTTTTATAAAATTGTTTGCAGTTTCACTATCAGACTGCATGATATGTATTTATTTATAACTTAATATGGTAGTATGTAATATATGACTAGCATCTACAGTTGTTCAGTAAGCAATACTAACTAAAAACTAAACATATATTAATTAAAAATTAGTGTAATGAGTTTTAAAATACTTTTTCGATTTTTAGTTCACGATCAAATAAAAGTTTGCTTATTACAAGTTCCGTTGTAAAATCAGTTTCAAAATAAATGTTTTCTAAAATACAATTCTATTTCATTTCATACATTAAAATTTTAAACTGAAAGAAAATCTCTTCAAATTGTTAAATGATTCAAAGAATTTTTCTTACAGCGTACAAAAAATTCATTTATTTTACTATTAAATGCTCGAAAAATTAGAACAGAAATTCGTTGCTAAATCCGTTATACAGGTAAAAAAAGCAAACCTTTATTTGTGGAACCGTTTTTAACAAAGATCTCAATCACACTACGTGGTAACATTGGTATAACAAAAATGAATATTTTTGGTATGTAATTCTTAATTTATATCTAGAAGCTCACATCGTATCACAAATATTTAATGTCTAAAATCGCCGAGCACAAATTATAATAATACTTGATAATTAAATTTTAGTTAAAAAGTTTTTATTATTTACTAACGAATATTTAATATTCAGTCTAACGATAACACACTTTCAAGACTTGTACGCGGTTTCGCCGCGAGTCGTGGACCTCCTAAATAGCTGATTGGATTCCCAAACGTTCGTTTATGCTCGTTTAAGAAAACGGGCGATAACGGTTTCCCAAAATTTAACGATCTTTTTGTCAAATCGTTCGCTGTAAAGTTCAATTATAACACTCGTGAAGTGATCTAACACCGACAGCCGGCTTCGGCGGCCATTTTGTTTGCTTTTACATTAGATTGAAAAAGTTACTATGTCATTACCGCACATTTCAATCCGCGAAATATGAAAATACAAACGAAATGCAATAAAACAACACTTTTTTAGTTTGTTGAAATACAGCGACAACGTTTTACAACAGAATTAAAAAAAAATTTAAGTAGTTTATCTGAAATAATACGACTACTTAAGACAAATGACTACAGAAATCGGTATACATAAGTTAAATCACTTTACGAACTTGGAAAAGATATAAAAGAATGTTATTACATAATCCAATTGTTGTATTTTTATTGCGTTATTAGTACTTCATGGTAGACAAATAGTTCTCATTCGATTTGAAGTAGTTCTGTCAAAGTTACTATAGAGCGGCAATGCATAACTTACATGATTCATGTAACACTGAGAACAAATAGTTCAAACATACGATTATGTAATCTCAATCTATTATACCCATCAACAAACATTATTATAATATTACAAAACAATAGATTATTATTCTGTAATAAAATAAAAAATAAAATATTTTTATTTACCTGACGTAAATTGGTGGTTTTCTTCTGGTATATTCTCAATTAACTTTAAATACCCATTTGACCCCTACGATTGTAAAAAAAAAACTTTCACTAAAAAGCATAGATAAAATTTGCAAAAAAAAAGTTAATTTTCACCTAAAATTGTACTTAATAATACTTGAATTTGTTAAAACACAAAACTTTGGTTTACTATTTCATTCACTATAAAAGCACATAATCACAATTAAAAGTTAGTTGTGTTCACTTACACAAATGAATTGGGCGCAAAATAAATTTAAGTAAATATTTCAAATATATTGGGGGGCATTTAACTGAATACACCCCTGAGTTCTTTTCTTCGTTAAATTGGCACATTCTTACGAATTCAAAAATAAATCTTGTATTCCACAGGTAATCAGTTTGCGAGTTAAATATATCGAGTTATTGTTAGACAAGGTTACATTGTTAAAAATCGTCGTTGGTAATAAGGTAAGAAACTAAGAAGAGTATCTGCCACTTCACATTTCTGTGAAACTTTTTTTATATCTTGAATATTTACACATTTCTTTTAAATTTGCCGTTTACAAGATAATAAAAATGTAGCAGAAGTTAACTTTAACGACCGGTTTAAATTTTGTATTCAAAAATAGGAGGATTTTATCTTTAATAGTTTGAAGAGTGCTCACATACAGACGGTATCTCGAAAATAGTTAATATTAATACAGGCAAGCTCAAAACGTGCATTTTCGTTAAAAAGTCGAATTTTTTTCATGATACTTTGTCCAATAAAGTAAAAAAAGTGTGCATTTTACTAAAAATCTTGCATTTATGGGGAAATCATGCAGGTAATGTGCAGTAATGTTTACCGACCTTTGCTATGCAGCTAACAATTCACCGCTGCCCATTTCG
The DNA here is from genome assembly GCA_933228885.1 of Leistus spinibarbis. Taxonomy (NCBI): domain Eukaryota; kingdom Metazoa; phylum Arthropoda; class Insecta; order Coleoptera; family Carabidae; genus Leistus; species Leistus spinibarbis. The sequence goes on from OW121795.1 coordinate 12,194,904, forward strand.
TCGATTTTGTAAGGTAAACGTGTCGCTAATGGATTACTATGAGGTGGAGGGATTTTCGATCTAGTACGGATATTAGTGGCGGAGCCAACCTGAACCAAACATTAACAAAAACAACACAAAAATGAGTTACAAAATTAATACACAACAAAAACAGAAAATAATATTAATTTCTTGAATACAACATGCATTACGTTAAAATCACACATTAATCATATTATTAGTTTCGTTTGAACAACAATTGTAGTAACATATGTGAAACAGTGATTGTTATTCAAGCGAAACTTCGTTGCACAAATGAAAGGAACATACATATTTCTATTAATATTTTATTGATTCTTTTATAAAAATAGTTAATAATATAACATATATTTGATGACGAATGACTAGTCCTGTACCCTTACACAAAATTTATTGACAATAACATTAAATACGAATGACGATGATTATTGTTTTCTGTGAAAACACACTGTTATGGGAGATGGATATATGAAGACAATGTTGCGATCATGCATCGATAAGTGTGACTTCGCTCATTGAACTGAGTGGAGCTAAACGTTTAAGATTCGTACTTACGGACTCTTCTTCCTCCTCTTCGAAGTCTTCTTCCTCTGGTAGATCGGATAACAATTCGGAGGTCTCACCGGGTGGGTCCCATTCCAGTTCGGCTGCACTATCTAAATAAAGAGAATAAATACACATTCATTTTCTTTTTACAGTGTATGAGGAATTAAAATATCAGAAGACTTCATAAGAAACCGGAAATACAAACCTCTAAAACTAATACGTCTTTCATTTAGCACTGGGCTTTTCTTAATCTCCTTTTCTGGAATTTCACTCAATGGAATAAACTGAACTTGTGCCCCATTTTGAGCGTTTCCATTGCTTGGTTTAACTTTTCCATTTTGTGCTGGCTTGATTTCTTCATCCAGTCGAATCTAAACGTTCATTAATTATACACTGTTGCATTCTAAGAAAATGCTCACCGAACTCACCTGTTTAAACTGCAAAGCCTGCATAATCTCCGCCTGCTCCTTTGAGCGCAAAATACTTGCATCAGTCTCCATTTCTTTTCTTTTTCGATACTGTTTATCAGTTCGATACACTTCGTAAATACAACCGATAATCACAACAACAAAAAGCACTGATAATGTAATCACAACAACTCTTCCAGTGCCTTCTTCCTCTTTTGAGGTTTCGGAGTAAAACGACTTATACGGGACATTTTTCGGTGGGTCTTCTGTCCATTTTGTATCCGGATCCTAACAGAAATTTATTTCTAATAGTTAATTCCAAAATTGCAATGTGTGATTCAGAATTACTTCGGTACTATTTGGAAGATCTGGTCTGGATGTTTTGTGGATTACATCAAAATGGTCGGCGCATTGAGCACTTCGAATACCATGGGTATTTGTTACATATACTGCTTCAGTTCCTGGCGTTACGTGATACATGAAGTATTCTTCTAATGGTTTCATATTGACTTCGTTGACTTCCAGGAATATATCTGTAAATAAATAAAGTAAAACTTCGACGAGAAATTGTTGATTTTATAGGTTTTAAGTGCTTGAGGACCTCCTTAAATACACAGTAACACGTAATTTACCTACAATATCTTAACTTACTTGATAGACACCCGTTGTATCCTTTATAGATCGCGAATCTTGGATCGGTTGTATTGGTTCCACCGATCTGAACAGCGTCAGTACCAGCATCAGGAATATTGGTTAAACTTTTTTCTAAATTTTGCTGAATTTTAATATATTGTCGATCAATCATTAAATCTGACTCATCGTTGATGCGTCGATAGAAAACAGAGTGTCGTGCACCTGTTAAGAAATTTCGGTCGGACACTGTTGCTCTAAACATAGAGCCTTCGCGGTCTTCTTCAACTGTTAAATATCCTTCTGGCGTCAAAGCTACTAGCAGGTAGTAACTTCGCCTAAAAATAATAAATAATCTTTCAAAAATGATTTTGCAGGTATTATAAGTCATTAAATATGTCGACTCATTTAATACTATGTAAATAATCTCATTTACTCAAGGTATTTCATAAACACTTACGTAATACCAGTTTGAATCAAAAGCAGTACAGTATTTTTTTGTCGTAGATCCTGACTCGAAAACGCCAATTGTACTTTAATCGAATCAATCGATCCATTCAGCCGAATAGTTTGAAACATAACTGATTCCCCACTAAAATCAGCTCCTTTTTCCTCTGAACAAAATTCCCCGTAATAACTAGTATGTTCACAATTACACGTGTGTTCTTGTTTTCTAAAATCCTCAATACAGATTCCTTCATGCTTACACGGCATAGCATCACATTTCATTTGGCAGTGCGGTAGCACCCCTGTCATATCTACAAATTTAATTTAATTTAAAAACGAATTTAAGAGTTAAAATTAGATAAGAGATTACTGTGGTTATCATTTTCTTGAACTTTTGCTGGTAAATCTATAACCGTGTCGCCAATTTGTAGCCCACGTACACATCCGACGTAACCAGGTAACGTAAAATTGGGCAGGTTTAGCAATAAATTGTCTGGGTCATAACCACCCAGGTTAACCTGGAAGTAGTCGGTTGGCGGAGCCGGTGGACGTTGTGGGCACAGAATTTCTAGAAATTATTTGTCGGTCTAACCCATCAAGATAATAATAGAAGAAGCAAAGCATTTCCGTTACTAATATGTGCGCGCAACATATAAACTATGTCCGCCCCGTTAGAGCCACATACCCCTGTGTTTTCAAGCGAACTCATTCTATTATCTGGTCGATTATATTATAACTCACCTACGTCCGGGTTTTTCCAGGGTTTATTCGAATATTCCTCCAGTAATAAAACCCCCACGGGTATCGTGTGGTTTTTTTCGTTCACATGTAACGTGGTACTATCAATATTTTTAATAATTGCTAGTTGCACTGATTGCCCACTACTTAATTGCGGATAATCAACAGATATATTATGGATTTCATCCCCGTGGTTGAACATATAAACTAATTGAGTTCCATTGAATATGTGCATGTGCACAAAATTGTTGAGGTGGTCATTTGCGTACAGGACTAACGCTGTGGTGTCATAAGTTCGTAAGTTTAATAGAACTCGGTCGTGCAACATACTTTTCAGTGTTAGTTTTTCTTCGCCGGTTGCGTTCAAGAGGTAACTCTTTTTGAGATAAGACTCAGGCGTTATATAAGTTAGGGCTTTCATATTTATATCTGAAAGAGTTTAAAAGTTTAGCTTCATTGAACGTATCGAAGCAAGTCAATTTTATTCTTGTAGTAGACGAAAATACATATAAACGACTGTACGAAGGATAAAGATATACGTGATATTTTTTATTATTAAATAACGTGTATTTGTTCAAATATTTGTATTTGATTGAAAAATGTGACTAATTGTTAATCAAATTTAAATTGAATTAACTATAAAACTAGTAAGGGTGAGCGTCGCATCAGACAATTAGTAGGTATAAGGTGATTTTGCTCGACCATGGGTAGTAAGAACAACACTTTGGCCGCCTTATATATTTGTGTAACGCTAGTAAACACATTATTCCGAAATTTTACAACTATAAACTTACTTGTATCACATAATGGCCCTGTGTGTGCCCAAGGGTTTTGACAAACGCACTGAAATGTGCTCCATAACTCTCGACAAATAGCTCCGTTTTTACATGGATTTGGATCACAAGATGGTTTACAATCTTTAATAATTTCACTCAAATGGACACTCATATAACTGTAAATATCTAGAATTTCTTCATTAACAACTAAACCTCGAAAACATCCGATTAATCCTTGATGAACCGAAGACATATTCAACCAATCACTACAAGAACAAAATTAATGATAATTAAACAATAAAACCCGTAATGTAAAAATTACTAACTATGGGGCTCCGCCGATGAACATAGACCCTTCAAACGGCCCGAACTCCTCTTCCGGCTTTAAATCGACCATTTGGTAATCTGTGTTCATCATAAACCTGACATGATACTCATTGTAATCAATCCATAATTTATGCCATTCGCCGGTATTCAGGCGACGCTCTGACCTTATAACTAATTCTCTTGAAACACCAGTGTTTAGGGTGAAATTAAACGTTAATTGGAAATCTATATAGAAGATATTAAAGGTAAATGAAGTCTAACATTTTATTGAATGTTATTACCATCGGTAAGTGCAACCATGAAGGACGGGTAATTTGGTCGAATCGGCGGTTGGTGGAGAAGGATTGCTTTTTCGCCGGTCGTCCGGAACGAGAATGCCAAGTCCCCTTTGCGCCAGCCGGGTACCTCAATGAAAGATTGGCTTGTCGTGAATGTAACGACGTACCGTTGTGTATCTGGGAGCGAGAGGTTAATGTTATGATAATTATTAGGCGTGTAGCTCTAGCTGCTATTTATTTATTAAGGATAGTTGATAGTTGGTCGAGTCGTGTTTGGTTAAGTGGTGATTATTAAATGATTGCGCATGGTGGTCAGGAAGGTAATTTGATTGTTATGGTTGTAAATTTTATTTAATGATTGTTTCAAAGGAACCAGATGGACATATAGATGCTTTTTAGTATTCGTTTTCTTCTGTTGAAATTCTCAACTGAGAAGTGAGTGTTTACAAGAAAAATAAATGTATCAAAAATTCCTGGAAAAAATGTCTTACACTGTTAAATTACGCTAATCTCTAGGAATATTGTTTCGGTAATATATATTTATTGGTATATATATTAAAAAAGAAATGATGTACTTACTCGTCTCGACGCATTCCAATGGTCCTAACGTGATGCGCCCCTGGGCATCTTGCGGCAATCCTGGTTGCTGCAAGAAAATCATCTCAGTGATGCCCAGACTATTCGAATGCACATAATATCCTTCATCCGAATTCCACTTATCCTCGGACACATCGCAATTACACCATTGCAATGGATTCTCACACTTTCGCCCTATAGCACAAGGACATGTACCTCTACACACAAAAGAATTACATCAAAACCACAAAAATTTGTGCAAAACTACACAATTACCGTTTTACATCGCCTAGATAATCAACGGTATGATTAGCTGAACTTATAAACCAAGTCGCTGAATGCAGTTCAAGAGGAGCTTTAAAACAATCGTATTTAATAAATTGACTACAATTTAATGAATGTGAAACTAATTCTTGAAGCATCTCCGCAGTGAATTCACGATATTTTATATTAAAGCTAAAATCTTTTTTCGACGCGCTCCTAATATCGACTTGACTCGGTAAATTATGCTCAACTATAGTTTTCGTTGAGTCCTCATCGCTTTGAAATTCGCATTTTACGTGGGCAGGCGGAAACCGTCCATTGCCATCAATGTCGATAAGGTAAACAGCTGGTTTTGTGTAGCCTAATAATGCTAGTTCCTCGCAAGTTTTACGGTATTGAGCAAAATGGCAATTTTTGCCTATATAACCGGTGTCTTTACAGTCGCACGTTAGACGGTCCTCTTTTACAGAGCATTTACCACCATGTTCGCATGTGTTGGGTCGGTGGCAAGGGTCGACGAATTGGCAGTCGTCTAGAGCTACCTCACCCACAACTCGCTCACTTTGGAGAATCATTCGAGGTTCTAAGTGATCCCCATTGACTACAACGTTTCGCATACAGCCGACTAGGCCAGCGTTTATTTTAAAGCCGCTTCCTACTATAACCTGTTCAAGAAGTAGTTAAATATATTGAGAACGAAATCTGGCAGCATCTTTTGATAGTAAACACTTACTTTATCCCCTAAAGTAAATAGTAACCCATGCAACGGCTGGACTTGTTGTGTTCTTCGATCAACTGTTAATTTCAGCTCGCCTGCTGAATAATCAACTTCCACCGTGTGCCATTCGCCAACTGGCGTATGTTTTACACTGATTAATTGGGTGACATTATTCGTTTTGGCGTCCGGAATTAATTCAAAACGAATTTCTTCGTTAACGACACGGACCTCCCAATAACCGGGTCCTGTATTTGTAGCTACATCACTTGCAGCTAAGACAGCCATAGTCCGGCTAGATTTAAACTCTAACTTTAAGCTTAGGCTGTTCATACGGTTATTAGGCCACCAGATATGCGAAGAGGCGAATGGGTATGTGATCGGGATTACTTGTACATCGTTTTCGTAGAATTCTGGCCTTAAGACACCTTAAATATGCAATTAATAATGGCATTCTACAAGTATCATCGTCTACACTTACCAATATAGTGCACTTTCGGATTCATTTTCCTCAGCTCATAAATAATAGAAATATCGTTGAAAAACACATATTTCAAACACCCAGCAAAATGATTTTGGGATACCATTCCCTTCTTTTTCTTCAGTTCAGGTCCACCCCCGATATATATTTCTGGGTCAATATAAATATGATAATTCCCAGAAATATTCAACGCTAGTTTTTCATCATTCAGCGACACGTAAACCTTATCGTTTTCGTGAAATATTGTTAAATTACTCCATGTGTTCGTAACAACATTTGCTCCTAAATTCGCTGTTAGTAAACCATCCCCGAAATCAATTTCCAGATGAACAGAATTATTTTTTATACACGCTGCAATGTAATGGTTGATTCCTTGATCGCCACCGCTTGCGTAAAATAATGCTGAATCATCGAAACGAGTTCGAAATATCATCGAGATGCGATTGCGCGCAGAGTGGACACGGTCTTTCCAATCGTAGACTCGGTAGGAGACGTACGAGGAACCGCGGAGGGTCAGAACAGTTGCGGCTAGAATTCAAGTTTGAGCATATTCGAAGCGAAATAGATTTATGAAACAAGAGTGAAATTATATTCAAAAGGAAAACTTAGCTATCTTCAAGGTTTGAGCATTTTTGAAGGGAAATTGTATTAGGAAATATAAGTAGTACATGAAGCAGTTGGGGTGGTGTTTCGAGAAGATATAGAGCTACTTACTATATACATCGCAATGCTCGCCTTCGTAGTGCGTCCCGAAGCAATCGCAAGTCAAAGTATAATAATGATTTATACACCTCGAACCAATAAAACATAGATTTTCACTTGAAGCACATTTATCAGTGCATCCTTCTTGTACATTTTCATGTTTGGTCGCTATTAACGGAGCAATTTGTAACAAATCAGACGCTGATTTACCAGAGCTCAACACCACATCTCGAATACAACCCACAAAGGATTCAATAATATATTTAACGCCATGCAACTTTTCTTCCGAGCTGAGCCCTATCAAAAAACTAAATCTAAATCAAACTTATACAACTTTTAATGTTAAAATTTACCTCCTATTAACACTACAGAAGTTAAATCTTCTGACACTCCATAATTATTATCTTTATGAAGACCTTTTATTTCAGTTTCTTCCCTAAAATTATCTACGGTTGCCATAAGGCGAGCTCCATGCACATCTATAGTTACCTAAGGTAAAGTAATACATTATGAATCAAAATATGCTTGGTTATTTTGCTAATAATTACAGTAACAGAATGCCATTGGTCCCTGTTCAGTCCTCTACCGACTTTCAACGCCGTAGAATGTTTTCCATAAACATGAACAACCTTTAATTGACCTTGTTGAACTATTACATATAACGCATACGGTTCTAATTCGAGTTCAATACCTTCCGGTACTTGTACGTTATGGTATACGAGTAACCCGTGTGGTAGCCTCGTTCGAAATTTAAACGAAATTTGTCGACAAAGTCTAAGTTTTAAAACATATATGAAATATGGTTGTTATACAACCAAGCTTGTAAGCTAACCTTAACTGAAAAGTTTGAATAATATCACCGTCGATTTGAATAAATGTATTCGATTGGGCAAACATAAATGTTTTATATTTGCCGGTTTCTTGGAATGTTAGTTCAGCGCCTCGTTCAGATTTGGGGATTGGAGCCAGCATTTTGCTCTTTTTTAACCATGTAGACGTTGAGTCTAAATTAAATAAAATATTTAAGTGCTTGGTAAACGAGGTTCAAAGGCGCATGCGTGCGCAGCATACATAGAACGTACTGACTCGGCTAGTATCGATCAAGCTCGAATATCTCCGTCTTACGTTCATTGTCATAGACATAGTTAACAACAAATGAAAAATGACTTACAATTTCTCCCAGCACAGGTCTGCATGCATTGCCATTCGGTGTCGAAGCGATTCTTATCGTTACCAGCGCATCCACCCCATGTGAACATTACACACCCAGTTTTTTCAGGTAAATAGGCCCACTTGTGTTCCATACTGTTGCACGGGCCTTTTTCAGGTGGGCCTGGGCATGGCCCACCTAAATTCGACATGGATTCCGGTCGACCCAGCGTTGGAGTTGTTAATATTGGGAATAGTATACATAATACTGCAACAAAAAGATTATAGTTTATAAATAGATTATTCCGCCAAACATAAAGAAATTCCTAATATTAACAAAATAATTATAGATATATGAGTTTGTAATCCGAATTTACATCAGTATCAGTATATTCATCATGGTCGAATTAGATGGTATGTAATATTTATGTAATCACTATTGTTTAATATAAATAAATTAAAACTATTGTCCTTGGAGCACAATAGTGATATGTCTGCATTTGACTAAATGGTTTTGGTTTGGAATCCTTAAGTACACAATGATAATAAATAAATAAAGTAAAGTAAAATTATGCATTTTCACGTTGCAAGTTACAGATAATAGATACAAAAGAATTAATTCAAATACATTAAATTCAAGACTGCTTTTTGCACGTTTCCATAATAACCATATAAGATACATTATATTTCTCACATAATATGACCATAAATATAAATTGTTATTGTATAAAAAATGGTGTGCATTATAAAAACAGGTGAAGGTATAACCAGTATGAACCGAATTTTCGTGGTTTTCAGAACGATTATTTTGTTATGAGTTGAAGTCAAAAAAAATCATTTAATAATAAACAAATTAGCTGCTATGTCAGAATAGGTCAGTTATTTCGGCATATATAACCTTGAATGCATTGTTTAGTTTTAGAGTTATTTGTAAATTTGGCGGAGAGAAACCATATTCATGTACATATTTTCTTCTTTAGTTCAAAATTATATAAATATATTTGACAATTTTAGTTTTGATTAACAGACGTATATCGGAAAGATATCATATTCGTGTAAGGTAGAAATTAAATATATAATTCATATTGAAAAATATATACATCATAAAAACTATAATATTATAAATAGTTGTCAGATTCGATTTAGGGATGGGCAAAACGTGTATTTCCGTTAAATGTCGAGTGATTACCACACTTGTTTTTAGACTTCGTCTAAGAAAGTAAAAAAGGGTATCTTAATAAGGCATAGTGTATATTTTGCATGTCAATAAGTAATTAATTTTTTTCTCGTATTGTTATTAATAAGTAAGCAGAAGCAATAATTAGTTTACTGTGCGAGCACTAACAGTCAGAATTTATTTGTTAAGAAAATTTATCACACCTTCTGTATTATGTTTGTTTATAATATTATTTTAACTATCATAACTAACGATAACAATATTTAATTAAAAGTAGTACAAGTTTGCTAATAACATAACAATATATACATACAACGCCAAAATGCACACCATCTATTGTTAGATTTTTAAAATTACTATTTTCTTATTTTCAATAAACCAAAATTATAAAACTGGGATGATATTCATTTTAAAAATATATTTTAAACAACATGTTTGAATATGTGTTCTGTTTAGAAGGTGTCGTGTCGGCGTATCCCGGTTGATGAAGCAATCATTCCATCATTACACATTCAGGCAGTACTCCCCCATCAACATCATCACATAGAAACATACTTGACCGGCGACTCATTCCTCACAGACAATGAATGTCATATATACTATTACAGTATGATTATTATTCGTACAAAATTCGTAATTCCAGTAAAATAAACGTGATTAAAAAATCATAGATGGCTAACGAATATTAACAACTATGAAACATCAAAAATTCGTGAACAGCACTGACAACAGATGGGGTGAATTTTAGCGGGGACACCAACCTAATTATGGAGTTCCACTAATGGGCACTAGAGCTCCCTACTTATACATTGCACAAAAATATTTTGTATTGAAACAAATATTATTTATAGCAAAGTTATCAGTAATTATGGGTGAGGACACAAACTTAATAAATGAAATATTGCAAGCATTTTGCTAATAATAAAATATGTGTGTACAAATTGTGTTGTACATTTCGTATTGTACTTTTGGTTAAATCTATAGTAAATTAACAATTTTATTTGCTTAGAAAAAGCAATGTTATCAGTAAAGTAACGCATTAAATATGTAAATATTAACTAATACAAAATACAGTAAATATGATAGCCAAGGTCTGTGCAGATAATGGGGACTAGAGTCATATTAAAGAATGAATTTATGATAATATGATAATAGGGTAATAATATAAAGGAAAATATTTACTAATCAAATATATAAACAATTTTTTTGATAAAATGCTCTGGGCATTTGTTAAGACGAGAAAAATTACTTCAATTTGAAGAGCAACTATACAATTCTTAGTAGTAAGATAATCGTCGTTTTTAAGAAACACAATTGTTTACATCATTATAACTTTAGATAATCGAACATTAACCTACAATTATAATCTGTCTGGGTGAATTAATTAAAAATCTGACCGAATGATTCATATTATCTTTTAGTTTGCGGAGGAAGAGGAGTTAGGTTAAGGGTAATTGTGGTCAATTCAAGACCATCCAACTGCCAATTCTCTTGTACCGGATATCGTATGACGTCACGGGAACTTCCGTCCAAAATAATACTTGCAATAGGCATTAGCTGGCTCATCTATGCCATGTTATCAGTCTATATACATAATAATATCTAAATCTATTTCAATTTAATAATAACATCATAGTTTAATAAATAATAAGCCTGGCCGGGTACAAGGCTCTGCTTGTGAACACATTTTATCCATTTATAAGGGGGTTCACCATTTTATATCATTGCTCATTATATATTTTTTGTAATAATAAACATTATATCGGAAAGGAAATTTGAATTATCGGAACAAAGGCTGGTCGATTATCAAAATAATACAACAATTTAATCGTTTAAAAAATCAGTTTGAAATTGAAACTAAATTGATTTCAATTCATTGAATCAATTATATTGATATCGTTGTCTACTATAATGCATACTAGAAATCATTTTTACTTTCTTATTTTAATGTGTAATTATGGCAATTTTAACGAAAATACACGTTTCAAGCATCCCTGTCATTTATAATTAATAAATTACAAGAACAATAATAAAATTTCGTCGTAAAAAAATATGCCATATTAATATTGTTTGTTTCTACACGGCACATTTTACGAAATTGTTTATATAAAGCTTAATATTACAGATATTAAATGATATTTCCTGTTGCTAAACAGAGAACAAGATATAAACAGATGTAGACTCTTAACCGTGTAATTTTTTAATTAAATTATAATTATCGGAATAAACTATTAAAATTTGTGTACAAGAACATGTTTTTATATCACGCGTATTTCTGCACTTATAATAGTAATTATGTATGTACTGGTCATAAATATCGAATTGCCGGTAATGGAAATTGTGCATCAAACTTATCTGAATAACAATTAATAAACTATTAGTTTATGTTTTGTAGAACATGTTTTTATATTATTATACATGATTGTTTATTTGCATGTGTCAATTTTGTACAGTGATAATTGAAATTCAAATCTCACATTTATAATTATTATCGCCAGGCAACAAAGATTGAAATTGTAGGTATTTTTTATACAAATACGCATCAGAAAGGTAATCTTATGTTTTTAGGGTCCGTTTTTTAGAATGATAGTTACAAATTCGTGTTTTGGGTGTGAGTGCTAGTATTTTGAGGGTGTGTGGGCCGTGTGTCTGTTTGATAACCATCCGTTGCAAAATAATGCATTGTAGCCAAGTCGAAGTATAGTGTATGTGGTGAGTGAGAGTCGTCTGTCGCCTTGCGGTTGTCTCATTTTAGCATTACTTGGCTTATGGCTCGCTCTTAAATTAAGTGGTTCCGGTGTTGCTATTTCGTTTTATTAAATTTGTGCTCCATTTCAGAATTATATGGATCGCACAATATTTTAACTCAAGAACATAACTCTTTGTTTAACTAACTCTACAGTTGAAATTGTCCTTCAAAACAAAGTGTTCTAATATTATCCTAAAAATGTGATATTTGCTACACTAAAGTCAGATTGATTTATTTGAGTTACATTTTTAAATAATAAAACTTTTTCTTCATTAATTTTCTTCTAACTGGCTTTGGTTCACATTGATTTGTAAAAGTGTATTCACAGTTAGCCAATTAGTAATTACGAATAATATAAATTGCACATAATTACCCAGTTTGCTTTATGGGAAACAATGCTAACGTTCACAGCGGCAAAATAAACGCATTAATTAGAGAATTGTCTCTAAACTCCATTTATCAGATTGATACAAAAAATGTACATGAAAATAATACAGAAAGAAAAGAGTTTTTAACCAAACAGTTCTGTGAATACTGAATTAGTAAAACGAAACGAAAGATTTATCGGATTACAAAAGTTGCTTAAGTATTTTAACCAAATCAAGTATAATTATTATATCTTTTATCAATAAGTACAAACCAGATTTCATACGCTTAAAGATAAAAGATTACTTATAGATTTTAAACAAATTTATAAAATAATCTCAATGATACTACTCATTTTACAACTAACATATACGTAAATCTTCAATAAGCCCATAACAAGAATATTTAATGTAAATTATGGAAAATCCAAAATATGATTAGATTATCTTACTAATACTACTAATCGGTTCCTGTCAAACATTTAATTATTGACTATGCGATTACAAGAATGGGAAACCGAATATATGCAACAAAGTCGTTGCTAAATATCAGGAACATTGATAAGGTAAACATTTCTGAGACTCATAAACTCGTGCGGCGACTTTCGAAAGAGGTCGGACGTTTCCGGTCGATGAAAAAAGAAAACCCAATTCTGTGGGCGTAATTTAATAATAATTTTGTTTTCTTCTTTGAGTAAGTGTTTTGACTCAAACCGGCAACTCTCGGTTTACGAACAAAAATAAAACGAATTTTAGTGACTTATTGTATAAGTTCAGTAACGCGAGACACCTATAACAAGCGAAACGGATATGAATCCGGCTGGAAACGGAACTCGTTCGTAAACCGTTGCCTGTATAAGATATAACAAATACATTTCAGATATCCGGGAATTTTTATGATGCAATTAAATATTTATTGTCAACTTTTAACATATTAAATATTAGAGAATGTTATCTCCGATTAAGTAAACTAGATTACACAAGATAATAAGTAAATAACATGTGGAACATTTATTTTTTTTGTTTTAGTTTGTTGTTACAGACATTGCTTAATAATGGGCGAAAATTATTTGGTTTTCATTTAGCATTGTATCGATAATTGGAAATATACATTATTCTGATTTACATTTGACAAACTTGCATTTTCAAACATAAATATATAAGTACACTGAAAGAAACTACTAAAATAAAATATGTCTTTCAAAAATCTTAAAAGTTTGATTGTAAAATCCTTGTTATAAATTAAAATTGTATTTTGCTTTGAAAATACTGTAAACGTTTATGATCCTCACTCATATTTACTAAGACACGAATATGGTTTCTCACCCATATTGATTGAGAGAAAAACAAAAACCATGATTAATCTTACAATATTTTTCTATTCGACTATTTCATGACATATTTACTCTAATAATTTTATTATAAACTAGTGTCAATATTTAATACAAAAGTAATATGTCCAATGTAATTTAAAATGTTGAGTGCAGGCCACTCTAGCACCGATAAAATATCTATACTATTCGAAATGGCGTGAACCAAAAAATAGTGAAATTTTGGCATAGCCCCGAGACATTTTGGCAAATCAATTGTTGACAAAAAATACTTACATATATTTCGATGCATTTTGTCCAATTTCTCTAAACTAACAAAACTCACAAACTACTCAAATCAACCATTTTAAATCACTGCATATTATTAATATTATAATGCCCACTAATCACACTAATCTGCATACACTACAAAAATAATCACCCGCTCCTATTTAATAACGGTGTATACACATACACTGTTGTGTACGAACGGTGGCACACGGCGATTTGAACTGTTTTACAGTGTAATGCTGACTGAAGCCGGTGACAAAACACTCATCTCAGCTGGCCATGGATTAGTTCGTGTGTGTGTATGGGTGTGATAACCGCGGCCAAGTAATCAGCTGACTTACTTTATAATAAAAATCTTTGCTGATCCAAAATCTCGATACAGTTATTATAATTATATCGGAGCATGAACATTTCTATTATATTTTTAACAGTGTTATTAATTTTGTTTGTAAATATTGTTATATTATCAAACTTGTAGATTAAGGTATAATAAATACATAACAAGTCATACATTTGCACAATAATACAATTTGCTATTTTAAATTAAAACAATTTGAATGAATAAATTACCAAATAACAAAAGCGCATGCGTGCGATACATACACAGGGCTGACTAGTTCGTCTAAAGCCGGGTAAGCTCGGCTATTATCGACCCTAAAGCATTTGCCATTACTAGTAAAATTCGAGGCTTTATCTTAAAAACTATGATATATAAGAAAACGCTATTCATATAAAAACAATGAAATATGTAGTTCTTTTAAATTGACAACAACCACATTTTATTAACGCATAATAAAAAAAAAACTGATTTCATCCATTGAAATAAATTAAACTGTAGAAAACTTTGTATTAACACAATAATATATGAATGTATTATACAAATGATTAATGATTTATTCAGAAAAGAACTTAGGTATTTCCTTAACACATATATTTTTTGACAATTTTCCATAATTTGAAAGTTAGAAATTTTCTAAGAATCATTGTGGTATATTTTGTAATACAATTACAAAATAAAGCAAAAACTACATTTAAATGAGTGGTGTGGTAAATAATTGATTATTCTGTATTGACAATCAGGAATGTGAACAAAAAATAATATACAATATTGCGAATTTATAATTTCATATAAAATGTTACTTAAATATTATTCTAGCTTTCCTAAATAGGTAATTGAAATTTATAAGTTCCAAATTCGGATGCATATCAATTATATCATAAAGGATTTAGTCCTTCACTCGGAAGTCTATGCTAAGGACGTAGAATGAAATATCTAAATATTTTCACATAAAAGAAAAAATAGAAATAAATTGTATATCTTTTTTTTTTGTATATTAAGTATATATCAATAGTTCAAATATTGCAAAAATTGAAAAATAAGTACAAAATAAGATCAAATTCTATTTTACCGGCGTAACCGAACAGAAATAGTTCCTAATGTTCTTGTTAGATGTCAGATGTATATGAAACCTGCTTGTAATTATAATAAAGATGTAATTGTACTAAAAGTAAGATGAAAATAGTCTTTGTGAACTAATAAATATATTTATAACAATAATGCGTAAGATAATCTTACAAAATTTATATATTTAGCATTATTAAGCAACCCAACATACATTGGTGTACACTATAGAGAAACAAACTACAATATTTTATGCAACCCAATACACATTACTGATATGTGGGTTGACATGGGTCAAGAGATATGTTTCTGAGTGTATACTCCCACAACATCCTTATATGCGATGGCTGGGTAGTATGCACACGCCGTATCTGACTGTGTGGGCCTCGCGTAATCCAGGATAAAGTTGTTACGGAAAAGAAATAAACCGAATAATTTTTATATTCCGAGAATACAGATTGAACACTGTAGCTCATTTTTATATGCTGCACGACAAGCTAACAATATAAATATTAAATGTGTATTAATATTTGTTGACAGGCTTCTTATAATATATAATTATTAATTTCTAAAATTAAGTGATTACTATATAAATTATTAGTATGTTTTAAAATCGTTTCAATTTGTAACTGTATAGCTCTAAGCTAGTTGTGCTTTCTCTACGAGATTGAAAATCAAAATAAGTAAAACTTATGAATTAAAACAAAAGAATAAGTAAGTCGCACGATTAGTCGGACAAACAATTAAGAAATGATAATATATTTTTGGGAATCTTTTGGGCACTTTTACTCTCATATAGTGACATAGTATTGTTTTCATTTTCATTTACTTTAAATAATAATAATAATGTGAGATCACATTTCTTTTCTCACAGTGTATACATACGATTTTTATTGAATGCAATTTTAATTTAATGTGAGATGCGTTTAGCTGGATGATTTTAATAATGAAAGTGGTTGGAATAAAAAATTGAAAAGTAATTCAGTATTTATTATTAGGTATTATTGTTTATGTTGAAGTATGTTTTTGTTTTGGATGGGATCTTAAATTTCTCTTGATCATCTTGCTAATTATAACAGGTTAATGTTGAGAATGATCAGCACATTTTTAAAAGTGAAACCTTTACTTGTAATAATACTTGAATTCAATTTAGTTACTTATAAATTTGGTTCTCTACGTCTACACTAGCGTAGCGTGAAATTAAAATGCCCTGGATTAATGGATTCTAAACGTTTTTCAAAAAAAAAAGTGTCCTTCACTCGACTTTCTTATATGTAGTTTTTATTATAAATAACTTCAAATATTATGTATCTTCTTATATAATATTGTTTTATTTTGTATTAAACTTCTGCAACGTTTGCTGTGATACAATATCAATAATCAGGGAAACGTATATGTCAAATAGCTATTTTCAATAGTGATTTTCTACTTAATGGTACATTTGCCAAAAAAACTTTTCCAACCAAAGTTGTTAGAAATTTCAATATCTTTAACTTTTATAAGAATTATTTTGTGCTAGCTGAAGCCCTTTTCGAGATATCTTAGACTCACTGAATGATAATAGTTTCAGGTTATCCAAAAAATGTATTTCCGTTAATAACTAAATTGCAAAAATGTCCATGATTATTATATTTCCTTGTATACGAAAATAGTTAGATTTTAAATGAATGAGTATTTTATAAGTGGTTATTTTTCATAGTTAAAGTTTCAGAAGCCCCAATAAACACAGGTAAACAAAACGTAGCTATCGCCTGTGCGTATTCGCTGTCCTGGTCTGGGTTCTCCCACCGTGGAAAGCTCGTGGTTCGCGGTCACGTGACGACGCCGCGAGTTGATGGCCGCCAAGACTTTCATCATTCTGTGTCGAGATCGCAGAGGTGTACGGTCCACGCTCCACTGTCCGAAACATACGAATATTGTGTCCGTACGAGCGCGTAGTTTTTTGACAACTGTGTGAAACTTTTGTGTATTATTTGTGACGTTTTATTTTGTTCTGGTTTTTTTTTGTGATTTTGGATAGAATTATTTTGTGATTGTTTTTGTGTCGATTTTGGATACGTTCCGATTTTGGGCTTAGATTTTGGCTTCCAAAAGTAAGTGTCTATTTTCAATACTTTAGGTTAATTATTTATCCTTAATTATTATAGCTTTATAGTTTGTATTGTCCGAATACTATTACTAATAGTTTAGTTAGGAAACTTCAACGTTAGACTAGAAAACATAATTAAAATTATTAATATTCCACATATTGAAGATAGTTGATGTATATTTTGTAATTTATTAGTTTTTATAGAATTGTCTTCATTATACAAATAAATGCAAACTGTTAAATTTGGAGATATCAACGTTGGATCACAATACATAATTTTCGTTTTGGAAATTTCTCATTATTTAAAGGGCGATGCTATATACATTTTGTTATATTAATTTTTATGCAATTATACTAACGAATTCAAATGGTTAAATATGGAGACATTTCCGTTAAATCAGAAGGGATTTAATTAATTTTACAATTTGTATTTTAGAAAATTCTATTATTATTTTAACAGAAAAGAAAAACAAATATATGTAATGAAAACTGTGGAGATTTCAACATTTAATCAGAAAACTTTTATTATTAATTGATATTATTTGAACGATTTGAAATATTAATATTCATTTTTTAATATCTTCTATATTTTCCATAGATTTCTGTTAAAATTTATACAGTCAAATACACAAATTAATCATTATTAATATGGAGATATCAACGCGCGATTAGAAAACATTTAATAAATTTTAAATAATATCAACAAACATCTCACATATTACTAATAAAAATGTATTGTTATTCATATAATTAATTGCAGAAAATGATATGTAATAATTAAAATATAACAAATAAAATCTTGCAATTATTTGATTAGATAATAATTCTAATAAGATATTAACTAAAATTAATATAACTATATAAATCGTGGTTTAAATATTGGGCTTTAATAATGCCTATAAATATTTATAAAAACATTAACAAATAAATACATATTTTCCCTACGATGTTGAATAGTATTTCACAATATTACTATATCTACAATATGTTTCTAAGAACAATTAGTGGAATTTCGGTAAAAATTGAACAGTTAGAAGCCATATGATATCATACATTAATATAGGTATATGTAAAACAATTTTTTGTGTGTACTCAACCGATCAAATCACCACTGACATTACCGACTTGGATATTATGAATAATGCGCATGTGAAATTAGCCAATAATACCCATATTCAGAAAGTTCCTTGACATTTCAAAACAATTACCATCGCCGCCGATTTCGTTCTAATCATAAAGCTAAAACTTTATATGAAATATTATCGAAATATTTCATTGTTATTGATATATGCACATTGCAAGGAAATACAATATAATGTCACTAACAACCTAAACACTTTAATCTAGTAATAGAATAAAAATAAAATTATTTTACAAACATCTGCAACATTATATTATGTATAGGTTTACATGAATAGTATTTAAATATACACTAATTTTTTACAAGCCAAAACTGTATATTTGCATATTATATGTCAGATAAATTAAATGTCATGGGCATGGCGGGTGAGCAGATAATCGTGGCTCTTTGTCATTATTTGTATTAATTATATAAATAAATGGCAGACTACCCTTGAATATGCAATTGTTAATCATTATTCTTGCATTATTTGATGGGAATCTTACAATTAATTAAAATATCAAAATTATGTAAATTTACTTAATTAATTTTGCAATATTATAGTATTTTCCATAATACGCATAGATTTTTATTTGGCTTTCTAATAAATAAAAGGTCGTCTCATGCTGTTTTGAAATATTTCATAATGACCATTTAAGACAAGGTGCAATATGATGGTGGAAAGCGTAAAGTCAAAGTTTTGTTTTGCAAACATATATAAATATACATACAGTACTTAAAATAGGTAATTAGTAACGGTGTTACATTAAATTGCAATACAAGGAACACTATTTTCATATAGACTTTCCCAAAAACAACTAAAATTTAACTTGTTTAAATTAAATTTAAAGTAATTTGTCGATAATTGTTTCCGGAAATTACAAAATTGCTGTTTATAACAAACGTAATTTAAATAAATTTAAATTTTGAACTAGAATATTCTAAAAAACTACAATTAGCCAATCGACGACTAATTTTACATTTATGTTTCCCTATTTACAATACTTCCATGGAAATCGTACGGACAATTTAAAACAAAATAAAGCATTATTATAAATACAGATAGTGATTCTCTGATACATTTTTTATGCATAAATTGAAGTGTAGGTCACTCCAGCTTTTCTTTTATGAAAAATAAATGATATTAGCTGCTACTACAAAGTGTTTAGGTAAATTCTGATGCTTGACTGACTAAGCAATATAACCTAGTTCTGAATCACGATTTGGTACAATTTTGGTCACCCTTGATTATATATAGCGCCGTCAAATCTAACTGTAACTATCGCAACAGTCGGAAGTCGTATGCCATCAACTGTTTGTTAATTTCATCGTTGGCTCACAATTTTAGCAAGACAGGAACAGTTTGTCGTAAATTACATCAACACGATGCAAAATCGTGTGAAATAATCAACTTGGAAGCAAAGAAAATTGAATTATTATTTAAATTTTACAGTTGATTTTCCTTTTTTTTTTTTAATAAAGGCTCGCTCAGATAACGGCAGTAGCATACTGTTACTTGTTATACTCACATTAGTTTCACTGGTTCACACGATTTGAAATCGGAAAACAGTTTTTAGAAACGCGACTAAAACTTTACCAAAATGTGGGCTGGAATGTGATAAAACACGCTTTGTCGTATTATTTAGCGAACAGAAGAATATCAATATGTCTGAATGTGTAAACAAATGCGCACGTCCATAATAACATAATACACAGTCGCGTCAAGTATAACCAATACTATCTTTTATATTAGTGTAAAAAATAGATTATGAAAATTACGCATAAAACTACACATATTTATGTGACATAGTTTCAACCGGGTCAAAATTGATAAATACAGATACTATAGGTAAATTCTGTAATATTCTAACTTCACACGGTTATTTCAGTAGTGAAGTTAGTTACGGTATACTGCATAGTTCAGTCATGTTGTACTCTCAATATCTGCCCATCATATTTATTATGGTAATTATACACTCTCACGGTGTGATCATATGCTATAGTTTAGATCGAACAGCATGAAGTCATCGCGAGAATTTTAAGTTTACAACATCAAACGCAGATTCTTTTAATTGACGTACAATTTCTTTGTTTTACTTAGTAATAAAAATAGATGATTTTTGTAAGAGCTTGTGTTCTTACGTAGTAAAGTTATTTCTTGAGAAATGGCTTGGATCTAGCCATAGGCGTGTTAAGGGATATTTAACGCATTAGATTATTTATTTATATACACGTACAGCGTGAATTATACTGTGTAAATAAGTATTTACTTTCTTATAAAGAAACTAGAACAGGCATAAGAAAAATAAATTGTCGCTGCAGCAATAAAACCGCGTTTCTTTGAGTAAACGACGTGCCGAGTCGGCTCTATGCCGCCAGATATTGATTGCATCAGTGTGTGTTTTGCACCATTTGAAAGCACATAGATTAGTGCCTCGGCTGCCGAGTCGGCACAAAAGCCTCTTAGAGGTCCACTGAGTAGAGCTTCGCACAATACTAAGACTGGTCTTGCTCGTTTCGAGAGTCAAGACGAGACCAAGACAAGACTGATATAATAAAATCGAGGCCGAGACAACACGAAACTAGCCTTAAGGATTGTTCACAGCGAAACAATTTGTAATTAAGCTTAGGCAATTATAAATAATAATCTAGTTTGTATTATGACAAGCAATGTTAACATTCCAAGCAACACAATTTATGATAAATTTTGTTGCTGTGAACGTTAACCTTGTATGTCATACAACAAACTGGAATTATTACTTATAATTTCTAAGCTTAATTACTAATTCTTTAGCTGTGAACAATCCTTTAGACTTGACACAAATTTCGTCAAGAGATGAATTTGTAATTAAAATTAAAAATTACAAATAATTATCCAGTTTGTATTATGACAAGTAAAACATTCACAGTAATAAAATTAACACAATTAATTATAAATTTGTTGTTGTCAACGTTAGCATTGTTTGTCCATAAAATAAACTGGATTTATTAATTGTAATTTCTAAGCTTATTTACTAATTGTGTCACTGTGAATACACCTTAAGATTGGGAAATGCAAGACTCATTCAAGACTTAGATATGACTGTTGAAGTTGATACGAAACCAAGACCTAGACAAGACTATCCAAGTCTTTATAGTCTTATCTGTGTATGTGTGTGTTTGAGAGAGAGAGAGAGAGATAGAAAAGGGCATTTACTCTTATCGATTTTGAAGTATTTGAGAATGGTGGCACTTACAGGAAAATATATAAATTCAAAATGAACAATTTATTAAAGATTTGAACAACTTTTGTATGGAAAGTTTTCTCAAAAAGTGTACAATTTGTAAGAAAATCGCATTTGAAATTCATAAACGTTTGCATAACAAACATTATTAGTTTGTTTAAGAAAGTCTTCCACAAATATGTATTTTACATAAGATACATTTGATCGTAAATCAAATCAATGCTAATCTATACTTAGCTCTAATCCGAATCGACTTTGGCTAGGATTTAATACAGTAACATTAACATTGATTATAAAAAAAAAACTTTTTTAAAAATTAAGATTGCTAATATAGATAACATGTACTTTTCGCATTATACTAAGGAACAAAATTAAAATTAGAATACATAAGTACATTATTTTAACTTCGAATTACGTACAAACAATTTTGTAAGCCTAATTTGCAAAATTATATCGACATGCAATTGCATTGTATTGCTTATTAACTCATAGGGAAAATTTTGAAATGGCATTGAATTATCCACGTTCAAAACGATATAAGTTTGAAGCAAAGAAATCTCGTAATTTTCGACGTTTTGAGTTACCGCCCATTTTTGTTAATCGTTGGTTAAATTTTCTGTGTGTGTGTTCCCTGGTTAAGTGTGACTTAACTCCGTCACTGGTTAGAGCAGCGGTCACTTGAACACACCGGTCAGTTTGTTGCCCTCGAAGTTCACTGTACAGCACCACGCAACGGTCGCTCGCTAAACTAAAAAGATCTGCTGGCTATATGAAGAAGAAGAAAAATGACGACAATAGAAGCATCATCATCATCATTATTGTGCGCGAATACGCATGCGCAAATGTATTCGTTTGTCTAAGCGCGCCGCCGCCATAATCTAAAATTTTTCGTTCTTGGTGACCTCAATTTTCAAAACGAAACGATAGTAGATTTAACAAAGTTTGTTTTTTTCTGCTGCGAGTCGCTTTTTCGGTTATAATTACTAGAACAGTTATTTTTCTATCGAATTATTGGGTATTATCGCTAGATCTAGTCTATGATTCGTCATACTATCTGTGACTAATTTTGATATTTAAAACAATAAAATGTAATTCGAAATATTGTTTTCGTCAAGACTCAAACCGGAACCTTCCGAATCTTCCGATATTCGCCCTGACGAAAGCTATCAATTTTTCTAACATTTTTCAATTATAATAATTAATATCCATTTATTAAGTTTAAACAATTAATAATAAAATAAAATAAATATTAATTTAATATTAGAAAGAATCAAATATTGTTTAATTTAGTAAATTGACTTCAATGAGTATAGGTATACCTTTTTGTAAATGAAATATTTAAATTTAAAATTTTGAACACCTTTGAATTTACAAGACAAAGATGACCTCGTTTCTTCTTCGGACAATGTCGGGCAGGTTCGGCTGTTACGTAACCAGGATGCATAAGGTTGCATCTCTTTTTACCAAACACACAAACGCACGTGTCTATTCAAGTCATCTCTGGGAAACAACATTGTATGACGTCAGCAAAGTGTAAAGTTACTTCTGATAGTTTTTCGACTTCCCTTTTATTTTATATTTTTTACATACTATACTTATCGTGTTCTTAGTACACAAAGGTGACATGCCAACAATGCATAATGATCTAATTATTATATACTTTTAATTTTTAGTGCAGTTTAAATTCTGGTTTTATTTAATAATAAAATTAAATTTAAGCTTACATTACGTTGATTGTTGTTGGCATTAATTATATTTAAATATGTATCATGTAATAGTGTCTCCTACTTGAATTCTGATTAAGCAGGATGGGTAGAGTAGGTTTCTCCTTATATGAGACTCCTCTGCCACAAATAGGGGAGATCAGGTCCCTAAACACTAAAAATCACGCTTAAGAGGTATCCATATATTTATATATATATATATATATATATATATATATATATTCGGATACCCCTGTACATGTAACCTTTGTTCTCGAATGAATGTATGTACAAAATTCCTAATGTACAGAATTGCACAATTCAAAATTAAATAAAACAATTACATAAAAAGAAAACAATAGCTAAAACATGTCTAATTTAAAAATGAAAAACAAAAACAAAATTGTTGCAGTAATATCGAACTTTCGAATCGAACAAAAACAAAAATGTTATATAGGTATAACAACAATCTTTTATAATCGAATTGTGTTAGTAACTATCGAATGTATGTATAATAAATTTAATGTGACCCTGTTGTCTGACTAGACTAAAACATTTGTTAAGACAAAAACGATGTCGACGTCGTAAATATGATTGTCCTCGATTTTGTATTGCAAAAACCGTGATATAACAATTTATAATTTAGATTTATTTTGTAGTTGCACAAAAAACTATTCGGACAATAGTAGATGATTTATTTTAGTAAAAATAGGAGTATTGTGCCGGGGATACTCGAGCTTGAACGACACCTGCCGAATAAGTGGGTGTTGTTTATGTAGCGCGCACATGCGTAATTTGGTACACAATTAGCGTGAGTGTCTAATTAGTTACCTTGGAAATATTTTGAAAATATCAAAAATCTATTGATGTATTAAAGTTCAACTCAAAGACCAAAAAAACTAATTGAAAATAATCATTTTAAAATTAAATATATTCTAAAAAAAATGCTTTCACTTTTGAATCTCGTATTGTTTGTTCTCTGCCAATCATGATCATCCACATGTTATATTTATCTCTTTAATAAGCTGTGGTTGTTTACTTTACTAAAAAAAAAAAAGAAATGCTCAAAAGGTTTTCTTATTTTTTACCTATTTAGCTCGTTTTATGACGAGCTGAAGGTATTGGTGCCTACACCTATGTTTGTTTAAGTTTAAATGTTAAATTTGCGTGCAGGTCTCGTAGTCTACGAGATATAATATACTTGATATGTTGTATTTTATGGCCTTTTTCTTCCATATAAATATAGAATGGAACAAAATCCGTAACACAATTTCTCGGTCATTCGTACCAACTTAATTTGCTATTCTTGTGATGTACACATGTTACATCCTGCATCTTTAATCAGACAAAATCTTGTCTAGTATAACTTGTTGTGTTTTTACTAACTACAGTTAATTTATAAAAGAAAAAATGTTGATTTTGGTTCATCTTAAATTGATTCCCGTTTAACGTTAATGCGTACTGACCCCAAGTTCCCTTTGTTGTGTTATGGAAAAAAACTCGGCGAAATAATCTTTGATATCCTATCGTGCCTTTGCAGGAGAAAAACCACAACCTCACAATATTTAATTTACTACAAGTTCACAATACGTAATTTAATCTTCGGTTCAGCGTAGAAGCATTGACCAACGGATATCCTCTGCTGATTATATTTCTTGGTCACGTGATTCATCGTTTCCTCTCTTCGTGTGTTTACGTTTTATCCTCCTTTGCCACCTAATATTATGCACTGATAATCTTATAGCGATAAGTATGATGGTGTAAATAAATTTAAAATAATTGGATTCTGCAGTTTGTATCGGTTTTACATAAAATAACGAAAATGATTTATATATACTATCGTTAGTGTCTGATGGAGATTGAGTTATTACACTCATCTCTTTGTATAACAACAGAATTTCTAAAGATTTCCGCAATTTACGACAATTTGTTGCTCTGAATTAGATTGCTTTTGCACTGCTAATGATTTTTATTGTAATTTCATGATGATTTATAATAATCTAATGATTTTACTACTACAGCCGTCAAACCGTACAGATTTTAATATAGCAATTACAATCATTCACACTCTAATCCATTTTGTAGTAGAATTCCGTACTTTTAACTGCATTCACAGTGAGCCAATTAGTAATAATAGAATAGAAATTACAAATAATATTCTAATGCGTGTTCGAACTTTAAGCGAAGTAATATTGCGGAAATTATAAAGATATTCAAGATTGGTTATCAAATACAACAGCCGGATTACAGCGATAACAAAATCCCGCAAAACAAACAAAACTTGCATGGTTTTACGTAAGATGTAACAGTTGCAAAGCGTGGTAGAAATGGGAACTGAAACGTTCGATCGAGTAACGAACCCACTTAAGACCCCCGGCCGCTCTTCTAACCGTCAAAGCTGCTCCGAGTGACGTAAAAATGAGGCCCGTATAGTTCAAGTTACGCGACCGGGACGCTATACCCGAAGGCGGAAGTACGAATGCGGGAGTGGATTTTTAACCGTTTGACCCTGCACTCCACCATTCCCTACGCGCTGCGAAACATGTTTTGTCTTGTTCTTTGTCTACTGTATAGTTGCAGCATAAGATAGTTACAGCGTCTGATTCAACGGATCACGTTATATAATAATGTGCAACAAGATCGTACAGTTCGCTGGACATTATACGTTGATCACACTCTAGCAGAGAAAAGCGGAGATATTCTTTATGCAAAGTTCTATGATGCGGTGTTACATTAATGTATACAGCGATTGTATGCCCTGATTAACGGCGTAATCCAAGATGGATCTCGTTAGATTTTTATTGTTACTGTCAAGGAAGTAACTGTATACAATATATTTCACGCTAAAGAAGAAATATTATTCCTAGGCATGTACTTCGTTGATTAAAGTTTTTACACAACCAGATATAAATAAGTTTGAACAGTATTAATAATATAAACATTTGCAATATGATGAAATCATTTCTAAATAACAATGATTTAATGAAATTAAAAACAGCTTTCGGTAGTTGGACCAGTAATTGTTTGGCTACAATATCTGTCTAATAATGCTTATGGCGCACACTATTGCAATAACCATCCATTTGAATTGTGAGTGAAAAGAGATATACATAGATAAAGGAATACTATGAGTGCGAGTGAAAAAGATAATGGATCTATGATAAATGGTTGTGTTGCGAAATATTACAAAAATTGCCTTGTACTGAAAAGTTTATAAGAATCCTATGAAATAAGCAATAAACTTAACCTTAATTTAAATCAAACCTACGATTATGTTGCTAAATCGACAAAACTAGAGAAACGACAGGAACTAAAGAAAAGAAAAAAACACTATTGAATCTAAGGAACATAAAGAAACTAGAAAACCTAAAGGAACCAAACAACCCAAAGAATCTAACAAAACTAAAGAATTGCAACAATTTAACGAATAATACAATTAAATAATCTTACTTAACTAAAACGTAATCAACAATTTTGCTGCCAAATCACCTAAACTAAAGAAATGAAAGAAGCTAAAGAACTTAAAGTAGCTTAAGACTCTAAAGAAACTAAAGAACCTAAAGGAAATAAAGAAACTAAATAACCTAAGGTAACTAAAGAAACTAAAGTAAATAAAGAAACACCTTAAAACAACTAAAGAAGTAAACAAGCACAACAATTAAACAAATAAAATTACACGATCTAAACAGCTAACTTTTCCCTAACTTATAATTATGCTGCCCTTTGTTAATTAGTTATTCTTGGGTAAACCACAATGTACTAGTAATTATGACATGTAAAATAATATTTGAAGATGCGTATGTATCCAAATACTAAAAATTCAATTGAAATTTTGAAGATAAAGCATGTATACTAATATATATTTAATAGTATTCACAAAACAACATTTGATCTATCTAATAATAATTTTTTTAAATCTATGTACAACAAAAGAGTTGAACAGGGAGTTCCTTGAAAAAACATCTGATATTGGTACCCCATTGTTTCCAAAGTAGAACATAACACTAACATTGAACAATATACTGACATATATATCGTATATGTAGTATTGGTTATTGTAAAACTGATACTAGGTAGATAAAGGAATAACGGTATATTAAAAAATACGCTGTAGGTAAACGTATATATTTTAAACATGAAACGGAGATATTCATGTCGTTATTGTTGGCATCGCTGAATCACTAATGTTGTGAGTGAGTCAGTCATAATATGTTGCCGTAGGTACGTGATACTTATTTTCAATAATTTTGTGTAACTTGTTGAAACATGTCTACCGTAGTTTGCATGATGTGAATCGCTAATTTGCGTGGTTTTTTCGCCAAAACATTCACCTCGCAACAACATTCTCTTATTCAGAAATATGCGAAGGATTTATAGAACAAATTCCAGCAAAAACGATTTGAGCGATATTACAATATTCTAGAACAAATCCGTCAAAAATGACAGGTGCCAATTTTGCAATTTTAAAAGATTTATTGCTTGAAAAAATATATTTGTACGATACTGACATTAGATATAAGTGGGCCGTTGCTACGTGTACAATATCGATATGCCGCATTTATTTCAAAATTTGACTCAGAGGGCCACTTTAGAAACGATAAAAGTGAATGTGGACGACTCTGGTGACAAATGCCATTGAATAGGTAGATAAGGCAATTTTGGAAACAATAAGAACAATCATGATGAAAAAAGTAAATTTACAAAATAGAATAAGTACTTCTTTCCTGTATGTTAAACGAACGAAATTCGCCCAAGAGCGATTGTTGCAATGTCCAAGTTATGTATTGAGACAGTTGTAGGTTAGAAGTTGTGTTTCAAAATCCACCTATTGTTTTAGTTTGGTAAAAATGAAAATTAATAATGTTTAAGTTGTTGTGAGCGCTTGAGGCGGTAACACTTAGCTTCGACATCCATCACTTAAGAGGTAGGAGTGGCAAATTGCCGGTTCCTTCACAACCTTTCACCTAATTTTCGACTTGGAGTAATTATAACAACAAAACAAAGGCAACACAAACGTAGGCTTTCAAATACAATAAACACGATTCAATGTTTTATTCACTCTAAATAAGGAAGGTAAATCGATCGGTCGCATTCGTTTTTTTCTACTCCCGGATCTTTTCCAAAAACTATTATTATATTTCGGAATTGTGCCTCTGGACATTTTAAAAACGATAGTGTTCATTTATATATATATATATATATATATATATATATATATATATATATATATATATATATATATATATATATATATATATATATATATTTATATATGTTCAACTTGTGTTATTTGTAATAAATTACCTACCGAAATAAAAGTTAGATAGATGACAGCCTTAAATATTCTATTTAAATGAATTTTTACAGTGTATAGTTTCGAGAAGCCAAGTGTCATTTTGTTTAGAGAACGGTAAGTGTTCGTTCTGAGCATAGGTAGTAATTATTGGCCGTAGGTATATGTATTTCCATCTTGTATGTGTACAGTTAGCGCAGTTATAATTACCAGAAGGTATAATGATTGTTTAACTGCATCAATCAAGGCCAAAGCAGTGGCGTGCAAAATTCGAATGAAAAATGAGCCTAGAGGGTGGGGAGGGACATGTTCACTTTTTATATTATTTTGTGACTATAAATAGAGAGATTGCTTGAAACTTTGAAATAATGTGTTAGTTAGCTAAGAACAGAATTTCTTTGAAATAGTCAATTCGCAACAGTTATGCAAACAGATATCTTTGTACAAAATAGGATTTGCAAGTTGGTGCGAATTTACATAATTATTGGTAGTTAGCACTAATTATTATCGACCTCTATTTCGTATTTGTAAAACTGTATAAGAGTACACTGAACTAGACAAATGCAAACTTATAATACAAACTATGCAAGAGGGTAAAAATAAAAACAAAAACGAACATAGCGCAATCAGCTCGTCGTACAGTTTTAGTAGTAAATGGAAATTTAGTGACAATAATATAATATAAGGAAACATAATATCAAGATAATAATATATTAAATTCAAAGAACCATTGTAATTCAAATCAATTTATGGATTACGTAAAAAAAAACACCACAGATTTTTTGTAATTGAAATGTATTTATTTTTATATGTTGTAACGCGATACCCCGTAGATCTAGTTCACCTTTATACCAAGTCAAACACCCACCTTGGTAAACTAACCTTCTCATTTTTCTTTCGCCCCCCCTGACTCCTCACCATGTCCAGTACGTTTGCACTGGTTAAATAATTCATAAGCAAAACTACTTATAGAAAAACCGCTACCTAGGCGAAGTACAAGGTTATTTTTATAACATATTTGTTTTATTTACAGAACATTCTATACTTATATTTTAATAATTATTTTATAAATAGGTAAAATAATAATAATAAAACAAAAACCTGTAGTAACTAAATCTTGCCCTACTCATAAGCAGAAGACATTGAATAAATTCATATTTTATGTACAAAACATACATTTATGTTGTGATTTATGTAAATCGGTAAATAAATGACACTTAAAGTCAAAATAAAATTGGTTCTATATTAATACATAAAAAGTTGGATACTGTCGTTATGGCGAAAATAGTTAAAATCGATTTAAGGCTTGCCCAAAACATGAATTTCTATTAAAATCCCGTATTCGAAATTTATTATGATTACAATACTTCCTTAAATACAAACGTATAAGAAAATAAAAATCAATCATATGTTTATATGATGGGAAACATTAAACTATCTATTTGACGTATTCCAAGTATGTAAAGATATGCAGAAAATAAAACAATAATTATTGCTAAATTATACATTTCCCTTGTAATTATCGAAACCGCTTCAACGTTTCCTTCGCCTACATATTCCTCATTAATCATCTGTATTTTTCTCACAATTAAAATATAAAACAAATAAATAATTATACACTAAAAATCAATCGTACATTTGTAACTGCCTCATCAAAAATATGAATTAATATTACTTAAAAATATACAGTTAAGGATGTTTCAACGTGTGCGGTATATTTCCGTATACGTATTATGTATAAGAATATCGCGAAAAATTGAATATCTATTGTTTTCCCGCCAGTTAAAAAGAGAGCTATATGCGAGCGGGAGATAGTGAGTGACCTTAGCCACGTATCCTAGTGACCGTCGCGTTCTGTAGCCGTTTTGTTATTATTTTAACTTTCTCTCTATATTATCTCACAATGTTGGTCTCTCTGTGTCTCGACTCGTCGCATTGCTTCTTCGCGATGTCTTACTCACATGCAACATTGGGTCGCTTTCAATTTTTAATACATTCAAAACAAAAGTAAAATAAATACAGCGAAAATAAATAATTTGTGACTTTCTTATGGGCCTTGCGTTGTGCCAATTTGACATACATATTAGCTATTATTAATAATACTTTTTAACCTTGAAACTATAAACACACTGAAATTCAACATATGACTTCGAGACGATTCATTGAGACTTCGAATATTCCATCTATAACTTTTAACTAATATTCTGTAAAAAAGCATCGTATCTATTATTTAAATATGCCTTATACATTGTGAAGGTTTTCTCTGTACGGGTGGCTTTTGTTCCTTATGCACAAAAACTAAACTATGGTTTCATAAAGAAAACAGTAATTTTAATCTTTCACTTGGTCATAATTCACACAGGTTTCAAACAGTAAAAGCGCACATTAAGCAAATAAATCACATAATTACGGTAAAAAGAAAAAAGAAAGAAAACCATACAAAACATTTGAAATAAAATTTTCTCAAGACAGATTGTGCTGTGTCGACAGTATGGTCATATAGAGTAAAAGTAGCATAGAAAATAAATAACAATAATAATATTAAAAAAAATTAAACAATTCTCATATGTTATCAATGTCAACATATGTAATTATGCTTTTTATATATGTCGCTGTAAGGTTTCTCATAAGACAAGAATATTTCATGCTATTTATAGCACTAGTATATTGGCTACTACTATTCAGTATCCCAGTATCGTGCGCCGCCTCCCTTACACCCACCTGTAAGAGTAACTATAGGAATTCGTCTTAAATTGACATATATATATATTTTTTTTTTGAATCATAGACATAATAATATTACAATATTTGTATTTTTCGAAAACCCTTTTCCCATGCTATGGAGCTTACATTGTATAATTGGATTCATTTTACGCCAGTAAACTTGTGATAATTTTCGAAAAATCTTATAGGTGTAATTGCATAGTTTCGATTTGTTTAAAATTAATAATAGTAATAATAAGCGTGAGATCTGTATCATATCGTGTATGATATCACATCTCTGTAGTATTGAAGTGAATGAGATGAGATGTGAGATGGAGAAAGTTAGTCATATATGCAAATATCCGATAACTTTCGACAGAGAGCGCACACCGCACCGCTAACCGAATGGGCACAACGAAAAGAAAATCAAAATCGTTGTTTTATTAACACATACATTGATAGATACAGAGATAATATATATAGGACTGTTTTTCCTATTTCTGTGTCAATGTTAAAAGTTTAAGAAAGAAGCGAAAGTTGTCTGCAGATTTATACGATTATTTTACACAAAAATTATTCATCAATATTGTAGTATTAATATCAATGAAAGGGAATATGTTTATTGTCTAGATATTTACATATAATATATACATATAAATATTTAATATATTTGCATTTGCTATAATTTGCAGTTATGCAGATGTATAATCAAAGATTATTTATTGATAATTTGTGGTATTTTTATATTAATTTATTTAAACAGTTTTGGCTGTGCAGCGTTCACACACGCACACAGTCTTCTCAAAAGTTTTCAATTTTCAAAATAAGTACTTCAATAAAAATCTCGAGGTTGAAAACTTTCATGATGCTTTTGACTTCGTTCAAGAAAGTACAAAATCTGGTAAAAATAAAATATTTTCCATTAAACTGAGGTGGCACAGACGCGAACGTTTATAAGAGAGCATATAATTATAAATAAATAAAATAATAACTACCCTTATAATACAAAATATAATTTAAGCTGGTTTAAAATTGTTATTTTATGAACATCATAAATTACAAATATTTCAATTGGCATATTAAATATTATATAAAACATCCCCCTATAATTTAAAATGTAATCTAAAATTAATTTTAATGTACCATAAAATTGTTCTGAAATTAATTTGAATGATTAAAATAAAAATAGTTTTCGGTTATTATAAATTATTTTGCAAGAACTCAAGAGAATCTGCTGCCTGTAATTTTAAATTCAATTATACTTTTGTGCAATTACACCTAATTGAAGATGAAACAACAAGTGAACAGTTTAATTTAAATCGAAGATTATCTTTTTAAATTGTGGTTAAGCTGGTATTTACCACGCTTGTTAACGATCACGTATCAAACATCTGTGCTATTGTTTATTTATGTTTTTATTTAATTTGCTCTTTTTGTTAATGATATACCTGTGGCGCCAGTCGGATTATTATTGAGTTAATTTAAATTACACTTTTTATATTGAGTTCATATCACGATATGTTTCTAGATTAGTTTATAATGATTTGGTACACTTATAACATTCTTAAAATATTTGTTTAAAAAATTAGACTTTTTGTATAATAAATTTGGAGTGTCCTTCACTCGACAATCTTACACTAAACGAATATTTCTATTAAAATATCGAAATCGATTTTAAAAACATTACGTATAAGTAAAAAGTAACATATGTATACCTAAAGACTGATATATGATTATATGCATATTCATATTTACTATTTTTTTTAATGATAATCGCAGTATCAAAGGATGCAATAAACAATATTATAAGAGTTCTATATAAGAATATCTACTAACTAGTTTTTATAACAAAATAATAAACCACAATACCACAAATCACAAAATTATTGTATGTTTTGATTATATGTAC
The DNA here is from genome assembly GCA_933228885.1 of Leistus spinibarbis. Lineage (NCBI taxonomy): Eukaryota > Metazoa > Arthropoda > Insecta > Coleoptera > Carabidae > Leistus > Leistus spinibarbis. The sequence goes on from OW121795.1 coordinate 12,228,293, forward strand.
ATAAGAAATGCAATTGTAGGGCAGTGCGAATATTTTATTAATATTTTTAAAGTCGTTGGAATTTTCTTGAAGAAAATAATATTTATACTTCTAGAAGGTGCTATGAAAATAACTATTATTTAACTACGTAATAAATAAGTCAGTTTATGTGTTACTTTTGTTTTTTGGTACTAAAAGAATAAATTCACGTAGACATTACCGGTGTGGGAAACTTGCAAAACAAAAATCCCTCAAGCTAAATTATTACGTCGACGAAGTATACAAAATATTAAAATAATATAAACTGTCATGTAGTTTAACGCCTACTATCTTGTAATGTGCAAGAGAGACGCACTTATTGGTGTATTTTAGACAAAGACAACTTTTATATATTCTTAGTTTAAAATAAGCGAAGTATAAAATTATAAAAATATACAATATTATATGATTTATTGGTTCGAGATCCAACGATGTAATCGCGATCAGATACAATTGTTTTCAAGATCTGCGATGCGTCGCTGATGGTACTCGTGGTGAATTACTGGAACTAAAACTATGCGAACTTGACAGGTGAATAAAGAAATTCCCATTTTTTACCCACGCTTCGGAAACAATAGCGATGCTATTTTCTTTATTTTTATTTCAAACAGAGTTTTAAGCGATTTTTCACATAAAAGAAAGTATAAACTATGTTTACTGAACAACGCGTTTTATTGCATTCGACTTTTATATAAGGTTTTTTCTCACCCGCGATTTCATTTAAAAGTTTACTTGTTGTTTTACTTTAAAAGTAAGTGAAATTGTTTTACGTTTTACACGAAACAATGTTTTAGCTCGACAATACGTAATCAAATATTCTGCGTTCTACACTAGACTTGTATACGGATTTTTTTTAGATATTCTGGGGAAACTTTTGGAACAATAATAAGTTTTCGAGTAGTTTAAATTAAACATATAAATATATATATATTTATGATATTGCATATTTTTATCTGATTACCTATTAAAATATTATTATACAATAATACTTAATTCAACTATTACAGTACATTATATAAATAGAAGCCAATTTAGCGATTAATAATAATTTATTAATATTGCATTTTGTAATAAACATATTGCACTAACAGTTTTATGATTCGCATGCAACTTATTTCAAGTCAGTGAACTGTCATATGAATAGGTTTATATAAATACCAGGAAATTGAGGTAAACAGATATTATTAAGCCTACATTAATACTAGTGCGGTTTCCGTAATGCAATAATAATAATAATAGTAGCAAAGTATCTCATGCTACCATATGTATTAGGTTAAATACAAAACAATAATTATATCTAGTTACAATTGCAGATATATTGATTGGTTAACCTATTTGTGGCCGCTGGTATTTATAGATTGATTTCTGTAACTCTAACTGTTTACCAATTTATTTTGGATTATTTGACATCCAAGATTATAGTGAATTAATATACGGAAAGGTGTCAGAGTGTTATTAATTTCTTGGACGAAGTCTAAAAGGAAAAATCGATATTTTAATGAAAATTTTAATAGATTTTTTTTTAAAGTTCCTAACCATTATAAATTATTTGTTTCTATGCAATTCTTACATAATAAATTCGTTTTGTATAGTAGTAATTTTTTGTATTGTTTATAATAAGCAAAAATTAAAAATTCGCCAAGGTTATATTAGCCAATTAATTTTATAATAGGCGAGTTATTAAATGATGAAAAAATAAATGTGAGTGCTACGTCGGTTGCTCGGTCGGTGTGGCGTATGTTATTATTTACTATATAATATGATGGTAATGGCTACAACATATAGAATATAAAATAATAATATTTGATTTGCGAAGCATAGCTGTCGTTCATCCACCTGTGAAGAGCGTTCCTCTTTGTTCATTTCCGGTTCTACGCTGTATCCGTTCTGTTATTAACGATTTTTCATAGCGATTTAGCGAAATTGTCTATCAAATTTAATAGCTCTGTGAAACATAAAGTTCACGCGCAATTCTAAAACCTGTCGTTTTTATTTAATTTTTTTTCAATTTTTAGTTGCATTTTTGCCCAAACAATTATTCTATTTATGTTAACAAATATATCCTATATAATTCATACAATAAACTCTTGAAACTGCTAAAGAAATAAAAACTGGAGTGGCATTCATTCGCCTTTCAGTATCTGTATTTTTATAATTATGTTATGTTTTGTTTTAAATTCGGTTGTGCTAATATAACGATAAAATATGTTGACAAAAGAGTTGTCCAACTATTTGCTTAACAAATTTTGAATTCTTTTGAAATTATTGTAACATAAATGACAAAAGATGAATTTTTAATAGGTGCAATATTGCAAAATTTAGTTTCATAATGAAAATAAAAAATTAATTATATATAAAATTCTAGTATTGCACACGGCGAGAAATAGTTTTTATTAACTAATCTAAAAAAGTGGTAGTGGCCTTCACTCAACTTTCTAGGTAAACGGTAATGCAAAATAATTATTTTCCAAGGCGTTTTTTCACAAAAATTTATTCAAACAAAAGTGGCTTGAAATTTTAAAGTCTCGCATTAAAAATTATAATCATTTCTTTTAGACTTTAGTGTGTTGTGACGTTACCACTTTGTGGATAACATTACCTATAAGAATTAAAGTTACGTATTTCTCGATAAATTAATCAATATTAAAAATAAATAATTACTTGAATACTCTATCTCGTGAATAATTTATATATGTATTTCATTTTGCACTTAACAATTTGCATTATTATCTATTACAGGAATATACTATATAGGAATACAATTTTCTTTATATTTATTTTTGCATATTTAATGATTATTATGAGTGTAATTTTGGTTCCTTTATTGGTGCCGTTCGAAGCATGTGCGTGGGCGGTATTATATATCAAAAACGAAAGTCGTATTAGTAATTTTTATAGCAAAAATTCGAAACATTATCATTAAAGTAAGAAGATACTAATTTATTGTTTGACGTATAATTATAATATTTACTGAGAAAGTTCTAGTGAAATTTTATAGTAAATATTTGAATTTTCATATTTTCAATCAATTATAAACTAAAAACTTTGTTGTTTTTATAGTTGTTACCGGAAGCTTCTCAGAATTATTTATACTTCAATTAACTAATTGTATTAACAAATAAAAATGATAATTAAATCTTGATTGAAAGTATATCAAGTTTAATTATAACGAATCAAGTTTCATTCGAATGTAAGACATTTTTAGTGTTGATGGAATGTGAGAGGCTGTATACATATGTAGCTAAAGATGTTTTCTCTAATTATAGTGAACTTTTTCACGTTTGATAATAAAAAAAATCTGAAGGTACTTAGGTGTGGTTCGACTTAAAGTTCATTAGATTTATTTTTCTGTGTTTTTGTTGCAGATTTCAAGGACTAATCGCCTTATTGCACGGATGTAAAGTAAAGGTATGTCTGTTTTTCCTGATTTTTTAATAATTTTATGCACTGGGAGTGGCCTGCACTCGGTAATTTTTTACGTATATTTCCGTTTCTACAGTCATCAAATTCAAAACTTACATTTTAAAAAAAGAAGTTTTCCGCTAAAGACAATTGAATTTTAAATATTATTTGAAATCAGCGCTGTAAACGTAAACGTAAACATAGGTATATATTATCTTTGATTCACTCTGCAGTACAATGGTACGTCAACTTGAATAGACTTGTATGTTTGTACGCGGTGACAATAATTTAAATAATATAAAAACATGTCAGGTAGCAACGTTAGTTTGACATACTTCATGTGTTGGTATCCCTGCACCAATCACCATTGTACCTATGGTGGAAAGTGTTGATTTTCTCTCTAACAAATGCCTATGTATACAAACGAACTTAGCATCGATGATGAATGTTATTGCTAAACAACTTCACGCGAATGATTTAAATTCATGACCACAAATAATCACTTAATATAGAAATCAGATTCTTTATTACTTTTGACAAATGGCACTTATGGGATTATTATAATTTGACACACAAGTGCGGACTAGTTTTATAGCTTTTCAAGTGTTATCTAGTAATAATTTTCAAGTTTTTATAAGGTTAGAATTTAAATTCGGTAAGTTCAACATTACACAATTAAAAATATTATTACGTAATTTGTTAAAATTTAAATTTTTGTTTGCCATTGTAGTTTTTTCAATATATGTAGAAACGATGGTTATCTAACAAAGAAAAATATATTTTTAAAAGTATAAAAATAAATTATATAATTAATTGAATAATTCATATAGTACAAAATTACGAAAATTTAACGAAATAAATTAGCATTTTATGTGTAATACATAAAATAGGATTACGTTGTTTATGTAATAATTAAAAATTTGCTAGGTCTAGATATTAATTAATAATAAATAAAGTAGCACGCGATATTATTTTTACGTAATTTATTAAATGTGAAACAAAGCAAATTAAGAATGACTATAAATGAATATAGTTTTTCTCTTAGCTATATTTAAAAGTTTCTTCTAAAATTAATTAGCTCAAACTATTCATATAGGTGATATTGTCAGAAGCCTTAAGTACTCTCAATGACAATACGGTTAACAATAAAAAATTGCAAAGAATACAAATTTGAATCGTGGAAAAGACCCGACCGCTGGCAAACGTGTCCGTCCCCATGTATTTCTCAAACTCCATACCGCTCCTATTCGATATCTGTTAGGCCCAACTACTTTATATATATATATATACACACACACACACACATATATATATATATATATATATATATATATATATATATATATATATATATATATATATATAAATTACTGTTTTGTATTTATCGCATAGACAATTGTTTGCCGACAGAAACCGACAGGAAAATTTTAATTGGTTCTTAAGTATTTTGCAATACCATCAGATATCTTCCTTGGTGATTATATGATATTGTGAATGGCTCTGTCTATGTGGTTGTTGGTTGGTCGCAGTCCGCTGACTCCACGGACGAAAGAACAGACTGTCAGACCGCGAAATGCACCGGTCCGTGGCAGCTGAGCCGAGACAGGTGCTCGGACACGAAGACTAAAGCCCTTTGTGGCAGTTGAACCAGCTGGGTGTCAGATGTCAAATGGCCAGTATGGAAAGACACAAAAAATACCGATATGCAAAATATTAAATGAAGCATCGACCATATTTGTTACTAAATTTAGATACTAATTTAACCAAGATATTCCTTGTAAATTTTATTAAGAAAATGGGGAGTTTTCGTACTACTGGCAGCACTGTTTTACAAGCCACATATTGCTGTTTCAAATTTCACGCAATATTAATAATGATAGGTTTTTAATGTGACATATGTTCAGCGTACAACAATGCATTACTAAATAATTCAAGTCCATTGTATCTTCAAGTATTGTACGTAGTTTACATCCGTAGTGCACGTCGCATGAATAGTACGCATTCCATAGGTGCAATCCAGGACACACGGACGTACCCAAACCAAACCAACTGTTGATTATTTATTGTTACCTAGCCAGCTTGTGACTGATGCACTGATATCATTTTTTTTTATTCACTTGACACTATATTCCACATATTTTATTATTCATAATATTACTACATTGTTGTACGTGTAATAATAATAAATATATATATATATTTTTAAATTACAAATAATGATTTTATTTCGGTAACTAACGACATAATTTTGTTTTTCTTTACTTTAATTATATTATACAAATAGATACTTTATTAAAAGTTCTCCAATTCCGTAATGTAACATTTTTTTATTTTCGAATATTCTAACATATTGTATAAAAATGTAGGACAAATTGTAGTTGAATTAAGTTTATGTAGTATAGTGAATAAATTAATAAACAATAATTTAAATATTTTCCATTATTTACCGAAATACAACTAAGGTAACCGATGGCTCTAAACTAGTTAGTTAAATTCTCTAGAAGCACTCTCATTACAGGACGAACTAGAAATGTATCCAATTTGTAGTTTGTAAATTAATCAATTTGGTAAATGATTGAGTAATATTTTGTAAATTGAATTATTGCCCCTATTCTGTATTCTGTGCTGTCATGTCACTCGTGACAAAGATTGGGATTAGATTTTCACAATCCCTAAGGTGTTTAATTTTGCTAATTCAACATTTGCCAGTTTTGATTCTAAAATATGTTGATATTTTATGGTAAAACTACAAACACTGGTTGTATATGCCCGATTATACATCATTCCTTGACTATTACGAATTACTAGTATTACTACATAAAGAATAAGGGCCCATAACACAACACAATAATTGCGCAAAATATAAAAATTAAAAAAACAAACAAAAAATAAAAGTAATTTTTAAAGTCATCTAGGTATGGGGCACGTGAGTGTGCAACTCGTGATTATGAGAACAAACTTGTTTTTTCGCGACATTACCATATTTACCTACGTCACTCCTTGAGCCTAGCGTACAGTTATGTAATGTTACTGGGACAACATGCACCGACGAGTGCGTGGGTCAAAGTTTCATTTCTTATTCTTCTTCTTGTATGTATTGTTGTTCAAAAAAAATATAATGTATGTGTTTATTTTTTATGACACACAAAAATTCATATATGATGTATTTATGTAATATAAAAACACACGGAAAGTTACAGAATTTCCGAAAAACTTAAGTCGAGTATATGAAGTCATGCGAAAAGTAAATGAAATGTTTATAAAAAGTTAACACATCGTTAATGTGATGGTTAGATTATTAAATATGTCGTAACATAAAACGAGTTCATTTGAATGTAGTAGCAGTCTGGATATATATGCATTGGTATGGCATGACATCTGATTTACATATTTTGCAGATACGGCGCCATGTTTATCACTGGAATCACCAAAAACCGGATTAAGTTTGCGTAACCACTAGACATACCACACTGTTTTTCAAATTGACCACTGGTCAGCTGATTTATCCAATATGAACATTCTTAAAATTTTCGTTCTCTTATTAATAATTATTTAAGGTGTTAATTAATATTTGATTAACAAATTAACATTTACTTAGCAACTGTCTGTGAACGCTGTAGAATCAAAACTATCAAACCTAAATTTGTGAAACTTCAAAACTTAACTATTGAAAATAATATTCAAACCAGAAGTGCATGTTTACTCTAAGTATTTCTTATCCTTTCTCCAATTTCACTAGAACTGCTGCAATTATGGCAAAAATAGTTATGTTGAGATATAAAAAATTGTTTATAATTCTGATCTCTTCTTTTATAAATATAGATTACAAAAACTATTTTCGCTTAAGCTACCTCTAGTTGGGAGTAATAAATTAGTATTTTTCAAATTTGGTCATATTTCGTAAAATGAAATAGCTAATTTGGCAATAGTTGCAATGTTTTTATGTATAATGTTAATTTAATTTTAGTGAAACTGGAAATTAGGTTAGGTTTTGAAACAAGTCGTACTTCAATTGTTTTCAGGCATTAAATGCGATTTTATGTATAGTTTTAATTAACTTCAATTAACATTTTGTTTGTTTTTCGTCTCAAATACTTTCACTCACTAAATTTTGACCTTAATTGCGTAGGCGGTTCACGAAATAATGCAAAATATACAAACAAATAGGCAATTGGAATAATTTAAAACTATTCATGTTTGTTTTAATCGAATCATTTCTATATGATAAAGTAATATGTTTCAACCGAATGAGATTTAAATTATTCGTGTAGTTCATTCCCATTTAGTTAATTAGTAATTAAGATTAGAATTACAATTAGTAATCCTTTGTATTATGATAAATAATACTAACAACATTTATGAATTAATTTTGGTGCTGTGCATGCTAGTATTGTTTTTCATATAACAAACTGTATTATTATTTATAATATGTATTCTTAATTACTAATTGGCTCGTTGTGAATGCAGCTTTAGGCAGTTGAAGTCGTTTAATTACTAAGTAAACTTAGATATTGGGATCAAGTAGTTCGCGTAGCGACAAAAAATTAGGTGATATTTAATTGTTGAAGTAAGTGACATTATTTATCGATAAACATAACACAAATACATACAAGTATGACCTGCATACACACACACAGACACATACGTGCACACACTTCTAAAAGAAACCGCTAGACGTTATACGAAGAATTTATGCTTGTGTGCGTTTGTATGTGTAGCTTCACGTAATTCACGTATCGACATACAATTTATCTATACCACTCAGTGTCAGATGATGGGTAAATATAGCTTTATAATATGACCATATCTACCCATTTGGCCATTTCATGGCTAAAGCCACGATACCGGTCAAATTTAGCCTTTCGTTATCGTTACTAAAGTTGCTACATCGGGTAATTTTCTATATGAGCAAATAAATTTTGCTTTACAGTATAATCTACCTTCTCAATGACATATGTCACCAGTGTCGTAGAAATTCAGTTTCATTACACAACTAAACAACTTATTCCCAATAACTACTAATCTATATCCGCAAAAGTGCTATAAGTACGTATTAATAAGTATACACATATATTAAAAAAAGTAAATTTTAAATTGATTTTTAAACAAGCATGTTGACAAACGTAATGGAGAAGTTCAATGAGGTCAACCTACAGTTAGCGTAAATATTGTTTAAACAATTATCAGGAGAAATTTTTCTAAGGGAGGATTAAATACCCAGTGTGCAATTTGGTTTTTAGATAGAATAGTTTTTGATGCACTGGTGTTATTTAGGTACATATATGATGTACTAATGGCACAACAAACATGATGTTGTGATGCCCATTAGGATCTAACGACGTTTCCATCAATCTTGAAGTGTCACAACCTGCCGAGATCCGTTTTCTTTTTGCGCATGTTGACACGATCATCATCAACTTTTATTTATTTAGTTTTTGTTTTAGAAGATACCTACTAGCTACCTTGCTAGCCTGATACAGGTCACTTTAATTATAAATTTATACACAAAAACTTGCGCCAAGGAGACATTAAAATTCTAACTGCATCTATTCGTTATGTCGAACATTAAATGAATGATACTTTTTCGTCAATTAAAAGAGTAACATATTTATAATAATCCTACGACATGCGAGACCAACAACGAAGACACCCTAAGATACTCATAACGAGTTAATCGTTAATCGAATGGTGAATTTATTTCGTTTTGTTTAATAAAATAAATTAAACAGGTGAGAAATCATATTCGTGTACAATTTGTGACACAATAAAACACACTAAATAAAGGTCGATTTTATAATTTCCCTTAAAGATGATTTTATAGCTGAAATATTCATGCGCTAATACATCTTATTAGCTATCAGGTCTCCCTGAATTTTTAAATACCAAAATAAAAGAAGAAAATTAAGTGGATGTTTTAATTATTTGAGAAATATATAAATTATGTTGTTGAGCGTGTGAAACTAAAATATAATATTTAGAAACTATGTTAATAATTATAGAAAATTAAAAATAAAATTTGCTATTTCCGGGATATCTATATAAATATATTATTTACACCTATCCCATAATAATTAAAATAATAATAATATACAAAAACTATTAAATTTCGTATATTTTTGTAATTTTTAACAAATGTTAATTAATACAAAAATTAGTTATATAATTGCATCTCTGGTGGTTTTGACATATATCTTTTTATTTCATTTTTATTATTTTTCATCTCGAAACTTTCCATTTGATCTGTTGACATCAGGTCTTATAAGCGCCATATTTATCAACAACTCAATAAACAATAGAAGGTCACATTTATATAACAATTTAACATTTGACTTTTCAATAAATATGCTAAATAGCTGTACCACCCTCATACTAGGAATTGTTTACTTTATTATGTAACTACGATATGGTAACACTATACCTATAGTGATTTATTTATTTCTGTTTCAAATGTTTAAATGTCGGAATGAAAATGGCTCGATTTAAACATTTAACCTAAAACGAAGTAGGTACGTGATTTAATTTGTGCTTCATCAAAGCCATCCTTGTAGACAGCCACGCTTACTACGTGCATTTCTTTGTGTCGTTATTAGAACCGCCGGGCAACGGTAAATCCCGGTCAGGCAACGAATAGAAGTCCAACCAACCGGTATTTGTGGTACGGCAAACATCACATACCATAAGATTCGTCTCAACACGTCAGGCTCTACCTTATAATTCCCAACAAAAATCAATTGTTTCGACGATTTGTTTTTATAAGTAAATAAATGTAATGTGAAAGTTGTACCATTTAAATACTATAGCCATTTTTACTTAGATACTTACATACCTACTTCAACCGTGTCTTATAGCGATCGTTACATCGATAATTGATTACATGGTTCAGTTAATTGTTCCGTCTCTTACGAAACAGTTAATATTAAGTGTAATTGTAACGCCGTTTTCCTACCTCAAACACATAAAAGTATTTGAGCACGAATACAGATGATTTAACGAAGGAGAACTTGAAGAAAAAGAATGTGTCCCATTGGACAAACAAAACAAAACGGACACATTGTAAAGATTGCATTGTTTATGGGGATAGAGGAATATTAGGAATTAGCGATTTTAAATCGTCGATTTTACTTCGATATCGTAAATAGTACTCACGATTTTGATGAATGAAGCACAGCACCTCGACTGGAACCGGGAGTGGAACACCACATCTGCAATGATCGAAGTTTCAATACTGAATGCGTATTTCTATTATATTCAGTTGTATATTATGTAACTATAAAACTGGTCTACCACACATAGTGAACAGACGTGTGTACAATAACAAAAATAATTTAATTAAATTAATTTAATCTAATCAACCCATTCGTTTACCTGTAACCGAGGCTAATGATATGTACATTTATTTCTTCTACTTGTATATTATATTTCGCACAACATTTGTTTGAAAAGTTTCTTTAGAAAATGTACAAGTTACGAGAAAACCGCTATGGAAAATCTTTAATATCTTATTTATGTTGCCATGCATTTGCATTTAGTTCAATTAATCAAATGATTTATGCCTGTTAATATTTTGACAAATAAACAAAATATAAATAATGTATGTTATTTTGCACTGTTATACACACATAGATAGACTAAGAAGTGAATTTTAAACTATTAACATCTATGTTATATATTGAAGAAACAATATTTTATAACATAATAAAATAATAAGTTAATCGGTACAATTTCATGGAATTATCTTTATAGATCTACGGCTAAATAAAAATATAAATAGATATTGATTTCAAATTTTAAATCTATATTAAAAATTTACAAAGCAAGCGGCTACATATTAGTTTTTATCTTAACCCAGCGTAAATGTAGTTTTATAAATATACCCTGCGGCCACTTTTATATGAATTTTAAATAGGATACACTGTTATTTTTATTAGGCAACTGAAATTCTTGTTTATTAAATTAATTTCATAGCTAATAGCAAAATGCATATTACCACGGGTATAAATACTTATAACACGCTACTCAAATTTAAAATATGAATATATAAAATTTACGTTCCACTTATAAATATATATTACATTTTAATATACGTTTATAACATCAATTCAAACTATAAAATTTCAATTCAACGAAAGAAATTCTTAAATATACATAAAAAAGTAAACAAACAAAATTGGTTTGGAAAATACGTGTGTGTTCATCTTCATTCCAGTTTGACCGGAAGTGAGAAAGACGGACAATATCGTCCACCGGATACTGTAATCGCACACCGGATATTTAAGAGAGAACAATGTACTATAGAGGGCACTCTCCATTCTATACGAGATAAAAACTGGAATATTTTATCTAACGTACTTGATAGTACAATACCGATTTCTAATTGTATTTTAATTACATATATTATTCATATATAGTGTCAGGTGCATCTCACACTATAATATAACACGTACAAAATAAAATGAATCCTAAAAAAAAAAAAAAAAGTGGCAAACTCTGTGAAAGTAAAATGTTGAAGATGATTAATTATTTATTTTTAGATTAAAGGCATTATTACCAAAATTCAAATTCCGTTGGTGAAATTAACAATTATAATGCAATAAACTTATAAATTATAAGTTAATTTTAGGCGGTTAGCAGTTAGGTGATAATTTGTACACTAAAATTATTTTTAATAATCTAAAGCTAATTATACAGCATTTTTCTGGATCAGTAAATACATGAACCTTCGTTATAAATTGGTGAAACAATTAGATATATGACTGCAAGGCCAAATTACGTATGACATCCGGTTCGAAGGACCAAATATAGAGTAAAACATTAATTAAACACCACTAAATATTATGTTTTTAATTCGGTTCGTAAACATTTTTTAAATCTTAATATAAAATCACTAATGATTATAAATTCGAGGTGAAATATTTATATATCTTTTTTGAAATTTCAAACAACATAATATTTTCATTATAGCACTATTTTAGCCGGCAATAGTGGTTGATTGTACAGCTATGATTAAAATACCTAACAATTTATTCCAGAATCACCCTCATTTACAATTTAACACGGTTAAAATTCAATTTATACGGCTTTTAACTAAAAATGCAGCCGACCCTAACCAATATAAATCAAAATCATTTGACATACGATCAGGATACCTGAATATGAATACAAAACTGTGTATAAAAAATCTTATATTATTTATAATTTATAATTAAAAATAACGCCTACCATAACTGACAAGGGTGTGAACACTTTAAACCAACCATTTAACCTGACAAGAAATGATTTATTTCACACCCTTAAAGCCCTTTTGACAACATAAATCAAAATTTCTATTATACGGTTCACAGGCAATTTATTTGTTAACATATCCTCCTCTTTACTTTCTTATAAAGAAAGTATAAGGATAAAAAATATATTGTAAGATTTTAAAGGCCCGTGAGTTAAATTTGATTATTTTTACAAGAATGTCTGACAGAGAAATAGATAGATTCGAAAAGTGTACCATTTGTAAGAAAAATTCATTTGAAATTCGTCGACGTTACAATAGAAATAATATACAAATTATTTTATCAGTTTATATAAGAAATTGAAACAGTTTTTTTTATATAATTATCTAAAATTAACCTCGGATGGAAAATAGCAAATTCCGCAATTATTATTGATAACAATCAACGACTCTATTCCAACCTAAAGGTTATTCAAACATATGACCATGGCCTTTACCAATAATTCATTCTATCTATCATGATACAGCGCAATGCCAGTCTCCAGCATCATAATAATCTTGTTGTTGGATGTCGTGGGTGTGTTTAAATGATTCTAAACTTAACGGATCTTTTGCCATCTCGTTTTAATGCATTTGCAAACAGTATAATGCTATCTCGGTCTCGGTACAATATCTGCTAGTTGTTTTGATGATATATGATGCTTTGCTTGACGTACTTTATGTAAAACAGCAAACAAAAGGTTGACAAACTCTGGAAACCGGATCAGTCGATCTGATTATGTCACTCGGGATAAATTAATTTTATGATTTTGTTTTGTTGTTACAACAAATACACTTCTTGTCGCTTAAGAGTGCTGATATTGTGTAATAAATGATATTACCGCTTCGCAGTGCCACCAAATATTTGTCTATTAGATTTGGTTGTAAGAGAAACCATATTCGTGCGACAGTTAAACTAAATTATATTTAATACGTATGTTGCTAACGGATATTATAATAAGTTGAAAAGAAAATTGGTATTGATGTCAATAACAACACAATTGACCACATTTAGAATTGTTTTCCTATTTATTATTTGCAATGATTACAAAATGCAAATATTTACCGTGGGGCACAGGATGATAATTGCTTAAGCGTGTTCATATAGTTTTTTCGAAATTATAAAAAGTTTTTACATATTTGCATAACACTTATAAAGGTATCTGAGTGGTACCTGCCTTATATTTATAATTATTTTGCATGAAATTACTTTTTTATAGTTTTTATAAATTTACTATAGAACTTGTTTTTTTTTAGTAGTGTTTTGTGTAACTAATACTTAACTTTAAGGTGAGTATATATTTGGTTGTGTATAATAATTCAAGGATAAATTAAATTTAAATTAGTTTAGATTGTTATTTTCATATATTTAGTGAGTTTATTATTATTTATTGTTCAGTTCGTTGTAAAACTAAAAATTATATAATAAATCAATTTATTTCTCAATTTAACCACGAGATATCCTTGATTTACTAATAGTAAGAAATTACGTTTAAAATCAAACCACAATATTGTTTTAATTTAATTTAAAATAAAAACGTGCAACAGTATTGTAATTTTTGTTTGTCAATATGTTAATTCAATTATATAACGCAAATAAATTAGAAGTAGCGCCTAGTTTACGTAGTGTATATATATATTTTTAAAATGAATAATCAATCATTTTGCTAAACTACTAAAATTGTAACAATAAAAACAATGAGTTTCCTAAAAGATGAATTAGGATTATGGCAAATATGTTTTTATTTTACAAATAAATTCTGTTAAAATACGAGACCACAAATCAAAACTTCAGTGTACACGAGTTAGAACTGTTATACAATTATTATATAAAATAATTAAATTGAAACCACAAAATTTATACTACGTAATTCCGTGAAATACATTGCATTTAATTGGCCTAAAATAGTGTCAGTAAAAAACTTAATTTGGGTCCAAATAATAATAATAATAAAATATAATAACAAGATGAAATAAATAATAAGCAAGAAAACCTAACGCACTATTAGCTGAAAAAGCGCTATTTCTCGTTGTATGTTTTTTCTTTATTGGTCAAGGACGAAAATAGCAATATTATCCATGTATAATGGTGTATCTCATTTGCACAAGACAGGCGCCTATTATGTAAGAACTGTTAAACACGACAATGTAAAGTAGATACAGCTATTTGTAATTACATCTGTAATATTTAGAATTATTTACATTTTTCTGTAATTATCACATCGCATTTTTACATAAATACGTTTGCCTTTTAATGGTTCATAAATTACAAGTCGTTATCCAGTCTGTGTTATTTGTTTTTAACATAATTTCCCTGTAAAAGAAAACCTTCTGTAGATATATCTCAAAATATATATTAGCTAAAAAGTGTGACCTTTAGCTCGCCGTACGAAGTACAGATGAGCTAAAGTATTTGGTCGTGTCTGTAGCATTCTCAGATCAAAAATATACTTAGCAAAAAAAAAATTTATAATTCTTATATTTTATTTTTTGTTAATTCTTTTACGCTAAAATATTTTATGGCATATACTTAGTGAAGAATATATGTGTACCACACCTCAACACCTAATGTTATCCAAATAGTGTTCTCGATTATGAAGGTCGAGCTTAAGCACGTGGGCATCCGGTGCCCCATTAAATGCAACACAATCAGCCTTCATAGTTGTCAAGGTAATGGGCGCCCCCGATAACGCGACTTTTCCGGATTTAAATAGATCATTCGTTATACTCATTGAATATTATTTACAGCAATACAAAGACGTTTTGTTTCGATGCGAAGACTTACTTATTACTTCGTAAAAGAAAGTAAAATTGGCTAGTTTCAACGTAAAGAATAACAATTGATTGTATACAAACACAAGCAATAAATAGTATTTTTTTTATAAACATAAAGAAATTAATCAAATAAACTCTCTTCATTCAAATTAAACTAAACCGCTAAGTTACATTGCGCCTAATAGAAAATGTAAATTCACACCACTTTTTCAATTTTCTTCAAGTGCACTTAAGCGTTAGAAAGTCGACGTGTCTCTCGTACCAGAAAAACTAAACCAATGTTTTCAATTCCGTAATTAAACGACATAAGTTCTACCGCTTTTTTCTTTTGGTTCACGTACAGGAAAAAGTGTGATGATAGTGTGTCTTCTTAGTTTGTAAAAAATTAAATATTTACGGTTCATTTAGTGGGTGTGTGACACCCAGAGGCCAGCGCTTCGCCGGCGCTTGTGTCGTGTCGCGCCCTGCCGGCAAAAATATAACATTCCACACACCTACACCAACTTCCTAGTGGCAGTTTTTATATACATTTTATAGTCAGCTTGCATATAAATAATAATAATAACCTATACGATATATTATAGCTTGTACAACGATCTATATCTTTAGTATAGAAGGCTGCGTGAGTTCCATATCAAATTTCACAAAATTACAAGCATAGATACAGGCACGAATGCCTTCAGCTCGCCATATAATTTATTTAGTGGATATATATTTATATTTATGTTTAAATAATAATACCTATTTATAACTATTGAGATTTGAAGAAATAAAATAATATAAAATAATAATGATTACAACAATACCTTAAATTTCAAAATAAATTGTTTTAATCCATTTTTTCCTTGTGAAGAAATTAATTTTAGGAAAATTAAATTACAGAAGACGTCTATTCGAATTTAATTTTCCTAAAAACAGAATTTGTTACTGAGAATGTAACGGAAATCTGTGTGAGTGTAGCAATTTAGAAACTAAGGAACTGGCTAATGAAAATTACGATCTGTAATATCCGTAGTACCTACAGTGGAATATGTTTTTCCGTGGAAAAATCATACCATTTGACGGTTAGATTACTTTCATTTGTAATTTAATAATATTTCTCCGCGAAAATTGCCTGTGAGCGACTTAACCCATGCTTTGCCTAGATAGATTAACTTTCAAATGCGATAATTCTATAGGCCTGCTGGTCATCCTTCTAAAATAAAATTTGGAAGAAAGTTTATCTAGAATTTATTAGAGATGTTATAGATAAATTTAACGAAGTGTGAAATTTTATGTTTTGAATTTTTTTAGTATGGAATTATTTAATTATTTTATATGGTGGGAAACTACATTAATAGCTTCAGAGAAATTCTATAAAATTATTCTTTAATATCATGAATTTATATATATACATATATATATATATATATATATATATATATATATATATATATATATATATATATATATATATATATATATATAATTTATCGTCTTATATATTAATCCTAGCATATAGCCCATCCTAACACGAGAGTGTTTAATAGTAAATAATTTCAAACAGTTAATAACAAACTTATGTACAGGCACCAATGCCTCCTGCTTGTTGTACGGTGATATATAATTAATCCCAGTGGAAAACACATATTTGAAATTATATTCAATAATTTTAAGAATACATAAAAAGCTTCTAATTATTGTGCTGTCTTTGTCTGTATATTACACAATAATTTCACAATAAATTTTATAAAATTTCAAAATTATAATTTTTAACTGTTTGAAACTTAATATACCTACTTAAGAAAATCTATTTTGTTTCTGATGGGAACCACGAATTACTAAATGACATCCTGTTTTAAGATGGGACTGCCTCTAGGGTGTTAATAGTAAAAAATGAACCAGTAATTTTTTCTATCTCGTTATTTTGAATAATAGGTTTGTTTTAATCAGATTTGCAAATATAATTGCAGTAATAAATATAACAAAAATAGATGAGCGAATTGTATATAGACATTAATTAAAATTATATGAAACATCTGTGATGATAGAAAGTTGCGCGCAAGAGTGAGATAACATACTCTAAATTAAATGTTAGACAGAGACGTGTGCTTCTGTTCAAGAGTTATTAATAATAATTTTACATGTTTATATATTTCACTATAGGCCGGATTGGCAGTTTATGATATCAATTACATATGCATGAAAAAATCGCATACCATTTGTAGAAATGAAAATGAAATATTACATTCAGATTTTATTTTTTTGTTTGTTCTTGTTTCAGAACTGCTGTTTCAACTGGGGAGGCCCATGATATATTTTTATGGTAGGCACATTTTATATTTGTCATAAATAATAATACCTAAATTATATTACTCAATAAAAATATGAATAACAAACAAGCACCACCTTCGGCTCGTATAATCTATTTAAGTAACTCTTTATTTATTTAATTACATAGAAAACATTTCTTTTTACCATTAATGTGAGAAA
The DNA here is from genome assembly GCA_933228885.1 of Leistus spinibarbis. Taxonomy (NCBI): domain Eukaryota; kingdom Metazoa; phylum Arthropoda; class Insecta; order Coleoptera; family Carabidae; genus Leistus; species Leistus spinibarbis. The sequence goes on from OW121795.1 coordinate 12,246,219, forward strand.
ATAATGACATGCAATTCATATTCAAAATAATTTATTTAATGTTTTTGTCGAGCCTTTGGGTTCGTAATTAAAAAAAAAATCCTACAATAATTTGATTATTTTTAAAATACTAAAGAATAATAAATATATAAATTTCAATGTAATTATTTTCAATTTTCTTTATAGCCTTTTGTTATTGCATTTTTTAGATCCGTGATATTACAGACTTACGACCACACACTATCTTGTACTATACGACAAGCTAAAAACTTTTTAAAAATGTTTCTATTCTAATTTTAAATTATTTTATAAAATTAGTTACAATTTTTTTTTAAATATATATATAAAACAGAGTGTTATATTTAGCTTGACTACGCATGCAATAAGATTCATGTTAGTTGTTTTCAAGTTCATGTTATGAGAAATTACGAGGTCTATATAGTATAGCTAGTCGTCTACTAAGACTAAGATAGTTGTTGCCTGCTAAATGATATATTATAACAATGGTGCAACGAAAGCTGAGGGCTGTTATGTACTAGATATTCTAGAGGTGTGGTATATTACTCGCGTCCCACAGGACCGCACTCAGCCACTGTTATTAGATTTTAACAGAACAATAAAAAATAACAGTATTGAACTATTATTATAAATATAGATAGCAAAAGGATAATATGTAATTTAATACATATTTCTTTTTATACATAAAATTAATAAAGAAAACAAGCGAAATATTAAATTAATATAAAGTTAGGCTAGTCCTGTCCTGTTTACAGTGAACACATTTGATAAAGTGATTCTGTACGTAGTACATATCATCTATAAATCTCGTTTATTAGAAAAACGCATAGGTACAACCCGTACAAGCGAATAACCAACCCACTGATAGTACTGCGATCTGCAGAATAACTCACTGTACATATAATATATATATATAAATATATATATATATATATATATATATATATATATATATATATATATATATATATATATATATAAAATACATACCCCCTACGTTTGAATACATATCAGACTTGTAATATGCTTAACAAGATGTTCACATGTGTTCACGTCGCACGATTATGATTTAAATCGAACAATTCTACTTCGTTTTTTAATGCAAAATCGACTTTGACACGAACAATATATCGATGATACAAGTTTATAAATCAGATATTTTTTTAGTGTCGTAAAAATATTGATATATACATACTTATATGTTGTCATGGATAAAAGAAATAAAACCGCTTGGAAATTCACATTTTTCAAATAGATATTTGCGGTTAAAAATAAGACATAATATTATTTATATTTTGTGGCATGTTTTTTTTTTTGATAATATCAAAATAATAAATCAATATTTAAATATTATTCCTGAGAAACAAATAATAATAGAGTCCTTTTAAAGGATTCAGAACTGAACTATTGTTTATTTAAAAACATTTGTTTTGGGTGTTTTAACATGAAACCCGATTACTTAAGTTACATTTTACTTACGGTGGTCTAATAAAAATGATTGTATATCACGTTTAACGAGAAGACTTAAAGCACGTATTCAATAGCCCGCTGTCATAATATTTTATGGGAGAATGTTGGCTATCTGTAAATCTGTAATTACTATACCAATCTAATGACAAGAGAAATTGCTAAATGATTTACAAAAAAAAAAAAATCGATCAAATTGTACGCGCTTTGGTAAAGTGAATGTGAAAGAATACAATTTATAAGTAGTAATATACGACATACGTTCGTATGGCCACACCTTCGTTGATAATGTAGAAAAATAAGAGTTGAACTTGGCCTAAATGTGAAAGTATTTTTGGATTTATGACTTTTGATTTCTTGTCAATTCGTATGTTTTATTATTTTATTTTCAATTTTTTTTTTGTTCGACGTTTCGCATTTGTCAATTTCTTCCACAAATTTTAAATTATTAATCCATTGATTATGTATATGAATAACCAAATTTCAGTTGGGTTTATTATATTTACAATATAAAAATAAATTCCATTTTTATTTTCTGTACCATTATTCATTAGAAACTGATTCATTCAATAATGATCTAGCGATCGATAAATTCTTAAAAGAGTTCATAGAAGGAACGATATTATTATATGGATGTAAATTTACAATAAGAATGCATGTAATTTTTACTAAATGCAATAAATGTATATGATTATTTAATGTAAATGTACATAATGCACTAAAATTACATTTTCCTTTGTAATTTTACATAAGTATGCAACACACTTTCATATAGTATAAATAATAATCATCCGGTTTTGTTAACTTTTTCCTACTAAATTTAAAATTTGTTTTGATCTGTCCGTTTGATTTATTTCGAAATAAACTAGCTTCATTAACTTTTAATATTCAAATAAGCTATAAACATTACGGCACTACATATATGACAGCTTGTTGGGTAAACCAGTAGTAGCTAATATTTATAGACGATACCCGAGCGTATAAAAATTAGACCCCCGTTACCGCTAGCGACGTCTATAACATATAATTACAAGGCATCCATCTAGATTGATTGTTTGTCTGTGGTTTTCATTCAAACTTTTTTGTTTATTTATGTCTTTTTATATGCTATATAGGCCAGTGGATCTGACAGATTAATAATCTATAATATGAATCAATTAGGTATGCTATAATCAATACTATTGAATTATAAAAAAAAATAGTATTTTTGAAATATTTGTTTTAAAAATATAAGCAAGTGAATTGAGTGAAAATATATATTATTTTTAATATATTAAAAGGTCAAGGTCAGTAGATAATATTAATAAAACGAATTTTTGATTTGAAAAATGTAAAATAAGAAATTTTTATTATGTGTTTGACACTCGATTAATCGTATACTCTTTTGGGCAGGTAATAGATACATTGTATTACTCTTGTAATAAAAATAAATACAAAAATATAACCTCAAAAATCTTTCGTTCAAGGTTAGATTGTAACGCCCTTTTTTCTATGTTTTCACTTTGATGAAGTAATTAACAGGACATTGCACCTTTTCTACGGGCAACGTTGGTAATGTTATAATTTGTTTTTAAGTTGTATGTTATAAAAATATACAAATTATAATTTGTAAATATTTAAACATTATACTATGTAGTATCTTATTATATATAATAAAACATACATAGGCATATTATTAAGCTGAATGCACTATTTTATCGTTACTAACATTTATAAATCGGGATATCGTATTAAGAAATCGTTCATTGCTATAGTAAAACTATTTTCGTCTTGTGTGTGTATTAATTTAGAAGTAAAAATGCTTCTTTTTTATTACTTAATGTTTATTACTAAAATATATGTATTTATACATATTTTTATTTTCTTGGACGAAGTCTAAAAGGAAGTATTGTAATGATTTTAAATATGATTATTTTATTTCTACGTTATCAGTCGACTGAATACCACTCCAAGTTTTTTAATAATAGTAAATTTTTTTTTACTTATTAGTAAAATGATTTTTGTCTCGTGTGTATAATGTTACGTTGCGGCAGCTTACCATAACATAAAAAGATAATCAAAAGGAATAATCGCTTTCTGGAACTTCAATTAAACACAAATTGAAAAAAAAATGTAAATATTTTGTCAAAAAGCGAATATTGCCGAAATTAATCGAAGCTATAATCTACGTTATAACTAACTGATGATTATGAGAATGTCAGGCATAAGACAGGTGCATTTTAGAAATCTATCTAAAAGTATATGAGAGATGTGAAATTGTTCATCTGACCGTAAAGAAAGTCTGACGCTTCATCGACTAAACTAATCTTTCACTTCTTTAATAAACAAAATACTAGCAATACCGCACACAAATTTACCAAGTAAATATAACAAATATTTACTATAGCCGGATCTAATTTTGGCCGAATATTAATATGTACACTATTGATGTATACAGTAATTCATAAATTATTCGATTCAGCTCAGGTCAAAATATGTATTTTCTTTAAAATTTCGAACACGACATTTTTCGTGATTAAAATACATTTTTATTCGAATAAGAAAGTAAAAATGAAGAAGAAAATATTTTTATAATAACTAAAACTTGTTTTATATTATACTTTGAACTAGAACTTAGTTACTAACTTGATTTGACTAGCAAATAGTACAAGTTTTTATTAGGTGTTTTTATTTTTTATTAGCAACGTCAATCAAGACTGTCAACGTAAACTACATATTTTGATAGTTTTACATTTGGAGGTTAAGTGCGTATAAATAATAATAATTCTCTGCGTACTTTTTTCAAGAACGTTGTATCTTAAGTTGCTGCTGGAATAATTCAATGAATTTACCTTAAAATATTGTAAAATAAATGACAATTGTACTAACAACATTCTAAGCGATTATACTTTATAGAAAAGTGGTTGCAGTTCAGACTAATATATTAATATTTTTGTAAATTTTACTGAAAATACATTTTTCTATGTATGACCAATCCAGTTAGTTTATGATATGAAATGGTTATAAACTCATATTTTTGTTAGGTTTTCTTAATAGTTGAATGTAAATATAATTTTAGGTATACAATGCGTTAGTGTGGAATCACTTTCACCGTCCAGCGGCGACGACTGATTTAATTAAGTGGGGAGAACAATTTTTTGATTTACTCAACACATGGGTGTAGTGAGAGAGGCAGAAATAGAGAGGGAGAGGTGAATAGCCGGCGGGGGTCTTTTAAAAATCGAAACTGATCAAGTGTGGCCGTGGTGTATACAATCTCGTGATGTTTGGCTGTGTGGGGAGATCGAGAGAGAAAGATCTTTACGCGAATTGACATACAAACCTAGTTAGTAAACAAGAGACGTGCGTTTTTCTGAATTTCCATACTTGGTGGAAATTAAATGATATTTCGAAGAAAAATATTTTCTAAAACTGATTCTCAACACTTTCCCAACATTAATTGATGCACCGAATTAAATATATTTGTATTTGTTTTTCATTCATTTTTATACAATGTATTTTATTATAGAAATGGTTTAAAACTATTTTTTAAAGAGATTATTTAATTGATATGATATTTTCGGTGTACTTATTTTATAGTTTTCAGATATATACATAAAATATCTTCAATACGCTTTCCTATTTTTCGTTTACTGATATTTTAAGCGTAACAAAATATTTTTTGTCTATTACCGTACTGAGAAAGAGAAAGTGAATCAGACTCCCACAGTAATAATTTTTGTTTTTACTTGTTTTATTTCGAACAAACAAGAACGAATTATTATAATAGTGTAGCATGGCTATATTCAGATAAGATCAAACAAAAGTGAATGTAGGTATTAGCCAAATTTATATCTGTCAAAATATTTAGACGCTCATTTCAAATACCAATTGCTATTTATAACCTCAACATCTTAACATTACTAGTGCACCAATGGCTCCAACTATCCATTTATACCATACTTATATTAAAAGTAAATTGTACACGAATATGGTTTTTCTCCTGCATACCAAATTCAACGCATGCACCAATACTATATTAATAGATGATTATATTCAGTAATTTATGAATTTTATTATTTATTTCCCGTCCTGACAGAATAATTAAAAATATGTACAAACTTTCTTTATTAATCACCAATAAAAATATTCAATAAATATTATTAATTAAATTAGTGAAAAAGTCGATATGATCTTTCACCAAAAAATTGTACTTATATGAAACTTATGAAAAGTGAAATCATATAATTACGGCATAAATAATATGCTATGATTTGTTTACTTCAAAAATTAAATGTTATACCTGTGTACCAAATAATTCTAGAGTAATAAAATTAGCGGCAAATAAAGAATTTCTACATAATGATATGGTTTGGTATGTTTTAGATGTTTCGGCATGACCTTGGTAATTATAAGGTTACTGAAGAAGTTTTTCGGCACCCATTTCGGGTCAGAATGTCAAAATTATTCGTGGTTTAGAAAATATTTCGTAATGTTTGGTTTTTGGTGCGGGCACGACTATATTTGGATATATCTTCAGATAAATTATATTGTATACATTAATACGTATAACTTTTTCATTATTTATGTATTTATATATTGATTAGTTATTTTCTTCAGTTAAATAATTAATTTGACTATTTCATTATTTGATGTTTTATAAATAGATCTCCATGGCCATGGAATTTAGAGATTTATACTGTGTAATATTAATGTTTACGTCATAAGAATAATTATACCTTGTTACATTGTTCTTATATGAATGAGGTACAGACTATATGTTTTTATAATAATGATTTTAAACACGAAAAAATGTATTAAAAATAGGTTTTACCATGTTTGGAAAATATAAATGATATTTTTGAAAGCAGTAATTAATATTTATATATATATTTTTGTTAATAAGTATGATTCATAATTTAATTTATGCCAGTCTGGTACGACATGTAACTTCTTTTTATAGAGTGTAACATTTTAAAAACTATAAAGTTGACAAGTGACCTCGGACTATGTTTGTTTTTCTGCAATGACCAAAATAACATCTAGACAGAAAAAATTTACGATTTAACTATTATAATTTGCAAAATTATGTTAATTGTTTTCGATAAGAAATACAATATTTATTAAAGGTTAACAATATGGTATTATAACTATTATAATCTGTACATGTATATAGGTTTTCTCTAATATTAATTTACAAATGCACTTCAGTTTATCACTGAATAGCTTATTACAAACCTAACACAAATATAGCTTTTTTCCACAACACAAATAAATTATCTAAAACTAAATACGAATATGGCTGCTTCCCATTATACAATAAATTAGCTAAGTTAAGTTTATTACTAAATAGCTCTTCACTGGTTACGAATATGGTTTTTTATCAATAAACGTCCAGAACAAAACACGACTACGAGTTCTTTCCAATATACGACAACAAATTAACTTAAGTTTATTTTATTACTGAATAGCTCTTCACAAACTAAACACGAATATGGTGTTCTTCAGTTATCGAATATAATAAAACATATTTATACAATTCTTGAATGATGTAGTTTCAGAATATATCCGATTTTAAATTATCAGTAGAGAACCTTTAAATCGCTGGGATTCGCACACGCGCCTTCATGATGGCAATTTTTGGTACCGCTAACTGTGTGGGTCCAATGTGATTGAATCATTTGTATGTAACCATGTCGTAGATATCGTTAGCAAAATAACTTTTAAATTCTTATTCATAACATAGGTATTTGAATAACTAACTAACAATATATATGCACTTTCATTTGTTACATCCTACCTGTCAGAAGAACAGTCCCTTTCTTGTACGAATTCCTCTAACATAATATTGCTTATACAATGATGTCAGTTGTAAGTGCATTTTAAACTAAAAGTGCAACAAATGTGTAGAGGTGGTAAGGTCACCTCTGGACGTACACACTCTTGCTGGCGGTCAAAGGTTAAGATAAGTCTTTCATGATGGGAATAGCAATTGTATAAGAAACCGTTATAAATGTTGCTATTTTTTAACATTCAAGACAGAAACACGTATTATTATTCAATGTAATCAAAAATTGATGTCAGCACCAATGCTTCCCGTTTGCTGAAGGTAGCTCAGATAAATATGATATATTTTTCTCATGAAGAAAACAAAAAACTACTAGTATTCATGGAAGAATAATTTAATTATGTTAAATGATACATAATTATTGATATATTACAGCTAAAAATATGATTTGAGTTAATGTTATTGTTTCGGATATATTCGAGATGAACGAGGCTACCCGAATGTGTACGCTCTGTGGATGTTTCGCGCGCATGCGTTACTTACGCTTATTTCCATTGAATGAGGCGAAAAACTACTCTTATAATAATTTTTACTTCATTTCATTGGTAAAGTATTGGATATTAGAACATGTATGTTTTGGTGGTAACTAGAGCAATAATGAGTCACATAATTCACAATATAAATAATAAAAATTACAAATATGGTTTTGATTGAAATTTAAATCAGATATACTATATTAGTAAAGTAAATTTATGTTTAACATACAAAATAACAGTAATTTGATATGAGGGTAATGGGACAATATCTCAAACCGCAGTTATCCTCGCCCCCGTGAATCATGCAGAGGTAATAAGTGCCGTTGCGTTCACCAAAACGAGAGGACATTTCCATAAAACCTTGAATCATATAATATAAATAAAATGCAGTGTGTGCATAGTCTGCATCGTGAATGCAATCTGCAATTCTGCAATGGGACACCGCACCTTCTTTTAACCTACATACTGCCACGAATGTATATCGCACCATATTCGTCTATACCGCGGTTTAATTACTCTTTAAGTCATCAAAATTATTATTAGTTTACGAAACAATCAAAATTATAAAATGACTAACAGTTTTTCTCTATAAAGTGAAAACTAAGTATAAGAAAATCGAGACAGATTTTTGTTTTAAAGTATATAAAACAGACAAAGAGACTTACGAAGGTGGTACAATGAGTGAGACAAGACTTTGTGTGTGCGTTGGTGTGATGTAAGACCATTGTGACCCGGTGTGACCTCAGAGGAGGTTGTGTATGTTATGTATGTATGCGTTTGTGAGTGCATTCTGTATCTTATTGTGCAGATGAACAAAGTGCATCTAAATTCACAGCGATGGACTTATGGAATTCTTCTTCATCTTGATAATTCTATACTTGCTGTTTAACTTGTCACTCGAATTGTTCAGCGATTTAAAACGTAACATAAATATTAAACAAACAAATCTTAGTTATAAAAAAAAAGATGTAAGGAAATATGTTATGCGTTTAATATGTATGAGATAAGGGAGATGGGAAACAAATTTAATTTGAAATAAAATTACGAAATGCCCTAATTTAGCGAATAATACTATTAAATAGAAAAAAATGTATGCAAATATAAAAGATATATAATTTATTATGTCTCGGAAATTTTCTCCACAACATTTATGTCATTCCCGCCCTGTGCAGTGCGCGGTGCCGCCTTCAGTACCCAGTCGTGGCCGGTATCAACAGACAAGATATATCCGATATAAGTGGCCAACAATATAATTACAATATTGTTTATTATTTACGAATCTGATACGCCAATTCATAACCATTTTAATTATATTGCGAATTTCATTCAACGAATATAAATTTCAATTTTACATTTTTACGCCCGTCATATTTCTCCCATACTTCACAATAATTTATGTTTCATATAAAAGAATTTATTATATTATAATGATATATTTCTTAATAAAAATATTAATAATATATATATAAATAACCGACATTACTTATGTAGTATATTGCAATTACAGTTAATTGTAAAATGTCACACGCTGATTTACATATTCACTTGAGGAAAATGTAACTTTAATGTAAACACGAATTATGTAGAATTCTAAGGATATATTGCGAAATTGATTAAAATTTACGACGAATACAAGAAAGTAACATGCATAGTCCAAATATATTTAAAATGTGTGTGTAGAACACTTTATATATAAAAAATATAAACTGGTATGGGGTGAGTTTGAACCACTAACTGCAAGTAGGCCATGCAAGCAGTCTACCTCAGAGCCAACTAGGATAAAGAATCGATTTTTCATCATACAATCTTGAACAAATATGCTTTAGACTGTATCATTAAAAAATCGTATTTTTGATGAGAAATCATATTCATGCTTTATGCATATAATAAAAGATTGCTTATCCCAGAACAACTTTTGCATTTTTTCAACTATTGCTATTTTTATTACTATTTATAGATATTTATGTTTATTCTGTGGTCAAGATCGTGATTTTGCAAGGCAACAGTTTTATCATATTTTTAAAATAGTTCTGATGTAATTTTTGCACGGAAACCTTTCTAAATAATTTTCCAATATTATAATTCTGACAGAGATTTATCCACCCTATACTAGTATTATAATTATAATAAATAAGTGAGTAAAATACAATTTGAACTCAAATGTGTTCAGTAAAATTATTTATTTTTCGAAAGTAATTCTTCATTTCATCTCATATAACATTTTAAAGAAATGTTATGTCTGTTAACTATCTCTATCTATTAATTAAAGTTTTTCCGAAAAATGAAATAAAATCGTCCATAATATTACCAGTGTTCAGCAACTTTCACTTAAATTCCTTACCACAACTCACGTTTTTGTCTAGTATAATATTAAAACTCTTAATTATAACCTAAGATATATATATAGTAGGTACTTTCGATTAAATAATTGATGTTATCATAAAATTGCTTAACGAAAATATAAATTGTTAAAAATTACACCACATTCAGTGGCCTGTACTCGACTTTCTTATACGTAGTTCTTATTAAAAATATGACAACATAAAAAATAATTTAAGATTTTCCGTAGCAATTTACTGATATATTTTTTAAAGAAACTTGTCAAACAAAAGTTGTGCGAAATATTAATATCTTTCATTATGAACCATAAAAAGGTCAAAAATGCATAGAGTAAACATGCACATCCGGTTAGAATTTTTTTTTCGAAAATAAAAGGTGCACATTTAGACCCTTGCGTTCACACACAAAGACAGACATCACTCCGAAAATATACATTCGATTCAGGGAGAATTCAAAAAGATATATAATTTACGTCAATGTATGTTTAATTAAACAAATAATCGATCTAATAATTTAACCTTTAATCGAAATCACTTTTTCAATAATGAACAAGGTTCCCTATAGCTTCCGTGTTAGGTTGTGTTATTGTTTAATATATTTTTAGTTGTGAAACATCGTGAAAGGTCATTTTTGTATAATATGTACATGACACAGATGACCTTGTCTTTTCAATATGGACCCATTTAATAATATAGTATTTAAATAATATTATAAATATTGGTTATAAAAATAATTAGTTTGTTTTTGAAATTGAAATATAAGGTCTTTGCTTATTACTGTATTCAAATTGTTTAATAACCAATTTCCCAATATTTGTTATGTGTTTAGGAGAATCATTTTTATTATTTATAACACAAATAAAATGTATGGAATTACTTAAGATTGAGGATGTAATAATAATTTAGTTAATGTTTGCGAATAATTGAGATCACTAGAATTAAACAACTGATCTCATGTCTTAACGGAATCAAACCTACGTAGATTTTCTTAATTTCATTATACTTCTGTGGCAATCTAACCTAATTCTAGAATCTCTTCTTTCTTTTCCAGTAATGACGAGCGTACAACGTTTCCATGGCTACAGTTAGCCATGCGATGCGGCGGTACCCCGGCACCCCTCCCGACAACAATTACACCAACTTTAGTCCAATAAGGGTAAGTTTATATTTACTAAATGACTAAACTTGCATTGATGCACGCAACAATATTACACTAATATGCAAATTATTGTGTTGAAATTTAAGAAAAAAAAAAAATCATGGAAGCATAACTGCTGGTATAGCTTATTCTAATATGTTTCCTTCCGCCAAGATATGTATCTGTATATACTTAGTGTAATTTTCGTTGCATTGTTTGAGGACGGTTACCGGTAACATCACACGTACCCGGTTACTAGTTAGTGTTCCGGTATCGTGGTTATTGTTGTTTTCACCACGGGGTTATAATTAAACAGAGTGTAGAGGCGCGAAAGTGTAACCGAGCGAATTCGTTTCACTTTTTGCATACACTGCTAATTTATTCATTTCTTGTAAAGCTTATTTATTACGTACCATTTTTTATGTTATTTAATTTTATTGTTAGTTAAACTAATTTAAATATTATCAAATCATCTAAACAAACAATATAAATAATAAAATGTTGCATTTGTTCAAGTATATTATCGCGAAAATATCAATTTAGGAAAATTAAATAATAAATCAAAAATTATATTATTATTCTAGAACGAAGACAGTGCACTAGGTCTAATCGGCTGGCAATCCCACTCTGACGTCGCGCCCCCAGGAAGCGGCGGAGCGTTATCACGTTCGATGCGCTACGCCGAGCCATGGCTCTACGGTAGTGTTCGGGGAACCCCAGTACTCCTATCCTCTGTACCTCACCCAGGACACCACTCTCATCATGGACATCTTCATGCTCCCGCATTACACCATTTCCAACTATGCTCTTGTAGCGAGTATGTCCACGGCACAGCTTCGTCAAGAAGTAAGAAAAGCAAAGGTCCACAATTATGCAAGAAGTGCAAAGGGACCAGATTGCCGTTGGGACAACCTGGTGGGACAGTTCGAACAAAATATGGAACGGTACGTAATATACAAGGTTTTTAAGGCTCTTTAACCGCTCGGATGGCGTCAATAATCGAATAGTTCTGCTTGTCACACAATTGTTTTACTAATTTTTATTTCAGGTTCGAAACTACCCAACGTCAACCCCTACACCGTCTCTGTCGAGTGTCCGTGCAGGGACTGTACGCGTGACCACATCTGCGTCACGGCCAACAATATTACCACCTTCGCCAACTGTTGACCCGTATGACCTCATGCGCCGGTCCCGCCTCTCCTGCTCAGACGTAGGCAGCCAGTTCCGCGCTCGAAGCTCGTCCCCCGGTAAAAACCGTAACTATTCATCCACGCGAAAAAGTAACCGCCCCAGAAGCCCATCACCTGCCACCAATTTAATTCCTGGACGAAAAAGTATCTTGGAATGCGATGTCAATCCTTATGAACTTATGTCAACTGATAGTGATGTGAAAAAAGATGCGAAAGGGAAAGGTATAGGCAAACGATTAGAATCTACAGATTATGAAGAAAAATCACAACGAAGAAAAGGTGGTTTGGAAACTTCAGAGTTTACAACCGAGTATGAGGATAGGAATGCGTATGAAGAAAAGTCTTTAAATACGCCTAGAAGAAAACGGTTAGAGTCATCAGATTATGAAGATAGTGGGACTTCGTCCCCGAAGGGGAAAGGAGTCAAACGTGTAGACTCTGAAGAAAGATCTTCGAGAAGGAACCTAGAATATGACGAGAGCTCGAAGGGGAAATTAATAAAGCGCATAGATACTGAAGATAGATCATCAAGAAGAAAACCAAAATCATCAGATTATGAAGATACATCTAAAGGGAAAACAGTTAAACGTGACTCTGAAGAACGTACATCCCCAAGACGAAAACGTGTTGAATCTTCCGATTATGAAGATGTCGAAGTGAAGAAAACCAGTCATATACCAAAATTGCAACAGGTGAAGAAAAAACTATCGAAACCGTCTGACAAAGATGTAGTTAGGAACGATTTGAAGTTTAAGTCAATATTAAAGAAACCCAGTGCGACGTTCACCGATGATGGTGGAACGTGTATCGTTGATGGTTCGATGACGGTTAGTGGCAGAAGTGGGTCACACTTTTACCTGCCGATGCCCACGCTCACGCCGCCCAGGAAAAAAGTGCAGTTCTTGGTTGAAAATGAAAACAATGACAGGAAGGATGTTGTTGTTGTACTCGCGTCTGCCGTTGTTGAACCGTTGTCGACATCTCAAATCCCTGCGCGTGTCGCTGCGACCATCGATGATTGTAACGACGAAGGAACTGACAACCTAGTTATGAGGGAGATTGTTAAAAGCGAAATGCAACCAGCCCAGAGTGCCGAGGACAATGAACAAGGTAATTTGAGATTGTGGATCTCTTGGGTAATTTCTATTCTATGAATTCGTTTCTTCATTAAGTATAATATTACGATTTTCTATACACTTTAACCTCGGTTTAAGGTTAATATTAAAGGCTAAGCTAGCTATACATTTTGGCAATATATTTTTGTTTAACACATTCACAGTTACTATATAAATCAAGATAACATCGTCCATTGATATGCCAATTATTGTTCAAGATTTAAATATGTGATTATGTGTAGCAAATTTCGAAAATACGTAATTAAAATTAAGGAAAGAAAGTCTCCTTTCTGGCAGTCCGAAAATAAATATTACTTATAAACAACATTAAATCCAAAGTAATCCAAATAAAATAAAATATGAATATGAATACATGTTGTGTGCATATTCGTCAATCAATAATATATTTAATTCTATTACTGTTAGAATTTAATTCTCATTAAAATAACGGCACTGCAATAGAAGCGAAATGTGCGAAAACTGTTATATTGAGAGCCATATGTTTTCTAAGTAATACAACTATACAAATTAACGGTTTTTTGTGTAACAAAACACTAGGAAAACAAAGGAATTTCAGTAGATTGATCATTTGCATTGAATGCAACAATCAAATTCCTTGAGCCATCTTCTAAATTAATGTTATGCATTACATCGCACTATGCACAACAAAAGTTCATGGTTAAAATCACTTTTAAAATAATTACACACCTTATGTGTTGATGATATTTAGAATATGACTCATCTAGCATATTGTCATATTAAATGTTTAATCTACAGGTCTACAATTTTATGATTGTAACATAATATATATGAATTGTTGCAAACATGAAATTTTTGCTAAGCCTTATATCCTTTAAAATTACCTTATATTCACCATATATTATTTATAAGAAAATGAAATATGAAGTCCATGCACGAAATATATGTTACGTAAATGACACCTTAATGCGAACTATTTAATGGAGTATGGACAACCCTATCAATATTCCCTATATTTTACAATTTTCTAAGCAATTTAAAAAATAATTGCAGTCAGAGCTATTGCAAAACATTGTAACGATGGTATCGCTTTAATTTTCTCAAACAACACGTTTTCGTGTTAACCTTTCAGAACTTAAAGGTTTCCTCATTCAAGCAACCACGACTGTTTGACATTCTTGTTGAACAGAGCCGTATTCAGCAACAATCCTAACAAACTCAACATCTTTTCCGAAAGGATTCGAAGCAGAATCACTTAAGAGCGACATTCCTCATTATTATAATTCTTTTATTTGTTTGTGTCTCTTGTAACGGAAGGATACGTAGTGCACCGGTTAGACCCCTCGGGCAGAAAACATTGTTGTGTTTAGACGAGCGAGAGGTGAGAACGAACCTAACGAGAGGATTGTCTCAATGCCGCAGTCAACGTGACTGGTCGCCCGAAAGGTCAAGGCTCGGACGCGCGAACATCTTTTACCTTACCTTAACACCGCAAGCCTTACGTCATCCAACATTGCTAGACAATTAGATCGAAATTTGTTTTTGTTTAGTTTGAATACATTTAATTTAACAACCAACTCTATTTGTATTGCTTTTCTGCGGTTTGTTTTGAACTATTTTGGTTCAAAATTTATATTGTAATTTGTAACAAAATTTGCACATAATAAATTACTGCATTTGTATTATACATTTTGAAGAACTTCTACTCTAATTTCCAAATTTTAAATTTTCATTCTTTTACAATTTCCAGATCTTGACACAGAACCATGCCGCCTCAAACGAAGTCTAAGCGAACGTCTATACCACGAAATAACCCCCGTCTCCTTCAACGATACAATGGCGTTACGTCAACCTCGAGGCCGGGGTGCAATCACAGATCATGCCCGTTGTGCAACCTTATTCGAAGCAGTCGCAGACTTACAAAGATTGGACGGCGTAGGATCTCGACCACGCCCACGAGAACCTCCTCCACCACCTCCCCCTCCTAGCACCACTACACAATTCTATAATCACCAGGAAGTTGTCCCAGATCGGCCGGATACACCCCCACCACGCTGCACTACAGAGGCGGCAAGTGGTTATGATGTAACAATGATTAGTGATCAAGATGAAATTGAACAAATTGAAGATAGACGTAAGGAAAATCCTACGACAGAAATAAAATCAAGCTTGAATGGGCAGTCCACCCCAGATTTTATTCGAAAAACTATTTTGAACGCACAATCTACTCTAGAAGATAAAACAACTTTAAAAGCACAGGCCACCCCAAATGTTGTTGGCCAAACTACTTTGAATGGGCAGTCCAGTACAAATTTGAATGGACAAACTACTCCAGATGATAAAATTGCTTTGAAAGCACAGTCCAGCTCAAATAATGTTGGTAAACCGATTTTGAATGGGACCCCAGATGGAATTATTCCAAATGCTAAACCAACGTTCAAAGAACAGTCTACGCCAGATATCGTGGGTAAAATTGAAGAAATTCGAAGGAATAGTAGTGATAATGAAATGGTAAGCGATGTACCACCAGCAGCGCCTCCTCGTAAGCGAAGCATCAGTAAACAACCAATTACCAATCAAGTATTAAAGAAAGAAATTAATAAACAAGCAGAACGAAGCAAAATAGAATATAATAATGAAGAACAAAATGGGAAAGTAAATGATACAACAGAAAATAATCAAATTGAAGAGGTAACATTACGAAAAAAGCAAAATAAGAATGAAGAAATAGATGACATTACGGTAACGCTACGAACAAAGCAGCTTCAAAGTGAAGAGAAGCATTACGAGGATGTAATTTTCAAGTCATCTCCTGGACAAAATGAAGAAATTCTCGAATCTCAAATTGAAGAAACTAAGGTGACTTTGCGAATGAAACCCAACAATAACCACAAAGATTATGAAGATATCATCTTCAAATCAGCTCCAAAAGATCTAAGAGTAATTTTAAATTCAGCTCCATTTGAGCCTACAATAACTATTATTACACCCCCCGCAAGTCCTATCGAAAACATCTCTTCAACGCGAATTGAGAACTCAGACTACCGACAAGTGAAAGTTGAACCTTCAAAGACAATCGTTCAAATCAGCTCACCGACAATTCAAATCATTCCTTCTTCAGTACACCGGTTGCAAATAAAAAACGACTTCTCCGAGCATGCTAACTATAACAATAAAATCAAATCGGATAGTCCTCAACGGAAGACTTCCATAATGATTACTGGCGACGATTGTTATTCAACCGTTAATGTTAACGACGATGTTCCTATTTATCAATCATCTGTGGTGGTAAACGATTATGATTCTAGTATGATCGAAATTGGATCTGGCAATCGCAGTAGTTCAGTTTACATCACAGGTGATTTTCAAACTACACCTATATCCAGTCGAAACGGGAATTCCGACGAACGACCAAAAAGAACTTTGGTGATATTAGATGGTAATAATTCTGCACCAAGCACTCCTATTCCTACCTTACTCAACGGGGGTTACAATCCAGAAAGTAAAACAAATCTCAACGGGGCAGCAACACCAGAGTATACTGGTAAAGCGACTGTTAACGGAACATCCACAACAGAAATGCTTAGAACACCCTATAACGATCAGTTTACTCTAGATTTTATTGAAAAACAAACTCCAAACGGTTTCATACCTGATTACATTGGAAAGATGTTCTTGAATGGACACTATACCCCAAACCAATCTATACTAGATACTGGCAAAACATGTGTACGTCTACAACCCGAAGGTAAAGAAGACAATGATAAATTGGAGCAGATCCCGGAGAAGCCATCCTCCGAAGAACTACTACGCCTGCTGAAAGACCCTGTGGAAGCTGTCAAACGAAACTTAGTCCCTCACGTCTGCGGCAAAGCAGACGCGGAGAGGAAATCCAAAAGTACCAATCCCAAAAAACAAATCACTTCTAACTCTTTAGTCGCACGACTTCTAGAAGATCCATTCTTAGGATCCCTTGCCGAAGGACTGGAAACTAATACCGTCGCCAAACTAATCGAAGACTCCCTCCTGAAATTGCGAAGTCAGGATTTATTAGAAGAAGATAAAGATGTGTGCTCGGAGAATGAATGTCCCCCGTATGAGCTAATGGAAGCTGGTTCAGATTGTTACAGCAATCACAGTAACAGAAGCTCTGTCACGGAAGATGAATTAGGACAACGAAGCAAGTTTTATCAACTCCTGGCAGATTCAGCTCTTTCCGAAGTTGAAGATCATCATTATGAGAGTATACGACCGAATGTTGATCCGATCTATGAAGAGATTGAAATACCTCCTCCTTTACCAGCTAATCCACCACCGAGCAGTCTTGTAGATGATTTGCAAATCGATAAACAATTTACTACAAGGTACAGTATTCGAACTCTTCTAAATTTCCATTGGATTTATCAATTTGTATCAAATTTAAATTCAATTCGAGAAAAAGACTAGTGAAGTGCTTCAAATACAGTAATTTCAAAACTTATTTCCTTTCAGATCAATTTTTGAAGGGGCTTCAAAATATGACATCCTCAGCTATCTGGTCGATGCCAAAGAACGCGGAATCATACCCGAAGAATCCTACACGTACAACTTCACCAACTCAGGCGATGTAATCGTCGAAGAAGAAGAAGAATCGAACAAAACACCATTCAGTTCCCGCGTCTCCCACATCTCAACCGTCAGTGACTCAAGTGAAGATAGTTCCTTAGTGATAACGTCCGAGAAGAATGGGTCGCAGAAATCTGCAGAAGTCGAACGAAACGATTCAGGAGTTGGTTCAGAAACTAGCAAATGTTCACGGTCTCGTTATTTGAGCCAACCTGAACCATCTACTGCATGCGAAGATTGTGAACTTGCAGTAGAACCACTTCCAGAAGATGGTCCATTAATATGTCGAAAATGTAGCAAGAAACGCTCCGAACGAAAAGAGATAATTACAGAGATTGTTGAGACAGAGGAGAAGTATAGTCGGGATCTTCAAATTATCTTGGAAGAGTTTTACCAGCCGATGCTTGTCGCTGGGCTTTTGACACCGGAGCAGTTATCAGCGATATTTTTAAACGTTGAGGAGCTGTTGGAAAATAGTCAAGCGTTAGCTGAGCGTCTGAGGGACACTTTGGAGATCGCTTTGGAGCAAGGGGATGAAGACTTGCAACAAGTCAATATTGGGAAGATATTTTTAGAAGCTGCACCAATGTTACACGCGTTTGAAAGCTACTGTGTGCGACAAGGACCGGCTTCGTTGCTACTAGCAGGGTTAGAAAAAGACAAAGAGCTGTTACGAATATTCCTTCGAGTTAGCCAAATGGAAAATACGGTTCTACGGCGAATGAATTTAAATTCGTTCTTAATGGTACCGGTACAACGAGTTACAAAGTATCCGTTACTCTTAGCACGTTTACATAAAGTAACACCACTGCAGCACGAGTCTAGAGACTTGCTGCGTGAATCCCAGCACAAGATTGAGTTGCATTTGAGTCACATGAATTCGGAGACGAAAGATGTGCCAAGTAAGTTATGGAGACGGATTAGCAGTGGATCGGGAAGACGGTCGAGCTCGGAAATGGATTTAGTGAACATAAAATTACGAAAAATTGCTGTGGATGTATTGGAATGGAATCATGATGAAGCTAGATTTGCACTTGAAGGTCGACTACTGTTTACCCAACCTACGGATAACAATTGGAGAAAAGGTCGGACGATTAAATTGACGCCTATCAACGCGTTACTGGTCACAAATGGAAAGGTATTTATTCAAAAATAGTCCTAGCCGGTTCTCTAGACCCTCTTAGGGCATACTGTATTGGAGTTCTAGCCATTATATAATTAGGTCGATATTCAAAATTTAGTATGCAAGATTATGTATTTTCGGTATTATTTTCACATTGGTTAAATATTAGTAGACATTTTATTAAATTAATATATATTAGATATATACTATATAACCAAATTTGTATTGTGATCAGAGGTAAAATAAACGAAAAATGTATAAAAATAATTATTGTTGAACTGAACTATTGTTTGTCAAAATATAATTTTGAACAATATAATAAAATCATTGTTTTTCAGCCTAACAACCCCCAAGCGAAACCCGACCGAAACGCTTCTGTGGAAGACAATGCTATAACATTCCCCCGACACACGGGCGTACGGGAAGCTGCGCTGTTACTTGTCCGTGATAAGGGGGGCCGATACAGTCTGTTACGTGAGCCACTGTATCTGGATCGATGCGTGATAGCAACAGATCCCGCTTGGCAGAGTTATTTTGAAGTGCAAGAACTTCTAGGCAAAGACACGTTCATTTTTAAGGTAAATTTATTATTTCAGAATTTAGAAAATTGATTAAAACAATATAACGAATTGTGATAAAAAAATTGTGTTCGTATGATAGGCGGAAGATGCCGAAATGACGCGAACGTGGTATCGCCAGCTCCAGTACCATGCGCAAGGGATGGGCGCTTGGCGAAAGCGAAGGAATGCCTTAGCCAATATAATGATCAACGGGATGGGATCTAGATCATAGATGACCGACTACACTAGAAGATAGTACAAGCAACACATAATTGTACAGTTTAACGTACTTATAGCTGAATAATAATTATATATGTATTCCTAAACTAATTGTCTAACGATTGAATTGTATTTAAAAAATAATATTCCCAGAAAAAATGTGTGTGTTAGTAAAATTAGCTGTGATATTTTTTGGATGAGGTTATTTTCGGGATTATCTACTTACACCCTATTAAGCCTAGTTTAACTTTAATATATTTAATTATTAATCCTAGAGCTTTATATATTTACTACAATTTAGAAATTCTGTATTATAATGTTTATATATTGAAGAAATTTGAAAAACTGTAATAAAGATAAATAAATACTTTAAAAATTATAAGTATATTTTGCTTTAAACAAGAATGTGAACTTAGAACATAGAAAATTATAATTTATAAGCTATTTTATTGCCCTCAACACCGTAAATATGTAGTCTATTGGATATAAAATGCCATCGGAAGTACTTGAATAACGAATTTTTTTTATATTTCTATAATGATGGACGTGGACCTATAATTATTAAATTAAAAATCGATAGTAAAAAGTGACTTTTTCATGTTTTTCTACTTATGGCAGCAAGTGTAAATGGTTGCTATGGAAACGTTTATGAATTTCAAGTAACTTATAGAGTTTTTGTATATTGTTTGTTTCAGTATAGTCACATCTCACATATAATGGAAATTGGAATTACATATGTATATAACCAAAATGTAAATTTGTATATTTGATACAATTTGATTCGAATATATTCAAATTACATTTGTAATATGTACACGTATTCAGGTCAGATTGTAATACACAACGCCAAATAATTTAAATAATAAAATAAATATTAATCTAAATAATAAAACACATCCACCATATATATATATATATATAATGAAAATAATTATATTCGAAGACTAATTTTCTATTCAAAGTGTTAAATCATATTATTTACTGCACAAACAATATGATTAATATAGCAATTCAGCGTTTGATCGTTATGATAATATATAACGATTACACTAATAAATTACCCTTAAAATGGGGGTGGCGATGGTCCCTATGCCAGCTGGTTTTAGATGTATGTTTATTTTGACAGTCATAAAAAACATATGTATTTAAACGAGGGTTATACTATATAGTATAAGAAAAAAATAAAATGGGGCACCAACTGTTGCTACGGAAATAATCCTGCTACAGGTTGTTTTCCACTAACTCATTTTAAATTAGTTTTTTAATGTTTCCTACTTTTTTCGTACTCATAACAAATAAATGATTATGCTTTAAAACCATAATTATTATTTATTGCATTTTTATTTTTATTATTTTAGATATATTGTTTGGTATAAATTTAGACTAAATATACCATTTAAATTGTAACAACCATAAATACAAACACCTTCAGCTCGCCATGTAATCAATCTGGTCGAATAATTCTTTATCAAATTATTAGCAGAACATTTTAAATATTTCGTTTTTATTGGGTTTGGGTTTACAATGTGAAAACACTTTATAGAGACGAATAAAAAGTCGTATTTGTTTCGCGGAACATTTTGCTGAGACGGTTTAAGATATATCTGAATCTATAATTACCTTTTTAGAATTATATATAAAACCACTTATAAGCTAATCTATCTAAAATAGATGTTAAATTGAGCGCATCTAATGATGATAAATTCGTACGATTAATTTTACTTACACAGGGAGCGTAAAAAATACTATACGCATGGTTCATTAGAAATTTAAATCCGTCATTATCTATGCAGTGGCAGACATTTTCTTATCTCTACTAGAGCCACCTTTACTTCTAGAATCAAAGCACTTACTACCAAATAAAAATGAAATTATATCGTAAACCATTTGATACATTTTGTTCCAAAATTATTGCTAATATAATAAACTTATTTCTAAATCGGAGAGAAACCATATTCGTGATATAAATCGCAACAAAAGCATCAATGATGAAACCAAACAAAGGCGATGTTTATACATTTATGATTAATACAACAATATTTATGAGTTGAATTTAAATTTTTATGATAAATATGAATAATATATATACTTTTCTCTGACATAGTTTCTATTATTAAACTAGGTACATTTAAAATGTATCATTTTTATTTTTAACAATGATCAATATGTTTGTGTACGATGATAGATTATTAATTTAAAATTTGGAATTTGCAAACAAAAGATTTGGCGATGAACCATGGGTGTCCCCAGGATATTTTGTTGCAGTTTAGCGCACGCCAGGTAAAAATGCACCGCAGGCATTTTTTTTATCTACTTACAAAATAGTGTTTCGATTAAATGGCACCGCCCATGTGTTTAGCCTTCAAAATGTTAAATATTAAAATATTCTTGTAGCAAAATTAGACAATGCATTATTGGAGTAAAATCTATTGTTCTCAAATATCTCATAAATGTATTATGATAAATTGTACAGACAAGAATTTACTGGAAAACTTTTGGTATTGAGATAATATTAATAATGCAGCATATTCAAGCTTATAGCTGACAGTTGTACCATTTTGTTTTCTGTCTAATTAAAAGGATGTCTTCAATTATTAACGAAGTTTGAAATGTGCCGTATCAACGCTACTAAATAATTTATAATTACAGACAGGCATTACAAGTCAAGAAAATTATGAGAAAACTTTATATTTTAAATATTATAAGTTAGTTTCCGCCTCACAGTGAGCTGGAGACATTGCTGTGTCATTGTTGGTTTTATTAGATTGACTTGTAAATAAACCGATTTTTCAAACGCTTATAAATGTCAAATGCCTTATGCTAACATATCAATTACTAATCAGATGTCAAGATCATCTTTAAACCATTTTTTTTATCGTGATGGCACTTTTTATTTTATTTTTATTTTTAAGGGACTGCCGCAGTAGTGTATATATCAATATTAATGAACCCTTTACAGTGGGCACGTGCTATATGGGGGGGACATACATATATCTTAGGCATGTTTCCGACAAGCCTATAATCAGACAAACAGCGTCTAGACCTCTAGACAACATTCAATCCTACATCTACATTATTTATATTGTGAATATGTGCATTAAATGAGGAAGGAATGAATAGCAGTTACCATTATCGGGGACATAGAGCTTTGTTTCAGTTCATTGTTTCTTTAAAATAAAATAAAAAGAAGTCGGACAATAGGGAGTTCTTTGTTTTTCTTGTTAGTTTTATTGTTTGAACCTAGCCTATATTTTTCATTTGAAAACAAAATATTTTATTAATATAATAATACAAATTGAATTGGACAAAGAACTACTGTAAATATAAGAATAATTTTATATTTTATGTTATATTACAGTTTTCATTTAAATTAAATAAAAATGATAAATATATATCCTGGAAATTAAACCTAATAACCATAAATAATAATTTAGAAAATTAAAATATACATTAAATCAAATTGATTTTAATTGATGAGTCGTGATTTGGTTAAACGCCGAATATATAATTGGTATTGTCTCGTTTTAAATTTTTTAGTAGTATTTCCCATCGATATAAATAATAAGGCGAGCTGGAAGCATTGGGGATTTCACATTACTATTGTAATATAACTATTACTGATTTCTTTATAAACTGTAAATTTATATATATAGATATTAATCAAAAACGTCGTAAGGTGAGCTGGAAGCATTGGGGTTATTACATTTGTAATATACAAAGTACTTTTCCTGTAAATTTATTTTCACAGTGTTCGAAATAATGACGAGCTGGAAGCATTGTGGTTTTTACTTTAGTTATAATAAATTACGTAATTTTACTGAGGTAATATATTTTATTAGTGTACGAAATAATATACTTTTTAATTATAAATTAATCTATAATAACATTCGTTGTGTTAAGCTATAAAATAATTCGCATAATTACAAAAATATTTTCGTGTTAACATTTTTAGATTTATTTCCGACAGATATTAATCAAAAACGTCGTAAGGTGAGCTGGAAGCATTGGGGTTATTACTATTGTAATAAAGTACTATTCCTGTAAATTTATTTTCACAGTGTACGAAATAACGACGAGCTGGTAGCATTGGAGCTTTTACCTTACTTATAATAAATTATTTAAGTTTACTGTAAATTATATAAATATATTTTAACAGTGTACGAAAAAAAAACTTTTTTTTTCCATTGTATAACAGCACAAAAATAATTAGACAATATTTTTATATCTAGTAATTAAAAGAATCCTACCTTGTATCCAATAGTTGTTAATGCACAAGAATGTCAATCACTATATAAACAATATCATTCACAACAATTTACTTTGTTAATAACACTTTTAGCACTGAAATTAATAGTTTTAAAAACCCACCTGTCACCCGCAAACCATAGCAATCGGGCTAGTGTTAACCGGGACACGTGATGTTACCAACCCACTCAAACACAAATAACTAAAACAATACATTGTTCTAAATATTCGCTACACATACTGACCTTACGTGGGTTATGTGTAGGCATGTCTCTTGTCTTAATATTTGTAGACCGTAAAATCGTTTTATGTCGGAAAATCAGGTAAATATTAACAGAAAATAGTGTTAACCGTTGATTTTAACAATTATTGCTGTATTAGTATTGAATTTTCGCGATTGGGGATCAAAAGTGGTTGTTTTTACATTTAGACGTTTGACAAGTGTGATGATAGTGATCTTGTAGTTTTTGTGAACTTTTAGTGTTAACAAAACGACCAGCATCAACATGGAACATTTTGGATTGTGTAAGTACAAATTTGTTTGATAATTTGTTATATTTTATTGTTTTTTTATGCAAATATGTTTGTATATGTATACAAGGTTATACAGAGGCTACACGAAAATATCATGCAATGTTACAATACGAGTAATATTAAATTGATTTAGACCTACACGAATAAAACAAGCAATGTCTCATTCACTGATTTTGTTGTTTTGCTATATTGAACGATATTTTATATTGTATATTGCGAGTTTTTTTGTTTGATATTTATGTATATATATAGTATTAAGCTCTAAAGGATGCTTTTTTACTTTATTATTGTTTCCAAGAAATAGCTTTTGCGTAGAATATTTCAATTTAAATAGTTTTGAAAAATATGGTTTCTTCCTAGTATATATTTTAATATAATAGTGTTTCACGAATATGGTTTCTCTCCAGCACATTTCAATTTTATAATATGATGTTGAATATGATTTCTCTCCGATATTTTATGTTTTATTAATTAATAGGTTAAAAGTTAATTTATTTGAAGCTATCATAAATTGTTGCCATGAATATGGATTCTTACTAATTTTATTTTAATTTTTGAAATGTGGTTATGAATATGGTTTTTCTCCTATGCGATCATAGTCTCGATGTGTTATATCTATGATTAAATTATCGTAAATTGTGGGTATGAATATGATTTCTCTCCAATGCGATCATAACCTGTGCAATTGTATGTTATTCCTCTGTAGTCAACATTATATTTTATCGAATTATCGTTGGCCTAAGGTTACCAAATAATTTGAACTATGTTTTGATAGTAAATATAATGTGACCCACGCACTGTGTGTGGCCAATTATTGATTTTAAAGCAATATTCATTCATAAATATGTATAGCAGTTTATACTATGGACAAATTTTAATATCAAAACATAAATATAATATACTACATATGTGGATTCAATTAGGTTTGAATACAATATTATAATTATTATTGTTGTATGTAAATATTATATTAAATTTGTGACGTTCAAGTACCTGTGTGAGAATAATATACGCTCGGGAAAATCCTTTGGAAAATTGTTTTCGCCGCTGTGAATTGCTTTTCCGAGTGGAGAAAATCAGAAAATGAAATTTTATATTATAAAATTGCTATTTTATGAAAATGTGTACTTTTCTACAGAAACGAGATTTGTTTGCAAGGATTTCACATGATATTTTTCTGCATTATAAAAATTAATTAAATTTTACCTAGAAATGTTGACTTGCATTTATATCGTATTTTTGTAAAAAAAAAATCTCTCTATTGTAGGTACAATTTTACAAAATAATATTTCCTTTGCATTTTGCTAGATACTCATTTAGTCACTCTAACAAAAAATTGTTAATGCTAAATATTTGATCATTAGAACACACTGGTTATATATCCAACATTATATTATTGCTGTTTTCTACAATGTCAATTATTTGGTAAATATATGATGCTTAGAGTACAAAAGTGATATGTCCAAACTAATAATTTTGTTAAATATTCTACAAGTGCACCATTTTGCTTATTTAAAATATAAATTGCGTATGTGATCTGTGGAGAGCAAAAGTTACATAGCAAACTTTAAATATTTTAATATGATTGTCTTTTTCGTTAGAACACAAGGGTGATATATCCTAATATACCATTTATTTAGATTTTTCTATAATTATTATGTTAATAATTCAAAGTTCTGAATTGATTGTATAAAAAATCATGCAATTCTATTAACATTTTTAGTCAAGTTTCAATTTTTTTTTTTGTTATTTTGGTTGGGCAGGTTAGTATGTGCATTGTTGTTATGTATTAGATTGTCTTTATCTGGTGTATGGTTGGATGTTGGATGCATTGCATTGGTGTGGTGTTTGGTTTCTTTTGTGTGCCGAAGATGACCGATGTCGCGCCGGGGCCCGGGCTCCGGCCGCCCTCTCTCAAGACGACGACGTCGCGGGTATCGCGGGCCGCGAACGCCGCATCCGAAAACCTCGCTGATCAGTCGCACTCCACACACGCGCCGCACAACGACGTCCAACTGTACCATAACACACGGTCACACGTACGTACATGTCCACGTGCGCTGCGCTCTATACACGCCGGTACACCCGTCCACGTGCTTACCTCGCGATACGCGCACCTCACTCTACACCCCTTATAACTGTCACCAGATACCAATATCGATTTGCTATATTGCGCGCGCGTATTTTAAATTTTTAATTAAATATTGAAGGGTTTATATTTTATTTTGTGAATACGTGTGCTTAAAATTGACTTTTAAGTGATGTGGTAGAAGAATGGTTGGGTTCGTTTTTGAGTGAATTTTGAGTGATTTGAAGAATGATTGTCAGGTAATTTAAACACTATATTATTAAACCAATACATATATTACAGTTTTTTTAAATAGGATTTTTAAATTACTGTTCTAAAATAGAAAGATTTATTTACTAAAAGAAATGGACATTCCATAGTGATAGATGTGGCAGCAAATGGGTTAAATAAAGAAATATGTTTAAATTTATTTCTTGTTAGTTTTATATATCTACACTGTACAAAAGTTATATAAAATTACATACTGGTATTTTTTATAAATTCAGTAAATTTACTTATAAGATTTTTTGATGTCATTTGCTTATATATAATATATATTACTTTGGTCAGGAATTGAACCCGTGACCTTTGCTATGTTTTAGCATTGCTCTAACAAGTGAACCAACAAAAAATATATCATAATTTTATCTTCAATAATTTTGGTTCTACAACTTTTATAGATTCCACATACACCCATACGCAAACAGACATCCAGAAAATAATCAGATTCGTTTCAGGGATGGTCAAATTGTGTATTAAAATTTAAAATTTCGCGTTTGAATATTTTCTTATATATATATATATTCATATAAAAAGTAAAAAGGAAAATCGAAAGGTTATATATGTAATAAATAATAACCGCAGTGGGTACGGCGCAACTGGAAACGCACGTTTATTTATTTATTTATTGATATAAACAAATCATTTATTATTAATACGTATTGAGAGCAATATTTTGCTCTCATTTTTAAACGTCAAAGGTGGCAAAAAATGAAAGAAAATAAATAGGAGTGGGTCAACGATCCACAACATAAATATAGACATGATTGGTAAATTTATTTTTATAAATTAAATTTGCAGTACTTCCTTTTTTAACAACCATTACCAGTTTGTACTATTTTTAGTATGTTTTTTATGTGATAAATACACAAGTGTCATGTTACTATATATTTAGTTGCGTGAGGTTTAAATTATATAGCAATTTTTCGTTGTTGCTTTTTTACCTCAAAGGCATACGGTACATTTTTGCAAAAGTTAATTGTATACGATTCCTTAAGCATCATGCTATTTACCATTAGAGGTAGCAGAAACCTCTTTATTAAGACCCCAGTGGTATTTATATATATATTAATATAAAATCAAGTAATATTTAATATTGCTTATTTAACAAGAATTCGAAAAATTTCAATCTTTCTCCAATCAACAATTTCCTTACAAATAATGAACCCGCATCTAAAATTTGCCTTTCCGCCATTTTCCTATGCTTTCTCTAGTATTTTCTTATATCATAGGCTTTTAAAACAAAAATGATTGGCCGAGGTTCTAATGGTAGCAAAATTTCTTTTCTCAGGGTTAGGGCGTGTACCTTAACCCCAACAGAGGATAGTGTATACGTGTTGCCATGGATATGGATAACACACACACACACACACACATTTACTGCATAAAAATATATAGTTTTAATTTTGCAAGTAAATTTATTGATTTTTGATTTATCTTAGTTTTCTAAGTATTTTTTATTATTTTAAATACATTTGAATACGTGTTACCATGGATATTCACAATAATTGAACTCTCTGCATAATAATTATAACATAAAGTTTATTCAAATTGAATATATTGGGTATAAAATATTGAAATATGTTTTAATTATAATTTTTATATTGGAATTATAAATATCATAAATAAAAATAATTGCTGCATAGAAATTATAAGATAAAGTTTATTCAAATTGAATATAAAGGCCATAAAATTTTGAAAGATGTTTTAATTGTAATTGTTATTTTGGAATTAAAAATATCAAAAATAAAAATAATTGCTTTAATTGTTAAGTCTCTAATATTTTAATATCCGCTAATTCACATGTTTCAATAAAATATAATCGAACTGTATTTATCAAAGGCCTAACTAAAGCTGTGAGAAATGTTGAAAGGAATAATATTATTTTTATGAATTGTTAAGCCCCCAAAAAACATATTCGTTTCCGTAGCATTATAAATCTGTTTTTGTTCTGGTTCATTCTCAATAACTGTTTGAGAGTCAACTCACTCCAGACTCCAAAGGGCCATAATCCCACATAATCCCAACACATTTGCGCTTGTAAAGTCGATTTTATGAACTGGCATCTTCGACAGAACTCGAAATTAAAAATATTCAGATGAACTCTTCCTTCTATTTCCCTGTGCGGAAAATGTACGATATTCTGCAAAATAATATGAGCATGTATTTACATATACGTAATGTTTAAAAGAAAGTATTGTATCAGTATATTTACGGAAATATCCATTTTGACTATTTTCTCAAAGATAAATCTATAAATTCATATTAATTATTTATTGAAAAATTTGACCCTAAAACAATTTAATTAATTACGTGTATTTAATTCAACTTAAATAGTATTTTCTCCCCAACAAAAAATGAACTTTATGTAAATGTATAATTATTTTTTTCAAGTCTGGCCCCCTAAAATGCGCGTCTTAATTTCGTATCCGTGCCTGCAATAACAAAAACGCCTTAACTAATTTTATTTTGTAATCCTATATACAACGGGTGGTGTACCATGCAAAATGTTGAATTGTGCCGACTCTCTAAAGCCTATGCTACACTATCGCATTGCGGCATCTACTTGAATAACAACACGGTCCACGTGCAGTGTAAACACACACCACCGTTGTAGGAGGCGGTGGACTCAAGTGCGACGAATCGAAGTTCCCGACTTTGGTTCTTCGCCACATTAGCAACTACCCAGAAAATTGTGCTACCAGAACCGATGATAGCGTCTGTAGTTCTTTTTTAAACTTCATCAAAAAATAATTTGGTGGATATTTTGTTAGTTAATGGAGCGATTACATTTTTTTAATACTAGTTTATAGTTCGTCTTAAGACGGAAATGCCTCTAGATTACTTTCAAAATAATAGAGACATCCGTTACAATGTTTAGGTCGTCGTTAGATAGAACAAAATAATTATATCGTGACCGATCGTGTGACTGCAGCATTGGCAGATTCAAAAACAATAATTTATATACTTGGATTATGTCTCTCGCTTCTTTTCACGGTTTTCCTTCAATACAACACTTAAGGATATTAACTTGCGTTACCAGCAACAATATGGTTGATGATAAATGACTCTGCCTCAGCCAAGTCGTCAAATACTCGTGTTATCGTGGGCCAGATTTATGCATTAAGTTGAAAATAAAATTAATTTCAACCAAAAAACTTCTCGGAAATAAAACATCTAATAATTTTGTCGTTTGTCATTTCGAAACCAAAACCAGAGAAACAAAAAAAAAAAACAAAAAGTCTAATCAATCGTCTTAATTGTCACAGATATAATTCATGTAATTGTATTCCAACTTTCTTTTTCCGTTTCTTATCAACGAAAATAAATAAGTGAGCTGGGGAGACGCACACACAGAAAAAAGAAATGAAAAAAGTGTTTGTAAACAGGCAAAGAACATTTTAGTTATTCTTATTCCCACTGGCCATATATTTATTTTTATTGTCTCACTGATGTAACGGTCACAGGAGAAACGGTCTCATCTGGTCACATTTCTCATTCTACGGATTGTAATCTGAAACTTGTCTTACGTGTTAAAATTACATTGATGCCCGTAGGGCACATAGCATAGGGGAGAATGGGACACGTAATTCTTGAAGGACTGATTAAATGGTAAAGATTACCAGTAAAAGGACAGTTTACAGATCTACATAAATTTATATTGGGGAGAAACTATATCCATGCGCCAAATAAAATCCAGTTGTGTTCCAATGGCAAAAACAGAGATAAGTCTCATTTAATAATTGTCCAAGAAAACTATCGATTCCTTACTACTTACGCCATGTTCATCTTAGAGTATCTTGATTTCGTGTTCACAAATAAATCCATAGAATAATATACTATATAAAAGAAAAAATAAAGAATTTGTCGTTTAAATTAATTAAGCTTTATGTATTGTTCAAAGCAATTACACATGTGTGTGTATGAGAAAGACGAATATACAAACAGTAGTGCGGCCCTTGTCTAACGCATAGTAAATGACCAGCGGGCACTTTTAGTGGGACTTGTTTGGGTAGATAAATCGAATGTTATCAGATCCGAAAGATTCAAACAATCTGTGACCGAGACGTTCATTCACTACTATCGAATCAATGCATACACACCAACCAGGACCGTATTTAGGATTTTCTAATAATAAAAATTAAATATATACACAATAGTAATATTTCGGTCAGCTATTTTCAAATCAGAGAGCACTAAATAGTTTTGTAGGCTGCATAATGGGTGGACAGGGGTGGGCAGAGTGTGATGATTTTATTAACAACATAAATTCATAAATAATGTATTAATTATCGCCTCTTCTACAAATAAATTTGACATAATTCACTTTGTGATCCTACTCAAATGTGTAGTAAATTTAGCTATCCGGGAAATAAGTAATAAAAATTAAATATCAGTTAAAATTGATAATAATATGTTGCTACTAAACTTCAGTAAGAATTCTCACACTGCACTAAATCTATATGTTTTTTGAAGCGCTTTTTATCTGAATTTTAATTAGGGCCCTAAAAAACTTTAAACACTTCAAGTCATTAATATTTTGGGGACATATGCTAAGAAATGTAGTGTTGATAGAGTTATATCTGAAGCATTCAAGGGCATTACATGCACCGTCCCATTTGTCATTATCAAGATTTTATTGAAATATGCAGGTTTCTCTCTATTAAAATTTGCAGATTCAATTTTACGCCCAAGGGAAAAAAGAGAAAGATATTTATTTAATTAATTTTATTTCACGCAAAGATGATTCACGTTGTGTTCATTTTTGTAACTATGCTTTAACTTCCCCTATTTTTAATTGAAATTGCTTGTGATGTGTTAATTGAAGTTAATTTCAAATTTATTCTTGTTTGTTAAAAGTTAAAAGTTGAGGAAAAATAAAATTCTTTGTGATCCAACTTAATGAGCGCTCCTCTGCCTGTTTCTTAATAAAAAAAAAGTTTTAATTAGATCAACAGTGTCTTCCGTAAACAATGTCCATTCACAGGTTAAATAACTAGGGGAAACCGGTTGAATCTTCGTTTAGATCTACATGTTATTTAATTAAAAAAAGGTTGTATACTCTAAAATAAAATTTACTTTTTATATTGGACTTTTTAATTATCAAGAGATGCGCGCGCCAAAACAAAAATCGACATAACCCTTAAGTAACCTTGTTGGGTTTTTTATTTCAATATTACACCAGTAGCGAAATAGTATTATTTTTAAAAGTTAAAGAAATTAAAATTTCACGGCAATGTGGCATAGATTTAAAACAAAATAAAGCAATATTAAACTAAATAAATAGTGGAGGTATAAGATACTCGAGACCTCCAGCCTTATTTAATTTTAATTTCGAAATATAATTTCTTTACAACAACGTTTTATTAATCTAAGTACTTAGTAGAATACGACAAAACAGTAATAAAAATTAAAGTTTATTCATATTGTCGTAGCTAATCAGTATTACCAACTTAAATTTCAATAGCGCAAAATCCAATATCTTTGCTGTCGGTAAAGATTTGCGTATAGCCGAGCGCAGTGGTTAAAAGATATTAAAAATCTTCAAAAGTTTCCAAATAAAAAAACCGCAGTTTCCGACAGATAAGATAACAGCGAATCTTACCTTCAATGGATTCGCCTTCCTTATGCCTTTACCTTCCTCCTCACCATTCTGCGCACCCTTGAGACAAGTCTTAAACGATTTTTTTGCAGTGGGGGAATTGCTGTCATCGTAAGTGTTTTGAGGGAAAAATATGACTGTGTTTTATTATTCTAGTTTTTTCCCTAAAGGTTTTATAACAATGAAAAATTGAAAATATATTGTTCTTGCTTTATGATTTTACTAATATTGACATAAATGGTTATACTAATGCATCACATAATAAAATAATAATAACAATCTTATATTATTGATGATACTGCTTTTCAATTTTTCATTTCAATAATGATTATGAAAATAATCGAAAGCTGAGTATATACGAAAACATACCTAAATTACTTGAAATTGGCACTTTTAATAATTACTATTTTTATATAAAAAACTATAATAGGAGTAGGTGCAAGCACTAATGCTTCCAACTTACCGTGTAGGTAATTCAGCAAACTATCAATAATGTAAGCGTAGAATAAATCATTCTAGTATTGAAAGAAACATGTTTAGAACTACTAGTATATGAGGAAGACATTTTATTATTCTGTTTTGTCACTTTCCCATTTAAATTATTCAAGAGTTATGTCAACGCGTCAAAATGTATTGAATATTTTTGCAAATTATTAATAGAAACCTATTTAGAACCACTCCTACTTGTCGAAAAAACATATTTTGATGTAATTTTCCGATTTATTCATTTATTATTTATTTATTACGTAATATATAAAAAACAGTAGGGTTTATAATATTTAATAAAACGGTCCAATTGATTATAATTTGCAATTTCAATTCGTGATTACTAATTGGACTATAAGTCTTCAATTATATTTTTTTACGTACCCACAATTTATCTGAAGAAACTATACGCACGACCGAACACTTAAGCTTCTTGTACACTCTATGCATCCAACAAAAATGGTCGAAACAAACTATAAAGTAACTACAGTTTTGTAAGAAATAATATACAGTTGCTCAGGTGTACTGTAATACACAGTTTGACACAGTAAAAATACTGTTTACAGCAAGAGGATATGTGCTCACCTGTCCAAACATGTAATAATAATAATAATGTAAGTGTGATTTTAGGTTAGGATTCACATATATAAATATTATTGTTTTCATACATGCGCTATACAATATTTACTTAATACATGTTGAAGTTGAGTGTACAGGTAGTTATGAGAGAATCACCGCTAATTTTCCTCGCCAAAATGAAAACATTTAAATCGTATTTTCATTTATCGTATCCCCTTACCTCCCAGCAAGGCGAAGCAGAGCTTTTCAAGCTGTATAAAGATTCGTGAGCTTATGAAATTATAATAGCGTTGTGTACAACGTTCTTTGCAGATTTCAGGGTGGTCTGTTAAACAGGGACGGCTCCAGATATTATTTACATGGCCCCAGATGAAACATTAAATTTTAGCATATTTTTGGTTTATTACTTTAGTTGATTGGTGCGATTTATGACATCAACATTAATCATCTCCAAATTTCTGAAGGCAACCACATATTTTTATGCAATGTAAAACATTTATTTCACTTTGTTTATATTATTAAATTAAAATATCTAATGTAAATACGCTCTTTTGGTATCCCAATGAACCCTGTTGCGTATGCCTAATGGAATATGACTCCGTTTGAAGATAATAAATTCAATAGCGTCAACAACAAAATTACTAGGTTTCATAGTCTGTAATTTTTAAACTTGACAAATAACATACTATTATTCCTATGTATTGGCTGGCCTGGCACGGGTAATAATCGAATGACATAAGGTGTGGCGTATTCACAATAGCATCATCAGACTGTTCGAAATGCGCGCTATCATATCTTGTTCTTTTCTTTTCTTTCCTTTCTTCATCGTCATCCATGCGTGAAGAACACATACGAACTCTAAGCCGACGATAAGCCATATTATAGTTCAACAGAATATATTTGATATCATGAGTGAAGTCTATAAAATTCACAGAAAATAATTTATTAAATTTCTTAGATGATTCTAATAAAATTATGTGCAATATTTCCTTTTTATGAGTTATAGGAAAATATATATTTATATATATAAATTTGTTACAGTCATACGCAGGATTCCAACTTAATTTAAAACAAAGGTTTTTAATCTCCGGATAATCACTAAATGTAGCGTAATTATTGATTTAGCTGACAATGTTTATTTTCTCTTGCTAGATTTTAATGGATATTGTTTTTCGCAATAATGTCTCATGAGTGTGTGTGTGTCACTACTTAAAAACTATTAATCGCAGAACGTATGACTAAGATATATTTGCGAAGACTGGATTGTCTCCACAATAGTGGATTTTAATTAGAACATCAACTTGTTTTTGGAGATATTAAATTCTAAGGAAGTAAATAAATTTGTCTAAATTGTAGAGTATCGTCAACACCTGGCGCTCATTGCACCAATCTAACACGAAAAAGTACAAGAAAATCAATGAGATTTTCGATTGGCTCAAGCTGCCGCTAATTTATTATATCAATATTAAACCTGGAGTTGTTATAATAAAATGATTAAGTTATGTAGTTTTTATAAAGAACCCGTAATATCCAGTTTTGCTTTTGTATTATTTATGTACAATTATGTCTGTATAAATCTTTTTGTATTCCGGCAAAAATTGAAGAAAATATATCTTAGCTGCGTATCACAGATTCTAATTTCAACATATCAGAAATGGGACCCCCTATGGCAAAACTGTTAGCAGTCGATGGCGTAATGCTGCCTTCGCCCCCCTATAACCCTCTAACAAGCTTGAGTCGTTATCGTTAGGTGTGTAGGTGTTTTATACATGTATACCTCACAGTCGATTTTCAAGGCAACATCATAAATGAAATTCCAGCCAAAGCATTATCGCTGTGATGGATTTATGCATATATATGACTGTGAGGGGTGTACAAATTGTATTCGAAGTACTTGAAATTTAAAATAAATTTACCAGCCAATAATATATATATATATATATATATATATATATATATATATATATATATATATATATATATATATATATATATATATATATATATAAAACCAGAGCCATCAAATTATTAAATTAATATTTAATGTCTAATTTTACTTTCATTTGTAAACTATTTATTTTTTTGAAATTGGTATCAGATGTAACCTTGTAATCTTTATTTTTTATGAGTTTACCGTTACCAAAATCTGTGATGCAATACAATACCGTGCTATTTGAAATCACGATGTTCATGTGCCTCTGATCCGATAATTATAGAAGGCATTTAGTTTTTCTTGTTCATTAATTTATTTGTTCGTTTAAATTATTACTTTGATTGATCGTTTTTTATTTTATTTTTTAGAATTTATGTTTCATTTAAATGATGTGGGTAGGTTAGCATAAATGCCAGTAGATGTCGGGACAGTCATTAAAAGTAATTAAATGGATTGGTCATGTAATTAATTAGTATATATGAATATTTATTAGGTTATTGTTCCAGAGCTTATCTATTGTATCATTGAAGAATTACATCTAAGAATTTATACAGATAATTTTCAAATGAGATTCATTACTTATAATTTTTCTTTTTCTTTTTAAAGTTTGAATATTTTATACCTTATTTTAATGCATTTTATAGGTAATATTTATTATCAAATTCGGTCTTCTATTGTTGTTAAAAGCAGGAAATTAATATTAAAAGTTAGGTAACTGACTGTTTATTTTATTATACTGGTTTGCTATTGGTATAGTAATATAAATAGGAATTTAACGCAAGAAAAATTGGACTATAAATTTGAAACGAGCAAAAACATTTTAAATGTTCCTTCATTAAAATTTAAATGTATTACAGAAGACATCAGTAAAAACTATTGGTTATACGGTTGAGTACACATAAAAGTTTTTGCAGTTTGTAAGCGTGCACATTATGTGAACAGTTATGGCTGTTTATTTGTTTTTATTTTTAATAAACAAATAAATTGCTCACCACTGTATAATAATAAACTATTGTTCTGTTAGATAATTTGCATATATTGATGAGCGAATAATTATTAACAGTATTTGCTGTTGGTATATTGTTATTAGTAATTATATGGCTGATATTAATATTAATTGATTTGATGATCTTGCAAGATTGTAATCTAAATATTTTCATGAAACAGCACTAACTGGACTTTGTATTTTACCGTCATTGAACATAAATTAGACAGTTGGGACAGATTGCGGCAGTTTTATTATACATATCAAATTATCAATACATATTCTTTGATAATAAGCGATAAGCTGAAAGATGCTTGTACCAATTTTAATAAATATATTCACCGAGTTTGGTCGAATCTAGCCGAAGAGGTTCCCTCTGTGCTAGTCCATCGCGCATGCGTGTTACTAATAGCGCCTAATTTAAATGCTCTAATGGAACACAATTTATTTACAATCAATGATAGGCTATAATTAAATATTAAAAAGAAATCACTTTACTCGAATTATGTGTACCTTATGATTATAAGCTTGCCGCTAAATTTGAACATGCACGCACTGCTAGTACGGTATATTTGTAATTAAATTTATCTTGAGTGCAGATGTCGTAAACAAAATCACAAATAAAATAATGTTATCTGAAATAACATTGCATCAAGTGGATATATCCTATATAGTTTACGATGGCTCGACCTCCCACGTTTGAATTGTAAAAGTAAATTAAGCACTTAAAAACCCTCTCGGTACAGCGAGCGAGCGAGCGACCAAACGAAAGATGGTAATTGGCAAAAACTATCTTAACGGTCGATCAGGTGATTGCTCGAAAAATATTACGCTTTTGCGATTTTTAATTGTATCTTTTGCTGCAGTTGTTTATTTTATCTCTATGCATCGAGTTTTAAAAGAAACCTACTAATGATGTGATTCTAAGCAACAGACTATAAATTTATAGTTTATGCCTATAAATCGTAGGTTTTCCTATTTATTTTTACAAATTACAATTTGCATTTTTCGACCATTTTACTGTCTTAAACGAAGTCTAAAAGGAATTATTGTAATCATTAACATTTTCTAATTAAAGAATTTAACAAATATATATTTTTAATAAATTTTCCTTTTATATTTTTAGTCGATGACAGTAATAAGTATTAATAGTAGACAATTTGAAATTGTTATATTGATTTAATAATGTTTTTCCATACTGGAATGAGTTCAAATTTGATGACAGCATAGGTCAATAAAAATTACATATAAACGATCCACAAACACAGTGATTTCATTAGAATCACAATGCGTAATGAATGTGGGTGAATAAGCGAATGAGATGCAAATTATATTCACATATGACGAATTGTGTCACTCACACACATCAATCTCTCAGACACTTCAATTGAATGTTAAATTATCATTTCTGATTGCAAATATTACATTCAAACTTTTCTATTATTGTACATTCAGTTTAAATATTTAATTTATTTACCGGCATCTATAATTCTGCGATTGAAAACAAAATATTTAAATTATCTCATTGAGAAATCTAAACATGAAACTGGTATATATTATGATCATGAAACATTAAAATTTTATGGAAATTCGTTGAAGATTTATCTGGCATAAGTGTTAAGATTAACTGAGATAAAATCAGAGTTTTAAACTGTTAAGTACATTCTTATGCAGCGAACAGCTATTATCCGAAATATTTAACGGTTATCGTTCAAAAATGTAACGAAAAAAAGAAACAACAAAATTGCTCAATTTATAAAGTACGTAATTTGATACAATCTGCAAATATATTATTACATTCTCTATCTATAGACAATATAAGTCTTAAGTTTGCCGTATCATAATTTTAGGTTTGTTAGTACATTTGAAAATATATGTTTATATTTGCAACATTGGACAATCACCAATTACAAATATATGTGATTGTGTGTATTATTTAACACTTTCGAATTACACCTTGGCTCGCGTCCAAGCGGCCGAGTATTGTACCAATTTCGCCAATGTTGTCTATGTGTCTGTCTGGCTTCGATGTTTGTAAGTTCAAAGCCAACAAATGTGTGTGTATTTCGAGGCAAAGCGCAGGTTCACGTACTGGTTGTGTGAGCGAAAGAATGGGGAAATCAAACATTTTACAAATCGTTCCAAAAATTCTCGGCGGTCTAGATAGATCAAATGCCAACTATAACTTTTACCGTCCGACGAACACAGTCAGTCAACTTGGCGATAGACCAACATTTTATTTTTACTCCTATGACAACTACATCAATAAACAGTTGCTGAATCAAGGTTAATTTAAGTTAAAGGATTCATTTTAAATTTAAATTAATTTGTATATAATAAAGTTGAAGGGAAATATTTGTTATTTATTTATATAAATACCCAGATGTATGTGTTGGGCAAACGACAGCTTTGTCATGCGGTACCAGCAATATACTAAACGTTAAAAATATATATTAAAATTAATGCCTATCCAATGAATTTATATATTCCTGATAATAAAACCAATTGTGACATTTATATAAAATTTAATTTCAATTGATGATTTTAAAATCAATTTTATTTGAAATGAATTTAGGGAATAATTGCACTAAAAGCAAAATTATGTTCCAGCACCTCCGACTATAATAACAAAAATATAATAACTACTATTTATACAAATATATATATATATATATATATATATATATATATATATATATATATATATATATATATATATATATATATATTTAATATATATCGTTATATAATAATATGCCAATAATAATAAACTCGTTTCATGCAATTAAAAATTCGCAGTAACCACAAAAGCATCGAATTACATATACAGGATGTTGCAAAAAAGTAGATACTTACCACAGAATTCCAAAGAAAAAAGCTACAGCTTCCTTTCGGGTAATTCTTGTTCTTTGAACAATTTATATGTGTAGATTCGATGTTAATTTTAGTTGTAACCGTTGATTAAAGCGATAATTAATGTGTAAGGAAGGGATCACTATTAACTAAATCTAGGCGAAAATGAATCGACTGTCACTAATACGAAAAATAAGCGAAATTATTGCGGATTCATGCAAATTCGTACTAGCGGAACAATGTTGGACACCCAGTTGCTGTCCACACGGATAAATAATCGATAAATACTGGGGTTACACTCAGTGAACCACCTTATTTGTTTTATTATAATTGAAAGAACTGTACAAGATTTCATTCAACTAATTTTTGGAGAGATAATTTTTATTTTGGGCTCTATAATTTCAAAAGAGTAGAGACTATTGCATTTATAATGTAACTGGAATAATTTAGACACTTATTTGTATACCCATTTCTTTTTAAATCGGCCTATTACCTTTAGAGAAGATGCGGTCACAAACTCTGGCCTTATGACCGGCAAGTTATTGGTTATTAGGTTAGGAAAGCTATGCAGGTGCGTTTGTATCTAAATCTACGTAATTATTATTGTAATTTTAGATTGAATTAGTTTCAAATTAGTTTCTTTGGTTGAGCCTGAATAAAATGCGTGTAATGCGACTCTGTACTAGATAATAACTCATAACCTATTGCTTGAAGTCATATTATTTTATTTTTACGTTTACCGTTGTCAGAATAAGTCGTATTTTACGATCATTTGCCAGACGAATTGTCGTATATTCATTGCTTATATACATGCATAGAAAAACAACCTACACACAATATTTCTTCTTCTTTTTAAAGATAACTTTAAGCCTTTCACATCATTAAGCGACGAAGTTAAAATAAAACGAGAAACCTAATCGTATCAAATATTTACAATCTCTTAAAAGTACTTTTGTATAGATCATATTCTTAGTACACACCACACCTACACTGTTATTAACATTTTATGAATGACTACGGCTATATATGAGAATTTTCAAATGACCTCCACAGCCTTGACCGGCGTGAATGCTGCACACAAACTTATCGTATTTCAAACATAACACAGAAACGGATTCTGCTCTCTGATGAAACCAAACACGTAAGGGGATTGGAAAGCCACCAAATATGTGTCCAGAAAATTGCTTTCGCATCCGGTATCAGTGAAATACAAATTTAATTTTCTACAGATTCCGTAAAGTGCTTGCACGAT
Source organism: Leistus spinibarbis (assembly GCA_933228885.1). Lineage (NCBI taxonomy): Eukaryota > Metazoa > Arthropoda > Insecta > Coleoptera > Carabidae > Leistus > Leistus spinibarbis. Next base: position 12,287,070 of record OW121795.1, read on the forward strand.
ATTCTGAATATACTTATGGAATACATGATTATAAAAGTAGATTAGAGGAGACTGGAATAGAAGGATGGAAAAACAGGTTGAAGGAGCCTAGAATAGAAGGTTAGAAAAGGAGATTGGCGGAACCTGGAAAAGAAGATTGAAGTAGGAGAATTGGAAATGAAGATTGGAAGATGAGATTGTGAAACAGGAAAAATGGGGTTGGAAAACATTATTAGAAAAGAAGGTTGAAAAGATATTGGTAGAGACTGGAGTAGGAGGAAAGAAAAATGGAATTGGAAAACATTATTAGAAAAGAAGGTTGGTAATGGGGATTGAAGGAAACTGAAATAGGATGTTTAAAATGAAGATTGAGAAGGAGAAATAACATTGAGGTTGGAATAAGAAATTGCCGAAGTAGATTAAAGAAAAATATTGAAGAAGGTAATATAAGAAGAGGATTGGAGTTAGAGAATGGTGGAAGAATTGAAGATTGCACTAAGAGAAGAAGATTGAGGATGAATGACAACGAATCATTAAAGAGCGAAGGGGAAGGAAAGTAGGACGAAGAACAATATAAGAGGTACAACATAAAGGAGAAAATGAAGAGAATATTTTCCATTAAATAATAATATCTATAGTATAGACTACAATTTTTAAAAGATTCCACATTAAATTCTTAACGTTCTCCATTCTTTTATGCTCATTCTGTAAAAAGATTAATTATTGTAAAATACGTATAACATACTAAAGACATAATACAACCAACAATTTAGTCATAAAAATAAAAACCGTGGAAATCGTTGGCCATAAAACAACGTCGCTCTGGAGTGCAGCTAAAGAATGCATTGCGAACATTGTAAACACAAATCAACCAAGCTGACGTTAGCAATACATTCATGTGTCATCCATCTGGGGAGATTTTGATAGCAGGGATGTTTATTTTTTACCAACTTGGTAATATATTATACAAAAGGCACTGGAAGACAATGCACATTATGACACACCACTTGCATGTCGTTTGAATTCTACAATGCGATTGTTTATAAAATAATCGTTATTTTGCCAGCTTCAACAAGCATTTTGGTACTGCTTTAAAAATTCATATTTTCAGTTGAAATTTGTCAAAATTTGTTTGTATGCAGTGCAAACATATTCTGCATATTCAGAAGTTAATTTCAAAATATTATCGGTGTTTTGCCATCGGCGATATGGAGCGGTCTAACTATACAATATCAGTTTTTGTTATTTCACAATTGAAAAGATAAACAGATAGAGAGAAATATTATCCCACCGGCATTTTATACCAGCGTATAGGTGATGTACTCATTTTCAAAAAAAAATTAAACGTTTACTTTGCTGTTGGCTAAGCGCATTATAATTTGATTAAAAATTTTATCCACTTTCAGATCTTACTGTTTTTTTAACCTATAAAATAAAGTATTCAAAATATTCTTCTTAGCAATCACAATAATAACTATTTCAATATGATTCCATCCCTTATCTAGTTAAGCATCGCTTAAACGCTTAAGGGGGAGTTTAAATAATTGGCTATACGTTAACACTTGGTCACGCGGTTAGCCACGGACAATCTACACATCTTAAATCACAGAGCTAATTAAAGTCTCTGGCAACCAGCTGTTAGGGTTATCACTCATTTATTTTATAATTTCCATAGCCTTCTTTACGAAACACAATAATTACTCTTCGTATATTAGATATGTATTCTAATCTCTTCAACTTCAAAGTGGTTTAAAAATAACTTGAATGAGATTTGTGGGTTAGGTCATAGATTCAAGAATATATTTAGATAAATTGTTAAGTTTGACTCATACTTTAAGCGGCAAATATTGTCACTTTCGTAAGTATAAGACCATTAAAAAAAAAACAAAATTTATAATAAATGCATTAATTTTGTGGCTAGATTCGTATTTGTAATTTCTAATATGAATTACTAATTGGCCAGCTGTGAATTTTATTTCGATAAATAATCATTTTTAAGTGACAATTTTGTATACAAATTGATTATTCTGTTTATGTTGAAAATATATATCCAACTTTTGCAATATGTGTGCTTGTATGTCGTTAAGTAATGCAACTGAACTGTAACGTCAACTTAATAACAATTAATTTTGAAGAATGTCTCTGGCCAAGTATATATGTATTTTTGTTTTGAAGCACACCATGAGAAAGCATTATCTATCTTCTAGAAAGTAGAATAATATAACAGAACCGTTGGTGGTCCATGCTTGGTAACCGCATGTTAGTGGCCAGCTTATTTCCATATTACACCCATATTTATCCCATCGTATTACATTCGTCATAAATTATAATTTTAGTTTTGGAAAAAAATATATCCGTATAACTGCATAGCATATTTATCATGTTCACTTTTGAAACAAAAAATAAAAACACATGACAATGGACAGTACATTGTTAATAGCAACGCAGATATTTTACGTCAATGCTCACTGACATTTGTCATTACAGCTAAATTGATGGATATTTATCTAGGATTTTTACAGTGTAGCTATATTATTATTTATATTCTGCGAATCCTCTCTATACCGAATCATTTTTAGCTCGTCGTACAGTATGCACAAAAGAGCTTATATTCTCGAGATAAAACATCTTTGTCAAGAAATACATTTCATTTCCTACTGATTCCGAAAGTACTTGAATGTATGTCGTACACTCGTAAAACCGTACTTTTTGAATAATAATAATTTTTAAATATAAAATATTCAATAAAATAATTGCTTCTTGCGTTACTTTTACAACAATTACAATTGTGGAAACATTCCATCTTTATCTAACTGCAATTATGGCGTAAGCAGCTTCGTAGATTCTATGAGAAGTTAAGGTTCCATGAAAACAGGCGAATATATTTTTTTGTAACAAATCGTGTTGGTTAACGACAGATACTTCTTTTTTACTGTGTAGATATGTTATCAAAATGGACATACAATTCATACATTAGTATTTTATTGTTTTCAATTAAAAATCAAACGCACTGCGATAGCTTTATATTTTTAGTGCGTTTGACGAAATATAAATAAAGTTGAACAAAACAACTGAACTGCAGTTGAATTTAATTTTGTAGGTCACGTTTCGGTTACCATCGGTTTCCCTTCGGCTGTTTCCGTTTTAAAGTCCGATTTGTTGAATGTGTAAAATACTTTTCTTTTTCTAGCATACAAATTCCAATCAGACAGGTTTATATTTTATATTTAAACGAAATTTAATTATTTACGAGTGTCCGCCGAAAAAATATTTGATTGCAATGTTACAATCACACGACAGAACACTATAGCTCTTGTGCATGTACTGTACGAAGAGTTAATAAAAATGTGTCATTTTATATGAATTTGACGAATGTGTGCTAAAAGTTAGTGCGTTCGTTACGTTCATGTATTATATATATTTATGTCACAACATAGACACATAAAGCATTCATATTTGTGCGTTTTTTTTTTTGTTATTGTTTTATTTTCTCTTTTTCGAGAACAAATGAAGAGCGAAAAAGCAAATATAATGCTGTCTCTCACCACGTAGTATAGGATATACCTTTTTGTTTTGTTTTTTGCTCGTAAAAAATGACAAATACTTTAACATGACGCGTACAAAATGACATGTAAATACCTAATATTTTGTTTGAGCTTTTCAAATAGTATTCAACGCTCTAGTTTTTAGTTTTGTTTATTTTTTATTAATTCTACGCGTCAAATCATATGTTTGTAACATATTTAAATTTTGTAAATGCTTCAAATAATAAATCTGGGGTGCCAGTCACTCGACTTTCTTATACATTGTTTTTACTATATATACCAATAATAATCCAGTTTGCTTCTTCTTATTTTTTACTGTGTACATAAAAGTTATTTTGTGGGAAATATACAAATTTAAAATGCAAAATATCATAGGTTTATGTACAATGGTATCGGATGTAGAGCACACACACTCATTGCGAAAATAGTCAAAATGGATTCAGGGACCCTCAAAACTGATATATCCATTAAAATTTTGAGATGGATATTTTTTTACATAACGTCTCTCAGCGGTACCCGATGTATTATTCTCATTTTCGATTTTCAGTAAAAGATAATCAGTGGTTTTTGTGTTTGAATTATTCATCCTACCCATTGAGGAAATATGATTCTATTGATGACATAATTTTTGATATACTTATATCGCTTCTTTGAAACAATAACCACAGTCTGCCATTATATAAACAAGGAATGAATTCTCGAAAACCATAATGTGTCTGCGTGAAGAGTGGTTTACGCATAGTAATAGCAAAAGCCGAGCTATTTTAGATGATCAAAGCGTCGTCCACATAACCAGCATAGACAATATACATTCCAATTGCGTCATATTACAAACTGTGGTGTCTAGTGTTAGCGTATGCATCTATTTGCTCATATGACCACGCATATATGCAGGACTTGACTCGCGCTCACCAGAAGCCTCGAGGGCCTCCGTCATCATCATGCTAGAGAGCTAGACCCGGCGTCTACAAATGTTTGAACATGGTATTTAACAACTATGTTGTAAATTTTAACATAGAAATGTGGTTATGATTACGAAATTCGTGTTTAGTATTTATTGTTTACGAATATCCGATTTGTTCAACTGAAGGTCCATTCACAACGGGCCAATTAAATATAAAATTATAAATTATGATTAATTAACCCGTTTGTTTTATGACAAATAATACTGGCACTCAGCAATATTACAGAAGATACGAATTATTTAAGTTTTGTGCCTTCAATTTACTACTAAAAATATAATGGGAATCAGCAAATAAAAGTTAGGTAAACAATAGCCTGAAGGGTTTTTGGTAGAGAAGTCATACACGAGTTCAATTAATTTGAAATGAAATAACTAATGAGAAACCATATTCGTTTACATTTCATGCAGGGATATAATTGAAGTGCACAGCTTCTAGTCAGCTATATTACTTAATTAATTAAGAATATAAGCGCAAATATATTTTTGAGAGAAAGTATATACGTGTACAATGAATTTAATTAGAAATGAAGTTATAATAAGTAGTTTACTTTTAACACATCCGGGACATAAAAGTAAATTAAAATAGCCCTGCAATGAAGTCATCACGTACTTATAACTTTAGTTAAATAATAATAATCATAACGGCAAGAATGTTTATGTATAATAATTATACCCTACAAAATAATTCGACTTTCTAATCAAATAATTAATTCTTCCCTTTATCTGATGAAGTCTTATAATTACAATAATCACTTTAATTACACCATTCATGCATTTCGTTCGTATAAACACATCCCAAATAATAAGACGACGAAGACTATGCACACATCATTTGCTTGGTAAATAAAGTCAAAGTTCACCAGGGGTCAAAATACTTCATAATTATTCGCTGTCAAATGCATTATGTATATGAAAAAGATATACACAGACCTCCATGATATAATATGGCTGTTTATTCAGAATTTGCGCAACTTTTAAACAATCAAACAATGAGCATTGTCCAGTGACATCCATCAGTTGACTGTATATAGTATAGAATATATAGATAGTTAACGGATGTTTATGAAATAATTTTCAAAACATACACACACAGACGTCATCTCGAAAATAATCGATACCAATTAAGGCAAGCTCATGCAAGCATATGTATATTCAGAAAAAAATGAATATACAATTCAAAAAAAAAAATATATGTAAGGGAAACCTAAATATAAAATAACCATTTTCAAAAGCCATTTTTCGATAAATGGTACATGTTTCAAAAAAACTTTTGAATCAAAAGTTGCTAGAAATTTTAATATCTTCAACTTTTATATGAATTATTTTTCTCTAACTCATGCCGTTTCTGAGATATTGTAATAATAATATGAGTAAACTGTTACTTCTGATTAAGATTTTATTTACAAAAATAGGGCCATATACAAGTCAAGTTTTAAGTATCATAATATTTCCTCTAACAGATTTGGCTCTAAAGCGTTCACACACACACACACAGACGTCATTCCGAAAATTGTTAGATGCAATTCAAAGATGGCTAAAACGTGTATTTATTATGTTTAAAATTCGTCGAAGATAATAAAAATAATAGAGTATTTTTATTTTCAGAATATTATTACTCGGAGCCCTAGTGGTGTCCTCTTGTGGTACGCTTGCTTCAAGTATCAGTGATGTACCATCAGCTTCTTCAATATTGACCACTCTTGGAATGCCAAAGGGTAAGTTTATCTGATTGATTTATTTATTGTTGTAAATGTGTATGCATAATTTAATTTAATCGTCCAATTGTGAGTTTCAATAATTGCAAACAATATAATGTATTCATTATTCGCAGAGTGACAGTAATTTATAAATGATATCGTTACAAAGATAAAGTTGAATGGACATGTTAGCTTCCATGTAACTTGATATTGACAGAAATAAAAATATAGTGTGTATGTTTGCATATGTTGTTTGCGCGAAAAACAAAGATAAAATAAAACGACACAACACCACACACGAGAATTGCATTCTGAGACTTGCAAAAAATGCATGAGTTATGTATAGGTTTTAAAAAATGACCAAATAAAAATGTCTCTAGCAAGAACAATTTTCTTCTTATATTATCAAGAAAGTGATATTATTATTTAGAAATAAATATTTTTTTATTGTGTGCGATGTTAATACCATAACTAAATATGCTAATTGTAGAATGATGCAGTTGTCACTTGGCGAAACATTTTATTAAAATACATTAAATCAATAATTACGATGACAAGTTTCGGTTATTTATATATATATATATATATATATATATATATATATATATATATATATATATATATATATATATATATTTGGTTAGCATAATTATTGGGTAGAAATTTTGATTAGCTGCTCCAATCTTGGGTTCGCAGTTGTCCCTTGCTAAATCTATGAATATTTAAAAGATTACCGCGTATTAAATTATAATACTGCCCGGAGAATATCCATATTGCGTATACGACAGAGCCGGAGTGCGACAAAATTTCATTTCAAATATTAATAAATTTTTATTATTTATTCTAGTTACAAAATTTGTTCAAAATATCTTTAACAATTTCGTACTATGACCGACTATAATGTGACTGTTAACATGAATCCTGATTAATAATTAACTCACCCGCCACGTTCTTTTTAGAGTAAAATCAGTATGACTGATATTGTGTTTCTCATAATCTGGTTAAAAGAGAAATCAGTGAAAATAATAACAGCGAATTATTCAAAATTTTGTACAAAATAAAGAAAAATATATATTCATTTGCCATTTTAAAATATTATTGTAATATGTCAACGCCTTTGAAATAAACCAACTGGACACAATTCGCAATCCAAATATTATTTTAAGAGTATAAGTGTGAAAATTACAGCCACTGAACTCGTAAAATTGCACAGCTCGGGCTGCCAAGTAAATATTTCTTTAAAACCGTGTATATGTTCAAATGGATATCCTAGTCTAGTTAGTGAAACGTTCGTTAATTCTCAAATTAGCTTTCATGGCTATTTTCCTTTCTTTATTATTTTATCTGCCGCGTTTTCGTTTTAAGTTAATTAAATCTTTTTATTTATGGTTTGAGATCATAGTTACATCAGCCTTACTATATTTAGCCAGTCGACTAACGCAGAATTGAAACTTATCTAACGCAATTTTTGCTTTCTTATACGCAGCAATAAGTAAGTCTTGTAATCATAAAGAAATATTTACTCCAATATCACTAGAACGGGTGCACTTATGGCAAAAATAGTCATGTTCCTAATGGAAGAAATTAATATTTTGCACAACTTTTGTTTGCAAAGTTTCCTCAAAAAATATTTAAAATGAAAACTACGTATAAGAAAATCGAGTACAGGCAACATCCATTTTTCTTTTGTTTACCCAAATATAAATAAATGTCCCATTTATATTGAGCATCTCAATAATGTTATATGAGGTAAAAGGTAATAATATTATTGATCGAATAAAATTTAATATAATCCAAGCTGGACGTAGCTTCCTTTTGCGATGCTATAGATTTTTTTCGCTGATTCAGTATTCGTATTATGAGATGGTCGTATGTTTGTAGTGGAACAAGCTATAAAAAACACCGTAAAAAATAACGGAGATACGTTTTTCAACACACTGTGCCTGCAACCCCCTTCCAATCATAGAACTCACACAACCGCACATCACTGACTTTTTAGCATACTCTGCGTTTGACATACAACACTTTTTCGTAATATCACATTCCGGAAGATCTATAGACTTGCCCGAAATTACGTGACTTTGTATGTTTATTCCTACAATTTGCACTTAGGACAATCTGGCAACTTCATCAGCGGAAGCAACACTATAAAAAATATGTGTTTATTTTCATAATTTTTCATAGCAAAATTATAATTTAGAAATTTTATGAACTAATGAAATTAGTATATTTTACACAAAATTAATTAGTTTTATGTACAAAGTCAAAAATAAACTCAATTTTACTAGATTATAGGCATAATTGTTGTCTATTATTTGCACGTCGTATTATTTCGTGCAGGCATTTTTACCGTGTATATGAATTATTTTGGTAGACTGGAATCAAACGTATGAATTGAAATATCATATTAAATTTTCTCGGCTGCCACACATGAAAACTTAATAATTAATTAATCCAATTTAAAATTAATTTAGTTTAGCAAAGGATATTATATTGAATAAAAATAAAACGTAGCGTGCTTTTGAAACTGTCGTAGACTCAAAAATTCTGTATGGTGCATTAATTACGGTAGGAAAAGTTGCCTACTCGCATAGAAAAGGCTGTATAAGCGCATTACCTGGGAGCAACTGCAATTAATTATGAAAACTAACATGTGCGCACTGAATGAGACACATATATCTTACGCGTCTTCCTCTATTCGTCTTTCGCGCGATCTTGTTGCATTCGTCGAAGACCCACTACTGTCTCTAATCTAACTAAATTCGTTGATACACTACTAAATATATGCAAGTCACGCTGTTGCACATAGGGGTAAAATATCCCTATGCCAGATCTAGTTTATAGAGATACGCTTAAAAACCTTGAAGCCTTGAACCTAAATTTGTTTATATATATATATATATATATATATATATATATATATATATATATATATATATATATATATATATGTGTGTATATATATTTATTTATATCGGTCCATCAGTGTTACCTAATAATGTTTGAGTAACTCTGGCTTGCCGTGTGTACATATATACTTTTTACGACTTGAAACACTATGTCTAAGCTTGACTAGGTCATCCTATGTTGAAAGTCGTAAACTGTACTGTGGTTACTAAGTACACAAAATAAGCAGAGTATATTTTTTGTGTCGGTGTATACTGAGGTTGTATGGGGGTATCGTATGACATTTTTCCTATCTAATTAGCACCTGCAACAGCTATCCCTTGACGCTAGTGGTCCCCCACCCGCCCTATGTACACACTAACGTATGCAAATTGTGTTTGTGTAGAAATGGTAACACGGCGTGGCGCGCGGAGACATTGTATGCATTATGTTTGAAGATGAAATTGTATATTCTTTGCAAATATTGTCTTGGCTTTATAACTTTACTATACGCAGCATACCCTGTTGTGCTCTACGATCGATTGCTTAGGAATCAATTGGCCGGCACTTTTCTATTCCTATTATATGCAATTTTTATATCACCGTAGGAGGTAATGCATTCGGTCGTGTGTCAAAATTTTTTTGTTGCTTAAATTGAGAAAGATAATAAAAACTGAAGTTGTTCTTTATCGAAATAAATGCTACATAAATGGCATACTTAAAACTCCCATAATATTGTAATACTTTTGTTTTTAATTTTGACATAAATGCATGTTACTTTTTTCCTTTGTAATATTTTATTTTCAACTGTGTCACACCCATAGAGAATCCTTACGAAAATAGTAAAAAAGTGTCGTGTTCATACCTCAATAATTAAAATGCTGGAAGTTTCATAAATAAAATTTGCCACAAATATTTCGTAAAATTTGCCGGTCTCGCAACCCTGGAATCCGTGCCATTCCCTGAGGACATATTTCTAGAATAGGTGACCGATTCTCCGTGCGAGGCTAGCATACCTTTCCGGGCAACTGGTTCTCTATCTCTCTCACTCTGTCGATGCTACGCAAAATAAAACATTAAACATATGAAAATTACTACGTTCATATAATAAAATTCGCACATGCACACTGACGCCCCCTACCCCGTACCTGCCTCAGCTCGCACCGGCGATATATGGTAATATGGGTAATATTTCAGACGGGTTTGGTTGGAAATAAAATTCCACCATCACACTTTAAAAATAAGAATAAGCAAAAATGCATGTGTGTGTATATATACCTGTAAGACTGTGCGATATAAAAATACAGTTTATAGTGGAAATATTTTCATATATTTTATATCGTATTCGAGTTTGTGTTGCCAGCAATTTGCAATTTGTATGCAAAACATACGGCAGGAACGGGTAAAATTCATTTTCATTTTAAACGGTATTATACTCAAATATTAAGTATACTGGTTAATATGTGGGCACCATGTGCCCATATTATATACAGTCCATGCTTCATCGATATAATCATAATAATGTTAGTTTGCATAAATGTTGACAATCGATGACTACTCTTCCAAATTGTAATACAGTTGTCTTGATCGATGACTCGTTGGCTCCGAGATAGACTGCATGCCTTGGCCCATAGTACAATGTTTTAAAATTTTACAGTGGCTCAAACGATGTATATAATGTCTGCAGCCATTAAAAACATTTATTTTCAAATTTATGCTCGCCAATCAAGTTTCTACACATATTTGGAATATTTCTTATAAATTGTAGGACAGTTTTCTTGATTAAAAATTCATATCCTCGCTGGCTCCGAGGCATACTTGCAGTAAGTGACAAGAAATATGTTCGTTATTAACTAATAATTAGGTCTACCTACTTAAATCTTCGGGCACGGCATCAGACAAACTGTAAATCATTGTAAATTAAAAATTTGGGCCTGTCATTTTTGAGTGGTTGCAAGAAGTAATAAAATGCGTGTACTTCAAGTGTGACATCAAAATGCAGAACCTAATAACCTGTAACACCGCGCCTAATATACATGGTTGCGCGGTAATATGGCCATATAAAGCGCTAATAACCGCTATTGAAAGTTATTAATAGTAGTCCATAAAATATGAATGTGTAGACTGAGTCCTTGTATGGCTATTTATACGTGACTCGGAAAGTTGTAATTATTTTCCTCAATGATTTCTAATGAATTAAATGAATGATTGTATAGTATTTACTACTAACTGCATTTGTAATACGTGATATTATGTTGGCAATTATGAATCTACAACATCTAGGCATGAATAACACGACTTAAAATAGAAACGCATAAGATTGCCTTAATCATTATTGCTATGATGTTTTCTGTGTTTTGATTATTGCCGAAATTAATCTTAACCTCAATGTGTCCACAAGTTCAAATGCTTATAATACTAAAACAAAATTTTGTACTAACATAATACATAATTGTATGCACCATTTATTTTGCCCTAAATTTTAATTAAAAGTATCCAGTCATTGCAGATGGCGTGAAGTTTCACAATCTGAGATATAAACAACTGAAGAAGTCTAATTTTACAATTTTAAAACCAATATTTTATTCGGCAAACTAAAGACATAGATGGATGCAAAAAAAAATGTTCTTATCGTAATTAAATTTGCAGAAAATAATTTATAAAATTAGAAACTTTTTTCTATTTTTAACATGAATTTTCTCTGCTTCTTTGCACAGAAATATGCGAATATGGTAGTAACGTGCGACATTGGTTTTATGGTTATGCTCGTGTACATATATACATTGCAAGAAAATGTGTTGGCTAGCAAAGTTTAACGTTGTTTAAAATATTTGCGGCTTCAATGCGGTGACGCCTGGCACGTTAGTTCTGCACCACTGCAATAGGTAGCACCGCCAGCAACCCTGTTTATTTGCGCTAAGTTATGCTGTGCTGCTATAACAGACGAAATATCACTTGCAGAAGTCAACGGTTTGCTTCGGCTTCTTCGTTTTAAGAAACACATCACTGCCAGCAATGTTTGCTAAAATCGGTGGTTCTTAAAATATCCTTCTTGGTAATATATTATTAAACAAAATAAAATCTGCCGTGATTCTTCTCTTCCTCATGAATCGGAGTAATAGACCACAAATAGTGACTTCGTCATTTCTGATTTTTAAAGTCAATATCTTAATCATAAGTATTATCTGTAAATAGTGAAAGGATAATAAAGTCGATTGAGGGCCACTTCAGGATTTTATGCACGCAATTATTTATGTTCAGGTTTTTAAAAAGTAATAGTCGTAGAACATTCTTAATATGTGTGTAACTTCTAATTGAAAATATGTTTCCAATTCCTGCGAAGTAAAACGGCGTTCTGAATGCTTACTGGCATCTACTATTTGCAAATTTTCATTTTATCCTTTTTCCTTATTTGCTAAATTGAACGGCAGTGGCTTGGTTACATTTTCAGACTGTACAATTTAATTCAAACAATTAGTCATTCATAAACAACATAAAACAAATTGTTGTCTGAAAATTAACAATAATTCATATCATTTAACAGACCAAAGTGTTATTATTGTTTTTTTACGCGAATGCAATTAATAATTTTGAAGGTTTCTGGACCTGAGGGTGTCAACTTATTTTGCTGGTGTAATGCAGAGAAAATACATAATCCGGTCTCCGTATGTTTTGTAACGCACTGTATATTATATAATATATTCGTGATTATACAGCGACCTATCTATGCTGTACATACATATCTTGGCTACGTGTCTGTAATATTAAGTGCCTTGTGTTTTAATTCTTTATTTTTGTCAAATAAATTCACAAGTTTAATACACGAAACACGTAGATATATAGGAATTTACAAATTTGTAAGTATTAGGAATGGAATCAACTAAAAATTTAATACATATATATATATATATATATATATATATATATATATATATATATATATATATATATATATATATGTGCGGTATTGCAGATTTAAGTGTTTGAGTGCGCATGTGCATATTATACTCTCCTGAAGTTATTACAAACTATGTAATACAAGATTAAGACATTGAAAATTAGCGACATTTTGTATATAGCTATAGTAAAACAGCTGAATCAAGCGACGGCAGCGCTGATGTGGTTAGCTCGTAAACTGTGCAGCGTCGTAGCACTAACACTAACGCTAGCGCACACGATTAAATAGGTATTTAACCTGCCAGTCTTTAGCAGCACGGTAATATACCAACATGTGACTTCCATTTCACTTGCACTTATGTTTGTAGGTGCATAGTGTTGGCTCACTTTTGCCTCGTACTTTATACACACTGGTGATGTTAATTCGGTGCCAAGGCGAATAGAATTCGTTCATATATTTCGCTCCTGTTAAATTTACATGACTTTGTACTTAAAATTACTGCACTCTCGAAGACGAAACATTTCTAATACCAATTTCACAATCACCTTGATCATTTCACTCGCTCTTCTTTACCTACGATACTCACAAACTTAGTTTTTTTTTTGTTTGTAAAAAAATACAATTTTATTACGTATATAAAGTTTTTTAAAATTTAATCCACATGCACATAAATATAATTTAAGAAATATTGAATATAATTATTTTGTACAAAATTTATAACACATTAAACATTTGAAACGTTAAAAACATAAAATGCACAGTTGACTTTATCACCACATAACTAAACAAAAAAGAAAAATTTAAATAAATGTGTCTCACAGGTCCCAGTGCAATAAACTGTGCAGTCTACACAAATATTTTAATTTCCCTACAACATTAACGTAAAATGACAAAAAAGGCACAAATACTCAAGATTTATTGGCTCAGAGAGTAAAATTTATTCAAATTCTGCACCCCTACACACAACTAGAACTTCGTTGGGGGGGAGGGGGGGGGGGGTGGAGGAGGGTAAAAAAATCGCGTTCCGTCACTGTATGAAAGATAAGTGGCCCGAAGAGAGCAATTGCTGTCCAGGGACAAGTTGGGCAGCGCCCGTTCTTTAGCCGGGGTTATTATTCGCTGCCAGTGGCGTTCCTCGTGACAAGGGTGCGAAACTGTCTGTCTGCCATTTTCATAATCAACCCCTGCCCCCCCAAAGTTTCCGCAACATTTGGAGATAAACAGAAGCTGGCTATCTTGTCTGTGAAATCCAAACTAAGTCTTAGACATAAACCTGACACTATCATTATTGTGCAGATATTAGTTTTCTTTTATTGGCACAAGTCTAGCTTCAAACCAATTTCGTAGATTACATCGGTTTGTGCATGGGTATAAATATCATCTTGTATGAGCAGCAGCTGACCTTGTCATTGGTTAATGGCGACCTTTGCTGTAAGTAGTGCACGAGAGAAATATATATATATATATATATATATATATATATATATATATATATATATATATATATATATATATATATATATATATATATTTGCAGCGCAAGTAATCGATGTACATCATGCAATTTTATACACATTTTGAATATATCGAAAACTCGCGAACTCCCTAAGTTTGTTCTATTATAATAGTCAGAAACCCCGAATATGATTATCTTCATTATACGACGACAAATTTCTAACCGTACGTCCGAGACATCGCCAAAGTCTCGCGCTAAGTTTGTTCTATCATAAGTAATTTGTTAACTAAACACGAATATGGTTTCTCTCATATAGTGTTAAATTTCAAAGTAAGTCTGAATATGTTGAGTTTATGTAAGAGATATCAACAGGCTTAAGAGAAGATAGACACTATATCCTATTCAGTTCATCGTACGACTTATAATAAATGCAAACATAAAACAATTTGAAACCCTCTAACCACTTTGGCCTAGGTCAAGCGATTCGAAACTCAACAATAAAAGCATTGTTTTATTGAATATTTTTAATTTCAAAATTTATATTTATTATTTTATAACTTTTGGGATAAATTTAAAGATTCTTTATAGATATACTCATATTCAAAAATTATCTATTGCCAGTAATAATGGGAGATTGATTCCATAAATGTTACAGACATTCGCCGAGCTAAATACTAAATTCAATGATCAACAAGTAAGAGGTATATTAATAAATAACTAGAATTCGTTGACAACAATAATGAAATACAAGAAATTCTTACAATTCAATCATTCATAGTATGAAACCTAATATAAGATTCCGTTCACGAATTCTCCAATCCCCTTAAACACAATAAACCAAACAAGAAACGAAAATTCGCCGGAAACAAATATGCAAAAATCCGAAAAGAAAAATGAATCAACCTTTCTCAAACAGAATGGCCGGAAATTTTATTTAAAATAACAGATTTACAAATCACGAACCCGAAAAAAAGGCAAAAACATACGACTAAATAGGTTTAGGGGCAACCCCTACCATCGACGTACGCCCATGAATAATTTATAAATTTGCAGAATAGTATTATCTGCAGCAGAGATACAGTGAGCTAGGTACACTGAGATAGATATCCCAGAATCGATTATACGATTAATAAAACAATACGCCGAGTTCTGGTAATTGAAAGTATATAGCCCTTATTTGACTTTCTGATTCAATTACGGTGTCCAAATGAAACAAATTCGATCAGGATTTCATTTCTTTACTTTCTTTCGTTTTGCCTCTTTTTTTTTTGTTAAATCAAACTCATTTATTGCAGATTATTCAAATTTTTGTTTTAGTCTTCCTTCGTTTCAATTCGCTTTTAACGGTACGAGCCCTTTGTATCAATTTGTCATTTAGAAATTTAACAGCCTGTTGTCAACAAGGTCGATATTCGTATTGATTTATGTTGTTACTTTAGACCACTTCCAACTTTATCCTATAAGACATTTATCATTTTTAGGGTGAAATTTTATATTCAACATTCTGTTCAGTTTCGGAAACAAAAACGCATTCCTGTGTGATGACGTAAATATACGTGTTAAATAAATCCTTTAATTTTATTTCTGTGAATGGAAGCATTATTTTCTATAAAGCAAACTGTATAATTATTTTTAATGTCTAATTGTGATTACTATTGGCTAGCTGTGTATTTTCCACAACAATATTGCTATACTTGCAGTTATTTTTGCTGTTTATTTCTTGCAGGCTTTGAAGCCTGGAAAATTGTTGAAGTTCTGTTATTGTTGTGTACGTGTAATTGAATTTTCTAAGTTATTTAATCACACAACCACAATTTCCTTGTAAGACCACCACATTTAAGAATAGAGAGAATTCAGTCTTTAAACAAAGCGATACTGAAGTTAAATTGAAACACATTTCTTGATAAATAAAAGCGGCAAATAAACGTACTCGTTACCAGCTAAACGAAAACAGTAAACCACAAACGTAGCCGGTTTCACGCAAACCGACGTACAAACTATGTTGTATGGATACAGTGCGGGCACTACCTTCAAAATCACAGCTGTGCCCGTGTACCAACTGTCAAATTGTGTTATCAAACGTTCTTTGCAATTTATTGTGTTATAAATCCCTAAGGCTCTGTTGTATCAGAACCGTTTAACGTTAAATCGCGTTTAGAAAATGTTCAATTTTCCTTAAAAATAACACATTGTTGTTCTAATATTAAACTGTGGATCATTGAGATTCTATGAAAAATTACAAAAAGTAGTATTTTTATGACCCATTTAACCATTTTACACAAACGAAAACAAATAACTATATACGAAAAAATTCACATTCACTCGACTTTTCACTATCTGTGTAATATTGCTTTATTGTGTTTTAAATATTTTACGACCCGTTGCACCATTTCACACAAACGAAAACAATGAATAACTACATAATCTGCAATGGCATTCACTCCACTTTTTAATACTTTTTGATATGTTTAATATTGCTTTTTCTATGAATGTGTAGGAATTAGGGAATATGAATAAGCATATGAGAACGATTGTTTTCGGCGTCAATCCATCACGACACGAACACGAACGATATATCTGTTACAATAATATCGCACAGACGAATTGATATGGTTAACTGGAGTAATGTGGGTCTGCGTTGCATAGAACACGCTGAACAACTTGTCAATAACCAGGCCGGAGCTGGATGCTGATGTCTAAAACTGTGTTTTCAATTACATGCGCTTGCACGCGGGCCATTTCCTTCGTTAGATTGCCCCTGAACCTAACCCCTTTAACTCCCACCTTCCACTACCCTTAAAATTGCAATTTACAAACGTCATCTATTGGACTGACTCGTAGTTACACTTACTATAGTTGCGTGGTAATAACACTGACTGATTTGTAATTGCAATTCGATTATCAATCGATTGTTTCCATTTATTTATATTTTGACGGGACGAGTTCATATTTTATAAAGTTTAATGCCAAAATATTGTGTAGTTCCTCAGGTCATAGTGGTAATAAAACGTGAAAAATTGTTAATCAAAAAAATTGTAACAATGCCAGAATCCATGAGTATTTGTATGTTTGTAACGTACCACGTGTACCATATTAGGAACAGTACGGCGTACAGTATCGCTGTATATGTTTTATCAAACTGAATTAAAACTGTACAGTCTGCATACAAATACATTTAACCCATTCATGGCCAATAACACTGTTATCTATAAAACTTGACAATTTAATTATTCTGTTTATATTCTTATTTTATTTCTTTCTTATACAAATGTGTATTGTACTTGAGTTTTGAAGCATCCCTGAATCGAATTAACTATTTGTGTGTCTGTGTGTACAATCTGGAACCAATATTGTTGAAGATAAAATGACTAAACTTTAAACTTTGAATTACTGAATGGATTGTAACAGTTTACTCTTGCTACGTCTTTAATATCACGAAAGCATGAGTTATAGAAATATTTAACTTATACAAGTGGAGGATATTGAATAACGCCGTTGAATATTGAGTTTGCTAAGTGCTAAAATTGGCAGGTATATATTTACCAAATAAAATAATTGCAACAATATTACAAATGTAAATGCCACTGCAGTAATTTAATAAAACTAGTGCAGTCATTAATAGTAAACCGCGAGAGTAGGAAAATTAGTTTAAAACAATAATAATTATAATTAGATATCATCGCTAGAGTTGTGTGTGGATTGTACGTGATTGGATTTCGTCGTGGACGAAAGGGCCGAATGAAACGGAATGATCGGATGTAATTCTGGGCACGAACATTTTGGCGGTGGTGGTGCAATGTTCGCTCACTGACTCCGAATGGCGCTACTGATGCCATTTCACAGTGTTGCTCTACTAATCCGTCAACGAGACTCACTCCTGTCTGTCTGTCTGTCTGCTTGTACTTACACTTTGCGGCAACACTGTAATAAGTAATCACAACCATTGTAATTAACTCACGCTAATTATTTGTCGGTTTTAATTATAATACTCTTGCATTACAATTTTGATCAAAGGGGAACAGATCTATTTTTATATCTATTTATTACTTTCTTCGACGAAGTCTAAAAGGACGAATTGTTATCAAGAAAATGTTCAAACGTATATTTTATCTACTTTGAAGAATAAATGTATTATAAAGTAACAATGAATGCAAAATCGAATACGCGGAGTACGATACGAGTCATTTATCATTACCTAGGTCCTGGGGGCTCAAAGCGGGACTTGGTATGTGCTTTTGTTGTTGTTCTAGGGTTAAATTGGAAAATTGAGATTCTATGCAAAATACTAAAAAGTAAAATATTTTACGCTCCGTGTAACCATTCCACACATGCGAAAATAGAAAATCATTTGAAACCAAAAAATGATTACAAAAAATAGTAAACCTATCATCCAGCAAGGGATCAAATCAGATCGAAGCTAGCCGTGTAAGAATTTGCATATAAATATAAAAACATATCGCGTTATCGACAACGGCTGTGCGCGAAAAGCAAATTTAAAACGTGTCTGTATGTATGTGTGTCTACTTCTAAACAACAACAACAAACAACAATACTCTTGTATCTGTTCCGTTTCCGGTAGTACACGCAAGTAGCGCGTGTCGCCATGCGCGCTCAGGGAATTACACTCTTCTCTACCGGAGACACAAAGTTTACCGCAATCTTAAGCAAATTCATAAAGCGCTCGCCCCACCGTCGAATTTCCCAAGTGCCGTGTAACAACGACAAGAAGTTATGTCATGCACTCGCCTACCAACCAAATGGAATAAAAAATAACTGAGGTGTTGCTGAAACGGAAATGGCTAGTTTGGCAGACTGCCACTAGAGGGGACGTTCGTCTGATTTCGCAAGAATTTCACTTTTAAAACACACCGAAGTAATTAATGCGTGTATGGTGATACTTTTGACTTTACCCTGGAGAATTATAATTTTCTCTAACTTAAATGCATCTCACTTGCACGCTAAGAGACAGTAGGCAAATATACTATGTGGATCAGATCAAATTTGAATGAATTTTTTTCTCATTGCACTGTTAGACGAAATTGATGTGATACGTATCAAGAAAATAAGTTTAGCAGTCGATCAGTCAAAATAAACAAAATTATCAATGGATTATCCATTCATCAATATAGCCCTTTTTTTTTGCCGTCCGTTTTCCTCTAATGATACGCCACTGATATGTGATGTCATTGCCTAGTGGCAGATCATACGTCATCGGCCGTTTTGAGTCAAACGCGCGTTGACTTTTTAACGGGTGTAGTAATTACATCGTTAAATGGCATGGGGTATCAACCAGCGAGACAAATGACCCAAAAACCACAACTCATCCTAGTGCTCCGCGGGGGGGCGGGGGAAGGCATAGTGACAAATTATCCTAGATCTGTCAATTGGTGGACGGCGGGTGACATGGGCGGCCGTCTAGGTAGGCCGCAGGGGCACACTCATAACTTATAATACCCACGTCCATCACAGAAGATAACATAAAATGAAATATGCCCACACTGTACAAGGAAATTAATGTTATCGTCATTTAATATATTAAAGTAACTAGTGTTAAATAACTGGGGTTTATGACGCGTGTATTGCGAATTTAATGGCCCGTTTAACAGATTTTGCGGATCGAATCGCACTGGTTAAGACCACAATTGATATATTACTGTGACAGTCTTGACAATTTAATTTTGGGATTTAAATTTTATACAGTAGCACTGATTTTTAGTTTAGTATGCAATAATTAATTATTGATAAATATAAACAAATATGGCTTCTCTCTTAAATATGTTTCACATAGGAATATTTAGTTGTTATTTAAAGAATATTCGCTAAATGTAAACGGATATGGTTTCTCTCCAATATATTCGCACACATGATTTTAAATTTTGTATTGGCAACGTGATTTAACTAAATGTAATTGCATACTCGCTATATTAATGACAATTGTTTGATATGATTGTGTTTTCGATAATATAATTTAGTGTTCGTGTTAAAATGAGCTTTGGTTATATTACAAGCAACAAATTAGTTTGTCAAATCAATAAATTGTTGACAAATTATGTGAGTTTTAATACCGGAAAATAAAACATGGTTGCAATACGGTTCAAGCTGGCGATATTATACATTCTTAATTAAATTAAATGAAAGAAGAATTTAAATTAGATTTTGACAAATTGATCATTTTGTGAAAACAGCGTATTTTTTAATGAGGGTGTCTCATTAATCATTGGCCTAGAGGCGTACAGCCGCTAAAGACGGACCTGCCTATGATAAATTTATAGTTAGTAACAATGTTTTGATTAGTTATTCTCTTTATATCCAATAACCATAATACAAAATCGTCTTCGGTAAATCTCGGCTGTGTTCGGTGACGGTGCCACTGACGATTCTCTGTATTTCATTATTATTATTATAGATAGTAGTCGTTGTATTTCCAAACCATCCTCTCAACACAAACTCAAACCAATCTCTAATAGATTCACTGTTGCATTGTAGAAGTCAAGCTTTAACGTTGTTTGATTCAGGTGGTGAGGGGTGCAGGGGAAGCAATGCAGACATAAACAGTTCTCCATATTGAACGATGCAACAAGATAACGTTATTTTATGTTTATTGTTTGAAAACAACCATACGAACGTATTGTTTACACTCATAGTATAGTCACAACAGTATTAATACTGTTTACTATTTAACATATTGTTGATTCTAAGTAAATGCTGTGAACGATCTAATACATATATTCAGGAAACCATATTCATGTGCAGTTTGAATAAATTCTTTCACACAAACAAGCGAACGAGTATGTAAGTTTTATGAATTTTCGGAATCAGGACAAAGAGACAAGAACTTTTTGTTAAACAAATTTTTTGATCCGATGTTACAGACAAACGAGCAAACACTATAGCTGTCTTGCACTACTGTTCGCCGAGTTGAAAATATTATGTTCTCAGTTTTAAATGTCATCTTAAAAATATTATAAGTAAGAAACAGACATCGTTCTGGTAATGACAGTAAAGAAAATGTCAATATAAATTGTGTTCACTAATTGAATATTCCAATCAATTCAGTTATAAACATGGGCAAAATGTTATCTAATTGTAATTAAAATTTTAAATCGCGTGTTCCATTTAATTGATGCCATCAATTTGACGGGATATCAGTTACAACCGTTGGAATATAACATTATGATAGTATCGTGCGACGATATTAATCTAACTACTGTATGTGCGTGAGTGTGTGTATATATATGTATATATATAAGAATGTATCGTGTTGTGTGTGTATGTGTTGTGTTATAAATAACTCCCTGCCCACAACTCGTCGCTTTTTGTTTTAATCCCCCCGTGTGCAGGTGTGTGGAGTCTCGTCGAAAATCTGCAGTAAATAAATCTTTAAAAATTCCCAACCATCCGCCAGACAAAGCAGGGTTCTGTTGCTGCTGTTCTACTGCTATACTCATAAATACCAGCTAATTTATCTCGAATATTTCGCTGTCCAAACGAAAAATTGCTTGGCTAACTTACCCGTGATACTGCGGTGTTAAACTGGTTGCCTAAAGCATTTAATATCTGTTTATTGAAATGATTCCAAAACCATTTAATGAATCTCTTTTACTTTCTTTATCTTTTTTTAGTTTATTTTGCTTTAGCTCCTTTACCTTATTAGCTCTTTTGTTTCTTTTTTTTTTCATTTACGTTATACGTTAGTTTTGTTTAGCTCCTTTAAATGCTTTAGCATATTTTTTATCGTTACAAGTTGAGCTTTTTTAGTCTCTTTAAATATCATATTTCCTTCTTTACTTTATTGAGCTTCCTTTGTTTACAGTTTAGTTTTGAAATGCAGTATCTCAAGTTACGTTTACACATTTTTAACTAATTTATGGTGCTATTCTGAACTAGTCTATAGGTCTATAAGGGGATTCAGTAAGATTTTGAAAAAGTTCTTTAATATAGTCTTCATATTCTGAGATAAATTGAATTGTCAATGCAAACAATATCTCTCATTATACGAGTATCGCACTACATAACCGCTAAAAGGAACTAAGCAATTGTGTGTGTGTGTCTAGTACCTAGTCACTACCAGTCCCTGTTCTCCGCAACCTCACTGTACTTCATTAGATCGAAATCTCTTCCACCTCAAACATAACCTATCTCCTTTGTATGCCTCGCTCTGTTAGTGTATGTTGTCCGTCTAACAAAGTGTTACATTATTGATTAGGGTAATTGGTGTGGGGTCGCGGGTGTTCCCTAGAGAGTCTGCCCTAATTGGACTTAATTAATTAGTACCTGATGTATCCTGTTAGTACCTTCAAATATCGCTTTGCCCCACTCTACCTCTTATCACCTAATGCATTATAAACATATATGTAAGATACATTACAAATAGAGTGAGGTTAGACAAGGAAATAGGTATTGAAAACCTACACCAAATATTTTATAAGAATTGTCAACCTCTAAGAGGAAGATTGTAATGCAAGAACCTTGTAACGATTAGACAAATAAATTTGCACGACACTAGTGACATATGTCATCGAATGTGGGGCAAGTGGGGTTACATTTTATATCCATAGACGTACGTTAGGAGCAGGGGCGTGTAGCAGTAATAACAGCGGAGTGCTGCTCTGTTTATACGAAACACAAGTTTGCCCGTAAACGTTTGGAACGACCATCCTAAATTGCTCTGTTAATAATTTTCTGGATTTTAATGTGCAGTACGTGAATGTCTAGCTAAGTAATAAGCATAAACATAAGACATAGCTAGAATAATAAACATTTATATTCGACAACATTAAAAAAATTAAACATTTTTATTTCAATTTTAACTGATGCATATAAAAAACTTCCGGTTGTTTTTGCTGTTGAAAAATAAGCAACCATGAATTAAATGAATATGCGTGATTTTGTGAAAAATAAATGTAATATTTCAAATGTTCAAACCATTGAATAAATTTGTCATTTCTATTACCGTAAGGAATAACAAACAGGTCCTTTAGTTATAAATCAAGTTAACAGCTTTGGAAGAGGCAATAAAAGTACCCGAAACAACCGTTTTAGAGAATGTATATTATTCACAAGTAATTTACCTTTTGAGCTATCAAATTTTATCTAAAACGGTCAGTGTTAAATGAAAACTTGCATTATTAAAATTTAATAAAGTAATTAAATTTTATTAGTGTACCCCTACCGAGGTTTATAATTGGTACATGTTGTTATGATACGGGTAATTATTTATATAATTTATTGATAGGATTACACATTTATTTGAATTTATAATAAATTAATTTTTAATGATTTGTATTTGTTTTTGCATTTTTATCTCTACGTTCAATAGTACAAATGAGCTGTAGTGTTCGAAAAAACTATCTGATTTCGAAAATATTTGCTACTTATATACTTGGATATATCTCGGTCGCTCGTAAGAGCAACGTTTGTGGTTCTATCTCCTATGAAAATACTGGACCGATTTTAACAAAATTTAGTACACATATAATAACATTGCCCTCGCTGATTACAATGTATTAAAGTTATCAAAAATCCATTTACTTATCAAGTTATAGCACCTTAAAAATAGAACTCCAAGATGATTTCAGATGCAACGTTTCCGGTTGTTTGGCGGTATTGTTTCAGTAGTATTTATGATATGTACAATTCTATTCATATAGAAAAATATGTATATCGTCTCATTCCCACATGGTTGGTAGTGAATGTAAAATTTTAAATCTTCCTTTAAAATTAAATCAATTTTAATTGAAATATATTGTGGTAAACCTCTAGTTTTAAATCCAAAAATAATTGCGTTCGAATTTCGAGGCACAGAACCACAAAACTCTTTGCTGCGCTGTACATTCCCCTAGCGGGAGTTCCACGTAGCGCAATCGCTTATGATATAAAACGAAAACGTGTTGTACCTGTACAATCCTATGGGAGCGTTCACACTAACTCGATACTATTATGTTTGGTGTGGTTTTGTAAACAATCCTATCGCTGCTTCGGTTACAGGTTTCGAAGTTCATTACATTTGTAACGATTTCTTGTATTAATTGTACACGAATAAGGTTTCTTTCCAAATAAGTTTATGATTTCAATATTAATTTTATACAATACTTGATGCAACCGTTATAAATATGTTAAAATATGTTTGCGAGCAAATATTTAATGAAATTATTAATTAAATAATTCCGAGTTATATATATATATATATATATATATATATATATATATATATATATATATATATATATATATATATATATATATATATATATATATATATTAACGCCAAAATGCAAGATATTTGGCGTAGTTGAGAGAATGTAATTTGCAAAATTCTCCAACAAGGACTTCGGTAAATGCGAGTGAAGCGAGTAGAACAATTGGAGAACATTTCGATATTCATGTCATGTCGACTTACACCGCCATGAACTTGCCCCTAACTTATATTGAGTTACGTACGCCCATGGATGCATATGGAAGGGCATATCATAATTAGGCGATGGACATACGTGTCTGACGATACTTGCTTCAAACTAATAGCTCTGGAATAATATATGCTAATATTATTTAGTACTTCTAACTGATACCTCAAACTATCAGCTACACAGAACTATATCAGATGATTTAGGCGTTGTTAAATAATCTATATATAGCTTAAATTAGAATTTAGACTATGTCTAATATTTTGAAACCCTAATTTTACTGTTTTGCATATAGCCGGAAGTATCTGCCAATTCCAAAACAAAAGGTGGCTTTTTACTTTCTTATATATACAAGAGTATATGTAGACATTAATATATTTGAACTCGAGAACGTTTGTCAATATCTTAAAAACGGTATGAGTTGTATATTTTTCAACGTTCTAGGGGAATTTGGTTTCTCAAGTTAGCAACACTGAGTTATCGTGGTTATACTTTTCATGTTTATACAGTTCATGGGTAATTTTACTGATATTTAATTTATCAATGAAATTGGAAACTTATAACCCGTAATTCCCACAACGAATAATAACAATATTTAGTTATGCCCGTCACCTGATTATATTCCAATGTGCCGCTACTGGCACTCTAGACAAACTAGGGTAATGGTGATTGCTAGAAAATGACATTAGCATTCAGTGGCTAATTGTACAAGGGCAATGCGCCTCTCCCAGATAATGATATGAGCTATCATAACCCGGAACATGTTAATTTTGTCGAGAGAGACAGACAGGTACCTCAGTGCGTCAGATGGTTCGTGGGTGTGTATGGGGCTCACTTACGCAAAAGAACACAAGCTTTGATCCCTGTGGTCGTGAATTCAAAAATAATATTCACCGGCCCTTGGGGCTAGTTTGCGTATGTTTCAAATAGGTATTATACAGTAAGGGTTGAATTTATGCTGTTATTTGATATTATTAAACGGAAGAACAACTCATGTTGAACCTTAATAGATTAATCAGTAAAATAAATATGATCAAATGTAAGATTTATTCTCACAATAAACTAATTTGTTATCTTAGCTAATTTAATTATGTTATATCACGCCAATATTAATTATATAAATATTAAACTAGGAAGTTTGTTTGAATTGTAAAATAATATTCATCACATTGCTGGTTGTTGTGTTCCACAAACACTATCCGGTTCGAAGGACCAAAATATTGCTTTGTAAGAAAAATTATTAAAACAAACATTGACGCAGGCACCAATACATCCAGATCGCCACAAGGTAACTTGGTGGTAACTAAGTCTAAGTCTTATAAGTGGACAATCGAGATACATTAAATTTACATACTCTTTCGGAATCAGGGAGACATGAAATACGACCGAATTAGCTCTTATGTATATAACAATTGATGATCTACCAATCAGATATACATATGTACCCAAACCTCAAATTTGCATGAATATATACATATATGATTCAAGAATGTTGAAACAAACTAATCAAATAGATAAAGTAACAACAAAAAATGCGAATTCATCCCTCAATAATTCAAAATCCTTCGCAGAGAATAATTTTTATTTGACTAGTCCTATATAAATACCGCGATACAGCCGTCGTTGGATAGGGATTTCTATTTATTTTTCATGCGGCGGTTGGTTCTGTGCGTGCGTTCATTCGCTTCCCGGTTGGCACTACTGGAAACGGAAACATGTATTGTTTTCGGAGGCGAGTTCGTTGAATATTTGAAACACACACGATTTCGTAGCGACTCTTCCCCTACCCCTCTACGCACCCAAAACAGACATCTCGTTTACTCGAACTTAGTGTCATTTATGTTTCTTTCGATTTCGTTCAACGGACGTAGTAACAAGTGTAAAAGTCAAGTCAAACCACCCATCTCCGTTCGAACAAGTTAAATCAGGAAACCCTAATTACAACTCCGATCATTTGACCAAATACGATCTGATTTTGTCAATGTTCTCATTGCTTTTCTGTTTAATATGTATTGGAAAAGTTAGGTAAAGCAATCCAACTAGTTTCCTTATTCCTTTCTAATACGACTGAATAGACTAAAATAGTGACGTCATTTCCGCCCGCGAAACATGATGTCATTATTCTTATTTCGCGGGTTGAAATGAGCGGATGTGGCATGGACACTTTCTCAGTCTATGGACATATTTTAATTCTGAATATGTTCAAACTCGAGATACTTAGTGCGTGTATTAATATATGATGTGAACACTGCATAATGAGAAGATATTAGTTTTTTCTTTGCGTGAAATGTTGGCAAATTAATTATAACAATATTGTAAATGCAAGTATAAGTTTTAATTATTAATATATGTATCCCAATATTAAGTGAAACGTAAATGGTTGTTTTAGTTACAATTTCGTATGGTTAAAGTTTAAATTAATGCATATATGTAACAGTGAATTATTAATATTACCTAATCAATATTCCCGACACACCTTCACGAACGTAATTGACAATTTGTGATAAATATCGTTAATTATAAATATAGAGCCAATAACGAGAAACTTGAATTAGTATAATCATATTATTTTTATCCAATAATATTAATTAAATACAATTGTCAATAGTTGAATATTATATTAAATAATTATTTTAAGTAAATATTCATATTAAATTAATATTGCCAGTAAATAAATAATATTTTAGCGTTAGTTTATTAACCAATAGCGCGATGGAGTGCTACACATTATTTATTCCACATTTAATTGGTCAATAATAAAAATATGACTATATATAGTAATGCCAATTTGGCATAGATTTTCCAATTTTCTATAAACACAGTCGTGTACGAATCCTATTTTTTCACGGTAATTTTTTTAATCTTTGTTACGAGAAAAATGTTATATGTCTGTGTGTGTGCGTATTAGTTAGAAAAAAAATGATTGTTTGAATTGATTTTTGAAATTATACTAAAAATCGTTTTTGAAAATAACTGTTTTACGTTTCGTTTACGTTTCTTTGGTTATCATACATATTAATATTGTTTCAATCGTAGCTGCAATTTAAAATAAAATAAACCAGTATTAACATTTTCCAAGAACTACACAAAAATTGAAAAATAAAGGAAATGGAAATTTGCTTTTAAACTTATAAAAATTTGAAAAGCAGAAATTTTGTTTTAATCTAAAAAATAAATATATACAAATTTGCAACAACGTTTTCAGAGTACGTTTATTAAGCTTGCTTTTACCATAATTAATGTAAAAGTAACTCTCTACAACAAAAATAATAAAATAAAACATACACTTTTATAATATAATATTCTATCTGCCTATATGCGACTTTTTACAAATGTGTGGTTAACCCATTCAAATATTGGGCGTTCATGAATAAAATACTGTTCATATTAAGCATTAATAATTAAACAAAATCTCATAAAATTGTAATCAATATTCAATAAAAATATTTGATTCGTTTGCGATAGGTGATTATAACTAGTTAAACAAATATCCAATTCAATAAATCTAAATGTAACTTTACAAATTATATCTCGAATAATATTATTGTGTATCTTTATTTACAATCGCGACTTTGAAGTAAACATTTCATATTTTTTTGTTCGTTTGTTATTTGTATTGAGACCCACACCAAAGCTTGATAGAAATCACAAGTCGAAAAATAAATATTTGTTTTATCCGATTGAATCAACTATATCTACCAGTGGTGGTATGCCATAAAAGGGGCACAGGGTAAATAATAATCAATCTTTTAGTTTTGTACTGTTTTAAATTATTAATTTAATTCAATGATTATTTTTTCTGATATTTATATTTTGACTAAATATATTTGCACACTTTTAATTAAATGTTATCGAAGAATGATTGATACGATACAAATACCACTGGGACAAGAGCGGATAATAAATTATATATAAATATTTTTCATTAAAAATAATCAAAAATTGCTTGCTAATTTTTAATTTCTAAATTTATAAGTATACTTACATAAAGCTATCCTTAATCTACAAAATAACAATTGGTTAATTTTTCTTACTTTAAATTGAACGACGTTCTACACAAAATTATCATTTTGCGAGTAATATGTTTGTTTTGCCATTGTTTGATTTATCAATATCGATTTCAATTCGATTACAAATAAATATCCAGCATTGTAATCGCGGAAAAAGGTCTCTTAATATAAACCACACCCTAGCATTAATTCAATCCAAGAATACGTTAAATTTTTAAAACCCAAATTGTAAAAGAAAATATATACATATATAAAAAGAAATGTAGACTGTAAGCAAATAAAAATATTGTTTTTAAATAATAAAAGGTAAATATTTATTTTAATTTGTTCATTATTTGCATTGTTTACATGTTACCCGGGATAACTAGTGTACACATACACAATTTCCGAGAAACATTCCAACAAAAAGTAAACATCAAAATGTTTTAACAATTTCATTTCGTCAAGAAAAAGTTACGGTATATAAATTATAATTTGTGGACGGCCATCAAAATGAATTTAACATTTCTAAATGATACCCCGGTTCGTTTACGCAAACAGAAACGCCTTTTTGTATCATGGAACGAATTTATATTAAGAGCAATTTTCTGTTTCGAACAATGCACCGATAGCTGCTTAGCGATTTATTTAATAGTAGTAAACCTAAACTGATTTAAGTAAATCCTTTTCTCAGTGTGTTTCGTATAATGCATATAAGAGAGAAAAATTATTCGTGCACGTGTACAAGGCATTGCACTCGAACTAATCAGCATTAATAATTTTGCCCTGGAGCTCTGGAAAAAATGCTCCGGAAAACTCCGTGCGAAGCTTCACATCACCCATCGTTAATTCAGCAACAAACTACTTTACTTTGGCATACACACACATCCTTGTCTAGCTCGCATACAGGCCCCTCTACGCAGGACAAAGAGAGCGAAATTGCCTCGATGAGGTGGTTCCCAATCACAACGTAGGTACTCCAACCATGAAATAAGCTTTGTGCATTGTATCAGACGCGGCCAAGACCTGCCTGCCGCCTCTTCATGAATCTATTATAATATGATAATAATATTAAAAGAGCGGCACATACTGCAGTCTCGCCTGCCACGAGTGGCGAGCAAGGGGAGGGGGTAAGTACCCTTAAGTTTAAATGCGATGCAATCTCTGAGCTAATGAACACTGAAAAAGGTGAAAAAGAAAATATATAGTTCCCCTGTGTTCCGCCAGATGGCTACACATTCATTCGGCTTTATCCAATTTTTAAAAGACGTGAAATATTCGGTTGGGATTTGAATCTTTTCGTCGCAAAAGTAATACAATATACATTTAAGTCTAAATACAGTCAATGAATATGGTGTTTCTCCGGTCGGCCAAATTTAATTGAAAAGTAAATTGAAGGAATTATTTTACTTTAACGAAATATACAATTAAGATCCTTGATAGAATATGGTTTCTTTTCCTGATATATAAGTTAAAATTTAATTTTTCATAAACTATTCCGAAATAAATAACATTATTCGATAGTAACTATTGTTTCACGCAATCAAAGGCATTGAAACGGTATTGCTCTATTATTTGAGATAGAATGAATTGTTCTATACAAAACTGAGGAATGAATTTCTGATTTCAATTGCGACAACATATATAAATGAAAATGATCGTCTAGAAACGTATGTCGCATATTGCTTCAGCAATGTTGAACGTATCAAACGAGAAGTTCAGTATCGCAGGTACTCTTGGGAAGGGACCGTTCGTAATTATTGATGATATCAGAACGATATTGTTCCGGTTATGTTCCGGTACGGGCGGAAACCGGAGTCTCAACGTAATCTTCCGGTGAACTCGCTCTAATTTCCTTTACAACCGTCCTCTACCGCCTGGCGCTAACGTCGCTAACGCCCATATTTTTAAAACACGCACTTCTCTTCATCATATGTTTTGTGCTACGAAGGCGTTAATTTCCAAATTAATTAGAGGTGAATTTAATTAGTACTAGCGAAGGATTAACACTCATCCTGACCTGCGAATATACGCTAAATATTTCTAATGAAATTAATGTTGATATGCCACTAAAGGATAACAGAAAGATTACAGGATTAAATGTAGTAAAAATTGTAATTCAATGGAATTTGATAATTATCTTATGTATAATATAATATATAAACGATATTTTTTGTGTGTCTAGTTTTGGATTTGTGTGTTAGTTTTTTAATTCGGGCTTTGATGTACTTATAAAACCTTTTATAATATTATTTATACAGTTTGTAAGCCGTTTTTGCATAAAACCATACGGCGAAATATTAAATCAGTTCAGAATATTATGTTGTTTTTTTGTTTAAATTCAACGCGTATATTTCTTGTTAAATTTACACAGATATAAATTTGTTTCATATCGGATTATTTTATACAAAACCTTCATCATTACCAAGGATTATTTTAAGAAGAAATTATTAGATCGTTATTAAATGAATTATGTTTTATAGCTATGCCGTTAATATAACGTACACATTGAAAACTACGAAATATCATTTTACATTCAGATCAGTTATCTGCACCGAACTTTTACTTAACCAAAAACTAAACTAAAACTAAAAGAAACGCAAAAACGACTGTAATTCTATTCCCAGTAAAGTAAAAAGCACTTCTAAACTCCACTTTAAAATTCCAAGAAAGTCAGCTGGACAGTCACCTAAAAAACAGCGTTTCTATCAACATCCTTTTCTGTTAAGACTGTATCGAACAGGCATTATTCAATTAAATATTCAATTTAAGACATAGAAGGAAAAATCAAGAAGGAATAAACAAGAATAAAGATCTAGCGCGCTAGTATTGGTACTGGGAACACATACGAATGTAAATATAAGAGTAACATTACATGTACCATAAATGTTGGATTGTAATTTGAAAATAATTTGCTCCAAAATTGTACTTTTCTAAATCCTTGTACAATAAGTACAAAAGAACTATGGTTTTTCTGTTACATTTTCGTAATTTCTATGTTAGTTTTATTTGTGATTTCGTTACGTATAAGATAATATAAATGATATTCTATCACGTATTCCTTAAAAATGTATTTGGATGTTGGTTCGATCCGTTTTGTAACCGCATCTGCTCTGAATCTAATACGAACTGTTCTCCTTTAAAAAGTTTAAAAAAATTTAAATCCATTTTGAAAACAACAACTGGTTTTTGCGAATTGCGTATTCTGTTAAAATAATAAATGGTGTCATCAGTTATATGTTTCCATTTGCCCTTGAATCTGAAAGGGAAGTGGTCAGAGGCGGTGAAAAGGACGTAGAAGGGGAAGAGAGTCAATAGCTTTTTAAAACCAGCTTTTCATCTAAAGCTTTCCTCATTTGATTCTAGGTCAGCAGGCCATAAAAAAGCATTGAATAAAGTTTTAAAAACAGCCTATGCAACGCTTGGCCACCGATGTTATAAAAGTTATAAAATTTATGTCATTGTGCTTTCGAAATATGTTCCAACGTTTTTCGTATCTATAAGGTTATTTACTCCACTTTTTATACATAATACCTCGGTTCACGAACTTAACTTATCCTTGAAGATCGTCCGTATACCGAAATGTTCGTAAACCGAAACAATTTTTTCCAAAATAATGAATGCAAAATGGATTCATTCGTTCTTGAACCACAGATAATTGCTTATTTAAAATATTGTAACATGTTTTAGTATTATTTATCTTAGATTTAATAAAATTCCATTTGCAATTACTCTAAAACAATACATTTTGCCTGAAGCCAGATGAAATGCTTGGAACAGAGAAAACTAATTCCTCGCTATTGCAACAATATCCAGTATATATTTGAAGAGACGTCGTTCATATTTCACAACTGACCAACGATATATCTCGTCCAGTGTGTATTGTCATCAGTATACTGCAGCGCCAACAGTGGTAAGGACGATTATTACACCTTACGGCGATAACCACGGCGTACGATTTCGTGCGCTACTCGAAAAAGAAACAACAAATCTTTATCGCGATCTCATCGATATATAATATTGGGTGCTTCACAGCTATTGTTCTGTTTACGTGTGTGTGAGACTTAGGTTATTTTGTAACGCGAGCGCGAAACGCGCAAATCGGCTGGTTAATAAATTAAACTGGTATCGCCACGTGGTCAAACAAAAAAGGTCGACGGTGAAGTTTGCACATATAGAACCATGGATGATCGATTGAGGTTATATGCTTTCCAAGCACAAAAGTGAAATTAATTTTACCCTCTGTTGCATGATTTTCTAAATGTATGTCTGTACTCAAAAAAAAAATTATATAACTCATATATGTACTTGTGGACACTTCTCCTTCTTGTTTATAAATTCATTGTACGGTGAGCAGAAGGCATTGGTGGCAGCACCTATGTTTTTTCTGGATGTACAAATAAATATATTTGAACTATAACTTTACAAAAATATTAGTTTATAATATTTTAGACAAATGGTTCATTTTATTAACTCGTTTGCGGTTTTATGAACCAATAAAACCTCATACGAGTTTTAAAACGACATTTAAAATGTTATTAAAAGATAAATAAATAATGCAGTCCAAAGCACCTTTATCCATCACAATTAAAATTTCTTCTAGCTGGCAATGAATATGGTTTCTCTCTGGTAAACAGTTGAAAATTTGAAGTGTTCATATTGTTTTAAGCCAGTTTACGTCCAATTAACATGGGTTACATTAACCATAACGTATTGTTATAAAATTAGCAACATTACATTCTATGCATTTGCCGTTGTATATATATCTTGATCTGTACTCGGAAGGATAACATACGTGATCCTATATATTCAAGTGTCGCGTGCTGATCCAGCCGTTCTGTCCTCGGGCACATACCCGAACTGGTGAATTCCGGGTTCCCGGATAATATACATGTTTTATAGCAGGGTTGACCATCACAGGTTATGCCCCCGATCGGTTTGGACATTGACTGATGCCCAGATGAATTGAAAAGAAATAAATATAGCGATATAAAAGGTAAAGTGATCCTTTGTTGATTCCCGAAATAAAGTACATATTTTCTACTTGAACCGTAATATATGACGTAGATTAATGCGTTTGATACAAACGATTTTTTAGTGCTTGGTTTGTTCAAATTTGTTCTAGTTTTTGCAAATCAGGCGATATCGTTGAATTACACATTTCACTTTTTATATTCTTATATTCCATCTAGTTCATAGAAATGCCATTTCGCTTTCGATTATTTCTATAGATGGCGCCACCATTCCACTTTGTATATTCATATAAACCAGTATTAGAAAAATGCTATTGTTACGATATAATTTAAAATATTTCGTCGAATATTTGTTTAATTAATAAAAATGTATTTAAAATACAGTGTTTTCGATATAATTACATTTCTTAATTACATAAAACAATCCAATCGTCTCAAGATATTAAAAAGAATATCATCGATGCCTATTTGCTTAAAGAATGTATGATACGAATATCCATTCATTTATACATAGTTTTATTTATCTCCGTATATAATAGAAAGAAAAATTGATATTCTTAACATGCAAATGCGCATCGTGAATATATATATATATATATATATATATATATATATATATATATATATATATATATATATATATATATATATTATTCCTTGAATACGTTGCTTAAGCGAGCTTAATGGTTTATCTTAATTGAAGCTTTTGTTTTTGGACAAGCAAATAATACGAATCACACTGTAAGAAAATGGTGTACAACAATATAACTTTTAATATAAAATTACACTCACAATTCATATAATTTTACTGAATTATACTCGTAGTAAACTTACACAATAAAATATTTTTCCAATATCCAGTAAAATAAAATGATATACAAATTTTATTTTGCATTAACACATGTATTACAGTGTACAGAGCAAGCGATGTAAAATAATATAAAATAAATAAGTTGATTTTCTACTTCATTATTTATTTATATAATACATTTAGAAAAACGTATTAAATATTTAATATAATACAATAATAATAAGTTTAAAGATGAAATACATTATTTGGTACTTGAATATTTTAAATAAATAATACTAAATTTGTATACGACAATACGATGGATAGTGAACTAAAAGCTGTAGAATAATAGTGATATAAATATTTAACCCTTTTTGTGAAATATAAAAATACATTTCGCAACCATGCGAGTATAATACAATGGGACGCCTGAAGCGATTCAAGTCCATCATAATATCATATATATATATGAGAATATGGTCTTTCTCTCGTAATAATTATGATTTGAGGCAGCATCACATCACGATTCCACTCTCTATATATTTTTGTAGACATTCATCTCGGAACGGTGAACGGGTAGCATTGTTTCTGTCACGTCATTGTTGGTTCACACACAGGCCAGCCTTCTTTCCCCTTGCAGGCATTCGCCTCCTACAAAACACATTTTGCGTTTAGCACACATTCGTTCAACTCAACAGCAGCAGCAGTTCACTCGCTGAAATTAATCGTGAACGCAAGCGCCTACGTCTATTATCTCACCAACGAAATGGAGAAAATTCTATGTAGTATTAAGTAGAAAGGTGTTTGTCTGCAAGACTGGAAATCTTATATGAAATTTGACGTGATTTAACACTGAGCGAATATTTGTGATAATGACGGCAAACAGGAATTATAAGTACTCGTATGTTGGAATATATTTTGGTCGTGTCCGAGTTCAACAAAAATGTATACTAATATACAAAACCATATTTTGGTTCTTCGAACCGGATTGTGTGAAATACTTCAACCAGCAGCCTGATTAACATTATCGTATACAATACGATCCAGCTTCCTTATTTCATATTTATGAAATAAATATTAACATAATAATTACTTTATCCAACAAAAAAATAAATCGCTTAACTATCAAAAACGTATTGACATTTGGTTGAAATATTCATTGGCACATCAAATTACAATCAGAGAATGTTTGATGGTGTCAGCAATTTATGGGAGAGGGCAGTAAAAATTTCGGAGTGAGCCTTCGACAGTTTGCCGACGTCATCTTTACCCAATTCGAATTGGCCCCCTTTGCCGCTGCGTCCACCGTCATTCTGCTGTCATAAATGAGCAATTCAGATGAAAAATATACAGTTCAAATATTGGAATCAATTCCGAATCGGTGCCCGTTTTAAAACACTCCATGCCAAATATGAATGAATGAATGAATAAAATATTAGATGATCGCTCAGTGACGCGCCGGACAGGTGCACGAGCAAATTGATCTCTGCTAAAGATTCAATTATTGCGTACTTGGAAGCTAGATATTTTAATATATCTGCTATAAAATGCATTATACCCTAGTTGGAGGCTAATATTACAGTTCATCCCACTTCTGAATTTTGTGAGGGTTCGTTAAATGTTGTCATTTTTCACACTTTTGTGAAATCATTGAAGAACTACAAATAGAAATTAAGATAAAATATATTTCCCTAATAGAATTATTAATAAAAGAAAATCGACGCATATTGCTAAATACTTTTAGCATCATACATTTCAAGGGAATAATTTCATCGTATTTGCTATCCGAATTCGTATCGAACAACAGCATATCCAAGAAATAATCAAAATCAATATTTTATTAACCGTATTCTTTCATTATGAAATATAGATTGCAGAGAAATATGTACCAAAAATTCTAATAATGTTTTAATTAAATATTTATATATACGGAAACGTCAGTAAATTATTGAACGAGCTTTAACGCATGAACATGGTAGTTCAATTCAACTACCGTTTAAACAGTGATTGAACGTTAGTTTATTTATATACTAGAAAATCATCAATTCGCAATTCATGTCAGTTAGCAAATTAAACAGGTTGCTAGGGTTGAACTTCTTTTATACTATCGGGAATTATAAAAGTTATAAATACAGTTCTATCAACCCACTTCTGAGTATGATGATGTTTAGTTAAAGTTCTCAACGATCAGATTTTTAAATCATATTAGTGGAAACTACAGCAATATATTTAATGTAAATATTTGGAGTTGCTAAAGTCAAATATGATACAAACAACGTATACCTTTTGGTTTCGTGAAACGTATTAATTTGTAAATGTTGTATAAACTTTGCGATGCATACCGGATATAGTTAAACTTTACGAGTCAAGCAACGAGATGGAATATTTTAAGACTTATTGTTATCACACGAAAGCTGGGTTAGGTGCACTCTGTTTTATAAAATATAGCACGTGTATTTACCACATAGCTCCTATGCAACGAAACAAATCCCACACAACTTTTCAAACACTATCCTAACAAAGATACTTTTACAATTTGTAATAAGCGATATTCAGGTCTGATTTATTTGTAGTCTTAAATAATCCAGGAAGTAAACTATCCGATACAACGTATTTTGTATTTCTGAATTACTTTTAACAATTATTTAAAATATATATATTTTTTTTTAAATCTCAGTGCCGTGTAGTTTCATCTTATATAATACTATTTAAAATATATTCGCTTGAATTATATATAATGACTGGCCGCTATTTGTTATATTCCAACACCCGTTGTGGATAAAATATGCATGACAAGTAAAGCCCCTTAAAAGAAAGTTTAAACAAATGTCCGTGTTACACCCAGGGTTCACTGATTAGTTCATTCAACTCTTGCAATCGTCAGCATTATTTTTTTACAGCAAACGCTACGATAGGTGATGCTAAGCACGACTCTGAATCGGGATTCGAACCCAGACTAGTCGACACGTGGTGTGCGCACGTGGTTAGTTTCTTACCTTTGTTTGTTTAATTGTGTGTGTGTGTGTTTGTTGAAAGAGTAAACCAAGACGCCGCTACGCGACAATGTGACGAACTACGTAAACGAATCACACTTCCTCCCTACACCTTGTGCAGGCGGCATGCCGTCTATCGTCAGATGGCCGTCGCGGCGATAGTGGAAAAAGCGTCAATGTCTAGAAACACTCCACAGAACCGTAATGGACTCAAAAAGCAATAATTGTACACGAATATTATTTCTCTCCGTAATTTAATGTTCAAATATAACAAAAAACATTACATTATTGAATTACTTGTTACAAGCTGTACACGAATATTATTTCTCTCTACTCATCCTGTTTAAGTGATTCCTGAACCAAGTCTCGACAATAAAAATATGTTTTGCATATTTCGGTATCAGTATCAGAACTGACAACATTTATTATGTCAAACGCGCTGTCTGCAAAGCTCGTTTCAATTTAATGTATGCCTGTTTATGTAACAATCGAATCTATAAATAAAGAGATTGTTTCAAAAAAACATGTAGTACAATCCTGTGGGAGCTCCCCCAGATCCTTGTCACAGAGTCTTGAAAGACACACATGTGAGGCGTATAGCAAACATATAGGAGAAGTCACTCAATTACACGGCGAGGCTTACCGAACATAACCGAACATACGCGACAAGGACAAACAAAACACACAGAACTAACTTTCGTATTCTAGCCACAGGAATCGCAGGGAATCCGCGCATACCGTATGTCAACACCACTTGTATATTTATTGGGAATGCTTTTAAAAATTATTCAAAACTTCACCAAAAAGAATGTCAAAGACCGGGAATTTATACGATTTATTTCTGATAGCCTCGATGCACAAAAATAAAACCAAAACTTATACAAAATGCATTCGCTATTTGATGGAGTCAGAACTGTTTCGATGGTTGCATAAAAATCAAACGATGTCCACACTTTAAATAAAAAGTTGTCAATACATAATAATATATATATTGCCTTTACATTATTATTGTTTTTCACCAATATTACTTTAACATAGAGGCAGTGACATTTTAAATATATATACATAATAAAAATAAATATATAAACCCAGTTGTTATTAAGGTTATGTCTGAGATATGTTGAAGGCCGGTTATGAGTAGTAATTAGTGACGCTTGTGAGTGCCACTGAGTAGTAAGTGGTGCCGCTACAAGCCACCTTCAAGGTCAGCCAAAATAAACTTGTTTCTTCTGGTTAATTTTGTCACTACTCACGGATGTGACATACTTTAATATACTTTTCTTTTGTTGCAGATCTCTACGAGGAGCACGACCTGGTAGGAGCCATCGACATCCCGTTCAACGACCCCAAAACGCAATTCTTCGAGGAAGGAGCCGATGGTTTTCCAGCATTCGGTTTTCGTCCAGGCAGTGATGTTAAATCTCCGTACCGATTGTTTTTCCCGGAGAAACTGTACCCAGAGTTTAGTATTTTAGTTATGGTTAAGCCTAGATCGAGGGCTGGTGGGTTTATATTTGCAGTGGTTAACCCATTGGAAACGGTTGTTCAACTTGGGGTTCAGCTATCGCCTTCGGGCCATGACACGAACATATCCCTACTGTATACTGATGTTACGGCGCATTTTTCGTCGCAGTATATTGCTAGGTAAGTTTTCAATTATTTTTTTATTTATTGTATCTTTGCAATGATAACTGATGGAGTTTGTATGAAATATGAATGAATTAGTTAGAGTCAGCCCGCGGATATATGGTGGTATCCTGCTGGTTTACAATTACAATTTGAACGCGTTCATCTGTCAACTACATAACATAAATAAATTACAATTAAATTCGGGATATATGTATTTATTTATGTATACAGTTTATTGCAGATAGCTGGTACCTATTCGTGACATTTGTGAATTATTTTAAATCATGAATCAAATTTGCGCTACTAACATTTATATATTCAACCAACTTTTTGAATAATTTTGCTTTTAAATTATATAACCACAAAATTTTAGGATATTATACAACCAGAATCATGGTTTTTATTCCTGGTGGACGTTTAAATATTTTACCGTTAGATAGCGAACAATTAATCTCGATCGCGAATTGATTCATATCCTGGTTTTTATAAAAACCCTACATTATATAACACAGTAGAAAATAAAAACCAGCAATAATACTTTCATGTTTTCTTTTATGACCCTGTCGTTCAAATATTGCATTTTTACACATGAAATAACCGAATGACAAGGTCACAGAGATCCAAAAAAAGCACTTCGATCCGAATCACCGATCGCAGCTTGTACAGTTTAAGCTGTCCATTTACCTTTTTTTTACATATTTCTCCAAAACCACTAAATTTATATATATATATATATATATATATTTTACATCAAAGCAATACATTTTTTGTTTATATGCGCGTTATATAACGATAAATTTCGATGAAATGGTGAACAACGACAATCCTAATACTACATTGGTTTGTTCTCTCGGTCTGTTTGCAGTTTTGTGGTCAGCGACTTTGTCAACAAATGGACCCGGATCGCGTTTAGGGTCACAGCGGACAACATAACTATGTTCTTCAACTGTCGCGAGTACGACACCATCCCCGTGCGACGTCAGCCCCAGGAGTTGGTGTTTGATTCGGCTTCTACCTTATACATCGGCCAATCGGGGCCTCTCATCAAAGGGGCATTTGAAGTAAGTTTTGAAACAAGTTGTTTATTTTGTAGTTGTACTCTTTCAAACCTAATTTAACCCTCGATTGCATACAGAACTTTTTGAAAATCACAGTTCTTAGACTAAAGATAAACTGGGAAAGTTCCCATTATCATTAACAAAGTTATAAGTATAATGTATTTTCTTTATATAAAAGAAATATATTTGGGTTTGAAAGGGTTATAAGATAACCATTGTTCGGAGTTCACATCAAAACTGTATAAAGCACTCAACTACGGCGCATCAAGCAATAGAACAGTCAATGATATCCGGTTTACGAGTTTTAAAATTTCCATTATCCGCATAATTTAATTACGGATGCATTTAGATATTTTGTTAACTATAAGTGTCCAGGGAACTAGATATTTCTGGTTATTCGAATTTATTTAATTAAAATACTACAATATGTTTTAGGAAAAGGTTTTATTTCTAATATGTTTAATTCATATAAAAAAAAAAACATACATTATTATATTTTATTTATAACAATAAATTAAAATTAATTTTTTGTATTTCTGTTAAAATCTTGAGTTCGAACTTTATTATGTTTACAATACTTCCATTTAGACTTCGTCTAAGAAAGTAGAAAGTGATAAAATTCTTAATTTAAAAGTGTCAAACCTTATACGTAGAAAAGACAGTTAGTAATTTAAAAATATCAACGAAGTATATTATTATATATGTATTTCTCCTGGAAATAAGAGCCATAACATCAAAAGGACGTAAAAAGATCGCGCGTAGCGTGCAGAACATAAAAAACCGAATTGTACGTAATATCATCTAGAAAGCTAAAACATGACTTGTACATTTAGTAAGTACTAAAACAAGAATCTTGCAGGTACTCATTAATAAGTAATATGCATTTTTAATTACTTGGGGACAAAGTATTACGCGGCTGTTCGTTTTAATCTTGTGTTTATTTACACAGAAACATATAAATAATATAAAGTAGTGTTTAATTATTTAAAATACTGGGCTCCTTTGATGTATCTGGGACGTCAACACCTAGACACAACGTGACAATTTTTATAACAAAACGAAATCTAAAACAAAACAAAATTTAAATGAATTTATAAACCGTATTTCTATTGTGCAATATTTGATTAATTTTTCATACGCCAGACGAAAGTTTTTGTGTCTAGAAATATTAAATTTAAATCACATTTTGTGATTACTTTTTGTCATACTTGTGTTTTCAACTGTGTAGTCATTGCAAAGGGGAATATTTTTAATGAATTTTATTGGAAATATTCGTTAACATATATTTAGATTAATCGTTTTTTGCTAAAAATGAAAGAAACAAGCATTGCTTTAGCTTGCCGTATAACAATTTTATTGTAAATGCGAACAACTGTTCGTTATCTCATGTTATCTTAAAATGACGTAGGACTCATGTTACCTTATTATTCTTGCTGGGAACACATCTCTAGCGAAACTTATTATTCCAACTACATCTTAAATATTTCAAGTTTCAAATACAGTGCAAGTAAATGGGTAGTGCAAATGCAAGTAAATTCGTAAGTGGCTGCCGAAGACACTGCATTTCTCCAACAATTTAAGGTGTGGGTTGGAAGATGTGGTAGTGACTGTGTATTGGAGTGGGGTTAGGGGGTTATGCACGTGGACAGCATTACCCCAGCTCTTACCCAACTAGCTCGCGCAGAATGTGATGATGATGCAAGCGTAGACCCTGCGAGTATATTATTGACCAATTGGCGACTCGCTTATGGCCAGTCCTATGAATATGCATAGAGAGGCCGCTCTTTACTTACTAGTGCTACTATGGACTGTCTTCTTCACCAAACACACTTTACTCTTGAGCAGCAGGGGCGTACGAGTTATGACCTCTGTTTCAAAAATCAGGGAATTGTTTCGACGGATTTATCGCGAATTAATAATTATAAGTGATTTAAATTAACAGACAATACTTATTTTATCAAGAACGTAGCTTGAACAAAGAGCACGAGACTCGAGTACTGTCAGCGACCGAATGAAAAATAATTCGAATTATCATCCGATTATTAAAATAATCGAATCGGTAAAACTCGATTATTAAAATTATCCAATTATGCCCATCACTATTATCTATACAGAATTCCTGCTAATAGAAGTAAATACTATATTCATGATATCTAGTTGTATGATAAAGTAACAAATCATATTTTTAATAATAGTAACATATCTCATCATGAATGGTAATCAACAGATAGCTACTGAATACCAATGGTTCTAAATATGTAACGTGCATAATACATTGTGAAATGAATTTGAAGCGTGCGCTTCTGTGCAAAATAAATGCTTTAATAAGCATATTCGTATATAATGTTTACATATTACTAGCGCTGCATTTTCGTTGACTAATGTTTGCCGGACTGCCATCTCTCTAACATTAAACATCAACTAGTTATTTGCCATTACATCCAAGCACACACATATGTACATGGCATGACACGCGCGCACACAGACTTCCAAATGAAACATTTTATATCACACATCCTAGTTGCCTTGTGCATTTCTCTAACGTGAACGTAAACTGAAAAAGTACAGAAAACGACAGAAAAATAACATATATATACTCTCTACATATCCACGTTTTCATTACCTCTTTCAAAAAGATCAAAAGGCTGATTTTTAAATGCATCAATGCATCAACAAATATAAATAGCTATTTCTGCAATGCTAAAGTCGTCAATGTAGATTATAATCCCATTCTCAAAGTTGACATTACTATTATGTTATTAAACCCATTTCATTCGGCGTACAATAAGTACAAAAGAGCTACACTATTGCGTCGCGTGTCTGGAACGATCCCCGAATCAAAAATTTATTGCACAAAAAGTCGCTTTATGTCTCTGTAATTCCGAAAATATCAATAACACCAAAATCGATGAACTATTAAATTTAAAATGATTGAACATCTCGGATTATAACCCCCTATTTTTGAAAGGTACTTTTCCATAAATTTAACACTCGTATTTTACTTTACTATATTTAACAAATTTTACAATAAATATTAAAGAAAAACCGAAATAAATTATTATCTTAAATTACGTAAATAAATTGGTGTACAGCCTGGTTCATTTACATCATCACTGAAGTGTTAACTAAAATGGTTTGATTCAACTTTTAATTTAACAAAAGTTTTCCAACAAATACCATGTCCGATTTTATTTCCTTTCAATAAAATACAATTCGTCGTTCATTTTTATGTGATAAAGTTAAATTTGCCAAACAACTTTTAACTTCGATAAAAAACATTTTTGTGGGTTTATCCAAAAGTTTTCGGGCTGATGTCATCGAATTGTATATCCACGTAAGAAGTCGTTCGTTTTTTATGGATCTTACCGTCCACCGATTTTTATTTTGTGTACCCTTGAACAAAGATTATCTTGCAACCAATAAAAAAAAGTTCGGACAATAGCCCCTGCGAAATAGAATCCGATTTATCTTATTTAGAAGAAGAATAAGTTATTTTATTTCATTCATAATAATCTATATATTATTATGATATATATATATATATATATATATATATATATATATATATATATATATATATATATATATATATATCTAGTAAAGACTACGTCAAAGATAGTTCAGGTCTCTTCAGCATTTTTTAAATACTGTTTAATAAAGGGTATTTTTATTATTATTATTTTAAAGTAAACAGCCACAGACTGCAAATTAATTTTGTGGAATTCCAAATCTCAATGGTTTGGTAGAAGAAGTTTATATAACAGAGGCAGTAAGCACGTATGAGAAATAGTTGAAAAATTTAATTTAATTATAAAACGAAAACGTAGCAATATTAGATAAAACGCAATGCGAATGGTGGATATTATTTTCCTCTGCGATCAAATAACGTCGCGTATTCGTTAAAGCACGACTGAACAATTGTCTTCCACTATACCTACGTACCTACTAGCCAGCGTCGTTTATTTCTCTTCACGGATATCAATAAATTTAGTCTTTCCAATTTCCGCGCGAGACTTTTAAAATTATGCAATTTACATTGATTTCTAACGCTACCTTTCCTCACGACCAAATTCCAAACCGTTTTCAACGTATACGTATATTATTCAACACTTCAGCAGGCTACCTACTGCTTCAAGTGCTCTCACACCGTTTTTTAGAATTTTTTTTTGTGTTTTAAAAAGAATACGTTTGTAACCATATATAATTACAAATTTCGTCCATTACAATTATAATTTGTAATAAGAGGGTAGCAAGCTTCCGTATATTCAAACGGTGAGATTTTAAAAAAAATTAATTTTCAACTTTATTCGGCTA
The DNA here is from genome assembly GCA_933228885.1 of Leistus spinibarbis. Lineage (NCBI taxonomy): Eukaryota > Metazoa > Arthropoda > Insecta > Coleoptera > Carabidae > Leistus > Leistus spinibarbis. The sequence goes on from OW121795.1 coordinate 12,331,644, forward strand.
CGAACAGACCCGTCTAACGTTACTCCCCCTCCAGATATTTTTTTATTAATACAAATTTAATTAACAGTACATCGTTTTTTTATGAAGTTCTAAACATTAAATAAAATGCTATAAAAAAAAAACAATTCATAATAATATAATTCTAGTAAAACTAAGTATGAGAATGTAATATTTTTTAAAACAAATCTAGCAAATGGGTTTTGCTTTGAGTGTGTAATAAAAGTAATGTTATTTTTTACGCTGATTCTATGAAACTACAATTTAATGGAAATATTTATTAGTAAATATAGAATAACCGCTTTGTCTTACTTTATTTGTTTCTAAAAAGTGAAATAAATAAAAAACAAACATAAATGTACGCACCAATGGATACAAAATGTAAGAAAACATTTTTGCAAACTTTTGAAGAAGTTAAGCATGTGGACGGACATTTGTGATTCAATAATGAATATTTCAAAATAGAATTCTTTAAATGAGTAATTTTGTAATCTATTGAATTGTAGTGTATAACGTAAAATGTATTTTTTTGTTTTTCTAACCCGCATAAGTTTGAATAAAAATTGACAAAACTGTACGTTTTTCAACTAATTGCGATTGAATTCAGAGCCTTTCTATCATTTCCAAGCCGAGTTTAAATCCGCAAATATTGAATTTGCACACAAAAGAAATTAGCGGATCCAAAGTGCGAAATATAATATTTTCTCTGTGATGTGAACAAAATTGAATATTATGTTAGTGGTAATTTAATTGAATCAGTCTCTGTAGCAGAACTGGCACAGACATGACTCGAAAATTAGTTTATTTACCGAAAAACACAGGTTTGTTTTTGTTCTTTTTATTTTTTTGTATTGTTATAATTATTCTAATGATGACAAAGGTAATTTTATATATTCAAAAATTGACACACAGAATTTTAACTACGTACTACAAATGTGTTGATGAACAATGTATCAATTAAAATAAACTAAATTTTAAAAAATATCATGTATGGAAATATTTATAATTGAATCAATTTGCATCAAACACAATTTTTATTCAAATACATTTTATTTTACATGCAATGCTAGTCGGGAAATACATAGTTCGTTTTAGTTCATTGTACACAAAGGTACTATAGTGTTATGGGTGTTTGTAACATTCACGGAATCAAAAAATGCACAGAAATTCATCACGTCGTCAAAATTTTTTGTAACGAATTATTTTACATTTACGTTTCTATGGTTACAATACATATTGATATTGTTTCATAGCAATCGTTGGCAAGAATTCAAAACATAATAAATCAATACATTTATATTGTACAAATATATTTATTTATATATTGAAACCAAAATATAATAATATATTATTAAAAAGTAACTAATTTTCAATATATATTTTCCATTATAATGTATTTTGTTGTAATAATGAATACATTTATTTATAGCATGGATAATTAAATCAATTTTTAATTAGTTGCACAAACTTTGTAGACAAAATAATATTTGTAATATCACGTTGGCAACCTGGTGTACAAAATTTTAAACTTTCAAAACTACTAAACGCTAAAGAAATAAATTTATGTGCAACTACATCAAATTTGCTGCTATATTAAAAACATCCACCAAAATTTTTAATCTTCTCAGATTTATTATTATTATGTATAATTGCCACAGCAGCGCATTCTCAAAACACTTTTCATAACATCAAATTACCACTACAACATAATAGAAAAACAAAATATAATTCAAGAAATGTCAATCTTAGTATGTACAAATGCTAAAAAGTATCTATAAAACGAATCCGAAGCCATTTCAAACCTACATTACTGAAAACCAGAGATAACATCTAAACACATACACATTTATAGCTTAAGTTAAACGAAACAAAGTCGAAATCAAGATCAAATCAAAATAAATGGTCACTAATACTTACTAGTCGCGTTACTTAAGGAGTAAACTATTGCGTCGAGTTCACGAATTGACCGTCTACGGCGTTACTGTCGCTTAAAGGGAGTGCTCGATTCCGCATTTTCTAGATACGAGTCGCGCGCTGAGCCTCAAGAAAATAACATAAAAACTACGGGAACAGATAAGAAACACAATCTTCTCTGAGATTTTTAACAGTGTAGAAAGTATCTTTTATTTAACGCACTACCGTGAGGGTAAAACTTTCTGTAATATTATAGATATTATCTTTTACCTTTTTCTTTCTTTCTTTAAGGACTTTCTTTTATCTACTTATATTAAATATACAAGGATTTATCGCGCATTTCAGACAAAAACAGCAAGGGAATTTGTTGGATCATATTGGGAAATATTATCTTGTTGAATTGACCCATTTTATTGACACAAAAACATATAAGAAAGGAAAAAAATAATTGTTTAATACATATAAATATGCATAAAAAGCAATTGGTTATAACTATAAATTAAAGACGTTCTTAAAATTAATAAGTATTATTTATATTTTCAACTTACGTCGAGTTAGAACCTGAACAAACGTTTATATCAAATATTATTTCTAATTTATTTAATGTAAAAAATTCAGGAATAAATGAGTCGCTCCTGTGAAGTATCAGGGGTGGCTTTTTAGCCAATTTCAAGGTTACCCGAAGTAATGGCACCAAGACCATAATTTAGTAGCCTTATCTGAATGGCGGAGCCAAAAACATCAGAATTTAACAGGCAATGGACGCAGAAATCATAACCAAATATAATTGAACAATTTTTCACGAAATATAAATTCATCTCTGACTTTATTACCTGGTTCGTTTCAGTAATATTTTGTATTTAACTGAACGCCAAAAAAAAAAAAGACAGAAAAATAAACGAATAAAAACATGAAAGAGAGCAAGAAAAGGGCAATTGGCGGGAGGGGTGAGGGAATAAGAGGAATTTCTCGTATTACTAAAACGATTCCTTTTTGAGAATTAACATAATTTGTTCGGGCCAGAAATGTGATGTATAATATATATTTGGTTGCATTGGACGCATGCGTTAGTTCTGGTGTGTGCCGCTCTTGCGAGTGGGTGACCTGATGGAGGCGCCACTGTGGCAGATAGCCGCAGATTCAGTATCGTGCCGACGGCGGCCGGCGTCGCTTTGTAGTTCACCCGGTCGGTCGCAGCGAGCGCTGTCCAGCAATATGCGATTTTATTTAACGTAACACCCGGTCATCATTCAAATCACAATAACATATCGTTTTCGTCATGTTGTATCAATGGTACATATCTGAGATCAAACAGACTACATATTCATTGCATATCTGAGAGATATGAACATGTGGCAAATACATATTTAGAAGAGATTACTACATATTTTTGTACTTTCAATTAGTTTTAAAGTGGTTTATTTCGAATTGGACTTTTTTTCTTTCTGTGATCTGTGCGCTCTGTATCTGAGATGTATCGAAGAGTTATTTGAGATATATTTGAATCATTTCTCAAATATATATTTACATATTTATCTACTTGTAAAGTGAATTTTACTTTAAATATTTTCTTTATTTTTTTACAAGTGATACACTTTGATTTCCAATATGAGATGTATTTAAGACACATATGAAATATATTTGAGATATATTTTGCAATCTTTATTTTTTTACAAATTACACTTTGATTGCTAACATGAGATATATTTAAGTCATATATTTGATACATATCTGAGATTTACATAATTTAATATTTGTTTACTTTTAAGTTTACATACATATTTTTGGATTGAAACGTTTTTCTTTCTTAAAAGTAAGTGAGATATTTGAGACACATGTCAAATTATACATATATCTACCTAATTAGTTTTGTTTCCTGTCTCTCTTTCTTAAACATAACATGTTTGAAATGTATTTGAGACATATTTAAATATATATCAAATAATATATTTGAAAAATGATTAAAAAGTGATTTTTCGTCACTAATTCTTTATTCTTCTTTTCCAAGTGATAGTTTGGTGAAAGTCTGTTACTATATCGATAGTTTAGTGAACTATTTTAAAAGTTGATTGTTACGAGTTGAAATGTAGTTTATACGAAGGTTTATAACAGTGATATGTGATTAATAAAATTTACGTGAACTATGGCTATGGTACTATCGACACAAAGTCGTCTGCTAGTAGTGCTATGTGGTTCACTACTGGTTCTAGCTGGTGCATTGGCCGTCGGGTCTTTCGCTGGCTGGTTTAATAAACCTCACATACACGAACCGATACCCGCACGCTTGAGGCAGGTGCGTAAAACTGACCTACGGCCTAATACATGTTGACCACTCACTAATACAAAGATTTGATGATTATTATTTTCAATTTAAATATATAATACAATTACTTTGAATATATTAAATATTATATGGGGCACATTTATATATTATACAGATAGATCTTGGTTTGTATATCTGCTTTGTAATTCGAATGTCCTTGATTAAGGCCGAGCAACGTATCCAAATTAAATTTTAAATACGTTATTAATAATACTGATGTTTTCTATTTGTTAATTTAACTTGAAATTAAAATTCGTTTTATTATAAAATTATAATACTTCGCTTTTCTAAGTTTTGTTTCTCATTTAATTTTATGTTGATTTATTATTTATTTTGTACTAAAACGTGACATATTTATAAATTTAAATTACAGTTTAACTTTTATATTTTATTATTCAAAACATTTCACTTGCAGTTGTTTTTTAATTTGATGTCAAATAATCTATGGATAAAGTTATTAATATTTCAACATATTTTCATGTATGTTATATTTTATTTAAATTTTTATTTCGTGCTGTTTGACATACATAAAAACAATTTACTCTGCTTTATTGATACAAGCCAACAATTTTAAATAAAAAATTCAATTAATTTCTTTTTTGATACTAGCAATTTGTTTTTTGCTGATATACAATGAAATTTTAATCGTTTAAAAATAAACCTTCCTTTATACTTGCCTCAGGAATAAGATTTAGATATATAAAAATTACCACAAAATTACGCTAGAAGTTGTATAAAAGATTGTCTAGTTATGATTAAATATTATCATTAATCAAGGCAAGCTTCAAAAATGTTTTACATAATATGTGTGTGTGCGTTAATATATGCTTAAACATCAGCATATTTATGTTTTGGTGATTTTCGGCAACACATGTATATTTATAATGGGCCCCCATTTATAACTACGCTAAACACGAATATATGGGGTACATATAATTAGTTAGTGGTCAACATCATGGTAGCATATACTCATCCACCACTTGAAGTACACACATTCATTCCACCGCATTCACACACAATATACAATATATACTATTTAATATCTGCCTTGGAAACGTAAGTTGCATGTAAATTACTAAAACAATAATATTCATAGTAATTCTTAACGCTAGTTTAATGGACTTTACAGTAACAAAAACAAAGGTTTGTGATAAGAAATAGGAGGATCTTTAAGATACCTTTAAAAATATATTGAAATCGACTGTGAAACTAAAAGATAAGCGATCTTTGGTGGAGGTGCCAACTACTCCAATTTCAACGGTTTATAATTAATGTTTGGGAATTATACATCTTTTTAATAATATTTAATTATTTTAAGATAAACAATGATTCTTGAACAAATAATTAATTATTATTATGATTACCTAACAATTGCGCGAACGTCATTCTCAACTCAACAATTACTAAAATTGCATTGTTGATTATTTTAATTTCAAATAATTATTTATCTATTAACCAATTTACAGCTACAGTAATAAAATAATGATGGAAAGAAATATGCCATCTTATAGATATTGTGTGGTTCTACGCTTCTGCTTTACAAGATTATTTATATAAATTTTAATAAGTCTGAAATCAATAGATATAAACCGTTGCTAGACAGAGATAGAGATATAAGCAAAACGAGCACCTTAAACCTATGAAATGCATTACCGGTAATATGTCATAGGCAACCTAAGATGCACATATCGAGTGTGCAGCCAGTTAATTCTCGATTGAAAGATTGTAAATCACTTTGTCGAAACACGAGCGCCAACATAAGATACCGTACAGTGAGTAAAGCGTATGTTTATAAGTGTAAACATGGCAGTTTAATCTTGCCGTACATGAAAAGAATACTAAGAAAGAAGTTTCTATCTTCATTTAAAACGTTGGCAGTTTTGTCGTTAAATAGAAATATCCAAGTCGATTTTGTTTTGTAATCTGAATACTTTCCGTTATGCATTACGTATAAGGAAGTAAAATAAAATTTGGTTGCTAATGGGTCTACACCTGTAGATAATCTCACGTATAGTAATGAATATAATGAAGTTTAAGTAGTTTGCAAATTGTTTGCAGGAGGAAAAGGGCAGTTGTATAATAGCATGTATAATTAAAGAAAGTGGTGTTGATACATTACGAGATTGCAGCTATAGTTGGTACACCTGGCTGCTTCGTAAATTTTTGATCGTGAAACTGTAACAGATGGCCTTCGCATCAAGTACAACACTGCACACAGCAAAACGTAAAAATAATACTGCTTGCTAGACGTTTCGGACAAGCAAACACCGAAACGGAATCGTAATACTAAAGATTGTACACCTCTGCCATCTATACTGTTAAAACATCGCAGACTTTCTGTAATTCAATTTGACTTCAACAGGACTTTTAATTCCTTCATATACTACATTCATAATTTTAAAATTTCTTGTTCATTCATTATTTATTTAAGTCTCCATTTGTGTATATTTACGCCAGTTGGTTAATAAATCGTCTTTTCGAGACTACTTTTTATATTTTTTACAAGGTCACACAGCTTAAATTTTTAATAGAAAGACGAGATCACCACTGTGCCATTGTCGTCTGGCAAAAACCGCCCGTATTACTACTCAGGTTCCGAAAGGTTTACTAAGTTAATTATGTTTTGTGGAAAGCTCAAAAACTAATACTAGTAAATACATATACAATATTTATTCTTATTTCTAAATAATATACGTATAAAAGTATAGAATCCGAGGAGGGGCCGTATCTGACGCGCTGAGCTTTTATAGATCTTATAAGGCGAGCCGAAGCCGTAGCGTTATTTTTCCCCAATTTCTCTGTATAGTTAAATATTTTATTTAGGTTTAAGTTGATACACCATTAATTTTGAATCCTATCCTAACCATTAATATTCTGCAGTCATGTCATAGTTTATTTATGTAAGAGTAAATATTACTTTAATCAGAAGTTTATAAGTTCGCTGTTGAAATGTATGGCTACGCCACTGAAATTATCTATATATATATATTCAAACAAATTTACTTATTGAAATTGAATTATTTTTGAAATGTAAATATGAACGTTAGCTTGAACTCAAGGGGCCGATCCGAAGAGTTGCTCTTAAATTGTTTGAGTGCATCTTCAATACATATTTCGGTTCAAATAGTGCAAGTTGGAAATACTTAAAAATAAAATTGTAATAGCTACATTAAGTGCACTTAACAGTAGCTTAAGTAATTTTTTACAATTATTACAATAATAAAAAAATTCGACAATTCTTGTGTAAATACTTTCGAATTTTGTAAAACTAAAGGCATTTCAGAAACGTAAATAGTTTACTTAGTAACGAATTCAAATAGTTTTGCAAAAAAACAATTGTGTATGAAATACATATATCATATTAATATCATTCGGTTAAAATATATATATTTATATAAGCTAGAATTTTGAAGGTCGGAATAGTTCGTTGGTGTTAGTAAGTCACGCTTTTCTACGACAGTTCCTGGATTAAGTAAATACTGTTCGGGGTACAATAAAGTAAAGAGCTATTAGGAAATACTTAGGGCAATAAAACTATAGCTATAGTACGACGAGCTAGAAATGTTTGTCATATAAAAATATCCATCTTATGCGTAAAATAAGTATGATTCCGATTTGAATACGGAGATTGTTGTTACGGGGTTGGAGAGCTGTAGGTGCTCGAGCCGCTCGTGCTGAGGGTGAAATGTATTCCGAGCAATAATGCCAAACTTAGTGACGTTAAAAGTTGCCGGGAGATGTCTCTGTTTAAAACTTGACTCGTTTCTTTATACGAAATAACTTTTCGTATTCTTCGAGCGCGAATTGATGATAAGAGAGCAAGAGTATAGCAACGCTATACACTGGTTCTGGCAAGACAAGCAGCAGCGAACAGTCTTAAAGATTAAATGACAAATTAAAGTTTCACGAATTGTCGTTCGCGCATCAACGGAACCGACATTCTGTCCCTTACCCTAATTCGAAATGCCCATGCCCCCGTTACCCTTTGCAACCCTGTTTAATCATGCCTAGAAATATTTAGATTTGTTGTTCCTTTATTACCCAATTTCGTCCTCTAATTAATTATAATTTACAAGTTTAGTTGTCACTGCTTTTTACTTTCTAGGACAAAGTCTTATCGAGATTTTATCAAAAATACACGTTTTGAGCATCCCTAAATCGAATCTAACTATTTCCTGACATTACAACTTAGAATCCAAATTAAAATAATCTGTATTTAATTCTCAATCGTCTACAAGTGATTAATTTAAAACTTCAACAAAAATCGACATTTTCCAGATAAATGTTCTGACATAGCCTAACTTTAATTGAATGAGCAGAAGGGTAAATGTCAGCGTGTTTTTTTTAATAACAATTCGTACAGAATGAAAGGAGAAACTTAAATCTCGCTAAAGGACAAAATTCAGACAGACGAAGCAAAAAATATACAGAGAAACAAAAATAAAGAAAAGAACAGAAATAAAATAACGCATTAAACTTGCAAATGAAATTCACTACAGTCAAATCCACAAAATAAATGAACATTTTCTGCAACTAATTGTTCTGTTAATTTGAATATTATAAAAGATTCCATCTATTAATTAATTATATACATACTTCAGTGACATCATAAATATTTATTACACTAGATTATATTGAAGAGAAAAAGTATTCCTGTGCCATTTACGTACATAAGTTTTACGTCATATACTTACGGAAACCCGTTAAAAACAAAGGATTTTAATCAATTTTTAGTTGCTCAAAGAGTTATTAAATTAATATGAATAAAACCATTCTGACTTTTTAGTTTTAACCTAAATGTAAAAGTCAACTTAATATATGTCCTATTGTTTTCATGTGCTGCATTACGACATTGAAAGCTTACGCGCACGCACATACAACGGCTATTATATTATTTTATTATGAGCATAAACTGGAGAGAAACTATATTCATAACTAGTTTATGACTAATAATAATGGCTTCAGTGCTAGTGGTGCGACAGTGACATAGTGAATAAGATAAAATAATTAAAAAAAATTGTAAAAAAAGAAACGCATATGGAGTTTGAAAAAGATCAAAGCATGCTCGGTTTAGTTGTACTCTGAATAGTGCAAATACTAATATAAATCGGCCAAAAGACTGAGCACACATTTCGCCACCACAAAAAAGGCGCAATTCCTATAAACCCAGCTCAATTCTCTGAACTAATCGTACCTATTCCAATTGCGGCGCATATCAACAAACAAACAAACAAAAAGAACCCTATATTACATTCTTTCCAGCATCACCATCATCATCAACATTTTATTCTGGATATGTACCACCGATTTATCGTCGCGATTGAACTCAGAAAACGAAATTATTCTTGCTACGTCGTGTCTACAAAAATACACTGTACAATAACAAAATTGAAAAATTAATCTTAGCTTTTAACACAAAAATTTACATATAATTTTAAAGCTGCCCTTTAATTTTAGGAAATGCCTGATTTATGGCAATTTGTTTGGCAAATTAGAAATCTGCCAAATACCGGACATAGTACACAATTAGTGGATAATTTTCCTGTTCTGATATTTTTAATTACTCTTTTAATTTCCCGTTAAAATTGTTGGTCGTTGATATATGATATTTTAGGGGAGCTAAAAACGTCATTGAAAATATCGATACAGGAAAATTATCCTCTAATTGGGATCTATGATCGTTATTTAACAGATTTTTACGAACAAATTGGCATATGTATATTTAAAAAATTACAAAATCATGTAAAGCACAATCTTAACTTTTAAGATTAAAGTATATTGAGAAGAGAAACCATATTCATATACTATAATTTGTGATTAATTCATATTAGCATATAAAGAAATCTACAGTGTCGGATAATCAATGAATATGTACATAAAATGTGTGTTATTATTATGCTAGGTGCGTTCGGTAATTATTTCTGGTGTCGTGTAGTGTTTAATCGAACACACCTAATATTATTACTAGAAGTGCAGCTGTTCCGATAAATCTCATGTAATATTGTTTTAAATTTTGACCTTGATACTGCGATGATCATAAAACCTTTTGATAAAGCCGTATCCTTGGATATACTAATCCCAAAAATAATTTTCTAACTAATGGAACATTGTTAAGAAAACTTTGCAAAGAATTGTTTTAATCAAATTATATTTTAATATAATTAATATCAAATTTAATATTAAATTTTTACTTACTAATTTAACAATTTCAAAAGTGATTTTTTTGTTAATGGTACGTTTTTTGGTTATACTATTCAAACAAAAGTTATATTTGGTTTGCTCACGACAAATTAACTTTCCTTAAAATTTTATTTTAATTGTAGTAAGACAAATATGTTTATCATCTTGTTTTTTTTTTGGTAGTCGCGACAAGTCTGAAACCCCAAGCACAATCTAATTGAACATGACACAATAGCATCTAATTTAGGTGGCCCCAAAGTTAATTACGATTAAGGAAAATTTAGTGGTGTATATTCAGCACATTTATTTAAAGTTTTAACTACACTTTGCATATTGCCTCGTTTCATTTCATTTCATGAGTGAAATACTGCTGTAGTTCAAACTAAACGGCCGCTTATCAAGATTCCAAAACTTGGCGTAATTCTAATTACTACCCTAGTGTTTCAACCAGAAGTTATTGAACTCGTTAATCAATCTATCAATCACAAAAAAAAAAAAGAAACATAAATATTGAAACCTTCATGCTGTGTGACCTGATACTCAACTAACTTAAAAACAAACATTCTTGCAGCCACCAATACCAACATGTCAACCTTATAATCAATTTCGGCGGATAATAAACTTTTGAGATACGTAGCCATAGATAACAAATATTAAATTACTAATTTCTACAGTTGTGTGCTGTAGAGTGTTCAGAACACATTCACACACACACACACACACACACACATATAGATTAACTTTTTAAAGTACTGTTTACGTAGTAGATTTATTAATAAATTGTATTGTTTAACAACGAATTAAGAGTATTTCCATACATAGGTATCATTGTTATTGTAAACAATACGTATACATTACAAAGTTATTATTATGAAATATATTGAACAATAATTGAGTAGATTATTACGAAAGTAGCAAATTAACAATATATCAAATTTTATAATTCATGATTTCGTTATTGTATTTAGCAGTGGCAATTAACAATAGATGTTAATTAAAGTCTAAGATAAAACTAATTAATTTGTAAAATAACAGATATTTTATTTTTCATTTTTGATAAAAATAAATAAGTTTACTAAATTAAATTTAGTTTGTAATATATTCTATATTCATATTAATTTAAAATTCACTACGGAGAGAAACCATATTCGTGTATGATATGCGTAGCATTATTGGAAAATATTTTAATGCAATAATAATGTCTAATAATTATAATAAATAAAGAAGAAGAGTTATTTAACTTATCTTTGATGCTATAAAAAGAAAAGTATTGCATTACATCAGCAAATTGAATATATATTGATATAATTTAAAATACGTTTGAACAAATTTGAAATCAGAAATATATTTCAAATTTATTCAGATTACAGAAAAATAAATAGAAATACATACATATTCGATAATTCCTGATAACAAGAGACACTTGTGAAATGCTATCATTTTATAGATTTGAATCAATTAACAGCAAAACACCGGTGGCCCAGTGAACCGGAGTGGTTTATATTGAAATTTCAACAATTCATATAACCCTGTCAATATGTTTTAAGTTATTAATCAACGTGTGAAAACATTGGTTTAACGGCTATTTGGAATGGTGAGCAGTAATGCATTTTGACCAATGTATGCACCCCAAATCAGTCGCGCGGAAAAATTGAATATTCATTACCTATATTTGAGTGGCGATTCATGTCAGGGCATAAATATACTAACTGCACACAAATGATTCTAATTCCACCGCATGTCAATCACATACGTTGACATAGTGGTTTAGACTGTAGTGAAAAGGGGTGGTCGGGTCGGGTCTCGGGTGTCAGGTTATCACAGTGACCCGCGTAGCCAGGTAATTACACTTCAAATCTGTTGTTGATACAGCAGGCACCCACTGCACTAGAATCTCGTGTTCGGCAACCAACAAGAGACCGCTGTATTGCGGCCGGTGCTTTAGAGTACATTTAGGCGTTTTTGTACACAAAATTACTGGCATGCTTCACTAATTTATACGTTAGTTTATGATTAATGACCAAATTTATAGGCAGTTTTAAGAAAATATTTTGACAAATTTATTTATTTAAAACTTGCTGTTATAACCGAGCTACTAATTTAAAAACTGATGATTTATTAACTTTAGCGTTACATGTTTGATTATTATATATTTACTAGTAGAAATCCGTTAATAATGACTGTTTTTAATCCATTTTTAGTGAACATTTCCTATATATTTCCCACGTTTTACTCGAAGTGCAGCGAAATTATCATTATCTTCATTAATCCTCTCGGTACTTAGCCATACTAAATTACAGTTAGTTATTACATTAATATTAATAAAATAATTGTTACGTTTTAGTTTTCACATAAATGTAACTGTCAAATCAATACATGTTGTCATGAACTACGACATTGAAAGTTTACGCGCACGCACATTGTTATTATTTTAGTTCACTCTAACAAGTATGAATACCAGTACCAATTCCATCAGCTCATTTCAAATACTCATACGTAGAACGAGTCTGTGTAATATTTAATCACACGACTGGATGTACTATACGTACGACTAATGTTTTGGTTATTTATTGAAGTCATATTTTGTGTATTGTTTACAGATTTTAATTTCAAATGATAAATTACTTGAGTAAACTACTCGCGAGATAACTATTAAAGGATTATATATAATATAATAAATCTGAGAGGCATTACGCCTTAGCGTCTCATTCTAAAACAATTATATAAGTGTAGAGGTGGATGGGGCTGAGCAGGAGATAATAAATGAATGCCTGTCATGACTCAGTGGAGAATTGCGCATGAGCACTCACAAAAAAACTAACCTGCAAAATGATAAATAACAAAAAACAATACAAGCGCTGTCGCACGATGTGGAAACAATAACATTGCCACTCGTCCGTGTATGTGTATAGTATAGTGCCTTTTCGCCAACACTGTATATATATATATAACTGACACACATTCTGTTTTTCATCAATCAAGGCAGTTGGCGGAAATTAAAAATTTTCGGCAACAACTAAATCCGAAAGCTCGTAGCACCTCCAAGCGCTTTGTTCCTATATGTTCATTCTGTTTGTGTTCAAGAACCAGTTTATCTGAGTCACCATCAAATGAAGATATTATAGCTTCTGTTGCTAGCTTAACACACCCTGTGATCAAGGCTTAAATAGTCGCTGTTGGGATTTGATTCTGTAACTAATGAGTTTCTTCTTCTAAGATTCTTATAGATCTACGATAGAATATAGTGCATAGTATGTCGAATTAACAACATAATAAAAGAAGCATTGGTGCAAACATGTCTACATTTCGGTGAAAAGTAAACCTAATTAATAAATAAGAATTTAGAATTATTTAAAGATGCATAAGGACAATGAGTACTACATTTTTTAATAAAAACTATAAATGAATATGGCTTCTCTCCGATTTCAATTCTCATCTGAGTTGGCGATACTCTCTATTCTGAATAATGTCAGGTCCACTCAAGCAGACAACATATGGGTAGATACGGCGCGGATTAGATTAAATGAATTTGGATTGCATTTAAATGTAGCCGCACAAAATCTAAAAATAGACCAGTAATTCGTTTGAATTATAAATATGTTTATAGCGTATACGGTAAACCAAAAAGTGTACCACCGTAAACGTTGTTAGCATTAAATGTTATTACTTTGATGATAATAATTTCAAATCGAATGAAAAATTAACAGTTTTTAAACTGACATGTTCGCTGCACAAACAAACGCGCTAGAACATGTTTTGAAAATTTAATAAAATCGAATCCACTATAGTATATATGTCGGTTATTATGCTGTCGTTGGCAGCACTGCCGTTCGACGTATATTTTTTGCTCTTTCGTACAGGCTGAAACTTGATGTAAAATTCTAAAACCACAAAAACAAAACTGAAACGCTCATGTTAACCGAGGATCGATATAATATATATATATACATATTTTTTCTATATACTAAATTTCGGTCCCGTAATACTGAATTATTTACCACAAATAGCAGATGTTATTATATCTGTTGGGAAATAATACTGTAGACTGTTTTTGTTTCATGTCATGTTTTAGTGACCTAATTTTTAATTTTACGGCGGCCATTTTGAAAATTAACAATATCATGTGATAATGTTTGTATATTGTAATTGTAATAATATTGTTTGTAGTTGTTTAGTTTTCAATTATATGATAATTCGAGTTGAATTGCAAACATTGGACACTAACCCAAATTGTTTCAGTCCTTTTTCTACTACCTACAATATTTCAATATATATATATATATATATATATATATATATATATATATATATATATATATATATATATATATATATATATATATATATATATATATATATATATATATATATATATATATATATATATATATATATATATATATATATATATATATATATATATATATATATATATATATATATATATATATATATATATATATATATATATATATATATATATATATATATATATATATATATATATATATATATATATATATATATATATATATATATATATATATATATATATATATATATATATATATATATATATATATATATATATATATATATATATATATATATATATATATATATATATATATATATATATATATATATATATATATATATATATATATATATATATATATATATATATATATATATATATATATATATATATAT
This sequence comes from Leistus spinibarbis, assembly GCA_933228885.1. NCBI lineage: Eukaryota > Metazoa > Arthropoda > Insecta > Coleoptera > Carabidae > Leistus > Leistus spinibarbis. The sequence continues at coordinate 12,346,771 of OW121795.1, forward strand.
ATATATATATATATATATATATATATATATATATATATATATATATATATATATATATATATATATATATATATATATATATATATATATATATATATATATATATATATATATATATATATATATATATATATATATATATATATATATATATATATATATATATATATATATATATATATATATATATATATATATATATATATATATATATATATATATATATATATATATATATATATATATATATATATATATATTATATATATATATATATATATATATATATATATATATATATATATATATATATATATATATATATATATATATATATATAATATATATATATATATATATATATATATATATATATATATATATATATATATATATATATATATATATATATATATATATATATATATATATATATATATATATATATATATATATATATATATATATATATATATATATATATATATATATATATATATATATATATTATATATATATATATATATATATATATATATATATATATATATATATATATATATATATATATATATATATATATATATATATATATATATATATATATACAACTATAAAACTAGGGTGAATAACTGTACAAACTATTCAATTTTGTTCTAGAATTTGTGTGCCATATATATATGTTTCCAAAGCCACTACAAATATTTCGCATAAATTTGTATCGGTAATTATAAGATAGAGTGATAGTGTCGTTGTATTTCTACGTAAAGGATCTAAAATAATTCTTGTTCGCTAATTTAGATTACTAGATGAAAACGTTAAAACCACAAACTGTGCTCAATTCCATGTAGATTGTAGATCAGTGGAGTAAAAACTAACATAAGACGATTACTTTTCAGTCGAAATCAGTTGTTGTGTGTGTGTGTGTGGGTGCACCAAAGTTTTCCTGCAGCCACCCGCCCACTCCCGCCACAAATGCATGCGCACTGAAAGAAAAGTTTACACATTTGAATGCATTCATTTACGTGTTTACATACACGTAAAGCGTAAACGTTCTCGCATAAAGACCAACGACAAAAACGGCCATCGCAAACTCGCTGCTAAACTAAACGATTGAGAATTTTCAATGGTTCGCGCGTGCGCCCACCCCGCTAGAATCGTTTAAAATGGCAGTAGTTTTGGAAAGTTTTTCGTTCAAACTACAAGAACGCCGGAACTTTTTCAGCCAAGTTATGCTGGAATATCGGTCAAAATGTGCAGCACAACAACTTTGTTCATATTCGTTAAAAATATGTAAACGAGGTTTGACCTTATTTGTGTACTGAAGGTGACAATGAAATCTAGTTTTATTTGTGTGAAAAGCTAAGGAATCAACTCTGCTCTCGTAAACGCGGTATTCATGTGTGACTAAAAAATACGCTATCTTCACTGCACCACTTCTTGTCCATTGCGAACAGATTACTCTACACTGAATGCACTTAGATACTCGCACGTGTGCAGTGCCGTACACTTTTAACGTATATTTAATGGTAGACACAAATTCGTTTGATCTTTTTGTTAGACCAGTCTGACTTTTAATTTCTTATACGCACATCTAGACCATTAGTTGAATTTTTTCTAAAGTAGCATTTTTGCGGGTGGTATAGGATTTGTTTTCTCTTTTAGTTAGCACAGTGTTAGTGGGGTACTTTAACATAATGGAAGCAAGAATTGGTCAACTTGTGTCTATCTACGTATTACAAAAATGGCGAATGCGCTTGCGCAAGACATAGTTCTTCATTTATAACACGTGTAAAATGAGTTCTACAGACTTTAGAGATGTTTAAAATTACATTTTTTAATTAATTATTGAACTGGAAATGTTTGTCAAGTAATAGTTTTAAATATTGATAAAAAGATTCTACAACACAAAAGATCAAACAATTCACTATAATAGTTCCTCATTTATAACCCATGTAAAATAAGTTCTACAGGCTAGAGATATTTAGAATTACATTTTTAAATTATTTATTGAACTGGAAATCTTTGTCAATAGTTTTAAATATTGATAAAAACAAGATTCTACAACACAAAAGATCAAACAATTCACTATAATAGTTCTTCATTTATAACCCATGTAAAATAAGTTCTACAGACTAGAGATATTTAGAATTACATTTTTAAATTATTTATTGAACTGGAAATCTTTGTCAATAGTTTTAAATATTGATAAAAACACGTTTCTACAACACAAAAGATCAAACAATTTACTATAATAGTATAAAGTTGTTCCGCTACTGATTTCCCGAGGCGTCGAATCGTTCTTGGAAAACTTCAAGTCAGTGTCGGTAATGCAGAGCTCTTTACAGAAACATACTTCATGTTATATGTGTATATATGTTCTCGATATCACTCTGCTAAAAATACATGGACTTCTACATAGCTTAACCATGAACTGTGAATTTAACATTTCCTTATTATTAACATATTAATATATATATAAACAAATTGTTGTTTAGAAACTAAAAAACAACAATCTTGTTTTTGCTTGCAAAATTTGTTTGATGGAAATCATGTTTTCGCGGTTCAATAAATTTAAAGATTATCAACATGTTATTTTTTATTTCGCGTTTAATTAATTGCCAATCCGTGTATTTCACATGATGTAATTTATATGAAATCGCCGACAGGCAAATGTGTGTTAAACTAGGGGAAAAAAATTATGGCGTGAATGTTTTTTGCTTATTAATGTAAGTAATTTTAGTAAAAAATATATCGTTATAAGTATATTATGTAAGTTAAATACCATTTCTGGTTTAAAATAACTATAATATACATATCATTATGGTATTTGTATACCACAGTCTAAGAGCCCTCGTGTTCGATACCAATTTTATACTGTTTTGAGATATGAATATTAAAAAGAACTGGAGTGTTCTTCACTCGCCTTATACTGTCAGTATCTATTTATAATATTGCTTTAATTTGGTTTGAATTTTATCTACGATTTCTATGTCATTATATATTGTAATTAGAGAAACATGAAAGTAAAATAACATGTTTAAAATATTTTTTCCACAATATGGCAGATTTTTACAAAATCTTTTCAGATAAAACGTGTATTTTCTTAATAATCGAGTCTGATTTTATCTTTTGTGATTACAATACTCTCTTATATACATTCGTATAAGAAAGTAAAAAATCTGCAATAAATATTTTATGATATATTCACATGATTTTACTACAATCATAAAATTTTAAAATATGTTCCGCAATCTTAAACATAACTATTACTTTCCTGAATGGTAAATATATTCTAACACGAGTCCTTAACGGAAATACACGTTCTATGATTACGTGAACCGATGTGAACTATATTCGAAATATTTAACATGTCTTAGCCAGTGTGTGATGTGTATGTCTGTGTGAATCCGAAAGAAAACAATTCCTAAACTATAGGTAATTTTTTTACCGATACATTTATAATATTTATTTCTAAATTAAACAATCAAATTATTTAGTTTCAAAGTTACAGATGTTATGCAATGAATTTTTTTAATAATAATTAAGAAAATAATGTGATCAAGAATTGTTCATTTATTTGAGTAAAATAACCTTAAATAAATGCACCTGATGTCAAATATCTCTAAAGATAAAAATGCGCTCCTTAAAACTTTACGGTAGATTTATTATACTTTTATTTTACCGTTTTTAGTACAAAAATCTGACAAGTATATAAATGTACTTAGAAAATAAATAAAATCTCCCTAAATGTTTAATTATTTAACGTAAGATCGAGTATGCAAGTAGTAGTTTTACTGAACAGTTGGTAGTATGTATTGGAGTTTCTCATCACAAGAACCCCTGGCTTAGTTTTAAACCGGATGTTTCCCTAATAACAGCGAAACACTTAAAAGTCAATCACAACTTGTAACAATATACCTGATGTGTACATTCATAGCTCAGTAATTCGAATCCATTTATTTCTGAACACGATTCGATTAGAGTTCCAATTGACATGTGAAGTTTGAATGTATATGTGTTGTAGTTAAATATAGTTCATAGAACCATTTACTATATATTCTACTCGGTTCAAATCACGTGACTGGTTCGCAAAACATAAACAAACTCTAGTTACAATCATGGTCAGCAGTTAAGTAACATTACTCTTAAGTAATGTTTGCGCGCTGCGCCCGTACGTTTACAAATGAACTTAGCGTATATTTTTGTATACTTTAGTGTAATAAAACTCGTGCTTCAGTGGCGAAATGTTAGGACAACTTAAGTTGTCAGTAACGCTAGTGTCCTACACACCACTTAACAGGAAAAATTAAGATCCCAGTAACAAAGGGTCTCTTTAAAAGTGTGTATGAGTTATAAAATTACCTATTAATATAAACACAGATGTGCCGCCGAATATATTTAACAAAAATATAAATAAATGAAAGTTTCGCCCGATCTTACCCGAAAATAATCGACAAAAAGTTCAAATATTTCTACGCTAATAGTCAAAATATGATGTGAACTCTAGGACAATGGTGCTAATATTCTACGATTATTTTATAAGATATTATTTAGTAATATGTATATTAAAGGGCGCGATACAAGAGCTGAAACTTTATGGTTCGCCCTCTGAGGTCCAGTGCGACAATACCAACTTCGAGGTAAGTTCCGCCCTTATATTTTTTTTACCCTTTATCGCATTTTCGAAAAGTTTTAGGGTCATTCAATAAATATTTGATGAATTTGTCGCAGTTGTTTTTTAGAACTTTTTTAACTTCTTTTTATGGTGTTTTAGAATATATAGAGTTAACTCAACTAGTGGCATGTTCAGTAGCGTAGATTAGGGGTGGGTTAGGGTACATTAAACATTTAAAATTTCAGTTAATGTATGTATTTAAAAAAATACGTGTTGTAAAATACATAGATATCATTTTAAATGAGGCCATTAACTATGCGAAGCAGAAGAAAGCAAAAATAAAAATCGTCAATTCCGAAAATTCGCGTTTTCTTCAACCTTTTATTTGCTTCGTAAACGACTGCCATTAAATTAAATTTAAACTTTTCAAAAGGTAAATTACGTCCAGTATACTTTGATAGAATACTTCTCTTTCCCCCTCACTCTTTGTTGCACCCCTCACGTCCACCGTTTTCTATTGTTTATTCTCAGGGTATTCATTTGTTAAATGAGTTTAAATATTCTATACACTACACTGCGGAAAATTAATACAAATTCTGTTTGACAAATTAACATTGTTCCGTGTATTATTTGCAATTATGTTTTTGTAGTGTACAATTTTAAATTTTAATTTTACACTTTTATTTGAATAAATTTCTAATTTACAACTAGAATAATATTGTTTTACTTTAGTTTTCATTGGTAAAATATCACAAAAGATATAATTAATTTTGTTTTGGATAGAACCATCTATCTGAGTACCAACTCAGAATGTAGGTAAGGAAGTTTCCTTTACCTTTGTATCATAGTTAGGGTGATGCGAAAATTACAATAAATGTTGTTTTGGATTGATAGGTGGTGCTCAGATTATATTATCGATAAAGATTTAGCGCTTCAAAGAAATTATACGCTCATAAATGTTTCATCGTGTTAGAGTTGTACTAATTTTACATTTAGCTAAATATAAAACTGTTTATTACCCATAACTTATATTTTTAATAAAATATTGCTTATTTATGTCGTATTATATGTCTATTTTTTATGTTTTTATTTGTGTATTTTTTAATTTTTGATATAAACAGGATTTTTCGGGTGATGGCCCATCGCTCATCGATATAGACGACGTAAGTTTATTATTTCCTGTGATTTTACAGCAAATGCTTCTTCCGGATTGTTAAAACTAATATTTTCCTACCCTAAAATTGCAATTACGCTTCTACTAATACAATAAACTAACCAACGAATAGGCGTTAATTACCAAATACGTCAAATACAAAATTACATTTTTTTTTTTACAAATTAAACACCACCAACTGACACATTTATTTTGCAAATTTGTTTATAGTAAACAAGAGAAAATAACAGTGCGATGTGTTTAGGAACTCGGAAAATTGTTCAGTACAATAACTAAAAAAAATGTTTGGTGGTACAATCATGAATTTATATTAAATTATTAGCAGGCAAATTTAAATTGAACAAAAAATCGTATTGTAATCAATTTGAAATAGAAGCTAAAATTAAACATTTTGTTGCCTTGTTAAGTGTGAAGTGCCGATAAGAAGTCATATATTTCGTTTTATAACATAAGAAAACTTGTAAAAAGAAAGATACTGTCACGTCAATTTTGTAAGAAGTAGTATAAATACTATTATTAAATTGAACACGTGCTTTTTTTCTTTTTAGACTTTACAAACATAATGTAATATTTTACGCTCAAGAATGGCGAGTGCAGTACACTTCAAATGACTATATATTGAATTATACGCAAAAGAAAAAATATGTAAATGTTGGTTTGCTCACAAAACTATTGCTAAATCATTAATTTAAATATTTGTGATTAATGTGTCGATTAATTTAAATATTTGAAAGTGCGTATATCCAAGCATAAATTGTTGAAAATATATATTACAAAATGTCATCAGGTATCTAATCATTGTTTGTCAAACTATTAATAATTGCGTTCGCTAGATTAGCTAGCTAGAATTAACTAGGCGGGCAGCTATGAAGGCAAAAAGACGCACAAAATAAAGAAAAAGAATAGCCGCTTCAACAAGTGCAAATCCTCTCTATAACGAGCATTCCGTGCCCAGGCGAAACGGGCGCTAATACGGCCAACTGACATTCATCTTGTCACATCTTATTCCGCCTGCGTAAATCCGGCTTTGTCCGCTTTTTAATACAGTGCGGTCGCACAAGAAAAATTAACAGCTCACATTTCTTCCATAACTTTCATAATCTCTTAAATCTTCATTTACACAAATTCAAGACAGAATTAGACCCCAATTTTTCGTCCATTTTAACACAGAAGGCAAAAACTACACAGATCTCGATAGAAGTATAATTACTGTTCTTCTGTAAAGTACATTACTTCATGATGCACAAATGCCTCCAGTGTAAAAAATATAAGAACAATTTCACTCCGTCTTTACCTAAAATTGTGTAATTTTGTTTTCAACAATTTATTTTCTTGTAGCAATAGTAGTGTCTACAGAAAAATCTAATTTAAAATAAATTCCTGATATAATATCATAATTTTGCGCACAGATACTACAATAGCGCGGGACTGTTATATTTTCTTGTTAACTTGTCATTGTATGTTATTTTACTTGGCTGTCTGGTCCTATTAGGTGGATATCACCGAAGGTATGGATGGTGGCAGTGGTACCGAAGCGATACCACCTTTCCCGCCACCTCCTCCCGGAATTGACGGTAAGAATTGCCCTCCTTGTTCAATTGCTGATTGTTGTAAATTCATGGGGGATGATGAATTTGTGGACGCAGCGTCTCGCGGAGGAATCAAGGGGGAGAAAGGTGACCGGGGGATACGGGTACGTAAAAATTATGGAATACTGTAGATTATCCAATTATCCAACCGGGGAAACGTATTCTGTAATGTATCAACGCATCAACATCATTTCGAAATTTCGGCATGATTCAAATTTTACGTGAAAATAATCGTCGATTTAACAGCGTTGGATAATCGGAATGCTTCCTAAATGGTGTTAAATAAGTTACATCTTAACAATTTACTCTGAATATGGTGTTTATATTTTGAACCGACTTTATTGATTGAGTTAAATAAAATATGTCTTTATTATTAAATAATTATTTTGGGGCGTGCTAAAATATTGACTAGTAATAAAATGTTGTCATATTGACATCTTCGATGAATATTTGAAATATGTATGTTATGTATAGGGAGCGCCTGGTGAATCAATTCGGGGTCCCCCAGGGCCACCTGGTACTCCCGGACAGCCGGGTATCGTTGAAGGATCCACGGTGAGGATACAAAAATAAAAATAAAATATATCCCTGTAAAGTTTTTGTTATCAGCTGTGTTGTGTCACCTGGAGCGTGCGACACTCGTTGAGGAAAGACACACCAAATTAGACTATTTGTATTCAAATATCTTCAACAACTATTTTAATAACCTAAAAGTAATTTGCATTTGGTTAATTTTGACATTGTAATAACGGGAAATATTTGGAACCTGTACAAGTTGTCTATTTTATGGATAAAATTTAATTGAAAATTACAAAGAAAAATCCTTACATTTCTAATTGTAGCATTGCAACATATTGCTTAGTTATTATTTATACGTTTTATATGCGCATCCTCCAGTAGAACAACACAAAAACATATATTGTGCGACTCTCGGGTTTACGAACAAGTTGTACGTTATATGTATCGCATGTAACAGTACGTTTCGTATACTTAAGTACCTAAGTAACAATTTAAATACCATTAAAGCAGAATTTATGTATTTCTCCCTCGGATAGGGTTCTGTGGTAGGTCCTCCAGGTCCGCCAGGACTCTGTGCGTGTAATATGTCTTCGCTAATGAACACCTTCGTCATGCCCGACTTGATCCCCGGTCCGCCAGGTGCTCTAGGCGCTGAAGGTAAAATGGGTCCTTCTGGTATCACAGGAATGCCTGGGGCGCCTGGCGAACGAGGTGCAATAGGGCCTAAAGGTGAAAAGGGGGAACGCGGTGAACTAGGCACTCAGGGGCCTGAAGGACTACAAGGGCCGAAGGGAGAGTCTGGGCGAGATGGTGTTCCGGGTCAAATTGGACCACCTGGACAGCCTGGTCCACCTGGGCCGGTCGAGTTTGAGAATTCAGATGTGAGTTTTTACATTCCTTTTCTTGATTTAAAATTTGATATATGTATTTTTGATGAGGATAACGCTGGCAAGCTAATTTAATGTATCAACATTTTGTCTTTTATTATTCTTGCGTAACGACTGAATTTGTCTTTCATGTGCAAATAGAATTAAATTAACTTTGTATTGTGCTACGTATGCAACCATGCAGGACTATCATTTGATTTTGATGAATATCGTAAATTATGTTGCTTTGAGTTAACATTCAAGCTATTGGAACAGTATTGTGCACGGTTTACCTTCAATTATTCACTAGTTAATCAAATCTATGAATAAGTTAATACCCAGAAATGACATCGGGAATTATACCAATGAGATGAGTGCGTTTACATGTTAACATTATATTTTCTACAACGTTAGTATTATGAAACGATAATGTTTCTCTTTACGATGCAATTATCATTAGTTGATAATTTCGAAGTCATTACTGCAATTTGCCGAATGGTTACTAAAAATATATTGCATAGAATTTAAATGCATCTTTTTACATATGGATGTAAATACTTCACATGCCAAGTACATAAATCGATAAATAATACAAGAAAACAAATTTGTACAGGATTTAAAACGACATCGACAAAGCTTAAATATGCATTACAAATGCATTTAGAACATGATTTATTAAAATATGACATTTGTATGAGTTAAGGTTAGCAACAGCTATATTTTTCCCATCGACATTGATTAAAACCCTGCCATACGGAGAGCTGGAGGCATAGTGTACTTATGCTATGCTTGTTGATTCTGTTGGATACACACGACCGAGCTCTAGAGCTATTTGGTGTATATTGTACGAGGAGCTAAAAATGATAAATTTGGTTGATGGTCGATATATGTTCGACTGTTTCGATGGAAACATCTAAAAACGTATGTTAAGTTATAAAAGTGGCAATATTATTGATATTACATTAAATAAGTTGAAGAACACAGGTGCTAGTTCGGGCAGATAGTATTGCCACGTAAATGTCATTTTTAACGGTATATGGCGGAAGCCTTACTGCTGCCATCTATGGAACACCGACGAATCTGTTCCTTGCTAGGGCAAAGCGCTACGCGCAGCGTGCTCGTCTTTGGCCAATATTTAATATCACGGCATCGTTTGATTCTGTTTTATTTTTAAATTTCACCTTTTATGGTGCGACACAAATCTATTTAAACTATATCATAAAATTTTATTCAGAACATTTCGTAAGATTACATTTTTATGTTTTACCTAACCGATTTCATTTAAAAATGGCCAGAGCTAAAAATATACTTACATTTGAGCAAAAACAGCACTAACTTCAAACGATTTTACGATTACATCTCTTTTAGAACCGGTAATCGTCTTGAATTATTACTTTTAGAAGGCTACAAGTTCAAAGCAAATCAATATAATATTTTTTTGGCACAACTCGAGAATAATTCGCCTGGTTTTCGAACCAACATGCTCTTTGACATCTCGGTAAATGATCAACATTGTTTAGCATATATGGTTACGAACCATTATCTATGCAAAGAACACCTAGCTGCTAATAGAGAAACACGTAATACAACGTCGAATATATTAAGACAAAAAGAATAAATATTTCGGTGTCGTAAAATATATTTTTGAATACTACAAACCATAAAAATATATAACAGCTAATTTGTATTCTTTAAAGAAACATTCAATGATATATTTTCTCCACATCTAAATTATACGGACATATATTTGAATGGTCTATATAAATTTCAAAAGACAAACGTATCTTTTGTGTTTTATATAATAGGTAAACTTTCATAGGGATGAAGTATTAGTTTATTTAATGTCTGTTGTTAAAAATATGTTCGAATTTATTTTCTTTGTTATCTTGTGTTGTAAAAACGTGTTATTTATATCACAGCCTAGCTGGAAACCTCGTGGAATTTTCAAGGTATGAAACCAACCAGCTCACACACACACACATCAAGACATACTTTAAATTCGACATACCAACATTTTATAGATACTATAAGGGTATAACATGTATTGTGTCACATTTGTTCTTAAAATAAATCGATTTGAAAGCGTGGACATTGACATATGCAAAGCGGATACCACTATTTTGTTGTTTGTTGTTTTATCACAAAAATTGGACATGAATATGGCTTCTCACCAATATACTGACATTTATATTTGTGTCTAACTTGATAATTATAGAATATTACTTTGAGATATCGGTTTCGTATATATTATATGGATTCTCTGTTGCTTACAAAACACTTTATTTAACATATTTTTATCTTAATTAAATACAAATCCGGTCTACATTAAATATGCATTTTGAATCTATTTATATTACATGTTATCCCTTTGTAGTATTGTATATATCTACCAGATCCATATTGGAAATATTTTTCTCCTTAGGAAACGTTGGGTGGCGGTGGCCTAACTAGGCCAGGCGCCCCTGGAAACAAGGGCGAACCTGGAGGCCCTGGTGCATCCGGACCTAGAGGTGAACGAGGTCTACAAGGTTCCAAAGGTGCCCGAGGCGAAGCAGGCCTAAAAGGAGAACGCGGAGAACGAGGACATACAGGCGAACGAGGCTCCCAAGGGCCTAAAGGAGAACCTGGAAGCGCTGGCCTTGATGGTCTACCAGGTAATTTTCAAATTAATCCTTGAATTTGTGCTCAAATTGCTATTTCGTTGTATATTAGATAAACATGACACTATTTTAAAAATCACTCTTAATTATGCCATATCACCTGTGTGCTCAAAAGTTTCTACCAATATCTCCTATTTCGTAATACATACTAGGAATCCCTGGCGCAAACGGCAGACCCTCTGAGAAAGGTGAAAAAGGTGAACCCGGCAAATCTGGATCACCAGGACCTCCAGGTATCGTTCAGTACGCTATGAACGGTGCTGGAGATGATCCGAACGTTAATCCGATCGCCGGAACCCCAGGACCTAAAGGAGAGATAGGAGATGCCGGGTCCAAGGGTGAGAAAGGTGATCGAGGTGATTCGGGTCCCGGTGGTATACCTGGTGTTAACGGATCACCAGGTCCCGCTGGCGAAAAGGGGGAAGCCGGAATTGATGGAACGGGGGGACCTCAAGGCCTTCCTGGATCTAAGGGGGAACGTGGAGAAAGAGGACCTCCTGGACCTATCACTGTCACGGATTCTGGCACTCAAATTGTTACCGTTAAGGTAGGAATTTTAATTTTAGATTTGAAATTTCGTTAATATAAAGTAAGTTTTAATAGAAGATCAAAGAATAACTGCAAAAATAATTTAGAAATTGTGGTACTGTTAATATTCCATTATGCGCGAAAGGGGTAAAAAATATATATTGCTCCAAGCAATCATTGCCTGACACTCGTCCAATGCGAATTAATTAATTTCAACCAACAATACAATTTTAATAAATCCACAAAGTTTATGATTAAAGTCAGATAATTGTTGTGCTCATGCTGCTTGTTTGGTGAGTGTATGTGTAACAGTAATAATAATAAATTGGACAAAAGCGCGCGTTTCGAACGAACGAACGAAAGTCACAGACAGTTGAAACTTTAATCAAACATCTGTAGAATCGCGACATTTATGCAACACACATACAGTTTCATTATTCGTCTACCCGCCAACGAAAACCGCATTGTCATGTCACACTGAAGCGAACACAAATACATAGAATATACCCAACACATACGTCCAGTGGCAAGGATGAGCTTCAGTCCGCGATGAATGTGTTGTCACGCGACAAAACAAAAACTGTGTTAATCTTGCAATATTAAAATAACACAGTACACGAAGTGCTTTCTCTCGTTCGGTAGCTGTACTGTGTACACCACGGATGCAGTGTACTAGATACTAGGGCACAGAGAATTGCGAATGCTTTCACTGGCCCCTGGCTGTACAGGCGCATCGCGCGCTCCTGTACCAGTTGGTTGAACACGTACCAGACCAAACAAATAGCACAGGACCACATTGCCCGTTTTGCACATATCCCTATTGCTTTTAAAGTGCTATATTTGTTTATATCTCATTCTCTATCTAGCAACATTAATCTATTAATTTCTGACATTCATGACCCTAGAACCATACAATATCTACAATATGACTTTTTTTTAAATTTATTTAGAAAGTACACTACAGACTAATGTCCAAATAGTACTATTGAAAAACTTTTACATTTCTCAAAGCCGATTTAAATATTTTGCTGACGATATTCTAAAAATATCTACCTGATCAGTTACAGAATATAGAACTTCTTTTAATCTATTGATTCCATTCATTTCCCCAAACACAGCATTATTAAATTACTGAATTTAAAAATACTACATAAAACGTTTGTTTACAACGACATTTTATTATTATAGCTGTAAAATGGTATTTCCTTTTTTTATGGAATATTACAACGCTAAACTGAACTATGTTTTCTCGCTATCAGCAAGCAGAAGGAAATTTTATATCGAGTACGTACAGCGGAGCCACTTACGAAACTTTTTACATTGACTTTTATGGACGATTCCTTAGTCGAAATTTTAGCCGATTATAGATAATTAAGAATACTGTTATTAGGCTAATTTTCAAGAAGCTTGTACGATTCGGATTTTAATAGTATCATTTTTTATAATAATATAGTAGTTCATTTTCTATCAGGATGATCTAGACACATCATTTAATCATTGTACTAAAGGAATTGTAATTTGAAAACATTTCGGCAGTATATAATTTATAACAAGATTAAAATTAGTTTTTACACAACTCAATACAGCGATGTTTTTTTTTTTAATATAATACACGAAACAATGGTTGTTATATTTACAAGAAATATTTAAATAAAAGATCCGAAAGACATTTCTTCATCAATAAAAATCTAAATCAATAATATTTTCATTATGCAAACAGAGCAAATTCAACTTGTTTATTATATACGTTGGGTAAAATATATTGGAGAAAAACCATATACGTGTCCAGTTCACATAAACCAGCTAAATCCACAATGAATGAAATCAAATCAGTTGTAAATCCGATACTGTGTATTTGAGTCTTACTAAAGCACCATCTTGTATATGTTCGCCGTACGTTGGACATGTATATATATACTATTGCACAGTAAACTCACTTCGTAATGTATGTAACATATACACAGAATCCCACACATGCCACGTATGTATGTTTGCAGGGTGACAAAGGCGACTCAGGCAAGCGTGGCAGAAGGGGTAAGCCGGGACCTGCTGGTCCCCCGGGACCCTTGGGTCGCTCTGGTCCCGCCGGAGAGATAGGACTTCCTGGATGGATGGTGAGTTATTATAGTATTATACGTAGACTCTCTCGCTCTCATACACACACAACTATGTTATGTGTACATCACTCACTCTCCTGTGGTGAGCGGGCTTAAACCACCCCTCTCTCGCCCGCTCCTCGTGTTGTTTAATATGTGCCTCTCTTAATCTCAATGTTATATTTTAAAATTTACGCCAGCAGAATAACAATTTTAAGGTAAGACTAATCTGCGAACATTTATTATTTACTTTGCGTAGAAAATAATGTTTATTATGCTAAAAAGTTAATTTTATTCTTGTTTATTTGTACGGTTATACGCAAAAGTTAAGTTTATTCGTACTTTTAAAACTATTTTCGTATAATATAATAATTCGATTATAATAATATTTGCATATAAGAGAGAAATTATATTCATGGTAGTTTCATGTTTTATTAAAATTTATCTTGAAAAGAACTTCGATTAAATTAATATGAATATTATTATATTCGCTAATGAAATGAAACCATATTCGTGAATAGTTTCTTGTTTAATTAAAATTGATTCTAAAATAATATTCTTATTATAAGCATTCATAAAACATAATTTTAAATATGATTAAATTAATTGTTTTTTTATTTTGCTAAAACATAAAATACTTGTGTTAGTGAAACATTGTTCTCATTAATTCAGGGTCGACCTGGCCTTAACGGTAATCCAGGACTTCAAGGGATCAAGGGTGACAAAGGTGATCCAGGATCTGGAGATGGCTTTGTAAGTTCAAATTAATTTATTTTATATACTCCACCGTCCCTTAAATTGAAATGTAGAATTTCATACACTGAGAAATATAATTGGAACAGATACAATATTGTAATCAAGATAAACACAATTGTATTTCTATCTACTAGAATTATAATATTTTATTGTACAATTGTGTGATTTGGGCACATGGTACCCACAGATTAGCCTTGTTTAATAGAATTGCCATATGTTGGTTCTTTAATGTATTTCAATATTATTTTAGAGTTCTCTTTATATTTAAATTAAAGAACACTTGGTTGTTTCACAATATTTTAATTAATTACGACACGTTTTATAGTTCAGTATTATTTTAGTGAAATTAGTTACCAGACTATTTATTTATAAAACAATTTTTCTAATTGCTACTGTAATATAGCCAATGCAGTTTCAACGATGAGCATTATTTATTTAACATCGTACATCGTAGTATCTTATATTTATAGAAAAATGTCATCCAACATTAGCTGATGAAATGTATAAATGTTATGTACCTATTAATAACTTGGGTTTTCACTACCAGTTAGCGTTATGTTAATAGCAAAACCTAATTGCTTATTAAATTATATGTTTGGTAAACTCCCTAAACTATTAAAATCTTTATAAAAGGGTCGATTTGACAAAGGAGACAAAGGTGACAAGGGTGACCGTGGCCGTGAAGGTAATCCTGGTCGCGATGGGACTCCTGGTCCACCTGGACCAACATCTACAGAAGATTCCATTCGGTACGTTCCTGTGCCGGGTCCGCCAGGTCCACCGGGTCTTCCTGGCTCGCCGGGACTTTCAATCCAGGGTCCCAAAGGGGACGCCGCCGAGCTACCACTTCCTGCGTACGGTGAACGGGTATTCTCGTCACGCACATCAGGTACGTCGACTTTAATATGGTTTACTTTTCGGCACAAACTGAATAATTCAATTTTTTAAATCATACAAACGATGGCCAGTATATTTATTTTGTTTACGCGTATTTTTGTATCGCATATTTCGGAAACGATAATCGATTTATTGTATTTTTATTTAGTAAAAACATTTTTTGTTTTATATTCACTGCAGGTCAAATGTTTGTATTGGTATTCGTTTACTGGAACATTGAATTTCAAATTTTGAAATCTTAAGCTGTGCAGTAACTGCACGTGTTTAGAGTGTACATAACGTCATACATGTCTTTACATATATATGATATATGAATATGGTTTTTCTCCAGTATGTGTCTATAATAATAGTAAAATAATGTTTGATGCTGCTTTAAAATAAGGAGTTCGAAGTAGTTTAGAAGAACTTAAAGCCATCAGAGAGTTGCACGAATTAAAAGAAATGAAACCATCTACAGGTAACATTATCATTAAATATATTTTGCAATCATATTTTGATTTCATGCTGTTTCAATATTTTTACTTTCCTCTATGTATAGTTAATTATCATTAATATTTTTTCCTAAATTTCAAATATCTAAAATTATCAAAATTAAATATATAAATATATTTGTCAACCCTTAATACTTTTATCATAATTAAATATATATATGTTATTATATTTTTGTACCTTTTTCACTTTCATGTAAAGATAGTAATAGAGATCATAAAATATTAAAAGCAATTTCTAGATTTTAACAGATATCACCGTTTCGAGTTCCCCTGCGTACGATTTGACTATTTTCTCGATTATGTTTGCCTGTGTGTGTACATGTAGGTTCTAGCATTTATAAGAATTTCTTGTATAAGTCACAACAGTTATTATATTCTGGATTTTTTATTTTATGTTATTTACTTTCAAAGGATATATAAACATTTTTAACATCTTCAAAGTAGTTATTTAAATATCAAATTCAAATAAGTCATTATATTTTTCATATTCATATTCCTCTACTCTTCTTTTACTTTCAAGGATTATTAAACATTTGCTATCCTCAGAATAGTAATATATTAATATTTGTTTTTTAATTTCAAACATACATAAAAAAATTCTAGAAGCCCCGCCCCAAGCAGACCAAGGTCTAATCGCCAAAATAGTCCCAGGAGCCGTAACATTCCAGAATCGCAAAGCGATGACTAAAATGTCTTTAGTAAGTCCAGTCGGAACTTTGGCGTATATCATCGAAGAAGAAGCACTTCTTGTGCGAGTCAACAGCGGCTGGCAATATATTCCTGTATGTTTTTCATTAATTTGACCCCAATCAAAAATTTTAGGAATATTTCGTTATAGTTGGGCACATTGCTTCCTATAACAACTCCGTCGCCCCCAACAACGGCTAGCCCCCAAATTAGACCTCCATTCGAAGCCAGTAACTTAGTTAACAATGTTCCACTACCCGTGGACGAACCTAACGTAAGTATTTCGTTATATATTTAAGGTATTTATAGAATTTGATTGTTCCAAATTTAATTTGTGCGGCTTTGATGTAGTGGTATCCGAAAATGGTACGTATACAGTTTTGATTAATTTAATTTTCGATAATCTGTGGTTCGAAGGAACTAATATGGATTCGGATCGGATTTCAAATTGTTACGTTTCAATAAATGATCTATTAGATTTTTTGTATATTCGGTTACAATAGATATATATTCCATTTGCCATTGTTACAATTAATTCAATTAATTCTACATGTTTAATTAAATTTCAGATATCAAACATAATTTGTAATTTTAGCTTGATTATTATGTATATATAGTTCCTGTTAAGGTAGATTCTAAAAGCCAATTTATAATAAATTTTACAGGAAATATGTTTTTTGAAATATTTAGAATAATCTTTTCATTTCACTATTACAAAATTATTGCAAAACAAAGAATAATAAATAAAAATTAATTAGTTACCTTTAATTGAACGACCTTTGGCTAATTATTATTTTTAAAACCCTGAAAATTTGTTATCTGCCAAATAAGATTAATTTCAAACTGTAATAAAATAAAATAAACATTATTCTACGTTTTAGATACAAATATTTTTAATGAATTCGACTTTTCATCACTGTTTATGTTATTTTGTGAAAAATTAAGACACTTGTTCCACTATATTTTTCAAAGTGGAGATATTTTAGATATATTGTTTTCTATTTTCTTTTCGTTTATAGTTGCGTATGGCTGCGTTAAATGAGCCCCACACAGGTGATACGCACGGCTTAAGGGGTGCCGATTACTCTTGTTACCGTGAGGCACGCAGAGCTGGTCTCAGGGGTACTTTCCGAGCGTTCTTGTCTTCGAGAGTGCAAAATGTCGATTCAATTGTGAGATTAATTGACAGGAAACTACCAGTTGTCAATTTGAGAGGCGATGTCTTATTCCATTCATGGATTGAAATGTTCAAGTAGGTTTTACAGGAAGCTAATTTTGAATCGAAATATTATAAAATTTTCAATATTATGAAAATTATCAATCTCTGGAATGGCTAAAAATTGTCTTATAATATATTTCTACTTTGAAGTTTATTTCTTTCCAAACAAATTCTTAATAATATAAGTTGTACGACGCTGAAAAACGTCGTTTTATACATGCGTATCTCATCTTCTGAAACTATTTTTATTAAGTCGAGATAAATGAAACTTATATTAAAAAATATTTAATTATATAACTCTTTTCATTTTCTATTTGTTCAATATTTGCACCTGTATAAGTTGGGTCGCCAAGAAATTGTGTATTAAATTCAACAATGTTTGGAAACTACTGCCTTAAAATCTGTATACAATAATACAGCAAAATAACACAGTACAGTCTCATAAAATATCCAAAAACTCGTTGAAATATTTCATTGTGTTTCCATTATGTATTGATTCAATTCGCTATCTCGTACATATCTGCCAACACAAATCTGTGCTAGATCTACTCTGTATCTCATGTGGATGTTTGTATTGTGTGTATGTGTGTGTTTTGTCCGGTTAGTGGTGACGGCGCCCCATTTCCACATCCGCCTCGTATCCTATCATTCAACGGGAAGAACGTATTGACTGATTTAACCTGGCCGCACAAAGCCGCGTGGCACGGGGCACTCACGGACGGACAACGCGCGTTAGATATCAGCTGTGATGCATGGCATTCGAGCGCCACAGATAAATTGGGTTTGGCGGGCTCGCTGCGCGGCACACAGCTCCTCGAACAGGCGCCGTACCCGTGCGAAAAGAAGTTGGTATTACTGTGCATCGAGGCCACCAGCGAACACGGCCTACAACGCCAGAAACGGAATAGCAATTATAGGTAAGTTGAACACCTTTGTTCCACCGTCATTAATATCAACGGCAAAACCCAAAACTATGACATTATTATTTTTTAATTATGAAAATGTTGAGAGGTAAAACTCTACAATCTGGTATACAAGTACTTGACAGCATTATGTGCAGTCAAAGTTACAGTCTTTGTAATCATTACAAACCTTACAATCTATGGAGTAAATTCTACATTCTTAACTAACTTCTTTAAAATTTATCCTTTAATAATATAGACTTCAACAACTGCAGAGAAATTATTGATAATTGTTTGGTGTAATTATGAAAAATTATAAAACTCGGTTTCACCGCATGTGATTTTGAGATAGACGTATTTAAAAATTTCGATTACATTTCCCTCCCTATAATGGAGAGAACACTACACAAATATGGTTTCTCTCTGGTGTATGTATATGTTTGATATTTTTGTGTAGCTCATACGGTGAAGAAGAACTCTATTCTGAGGCAAGATATAAATCACTCCTCGATCAAATCGATCGAGGTAATTAAGGTAATCGAGTGTTTAACTAAGTCAACGTTTTTTAAAAACACATTTCACTCACAAACGAAATGTTAAGTTACATGGTCTCAAACAAAAGAATCATATCATCACACCAATTATTTGAGTCCCGTCCTGTAAACAATAATAATTTCAAGCTAATGTATATTTATTATTATTTTTTATAAGTCTTTTATAATTGTATATATTTTCCACTGTGTTCAGAATTGTTTAAAGTATTACTTTAATTTATAGTAACGACAGTTTTATATTATTCCTACAATACTCAATAAATCACAATATGAATAAGATATCGAATCATAATCAATCAATCATTTAATTATTGCTTTATTATCATTCCGTGTTAAAGGATCATATTTGTTATATGTCCACTATACAGAATAATGTAGTCGCTTTGATTTTAATGAACGTATATTTTTACTGCGTTTCCATATATCGTCTCATCACGTTGAATATATCGCTACAGGCACTGCGACGAATAAAATTTGTGTTTACATACATCCAGCGCGTTTCATCCATTTAACAGTTCATTTTAATCAAATATTATGAATTTAGTTAATCGTAAAACATCAATTATTACTTATTATTATTGATAGAAGCCAAACTAAAACTATTTATTTACAACAGTCAAGAAGAAATACAAATGTCCGTCGCAATGCAAAGAGTAGACTAGTCTTAGTTAGAGCGACTAATATATACTAGAGTATAGACAATTGGATCCCCGTCTGCAATTGGTATTGGAAAAAATATACAATGTTTCACGAAATAAATAAATTAATTTAATTCTATTATTATTATATAATTATAAGTATATTTGTATTATTTTCAAGTGTATATGTTTTGCAATGTTGAATGTTTAGTAAATAAATGGCTCCAACCAATCACGATGGGGAACCCTATTAACCACACACTAGTATAAGTAGCTCTAATCTAACGCAACCTATGCTATAAGAAAATCTAAAATTATATTCACCCTAAACGCAAAACATATTATCATATCGTATCTCAATGTAACCTACCATAATCTGTACCTAACCAACTTCCTTCTGTGAGATGGGCATATAATGAATAAGTTTCCAGATATTTACAACATGAAATACCCAAAGTTTTTATTAAATATGTTGTCCATAAGTGTATAGTAATTTAAGTGATATTTATATACATGAAAACAAATGAAGCAAAATTGAATACTAAATGTTGAACAAAAACCTCCATTTTTTCCTAAAAATGTTGTTTATCAAAAATATTTTATGTTGGGTCAAAAATCTAAACTTTGGCCCAAAATAAAAGAGAGAGCATTTTGCTGAACAGTGGCTCAATAATGTTCGATGTGTCCGTAGTTTAAACAAAAAAAAAGTCATATATTTGTAAGTTTTAAAACCTGTGAGTCTGAATTACATATTAAAACTAATAAGTGGGTATATATAATATTAATGATTATATATGCAAAATTGTGAACTATGTATTTGTGGCGTGCTTGTCTAGGAAAAAAATGCATTTCTTTTCTATCTTTGTTACAGTCAATGTAAATGTTTAAACATAATAAATTGTCCTTTAAAAATGATATTCATGCATCCTAATTTCATCTATTTTAATTTTGAATCAAACTTGTTTGAAGCAACACATTTTCTACATCCTTTCCAGAGCTTCACGGTACGTGACATCTATGCGACAATTGAAGAACTAAAATAAGACTGACTTACACAACTAAAATAAGGTAGGCATCAGAGACATCTCTTTATTAAATATTGAAAGATAATTACGTTTAATATAAGTTAAACAAAGCTATACTTTTTAAAATAAATAATTATTATTTTTAATGTGTTACAATACATTTTAATTTATATTCAGTGTATTTATTTAAAAGTATTTATATGTATAAGGCTTAGTAATAAGAGATAAGAAATTAAAATAAGTAAATAAATAAAATAACATAGGCAATTATTAAATGTGGGCATTCTTGCGTAAAATATCTCATATAAAACTTTTTAATGGAAACATAAATAAAACTTGATGGTAACGTTCATTAATTATTCAATTTCTAAACTTTTACATGAATAAAATAATCTTTCTCCATTTTGAATGATAAGTTGCTAAATATTTAATTCACAAATGCGCTAAAGTTAATAATACAAGTGCATTGTTGTAACTTCATTGAAGAAATTTATTTAGACTATACACGAATATAATTTCTCTCCAGTTATTATATTATAACCGACGGTGCAGAACGTTCAGGTGATGCATGTTGTTTTGTTCCATCAGCTGATTATGACAGTTGGAGGCCAAAACAATAATAAGCGCTTGCGCTGAACAGACATTCATCAGCTGGCTGCTATCTCACACAGTCCAGTCTGGAGAACGTTTGTTCAGTGCGTAAATAAGTGTTTTACTGCGTAATTTCCCTAAAACAACGCAATGCCATTCATCTCAAAGGACTGGAGGTCTCCAGGAGAGGCCTGGGTTAAAACACAGGAAGGCTGGGAGAAGAAAAAGGTGTTGGAATTCGCGAAAAGGACAAGGTATTGATCTTATATTGCACTTTCTCTCTTTGTATGTTAAACGGATTTTATACTAGAAATATGTAGTACAGCAATTTGTTTATCATTATATTTTGTCGATTATTATATACGTCATAATCAGCACAGCTGTTGTGTTATCATAAATTATGTGTCTGACTTCCGTGAACGGCAAGAGAACAAAGACGATTGGTATAGTGTGATACGGGCTTTTAGTTCATTACACTATACACTGGAAACGGTCTACTGTGCTTGAATGTATTTTTAGAGCGGGAATCCATTGTGGCGAACAAAAATTTTTGCATTAATCTAAAAAGTAATTTATACAATGTGTTATACACATGATTCATAACATGCCGCAAATTTCTGTGTTTTCTTTAATTAATTGCAAAATATATTACACAATGTTTTATATAGCTTCTGTAAGAATTATTATTTATTATGTAACTATATAATGTTGTAATTTCGGAATTATTTATTAATAAAATATTCGACAATTAATTTCATACGAGTATAGTTATTATAATAATTAAGATACGGCTGAACTAATTCAACAGAAAACCAAATAGAAATCTTCACGGACACTGGATCGCGTGTTTGAAGATTGTTTGCATATGCCAACGCTTGGATGAATATAGTTTCTCGCCGCTATGCGTCTTATTACGAAATTTACGGGACATTCATCTTACATATATTAAATAATATTATTTAGTTTAAGAATTATATGGCTTTACTAAATTTAAGGTCATACACTCCGCCATACCTAATTTATAATTTTCTTATATTTTTATTTAACTTTGTATTTATGAATATTTTATTTATTGCTTCAGTTATACAGTTTAGAGTAATCCATAAGCTATACACGAATTTGGTTTCTCTCCGATTTAAGATATATATTGCTAAATTTAAAAGACGTATTTATTAATATAAATTTGGGTGTTGCTTGTGGCAAACTGTAAGCGAATATAGTTTCTCTCTAAGCATACAAGTATACAAGAAAGTAATAAAACTATATATAAAACAGTAATTTAGATAAATAAGTGAAACATAATTAGAAATTACAATATCAAAGCAAGTCAAGTGCTTACGACTGTTTATTTTTAAATATATTTAGAATAAGATTTTTTTATATATTAGAAGCCGTGAATCCAGTACCAGTAGTACTGAAGGGGAATTATCTGAAGATAATGAGACTGCACTACAACCTCATTGTCACATTACTATCAAATGCACAAAAGAGGTAAGTTCTAAATAATTTATATACATATATATTTAATATACGTCTTATTGAATTGTGTTCCCAATATTATAATATATATTTTTTAGTGCACCAAGTTTTAGATATTTTTTTTAATTTACGAAATTTGTTTTTAAATGTTTGTCCAACATTATTTTTAAGTAATTAGTTGAACAGTAAGAATAATATATATTAATTTCATAAGAAACTGTTTGATTTTACTAAATCTCAAATTGTTTATTATAGTATTAAAGTTTTTGTTAACCAAGTTTTATTCATTCATTTATATATATAACCTTGTATACAAACTATAAACTTGATTATGTCTACGAAAAGGTCATTATGTATATTTGTATACTTTACTATTCATTATTTTAGTTTTTATGACTTATTCCGTTATACTAATATAAAATATGTTCAGTAAATATTATATATGCTATTATTAGCACTCAATTCCTTGAACTTTAGTTATAATAAATATAATATTTAAAATAGACATTTTTTCTTTATATTGATAAGATATACGTATTTTCTGACATCACAGATCCAATGCGACGATAATATCACGCAAATTACTGCTATATATAGATATTTTTTCATGGTGCGTTGATTGTAACTTCCGTTAAATCATATAGATAAACTTAAATATTATAAAATAAAATAGTTAAATCTGTAAACTGACCACTTATTATCATAGTGGTTATGACTGCTATGTACTTATTTTATTCTGTACATCTAAAATACAAATTACGAACGGAACGATATATTTAATAAATATTAAATATAACAACAATCTCAAGTATAGAAATAATGAAAACAATGGCTGGAATCTAATCAATTGAGACTTATAGATTGCAGGTTTTAACGAGTTAGACGAAGCTGTTAAGCGGCTTGACTTTCGAAACGCCGTAAAAGACGTCCGCAGATTCAACTACATTTGCGCACTGTTAGATCTTCTCGTCGGACAACAGATGACAGCATTATCGGGTTGCGCCCAAAAAGTACTGCTTGCCATGTTGGAAGAAGTTGCTTCATATGTCAGTGCTAGTCAGTACAATCCGAGGGGACTTCGAAGATTGCTTGCTAAACTTCGGTTAGAATCACATACTACCTTTGAAAGTTTGGAAACGATATATATTTTAATTCTATACGTATATAGTAGCTGTTGCAAACTCATAAAATAATGTGCTGAATCTAGTTCATGAAATGTTTGTAAATGTAAATTATCGTTTCCAAATTTACCGTCGGTGTGATATAATGGAAACTATAATTATGTTAATGTTGTTATGTCAGAGCATTGAGCGCAGCTGAACGTGCAGCTTGCTGGGGAGGTCCTCTAGGTTCTCAACTTCTATGGCGTGGCCACTCCAATACGATAGACCGGATTTTGCAGATCGCTGGCGAAATGCAGATAAGGGAACCGGCACCGGATTCATTTCCAGTCTTGCAGCAACTGCCGGAGGAGTGTCTTCGTGAAGTCGCACTCCGGTATGCGGTATTTTCAAACTAAATATCTCCTCATACCATGTTACTCTTATTTGTTTTGTCACCTCAACGGAAAAATGGCCCTCGTATGACTGCAGACGAATATAGTTTTCTGTGTTATTTCTGAACGGTTCCGTAATTTGGATCTATATTTATTATAAAATTGGACGAATATGATTCTTCTCTAGCAAATATTTTGTTTGAACTACGTTCTAGATTATCTGACCATCACGACTTGACCGCAAGTGCCCAAGCATGCGAGGAACTCGCAGCTGTTTGCAGTGAACAACGAATTTGGCGTGAATTAACTCGATTCCACTTTACGCCACAACAAATCGAAGTCGTTACTAGTCGCTACGACACTACGGACTGGGAGAAAATTTATCATGCACTTCGAAGGTAATATTTTTAAAAATCATTAGTTCACATATTTTCCACCCATACAACTCGCTTCCCGGAGCAATTCAAGGATTCATTACATGCCTTCATTAAATAGTTATGTTTTTCAACACCAGACTGCGTATCTAATAGCATCTATTATCAATAATATTCGATTGGCATTATTGTGTTTGCAGAGCTTATGGGCTAAGAGAAGATCGCCAATACGCTGAGATGTTGTCACTGTGTCGCCATTGTAAATGCTTATTTTGGCGTTCGATGGGCCATCCATGTATCGCGGATCAAAACCCAGATTACCGAGCGAGATTACAAGAAGCTGGCGGGATTCAGCCGCCAAGTCCTGTACCACCGTCCGCGTTCTTGAAGTTCTTCTCCTTGTAGCGGGTCTATTGACTGACATGCAGGTTTGAACCGGCTTTTAACGAAGCACCCATTTGATTGTACACTGACAATTCTACAGCACCCGATAAATTTCAGAGACTTTGGCCACCTGAAATTACAGGCTAATTGTATATGCCTCCAAGAATATTTTTAGAGCAAAATCAAACAGAAGGTGTCAATCCGGTCCTGTGCGCTTCGCATTATATTAACCAGAATTTTATATTATATGTCTGGTGATTTTTTTTCAAATTATTAAAATATATTTTAATAATCTATTTTTGTGATTCGTTGTTAGAAATAAGATTGATTTTGAACTGATATTTATAAATCTGTTTTGTGATTATACGAAATGAAATATAATTTTATTAATATAGAGCGGTGAAAGATACTATTATAGTATACAATACTTGTTAGTGCAGCATTATTTCGCGCTTGATAAAAATTGTGATTAGTTTGCGAATAAAATTTAATAAATAATTCGTTAAGCACCAAATACCCGATACTGCTTAATGTGATATACGAAATCTTAAATTTAATGCTTGTTATTTTTAACAATTTTTTTGTTTTCGTTTATATGTGTAACAATAAATAATATTTAAAATTATATATAGCATTACACTTATTTCTCCCACTAAAGATGAACCGAACAAAACAAAGTTTCTCCGAAATAAAACAACATCGAATTAACTAAAGAAAACAGGGCATGTATATGGTTTCTCTCCGATATGCAACATAATTGAATTTAAGTATCTTCTATTGTTCGAGTTGACTATTGCAACCTGTATGTAAATTCGATTTCTATCCGACATGCATCAGATTATAAATTTAAGTTTCTCCTATCGTTGAAAACAACTGTCAACACTTCTTTTTTTTATAAAACTCTGTTAATACGTTGTTTAGTATTTATACACAAATACATCATCATGCCCTTTGAGCTTTATTGACTTTATATATAAGAATTTTTAAAACATTTACATACTTTGACTAAAATCATTTTATTTATCACAAATATACAAACATAAATACTCAAGCATCAGTCGTTTACAGAGGGTTCAATACATTGGGGCAGCTTATACAATGAGTCCCCAACACAGAATAGAAATATGTACATAAATATGCTTTTTTTTGTTATTAAAAAAATGTAATTTTTGAATAATTGTTAGTGGAATTTCATATATACTCTGAAATATTTAACGCAATATATAAATAACTAAATATAATTTATTGGCACATACGTATTACATTTAAATAGAAATAAATTGGCGTTGACAATTCTCAAATAAATACTTAATAATATAAATTAAATTCAGTGGATTCGCGATATAGTGAACACTGTTTCTAGTGTACTAACCAGTAGAATGTTCATTATCTTAATATGTCATTGTTTTACTAATCGTCGAAGAAGTGAACAATCGTGAAATAGTGAAGAAGCCTTGCCAAAATTAGTTCACTATATTGCGACCCCAATGTGTATATAAATAATTATTTAAAATAAATAAATTAACCATAATGGTTTACAATCAGCATACCAATAAATACATACATTTTTGGCACATATACACCCAATGTGAGCGATTATATTTTACATTTTAAAGCACTATTATTCTACTAATACAATTTCTTTTCACCCAGTTTCGACAATTGTTTGGCTACGCACGCGCACGAATACCCAATCGGTATAGACTCCTTAACACCTGTGTTCACATACACCACCTCCATTTGAGTTTCCAGCGTAATACATTCGTATAACATCTGCTTTTCGGATGAATTGAAACACGAATATATTCCGGGTACACAAGTAACGTGTTTAATACTATCAGGTATACGACCTGGGACAGTATCCACTGTTATACTATAGGTGCAAGTGGTGTTATTCTGGTAATCTTCAAGGGAAGCCTTATGCGCGATTGGTAGCCCATTGCAGATTAAGATTAGTGTTATTATGATTATCACAGATTGTAATATGTAAGTCATGCTGCAACTACAGAACTGATTCTTTGAAGATTGGCGCTGGTGGTTTTGTTATATAGTTCGTCATCTCGCAGAAGAATGACGTCAAAATATAACATCGCACGATTATACAGCGTGGATTATTTTAATAAAATAAATATATATATAATAAATAAAATACACAACCATGCGAACTGTAACTGGTGTTCGCATTTAACGAATTTGTTTTGCGTACTGTCCAAGCTTTGAGATCTCAACGAATGCCTGGTTTATTTTCACAAATAAAATTGAATTTTAAAAAACAATTATTGTGAATATACATTTTTAGTTTGACGAACATATAGTTTAGGCTGTCGTTTACTAAACATTTATTACGGTAACAACTTTTCATTTTTCTCCATCTTTAGCAACAAATGTTATAAAAGTAATACCAAATAATTATTCTAAATATGTTAACAAATTTTTCCTATACATGGATAGTTATTTATATATATTATATAAACCCATATTTTTAAATAACTATATAATAAGTTCATATTCGTTGAATTTGTTTATATATAAAATAATCGGTTCTTACTCTTATAAAATTGTTATTAAAATTAGAGAAAAAATTATAAAGTTATTACTTACCAAAATAAAATTTGGTGGACCTCAATCGCACTTATTTTAAAATGTTTACCATTATATTTAATAATTCGTTGAACTGATTGGTTCAACAATATTTCGCCTAATATTCAAACAAACACAGCCTGTATATAACGTTATAGTGTCCATTTTAGTTGAATTTAAATAAGTAACATTCATCGAAGTCTTCAGTTGAACACACGACGATTCTTCAGCACAATTATTATTGCAAGTTTGAGTGTTATTGCATTTGTAGTGATGTATCAGCATAGGTATTCGATATTTATTTCTCTCGGTCATTTTGTGCGATGGACATGGTGTGTGAATGTCTTCTACATCGATTACGTTGATAGAGCAAGTTGCTGTTAGCGATACTACCATTATACATATTATGGCAACGAAGAGAATTGCAGAACTCATTTTGACTAGTTCGATTGTTGCCCGATTAATTATAGTTCTTGATAAGTCCAATATTTAAGTTGGAATTGTAGGTTGATTATTTAATTTGAACACTAGAGAGCGTTGTGTGAACGTATAAGTTTTTCAACTGAACTTAAGGAAGAGGTAAGTATGATTTGTGGTGATCACTGAAATTCGTGAACACTAGATGCCGTTGAGTGAAATTATCTGGTGAACACTAGGTGACACTAAGGAGAGGTAGGTATGTTTTATATGAATTGATGGAACTGTGAACACTGGTAGGGTTGCAGAATTGTTTAGCTTTTGCAACTAGGTATGTTTAACACTAGCGTCGAGCGTTTGTTTAGTTTTAGCAAGTAAACCAATGGAATAGGTGTTTTGTACGAATTTGTACTACCGTTGTGTGAACGAGTTACTGTGAACACTGCGTTGAGCGCTTGTCCAGCTTTTCCAAGTGAACCAAAATAATATATTGGTATATTTTGTACGATTTTTTGAAACTGAATTCTACTGTTGAGCAAAAGAAAATGTGAACACTTGAGCGATTGTCTAATGGAAGACCGTAATATCTGTAGCACTAATGATACTGGATACTGTTGCGTGATTTAGCCAGAATAATAGGAAGTACTTTTAAGTATGCACTAGTATTGTTGATGTATTTGCCAGTTTTACACAACTGAATTGCTGGTAAAGTAAAGTTAATTGTTTTGTTGTTATTGTTAAGAATGTCAATAAGAACAGTGTTAAGGTGTATTCAGTGGGATATGTTTGTGTACTGATTGGATAAAATGATTAGCCGTGATTTTTATATGTTTGTAGTGTCTCCTGCGCTCGGATATCCCTGACGCACACTGCTACCATTGTGATGCGAAATTGTGGTCAGTCAAACAATCATTCTTTGGTTTGGTTTGGTTCGCGGGCGTTTTGGTGTTGTCTAGCAAACAGTGGGATTTCACAACGATGCGAAACGCGGATTGGATTGATTTCCCTAGTCTAACATTCAAGTTTCGTATATTTACCGTATGCCACATACTATTAACATTTCTTTCCTCCTTCGTGCGTTCATTCCCCATTTATCATATATCAAGTTCGTAAACTTACATCATACATTTTATCAAATGTTATGCAACAACATAGTTTAAGTAGATTAGAAAAACCGGATATTTATGCGAATTTACTGATTTTATCAATTCAAAACGTTTTGCTAAAATAAATAATAAAAGATCCCTCATTAAATATAAAACAGTGAATTAAAAGTTAATTTAATATAAAACCCGTTTATTTTAATTAAGTATCTAAGTTCATTTTTGGCAAGAATTCTGTAACTAGAAAACTAATTATCACTGACAAACTGGATTATTATTTGTAATTACTAATTGGTTCG
Organism: Leistus spinibarbis; assembly: GCA_933228885.1. Classification (NCBI taxonomy): domain Eukaryota; kingdom Metazoa; phylum Arthropoda; class Insecta; order Coleoptera; family Carabidae; genus Leistus; species Leistus spinibarbis. Next base: position 12,376,712 of record OW121795.1, read on the forward strand.
TAATGAATGCAACTTTACTTATACTTAACCTTCCGGTAATCACAACAAATCTCAGACTCCATCAACTGGATTTAACGAGTTAACGAACGAGGCTACTGGAAGATTAAGAAAGACAAAATCCAACACAAAGTATGTCCAAAAATTTTGTCATATTGTCAACCAATTTCAAGATTAGAAATGTTTATATTAAGCTACACGTTTTATTTTATTGCCACAGGCTAGACACGTTAGAGTATAATTAATTAAATAATCCTACCTAAGAAAATTAAACCCATTTTTTTAATGATGTTCATAGTCATTAATACGATTTGTATGTATGTATTCTACTATATGATTAAATAAACAATAAAGATAATTTACGATTTGAATTTATATATTATATATATACTATATGATTGAATGAGTTGTGTTGGGTTTTAGGTAAAGGTATAGATAATGCAAGCATCTTTTATCTACAATGTTCAAATTTGTGATCTTTAGATGATATTTATGTAAATAAATGCAAAAATAAAAATAGCTATGCTAATTTTATTAATAATAAATTCACCTTGATTTGTGGAATTCTTAAAGATTGACCTAATAATTTACAGATTTTCCTTACGTTTATTTCAAATTGACGATTTCATCTCGAAAAGTACTGGTTGAAAAGAACTAACATATAAATATCTATGGTGACTTTCTTTTAGAAACTAATAAAATACCAATATGGCTACTATGGAAACATCTATATGAATTTAAAATGCATTTTTCTTGCAACTGGTACATTTTTTGAGAAAACTTCTCAAACAAAAGTTATAAAACTCTATAGTATCCATGCATTTTGAGTACAATAACAGGTTTTAGATTAAAATGCAGGGAGCAAAACTGAAGAAACAAAAATAATAAGCAAAATGGTATTTTGCAATGCGTCATCGTTTTTCCAGATCTAATATGGTGTAACTGTTAACAATTTAACAATGTTAAGTTATTAAAAAAACTACTCTTCAAGAGGAATCCCCCAAAACATATAACAAGTTTAGTATATTATTATTAAATTATTTAATGTATGGGAAATACAAATAAAAACAATGACAAAAAATTACCTGTTCTATAAATAAATTAAATGATTGACTATTAGTTATTTACAATACAAAAATACTAATTATAAAACAATGAAAATATTTGTAAACAAAAATATAAAATTACAGTAATAAAAAATATGTATTTATTCTATCGAGTATTTAAACAAATTAGATATTATATAATTAATTTTAAAAAACTTGTATAAACAACTTATATAACGAAAAACGTCACGTGATGAAAATATATATTACACCTGCCTCTTTGCTATGGTAACGTTCAATGTAAACAGTCCCATATAGTGACATCTAAACGCCAATATACCACATTTTACATGTATTGTTGTAAAATGGTTAAAGTATTACAATAAAATCGCTGGATTACAACAATTAAAATGCAACTCAAATTTTTGAGCACACTTATACCAGCAGAAGTAAGTAATATTTATATATTATGTATTCAATCACTGTCATTATTTATGCATAAAATAATTTCATCTCTTTGTTAATAATTTTTTTGTTAATAACTTTTTTTAAATATCTCACAGTTTTAAGTTGAGTGTGATAATTATATAGGCAAAATATGTGAGAGAAACCATATTCATGGATCATCGTGTTTATTATTTTAGAATTATGAATTTAAAATCATTGCATTGGCTTGGTCGCCGAACAATTTAAAACTAGCTGTGGCAACATCAAATCGACAAGTCCTATTTTTCGATGAAAATGGAAAAAAACGCGATAAATTCTCAACAAAACCAGCCCAATCTGAAGCGGGAAAGAAGTCGTATTTAATAAAAATGATTGCCTTTAGTCCAGACTCAACAAAAATCGCTGTTGCTCAAACTGATTTGATTATTTACGTGTATAAAATCGGCGAAGATTTTGGAGAGAAAAAGGTATAGATTCATAATTGAATCATATATATTTTATGGATATTAATTATGAATTACTACTATTAGACTATTTGTTGTAAATTTCCACAACACGTTCCAATATCTTCAATGATTTGGCTAACTTCTGGTCCAATTATTTGTGGATTAGTTGACGGGAAAGTTCGGGCATTACAAATAAAATCGAATAAGGCTCAAAGTTTGTATTCACTGGACTCTCTGGTGGTTGCTCTAGCAGCAAATACTAAAGGAACCGGGTTCTTATCCGGTCATGCAGACGGCAATATCATCAGGTAGCTAAAAAAGAATAATTAATTTTAAAATAATATTGCAATACATAATTCAATTTATACCTTAAAATGATGAAGATTCTACGTATCTGAAGAATCCGGCGACTCAGCAGAACCCCAAGGAAGGGTTGCTATCCATCCGGTTCCCCCGTATGCCTTGGCTTGGCCTCAACAAGGGGCAGTAGCCTCAGGATGCGACAAACGTGTAGTAATGTATGCTTCAAATGGCAAAATTTTGAAGCAATTTGACTACTCAAGAGACGACACTGAAAAAGAGTTTATGATTGCCTGCTGTAGCCCGAGTGGGCAAGCTGTGGCAATTGGCAGTTGGGATAGGGTTAGAGTTTACGGGTGGAGTCCACGCAGAGGAAGTTGGGAAGAAGCTCCAGCAAAAAATATACCAAATATGTACACTGTTACGGCCCTGGCTTGGAAACGGGATGGATCGAGGGTGGTGTGTGGATCGCTTACAGGATCGGTGCATATGTTTGAGTCAGGTAAGGTTCATTGAGGCAGTTTGGGTATTTTTGGACTGTGGCAAAATATTATTAAGACTTTTTCTATTAATAATATATTTTATTTCGTATATTTAAAATTTCTAATATATTTCAGTTCTTAGACGAACCGTATGGAAGGACAAGTTCGAATTGACTTACGTGGGTCCTAGTCAGGTTCTGGTGAAGCCCCTAAGTGAAGATGGTGGTCGTGGTGTTGTCCTGAGGTCCCATTTGGGCCGGGAAATCGATGATGTTCGCATCATGGGCCGCGACAGGTACTTGGTGGCCCGAACAGAAGATACTCTTCTAATCGGAGATTTACAACAGAATTTACTGAGTGAAGTAATTTAACACCTGAATTATAAATCTTCTACTTTCAAACCATTTTTTTTTTCTTTTTGAAGGTTCCGTGGCATAGTTCCGGGCGCCACGAGAAATTCTACTTCGACAATCCAACCGTTTGTATTGTTTTCAATGCTGGTGAACTATCGCTGATTGAATATGGCGATAATAATATCTTAGCTTCAGTTAGAACTGAGTTTGCAAATCCACATTTGATGAGCGTTCGTTTGAATGAAAGAACGCAGAGTTTTGACAACAAAAAATTAGCATATTTGCTGGATTTAAAAACGATATGCGTTGTTGATCTTATTACGTGTATAACAATTGGACAAGTTACTCATGACTCGAAGATTGATTGGTTGGAATTAAGTGAGACTGCGCATAAATTGTTGTTTCGCGACAAAAAGCAACGATTGATGCTAGTTGATACTCCTACAGGTATTTTACCTTCATTTCGATATTATTTGTATACAAATTAAACCCGAATATGGTTTCTCTCCAGTTTAATTAACATTATTTTTGTGGGTAAAGGCGAAAAAATTTGCATCTTTAGCGGAGTTGCCTTCGTCCAGTGGGTAGCCGGAAGTGATGTAGCAGTTGCCCAAGCTAGCAGCAGCCTAATCGTATGGTACAACATCGATTTACCCGACCATCCAACCGTGTTGCCAGTGCGAGGTGAAATTGTAGACATCGTTCGGGAAAATGGTAAAACAGAAGCCATTGCCCAAGATGCCCATAATACGTTAACGTACGAATTGGATGAAGGATTGGTTGAGTTTGGGACAGCAATCCACGATAATGACTATGGAAGAGCTGTATTGTTTCTGGAGACAATTGGTGATAAACCGGAAGCGGAAGCTATGTGGCATAATCTTGCCAACATTGCTTTAGGTAAGACTACCGTAATTGTAACCAGTTACACGTCAGAAATTAATTTGAAAAAATTATCTCAATTTACCATAGATGATAATGTAATATTATATATTTTTTGCATTTTTTGTTTGTGTTTTGTTCTCCTGCAACAGTACGATCTTTTAGTTACGAAGTATTAGAATTAGAAGGACAAACTGTTTCGCTGGATTGCTGGAAATTAAATTTTATAAAGACAAAAAAGTATTTATCAATGAAATTTCCTTGTTATAGAATTTATAGTATAAAAAGAATATATATTCTCAACATTGTTTATTTTTACTTGTAGTAAATATTATTGGTTTGTTTTAATTCTATAGCCCATTTATTTTGTATATAAACCCAAGTTTTTTGTATTTCCGTTGTTAAAAACCCAATTTTATTTATAGATTAATTATTTTTGTAGCCATTTTTTTGTTAAATTAATTTATATTAATGTGTGCATTATACATCAGTTATGAATTTCAAATTCTTGGAAACTTAAGTTAATTCTAGGAATATTATCTTCACATCATATTATACGACAATATACAAAAAATAATTATTTTTATTGCCAAATTTCTTCATTCTTCCTGTGTAAATGTTGCGACGAGACATTTATTCATTTTATGTGCCATTTGATAGTTTCGGCAGACAATGTGTTAACAAGTTTATTCATCATTTTGTCTAAAATAATAAATTTCGGCTTTTCTTTACCAGAAAATCTACAATTTATAATAAAATATTTCTATCTTTTTGTCAAACAACAATACTCGTTTTCTATATGTAGCTACAATCGTACAATCGGCTTTTAATTTATTTCTATAATTGCCACTTGGGACACAAAGGTGACAAATCCACATTTATACAAAACGTAAATAACGCATGCAACCTGTATAAATAAAGTTTAAGTTTAAATGGATGTATTGAGTATATGAGAGTATAAGAGAGAAACTATATTCATGAAATAATTTTTTATTGTTTGAAGCGATGCAGAATTTGACGCTTGCCGAACGTTGTTACGCAGCATTGGGTGACGTTGCCCGGACCCACTATTTACAAGAAACCGCAAAAATCGGTGCAGATTACGAGAAAACGCATGGAATTGAGGCCAATCAGTGCGCTGAGGTCTGGGCCCGGTTGGCCATCCTGAACAATGACCTTGTAACGGCGGAAAATATTTTTTTGGAACAAGGAAACATGGAAGGCGCTCTGGATATGTACAAAAAGTTACATCGCTGGGATGATGCACTTAGGTAAGATAAGAGATTTTTGGGAATTATGTGTTTACTTACTTATAAGTACGTCTGTTGAGTGTGGGCGGCGGCGTTGGCGCCGTTACAATCAGAAAGATAATGCGAAATTCACGTAAATCGCCTAAAGGATTTCCTACAAGTTTGTGGTATCAGAATAATATTCATGTAACCACAACTAATATAATAAATGTTTTTATTTACTTAATATTATAAAAAACAACATTCTATATTTAGAATCATATTTTCAAGGCATATATATTATTCAAATTTAATAGGGAATGACGTGAATGTGCGTATGTTGATATATCTAGGAATCGATTGTTGCTATAATCGCTTCATTTTCTTTAGAAGAAAATAAGAATTGCCTGCGGCACTATACCCATATGTAATTACTAATTACAATTCAACTATCGATTTAAATTAAATTATGATTTTAATTACTGATTATTTTACCTGTATTTTAAAAGAATATTCAAACCGAAAGTACATTTTTTGTCCTTTCTCCAATATCATTAGAACGGCTAAACTTATGGCAAAAATAGTTATATTCATAATAAAAGATATTAATATTTTGCACAACTTTTGTTTGAAAAGTCTCTTCAAGAAATGTACCAGTTCCGAGAAAAATGTTACGGAAAATCTTAAAAGTTTTTATTTATGTTGCTCACATTTTGACAGGGATACAAAATAGACTCAAATAATTTGATATTTGTACAAGTCTAAACCTGAAGTTAAGAAAGTTTTGTGACCTTCGCAACAATTAGGCTTACCATTGATGATAACAGTCCGATTACTAACGTTGAGGTTATTGATAAGTGCGATATGCGTGTAAAACATTTTCTAACAATTTTAGTAACGTAATGTTTCCCCGCTGATAAATTCATTCATGATTCAACGGCTACTAGCCAGACTGCGTGCCGTCATTTGTAGTACCGCTGGTCGTTTGCTGTGGTTTTAATAGCATTTACGTGTGGACAATTTGAAAAAACACACAACATCAACCAGACATATTCAATTTGTGGTTTTGTGCTGCGAGACACCCACACTTTGATTCGACATAGTTTCCTTTTGGTATTTTAATGTCTCGCTCCGGGAATCCACCATGAAATCAAAAACAAAAAAAAAAGGTCATTACTGCTGACGTAGTTTGACATGTTTTTTTGGATTTTCACGCAGAATATTCTATCATTGTTTCCTCCTTTAACGAGAAGGAGATCCGTGAGAGATTACTACGTTTAATTATATAAAAATTAATGTTGTTTATTTTATAAATAGATCTGTATAATTATGTTATTATTATATAATAATAAATTGTTCTAATAATAGAAGTACAATCTACGTAAGTTACACATCCGTCAGAATCCTGATTTTTGCTGTAACTGACGTGGTTCAAATAATTGTTGGTTTATTTATATATCTATATACATGATTTCTACATTATACTATAATTAGTTATAAAGAAATCTAAAGAATATAATAAATATTAGAATATAATAAATTGAAATGCAGCATTTACATAATATTATTTACATATGCAAATATTTTGTTCCCAGTACAAAATTTAGTGTTTAACAAATAAAAATCGACATAATAGCGGGGCGAGGGGATACAGAGTGGGCTTCAGCCCACCAAATAATTGGCTGGGCTAGCCCCATCCAAAAAATATCTTGGAAAATACGTGCGTTTATAGATATTGATGAGTTCAACTTCACGGCTAAAATTTTATAAATAATATTAATTGAAAGAACCAAATAACGTCTTTGAATACAAATACAATGATCATTAATGTTGATTTAAATAATTCTAGATTAGCAGACCGTCGCGGCTACCACAAACTGACAGACCTTAAAGAAGAATACATGTCCTTACTTCTACGCACAGGTCAAAATGACCGGGCCGGCCAAATCCTGGAAGATCGCGGCGACTTTGAGCAAGCAATAAACTTATATTTAAAATCTAATCGCCCCGTAAGGGCTGCCAATCTTATCAACCACCACAACGAGCTGTTAGACAACGAAACATTAATAGGAACAGTTATTAAAAAACTGTTAAAAAGTGATTTGTTTGAGCCAGCCGCTGAAATTTATGATAAATTAAATAAATCAGAATTGGCACTAGAATGTTTTCGGAAGGGTAAAGTTTGGGGGAAGGCAATTGATTTAGCGCGAGTTATTTGTCCGGATCGCGTGATAGTTTTGGAAGAAGAATGGGGCGATCATTTGATGGAAAATAAACAATTAGACGCAGCGATTAATCATTACATTGAAGCTGGAAGAACGCGAAAGGCACTGGACGCAGCTGTTGGGGCGAAACAGTGGAAGAAAGCTGTCCATATTATTCAAGTCATTGATGATAGTAATTCGGTGTTGAAGTATTATGAAGTTCTTGCGAAGCATTTTGCATCGATCAAGGTAATTATACCCACTCAAAACCATGGCCTTGAAGTTTCCTAAAATGTATACCACACTAGTATTTTAGGAAACTTCAAGGTCATATTCTATAGTAGGTACTAGAACGATTTTGTCTTGGACCTTTTAAAAATGAGTCCACTAGTACACTAAACTGTAAATCCTTTAAGCCTTTAAGAGATTATTGCTATTATTTGCTAAATATATGTACCTTTAGGACTTCGCAACAGCAGAAAAGCTGTACACAACAGTTGAGATGTATCGCGAAGCTGTAGACATGTACAATCAAGCCGGTCAATGGGAGAAAGCTCATAGTATAGCCTCGAATTTCCTGGACCAAAACGAAGTCTCTGACATGTACATCAAACAAGCGCAAACCCTGGAATCGAACGGGAAGTATCGGGAAGCCGAAAAACTATATTTATCCATTTCTGAACCCGATTTGGCGATTGCAATGTACAAGAAACATGACCAATACGAAAGTATGATACGATTGGTCGAACGACATCACCCAGACCTTCTACAGACAACCCATCTTCATCTTGGGCAACAGTTGGAAACTGCTGGCAAACACAGAGCTGCAGAAGTACATTATTTGGCTGCGGAGGAATGGAAAACAGCTCTTAACATGTACCGGTAAGTGAACGAATTAATTAAAGATGACTTACACTTATTTTAAGCAGTGAATAACTTAAATATGTTCGTTATAGCGAATGTTCGCAAATCGAACGTTTGCAAACCAAGGAGTTATCTGTATTTATATATTTTAACAATAAGTCCTAATTATTTCAATCAATTTGCAATGTTGTCCTATTAATTACCAATAAATTTACGTAAATCCATTTAATTTTAAGAAACGCGTCAATGTGGGAAGAAGCCTACAGAGTGGCCAAACAAAATGGCGGCCAAGCTGCAGCCAATCAGGTCGCATTCCTCTGGGCTCGCAGTCTACCTATAGACCCTGCCATAAAACTTCTCAACAAATACGGTTTATTAGAATCGTGCATTGACTACGCTTGCGAAACTTACCAGTTTGAATTCGCGTTTCAATTATGCAAAAACTTATCGACTAAAGCCGCAGATGTGCACTACAAGTACGCGATGGCTCTCGAAGATGATGGGAAGTTTAGCGAAGCTGAAGCCGAGTTTATTTTGGCGTCAAAGCCTAAGGAAGCCGTTTTAATGTATGTCCACGGGCAGGATTGGGTGAACGCGTTACGCATAGCCGAAACTAAGATACCGGAAGCTGTTCCGGATGTACTCCAGGCGCAAGCTGAACAGAGTTTCGCGGATAAACAGTTTTCGGAGTATGAAACGTTAATGCTGCGCGCGCAGGTGCCTGAGGTTATGGTGCAGCGGTATAAAACGGAGGGTAAGTAATTTTATCTCATAACGTAGAAGAAAGTAAAAAATATGCATTTCTCAACTAGGAATGTGGGTCGACGCATTAAGAGTCTGCAAAGATTATCTCCCAGCCCTCTTACCGACCTTACAATCCGACTACAGTCGGTCAGAGCACAGTAAAGGTTCCACAACCGACCTCGAAACTCTTTTATCCCGCGCAAATGAATGGACCCAAGCCGGCCAACACAAACAAGCCATCGAGTGTCTTTTACAAGTTAACAACGAAATTGCAGACGCCTCAATAGTACGGCGAGCCTTATTACGCGCTGCAGATCTCGTCAACAAGTTCCTAATAGATACCCAAGCGTTAGAAATTACAAAAACGCTGGCTCCACGATTGTTAGAGCTTCAAGAGAATACGACTGCAGCACAACTATATTTAAGTGTTGATATGATGAAGGAAGCCATTGATTGTTTTGTAATGGTTGAAGATTGGGGAAGAGCTAGAAAAGTTGCGAGGGAATTGGAGCCAGCGTATGAGAGCTACGTGGAAGGGAAGTATAAGGAAAGTTTGAGGAAAGACGGGAATGTAGAACAGCTTGCTGATATTGGTAAGTTTGAGTTCTCAATAATAAGATGACGCAAAAGTTTACAAACTACATGCAGTTTCTGAGAAATATTTTTGTATAATTACAGATATTATTGGAGCCTTAGATCTTCTAGCGGAGCAAGGACAATGGGCTCGTTGTTTGGAAAAGGCCAAATCACATAGTGCTCCAGTACTACACAAATATGTTGCATTGAACGCTTCACAGCTTCTAAAAGATGGATACACACTGGAGGCATTGGCGCTTTACGTAGATCATGGAGCACCGGCTATATCGCAGAATTTTAATATTTACACGCGAATATCCTTGGATATTTTCACAATGCCAGGCGTTGCTGATAACTATAATATTTGGGCACTACTTCGAAGAGTTCTATTCGAATTGGTAAGGTTTTTATCTAACGTTTATTAGTTTAAAATTTACTTAATTGTCTGTATACATATAATTATAATTAATATAATATCTCTAGGAAACTGGATTATCACGCGCAGAAGAAATTAATCCCCAAATAAAGCTCCAATTCCGTACCCTGTTAATTATCGCGCATTTCTACGCACTTAGGGCCGCGTGTAGAGAAGTTAATTCGTTAGGAATTATCGGAATTAAATTATCAACAGCTTTACTACGGTATACAGATATAATTCCAGCGGATAAAGGATTTTACGAGGCCGGCATTGATTTGAGAGGACATGGGCGCGAGTCGGAAGCTTTCGTCTTCTTAAATCATTATTTAGATGTGTGTGATGCGATTGAAGAAGGCGAAGCTCAATTATTGGATCATTCTGATTTGGGGCAAACGGATTTTCCGTCTAGTATTCCATTACCAGCGGAGTTGTTTTTGAAAGATGAACCCAGGGTGCATGATGATATTAGGGAGTGGGTATTAGCTGTTAGTATGGACCAGAAAGTTGACCAGGTAAGGTGGTTCAAAAAATGTTCTCTACTTAAATTTAAAATAATATATATATATATATATATATATATATATATATATATATATATATATACCATGGAAATGATTGCTGAAGGCTATACTTGTTTTTAGATGTTACCAATCGATGACAGAGGTTTATATGAATCAAGTTTGTTACCAGAAGAGACACCTTGTATTGTAACCGGTTACCCGGTTGCTGGTCAACAACCGGTCACGTTCCAAAAGTCGCATATGACCGCTAATCGAGAAGCTTGGTCAAAATTGGTTATAGCAGCCAAAATGTCGCCACAGTCGAATATTCCGAATATTTTGGCGTTCATTGAGCAATGGTGCGGTCCCGCTAATAGTATGATTAATTAAATTTTAATGGTTTGTTAAGTTGGGAACAGTGTTAAAGTGATACTGACCTAATAATTGTAGTTAGTTTTATGTATTTATCTATTTTGGCAGCACTGATTGTTGCGCAGTTTAGAACAATTTCTTTAAGATATATTGGAGAAAAGCCATATTCGTTTAGTATCCTTAATGCTAAAATTCACCGCGTGATTACAATATAAACACATAGGTGCATATATTATAATCAATGTTGCCAACTTAGAGGAAATGTTACATTTTACATCTTTATATGTTAAGTTCGTGTGTAAAATAGTTTGAAATAAAATTGTCGTTTTAAACGGACAAAAATCATACTTTATTCACTGTACGTATACAGATTAGATAAAAATAATTAGTTGAAGAAAAAGTAATATACATAATAATAATAATCGTAATTAGGGAATATATTCGTTCCTATGTAAACAAAATGATAAAAATTGTTTATGTTATTTTGGTTCGACGGTCTACGTTAAGGCGTTATATTTGTCAGTTCAAGTTAAATAAATCGCCGGCAGAGGGAAGTGGCGCCAGCCCACCAGTGACGTCAGGTAATTGCGTTAAATCGGGTAGATTTTGAATGTGGGATTTTACTTCTTGCCGAACAGCGTAAAGTTTCTGTAATTTTTCCGTATATTCCTACAAAAGACAATATATTTTATCATAGATTTACGGTTAAAATCAACATTAGACTAGGTTTGGTTACCTCTTTCCTTTGTTCTGCTTGTGCCAACAGTTCTTTTTGTGCTTGTGTAAAATCGCGCAACATCGTCGCAACTTTTTTCCTACATTCCATTTCAGCGGCTAGTCTATCGTTGTATTCCGTTAATAAATTTACGGCATCATTCACTTGCTTATTTAAATGTTCGGCACTTTCTTTATCTGTTAGAACCAAACATATATTTTAGTTTCACAAAACTTAAAATACTTTACAAAAATATAAACCGGAAGTGGTTTTCATTCGGCTTTATTTTGTTTTAAATTCACCCCTACGATTGCTATTAAACAATATAAATAAAAACTAGGAAAACATAAAAAAAAACTAACCATTTTCAGAGGCGTCATTTAAAAGTTACTAGAAACATTAATATCTTCCGGTTATAATATTGTTTTCCAAAATAGGAGGTTTTCTTCCGCAACATATACAAGTCTGAAGTGGTGTTCACAATGAAACAATTAGTAATTAAGCTTTGAAATCACAAGTAATAATTCCAGTTTGTTGTATGACATGCAATGCTAGCGTTCACAGCAACAACATTTATAATCAATTCATTCTGTTACTGTGAATGCTAGCATTGCTTGCCATAATACAAACTTGAATATTATTTGTAATTTCTAATTTTAGATACTAATTGGTTCGCTGTGAATACAACTTTAAGATTCATAATTTTGCCATCAATGACAACATATTTCAAGCGATAATAGTGATTTTTTGAGCAATGTACTTTATATTTAGACAGTTATCGCGCAAATACCGATAATTTTGCTTTATTTACAAGAATACATTACACATTTATTGCAAACTTAATAATTATTTAATATATATATATACACATTTTTGCTTAAATTAAGAGTTGCCGAAGTTATGTTAATGTTATATTTATGAATTTCAATATTACCTTCTATTTTCGAAAGTAATGAAATTTCCGAAACGGCAGGTGGTAGATTCGCGATACGCTCCCTAACGGCAGCGTCACTCGAAGCAGCGTTCTCCAAGTCTTGTAACGCCTTTATTAGTTCTTCCGGTTCCGGTGGGTCACCCGCCGGTGTTCGAGGACTTAACGTTATATGTGTTTCAACCATACCATCAACCTATAATCAATATTAAAAATAAAAATACATTATATAATACCAAAAATTGTTAAACTTTGTCGTACTTCAACAGTAATTTCCGTTTCAGACTTTCTTTTCTCTCTTGGTACACTAGGGCTCCTTTTCCTCTTTTCCTTCTCCTTAATTTTCTCTTTAACCTTTTCATTATTTTCACTTTTAATCTTTTTCTTCGGCGGTTCCGGACTTGATTCTACACACATATAATAACAATATTAATAAAAATATACGCAATTTTTAGGTTATGTTCCGCACCAAACGCTTGTTTAAACTCAGTTATTTGCTTTAAATCATAAACGCCCCGTTCCCCCCAAATATTTAGCACCCTCATCAAGCTCCCCTTTGTCTTCTCATCGTAACCCACCTGCGACATGTGTTCAAACGCCCGTTTTAACACATGCCCGAACTCTTTACCGAATTCTGGCCCTTTTTTCTTGCTGTTTTGTATCACATCATTCGCCAGGTACATAAACGTTAACTTGCGACTCCCTTTCGCCACTAAAACATCGGTAATTTTACTTAGTTTTATACAATAATAGCGCTAGAACACCCGCAAACCTTTTAACAGTTCCTTAAACCATATTTTCACAATAATACCGTGGTGTTTCCGATGGTGTATTAACCATAAGGATAATGTTTGTATACTTTGTTGTGAAGCGTTTAAATCAGTCAGTTTTTTAACTAACGCACCTTCGGTAAATCCTGACATTTTTCACTTAACCAAACTTCAACACAAACACAAAACGTCAATGATGCGTTCTTTTCACGCTTAATTTACTGAACAAACTGAACTCAAACCGGTTTTACAGCATAACATGCATGCGTGGAGAGAAACCATATTCATGGGTATGTTGGGACAATTCTTTAAACAGCAGGGAGGAAATTTAATTCAATGCGTAATAAAAATAGATAAAATTACACAATTTATTGGGCATATATTTATTTACACAGACCAAAACAATAACAAAATTTAACAAACCGGAGAAATAGCTTGTTAAATATTACATTGTTATAGCGCTTCGTTAAATTAGAAGATGTCGCATTATTATATTTCACTAAGTAATAATTATTAAATATGTTTGTTACATTTTCGGGAGGCAATTTATTTACACAGACCAAAACAATAACAAAATTTAACAAACCGGAGAAATAGCTTGTTAAATATATTACATTGTTGCATCGCTCCGTTAAATTTGCAGATGTTGCATTATTATATTTCACTAAGTAATAATTATTAAATATGTTTGTTAATAAAAACATTTAATTGTGAAATAAGATTAGAATTAAATGTTAACATATTTAATAATAATAATTTAGTGAAATGAAGTAATGCGATATCTTCAAATTTAACGGAGCGATATAACAATGTAATATTTAACAAGGTATTGCTCCGGTTTGTTAAATTTTATAAATTTAGTTGTTTTGGTCTAGTGTGCATAGAAATTGCTTCCCGAAAATTAATTGGCGATAACTTGTTATAACTTAAAACTGAAAGAAAGTGCACTAGCTAATATGAAAATTCATTTTTTTCCAACTAAAAAACTGGGTTGAAAGAGAATGTTCGCAATTTCGAGCAAACTGCATTCCAATAAAAAATAAATATATATTTGTCTCTCATTACACCTGTAATTGCAATTTTATTCTTTTTCCTATATACGAGATAGTAATCTAATACTAGTTGGACGTTGTATAATATCTTAAGCGGGATATGTCCAAATTATAACATTTACTACATAACCGTTATAAAGGCGCAATCCTAAACTAAATGGAAGTGGCCTTAGAACCTAATGCGTATAAATATGCGCAGTGAACTAATTTATGCATTAAGGGTTAGAGATAAACTATTTTAATTTCGAAAATATTATGAAGTACTTCGACATTCATTGATATGGTTGGGCATATATTGAAATACGAAGTAAAATAAAATAAAATTGTATTTTTTACTGAATGCTTACTGCATAGTAAATAATTATAATAAATTACTAACAATATGAATAAACTACTGTTATAAACACTTGGCTATTATCATAGTTGTTTCAAATATGCAACATCTGACCGAAGGAAAGTCTTTTCCAACAAGACACAAAGAATTTTCTAGGCGTCACCATAAATATTACGTATGAAATAAACGATTGTGTTATATATTCATACAATTACAAAAAAAAAAAAAAAAAAAACATTAAGCAATACACACAGGTGTAATAATGTAAATAAAAATAATATATTTGTTCTCGTAATTATATATCTGGATTAGTTTATATAATTTTTAAGTACCTGTTAAATGACGGATATTCGCATATTTTTACGTCGTTTTCTGTACGGATACAATCTAGTTACGATTTCACTAGTAATTTAATTACAAAATATGCACTTTTTAGATTTGAAAATGCATTTATAATTTCAGAGTGGCCACTCAACCATAAGTTATGTTAGAAAAGTTTAAATTAAATATTGTTTATTCACAAATACAGATATATGTTTAATGTTCGTGTAGTTTAATGATAATTATATGCCTTCGTATAGTTATTAATTATAAAATTGTAAATTGTTTTTGCAGTAATAATTTCGCGATGTAAAATAAAACGAATTAAAATAATAATATATTTTATTGCACTGCTTGCTCATTAGGCATGCGTTTATGATATTTAGATAGTAACGCATGTCGGGGGTTAAATACTTTTATTTCGGTAAGAAACCAGTTTTTATTTTCTAATTTTATCAACTTTTTCTCACACAAACGTCATTCCAAAAATGCAATTCAGGGATAGTCAAAACGTGTATTTCCGTTAAAATACCGAGTTTAGACTTCGTCCAAGAATATGATATGGATGCTAGGCCATAATTCTGATTCACAAATACTTCAAGTTGAATTCAAATATAACATGTAGTTTATATGTAAATCGTTACAATGTAATATTACAAATGTAATTTAAAATTAAGGCGTCTACTTGTCATTCGAAAAACTTATGTGTTTAAATACAGTATCCGAACGCCAAGGTCACAACTGTGTGAAAAGTGTACATCGTTTCGAATTGCGAATCGAAACTTTAGCACGACTTTCAATTTCAAAATTGAATCAATTAATTAAAAAACTTGAAATAAAATTGAAAAAAGAAAACGGTCGTGAATGAGTTATAAAATGATATATGAAAAGATTCGCCTGGAGTAAAATTTTAGTTTGGAAAGCTATACACACACACACACCGGGCACACGCACACACACGCTCGTGCAAAAATCAAGAAGAGGGAAATGTATCAAAGAATTCAAGTCCGCTTTCATTATACGACTAAACTTTCAAACACCGCTAAGTAAGCACACGCAGTCAACTTACAAGCAGTTTGCAGCGACAGTGAAGACCATGGTCAGTCTGTGATAAGTCGTACGACCACATAATTTAGTCACTAAATAATACTAAAGTAATAATACAAAGACAATTCGTTCAAATGTGTAAATAAAATAAAATCCCTCGTAAGTGTCAATTATTACTGAAGAATACGTTCTCGTGAAAAAGCACGTGGCTGTATCGCGTAGAACAAGTGACATTGCGCGTTAAGTGAGTAACAGAATATGTTGTTACGCGGGCGCGTAGTGGTGGCGTATGTGTTAGCGTCTTGTTGTTATTTTATTGTCATAACGCACGGACAACAATTAAGGAATGGACATTCGAAAGATGCCGGTAAGTTATTAATTTAATAGCTGTTGTTTATTTAGTAATTGTAGGTTTGTTCAGGTTACTTTGTTTTGGCAGAAATGTCAAGGTTGATACTAACGGTACAATGCAATAAATTTCTTTATTTTGTTTTGTAATTAATTTTTTTCTATACGCGTCTAAATTGGTCATTTCTTGTCACTGAGTTTAGATTTTAATAGTGCAATACTTCTTTTTTTCTAACGAAATTAGTTTCTTTTTAATGATTTTAAGTTTAATAAAGGAATGATTTGAATGTATTTATTAATTTTACGATACATTGCAATCAATTTCTTCTATTCTATTTTTACTTAACTAAAGCTGTATTTAAGGCGTGTTCTGAACGAACCAAATAGTAATTATGATTAGTAATTTACAAAGAATAATCTAGTTTGTGTTATGACAAGCAATGTTAACATTCCAAGCAACAAAATTAACACAATGTATGATACATTTTGTTGCTGTGAACGTTAACTTTGTATGTCATACAACAAACTAGATTATTATTTGTAATTTACTAATCTTAATTACTATTTGGTTCGCTGTGAACAATCCTTTACAGTAAACCAATTAGTAATTAAGAAATTACAAATAATAATCTAGTTTGTATTATAACAAGTAAAACTACTATTCACAGCAACAAAATGAACATATTTAATTATAAAATTTATTGCTTTCAACGCTAGCATTGTTTGTCATAAAACAAACTGGATTTATTAATTGCAATTTCGAAGCTTATTTTATAATATTTTCAAAACGCTAAATGATCTACAAATAAAAAAAAAACAAAAAAAAAACTGACTAGAGATAAGCTAAAGCAGCTGTATTTAAATAATATTAGCATTTAAATATACCTACATGTATGTTAAACATATACTAGATATTTAAACATAATCGACAACAAATATGTTTAGATCGCGAAAACAATGATAACTTCACTAAGTAGTCAATACATAAATTCCAAAAATTTAAATTGAAACTAATTAAAAACAGTTTTAAACTTTCATAATTTCGACCAAAATATTTTATTTTATTGCATTTGTTTTATACATTTCAAATGTTAATTACTTTACTCACTTAATTGCCTCTGCAGTAATTTTTATTTGTTGTTGTTTTTTTACTAATTACATATAAATATAATTATCCGACATTTTTTGTTTACCAATGGAATTTTTGAGTGCATTAATATTGAAAATGCCGGTGTATAAACTATAAAGTTGAATACCTTGATAACGCTAAAGGTCGCATTTATAATGTTCATCTTCTGTATTTTTGTTACTATGGTTATTTGCAACAACGATTAATCAATTTCAACATAATGTTTATTACATAAAATAAAATAAATGCAAGCACTAGTGTTTCTAGCTCTTACTGAATTACTACGAAATATATACATATATATTTATATATTATAGTATTACAGTACCAATCATTTCATAATTACGTTTTTATTGCTACCGATGTATCTAACCCTATAATTTAAGTTTTTCTTCTAAGAATTTCAAAATCTCCATCTTTTTCGGAGACTGTAAAGCAATCGAAAAGTGAAACTTATCATTAATTCATATATTTATTAGATTTAATATATGTAATGACCTACTTGAATTCATTTTTGCGGGGGACAAGGGGGGCAATTATGTGAAAATTTTCATGCACCACTATGATTAAAAGTCTACGGAGAAATACCAATGGGTGACTAACCAGATAATTCGATTAACTATACAAGCGATTGATTAGTATTCATTTACAATTTTTTCTACTTCCGTTAAAAAAGGAAATTTGAAATTATGTAATTTTATTGCATTCGTTTTTGTTTCTATTTTGAAATTCAGACGATTTTTTCCATTCAATGGAGAAATAGCATTTCATCTAGAGGTTCTAGTAGTCTGAGAGAAATTATATTCTTGTACAGTTCTCGACAATTCAATTAAGGCAACATTGACTGACATATTATCAGGAATAAAAATGATTTATGTACCGATAAATTAATTCTTCTAAAACTAATTGAAACAACATATAAAACGAATGTACGCAACATGAACGTAATAAAACAAAATATTCGCATGGGATATAGATCGAGCGGTCGAGATTCTGGAATGTCCTTTCGAATTGTGCCTAATACGGTACTGTGTGCGTGTGCAAAACGAGGTGATCTAGTGTGCGTCGTGACACAACGTGACGTAACGTGCACCTGACAATAAAAATACAGATCTGAATTAATGATTTCTATTTTGCCGGCAACGTGCATACTGCAACTACATCCTTACACCGAGATCACGAACTTTCGCAATAACCGTGTATAAAGAGGAACGTCGTTATAATATACACTAGTAATTAACATATCCCTGCATAGAAATTAACAAATTTCCTAAATTAAAAGCCATAACATAAGTATTAGTCTATTGCAAATGTTGGAGTGAAACTATATTCATGTACCACGGAAAACTCAACAGAGAAAGCTTATTCATGCCCACTTTGTTATAATTCATTGAATGATAGAGAATACATTTATATCCGGACGTATATTGAGAGAGAAACCATATTCGTGTATCATTAAAGTATATACACATAATGTAAAAGAATCTAATTCATCAAGCAACTTATAATTCTATAGACAAGAATCTGAAACCATTGGTGGTACATATCAGGATAACACACTCAATATATAATGTATGATTCTTATCAATGCTAAAGGTAAAACAATGAAGCAATTATAACAATTTTACTTACAATACTGTAGATAAGAATCTGAAGTCATTGCCGGTACATATCAGAATAACACTCATAAACACTATAAAATTTGAATAAGCAATATGGAGAGATAAAATATATAAACCTCCAAAATAACCCTTATTTACAGTATATATTTTTTATTTCCGAAACTAAAATTTAAATAAACATATATATTTCTACCAGGCATTCTTTATATAAATACGCATCAACTGCATATAAAAAAGCTATCTTTTAAAAAATTTCCGAGCTTGATATCCATATTCTATTAAAAATTATTATAGTCTGTCATGGATTACCATAATTATGATGTAGTTTACCAAAGATAATCATACAGTACTACAAAATTATTGTAATTTTGTATGACAATCAATTTTGATCTTTAAGAATTACAATGATTTACATATAGGCGATAAAATGTAAAATTGGGAAAAGGGTAAATATGAACATGTGATAAATACATTTTCAATCATAATAAAACAATGCAAATACGAATCGTGCGTGGCGGTTACTGTAATTAGAGACCAATTTGACCTCATCTTCGCATTCAATCTTGAAAATATTACGCAAGCGGTGTAGTACCTCTTCTAACATACTTGATCATGTATCTGTTAAAGACCACTTTACATCTGCTACTTATTAAATTGTGCATTATACTTTTACTTTAACAATTACAAGGATTCAGCGCAACCCACATTGATCAACTTCATGTAACCCTTTAGCCTTTACGGTTAATCAATTTTATGTTTGTTGGATAAAAAAAAATGAAACTTGTTCTGAAAAGAAGGAATTTAGAAAAAACGCATGACATTTAATAAGATCGGCCCGGATGAGCCAGATGACCTGTTCACCTTCACATTCAAACAAACCACATATATAAGAAGTATACAGTTTATACGTATAAGGTGTGCGAAAAATTATTATACAATATGGAAAAAATATCTGCTTAGGTAGCACTCACGCAGAATCCATAATTATTATAAAAAATAAATAAAATCGTAAATCGGATCAAGGATCCGGGATCTTTAACCTGTATAATTATGGCCTATTAAATTTATATTAATTAAATTACCTGTTTCAAAATACCTAGAACCCAAGTTGAATAACTTCAAAATTGAATCTGAAATAAGACATAAATAGCATAAGTACAGGCACCAATGCTTTTAGTACACCGTTTAAGCAATTAAAAGAAAAATATTTTAATACATACATGTTTATGCAAGTAGAGTTTTGTTGAATCTGGTAATTCCTGGACAAGAATTACTATATACTAATTTCATAAATTATATTGGCATAATTCAAGGTGCAAATTTTATTTAAATTTCATTGTATGCAAATTTGTTTCTTATTAATGATTGTATTTTATATCTTTTATAATCGAAAGTCTTTGTATTTTTCTAGTACATTAAACATTGTATATAGTTGACTGAAATAAATTAAATTTGAACTATGAGCATATATCAAAATCTATAAAACAGAAAATTTAACCGAATATTTTATCACGCAATCTTTATCGTGGTACTACCACAACAACAATAACTTCCGGTCTAGATCTAGAAGGTTGCGATCCATTCACCATTGATCATTTATGATCTATCATTACAGACGATCACGATTCACAATTTGATTGTAATTAAAAATTGACCGTGTCTTAAAAATCATCAAAGCCTTGGCCGCGATATAAATCAAAGAGAAACCATATTCATTTGTAACGACTCAATCATATGGATGAGCATAATATTACAGAAGAGAAACCATATTCGTTAGCGACAACTCATTAAATAGTGACCTTAGCTGAATCGCGGGTTGATAATAATTTTAGGGTTGCTTGTGATTTTGATGGATTACATTTCTAGCTTTTGTATTAGCATGATAAATATATAGTAATTTACGTTTTTCTGTGCAATTATAATGATATTAGCATATATGGTCGTAAAGTATTTTTATTACTGTTCGTTCAAATATTGCGCAACGACTTGACATTTGATACAAGAGTATTCTTTAATGGGTTGTTCATCATTTAACCTAAATACAAAAATAAATAACATTATTACAAATAACATTATTTGCAGAAATATATATACAAAACATTTCTCATGATGCTGGATAATTATTAATAAATGATGAGACATATGCTAATATACATTTATTTTAGGTTTGTCTAACTAGTTTTTTTTTACAATAAATGATAGAATATATCCATTCACTTTTCATATAATCCTTGTGGTTTAATTTAAAATCATAGAAATACATAATTTTCTACGTCGAATAAGCCTAATGGTTGTTAATCAACTCAAATACCCTTTGAAATATACAAAATATTAATTTTACTACTGTTGTAATATGTTTAAAGCATTTAAAACATTATAAAAACCATAAGAGAAATACACAAGATTCACGCGCAGCCTTCCACAGAAAGTGTGTACGAAGCGACGTCACTCACCCTGTTCAGACTTGCGCTTTCGCGTGCTTTGCACTTGCGTGTCTCCCAGACTGTGTACCACATTACGTTGTGCGCGAAAAAGACGAGTTTTTATTACTAGACCTTGTATATATGAATCATCATAAAAACGTTCGAAAAATGAGTTTTTCACATACTAATGGTAGTTGTGGATTTGAGTATATATTTATTTTGAATTCTTGTGTACATTTGTCAATATAAATACTAGTAATATTTATTTTGACTGCAATATTTGTGAAGTTACAAAATTACAAACATGTCAAATGGCAAATAGAATTTTCCTTATGCATAAATAGTTAGATGCAGTCTCAGACTTTCTCGTTGTAAAGATGTTAATTTAATATTTTAATATAGTCAATGTCAATAGTGTGTCGATAAGTAAGACGTAAGATCAATTATTTAGATAGTGTTTTATTAATTAGTGCTAGTTATTTTTATTTTCTTATACGTAATGAGAACAAACAAATCGATGTCGAAGTATTTATGGAAATATTCGTTTTGAGGATCCCTGAATCTATTTTGACTATTTTCGCTCAGCAGCCAATACAATCTCTTTTTTAAATATAAAATCAATTTACATGTTCTAATTCAATATTAAAAAAATTACCCTTTGATGAAAATATTTAATTTTTATTAACGCCGCTGCAGATTCGTTTTATAAAATAGTTTAAAATTCAATTTAACCTAGGAGAGGTAATCACACTTGTCGCAATTTGTCACTAATGTTGAGCAATTTCCCGTTTCATCCCCTACACAGAATGTTCACCCCATCCGCGCAATAGCCAGAGGCTTCGCCTATCTAGACAGTCCTACCCTCGCCCTTTCTAAAGGTGCAAGCGATGATTTGGTAGGGTCTTATATCAAATCCCTTCATATCCAGTTCTTAATTTCGTTCTGCTCTTTACACAATCACTGCCATACTTCATAAAGAGTCTACTCTACGCGTGCACATCTCAATATTTGATAACGTTTTTTGGGATATCTATTTCATTTCTCACAAAAAGAAAAATTCGTTCAACACAAGATTTTCTTATAAATACTAATAAAATATATATATGGTTGCTATGGAAACGTGTTTTTGTTCTTGGCCATCCCGAAAATTCAATATTAATTTCATTCAAGATTGCAAAATCCATAATTAATTGTACTAAGGATCAATAAATATTTTACATCAAGGCTATATTAATTAAACGTGTTTAATGAACATTTCACAATTATTATTAATTAAAACTGAATATAGATTGCTTTATATTTGTCTGCACAGAAAATTGTTCGTAATTTCAAAATTTATATTTTTATCATGTTGTAAGAACTATATTGTGTACGTCTCAAAACGTTTTGCAATATTTTGAATTAAATGTTTTTTTTTTAAATAAACAAATACAGTTGGAAAGATCAAGGTAACAATATTTGAAATTAAAAATAATAAATTATGATTGGTAATATGATTCGTAACAATAAATCAAAATACATGTATATGAAAAATGTGTCACTAGACTTTCTTATACTTAATTTTGAAGACCGAATACTATAGCTCTTTTTGGACGCCGAGCTTTTGTAAGACGAGCTAAAATTTGATATTTGGCCAGAAGGTCATATGGCACTTGATACAAAATAAATAAAAAAATAATATCAGATCGTAATTTTATATATATATTTTTTGTATATATTTTTTATATTTCAATGACCTTGAAATGTTAGATACGTTGATTGACATTATTAAATGTACTAACAAAATAAAATTTTATGAGGATTTGACATTTTCAACAGAAATAATTCCCATTACATTTATAAAGGTGAAAAATGGTGGACATTATAATTATTTTATATCCTTGTAAAATAATGTGTTCATCATGAGAAATTTATATATTGCACAATGCATGCGATATTTCACAAATATGCTATTTACATCAGATATAAACACATTAAAAAATACTGATTGATTGAAAAGGGTATTGATTGATTTCTTATTGACTTAGACCAATAACAATTTACGAGTAATATAGGAAAATTGTGAAGTTAATCTATACACGAATATAGCTTCCCTCCAATATGATTTTTCCTTCAATAAAATTGTACAAACCACTTATATATATTCTAAACGAAGTGAATAAAACTGTACACGAATATAGTTTCTCTCCAAATGCTCTCGCATATTTTCTATTAAATTTCAATTGAAAAATTCTCGCAATCGCAAATTACACATCAGTATGGTTTCTCTCTGTAAAAGCTATAAAATTTATTAAGTAAACTTATCAAGCTTTAATCTTAATATAATTTTAAGAAAATTAGCAATAAAATAGCTAAATTTAAATTCGTCTAATCAGCTAATTACAAGTAGACTATAAAACGCGCCAAACCTACAAGTATAAACAGGCAAATTAACATATTTCCCCGTTCATAACGAAGAAAGTGGTCTTATATAATCAGACGTTAATACGTACATATTAAAAAACAAGTTGGTCTGTCAAAATCTCATCTGTGCGGAGACCGTTTTCTCTTCCAGTGAAATCTTTATTCAATGCGCATGCGTAGTACGTAAAAATATTGCGATGGGCCCACTATTTTAACACGTTTTGGCCCGTTGATAATATTTGACTTTTTATTTTCATTAAAATGACATCAGGAACAGGAAGTCAACAAAAGATGATATAAGAAAATGTTAACCTATGATATTTCTCAATTGTAATACATTTGTATCTTATACAAGTGTATAAATAAACTATAAATTAATATTTCTTCTGATACCAGAGAATGAATTGACCGAAATATTCTAGTGCCATGAACATTTTGAACCTAATGTCTTCACAGTATTAGATACATATAAATTAAAAATAAATTATGAAGTACAACATTTTAAACTATTTAAAGTATTTCACAATAATGTAAATGACTTATTAATTAATAATAAATTGTTAAGAATATCATTTATCTAATGATAAATCATCAGAAAATCATTATCTTTCACTGTTATTTAAACGTGATTGGTGTATCGTCACGATGTTAGTAAAAAATAAAACTTAACATGATATTATACCATAAAAATTGATTTCAACATATGTTTATGGGTTCATTTAGATAAACCAAGGTTTTTTCATGCAATGATGTTTACAAGCACACCGTTATAATCGATATTCGAGATGAAACGTCACTACTCGCGTAATTACGCCCCTTTTGTTAACATTAGACATATGCGATTGAGCAAATCTTGCTAAAAGTGTCACGTAAAATACTATATTTGGATATGGCACGTCATCTATAAGCCCTGTTAACATTACGCTTATACAAATGACCAAATATCACTAACCTAACAGTTAACAAGATGTATCCGCAACAAGATTAAGCAACGATTAGGAGGAATATGAAGAACAAAATAAGAAAATAATAATTGACAAGTTATTTGAGGCGCACCTTCATAGATGAAAATTGAAAACAAGAAGAATGTTTATTAGAAAGTGAATATCAATACCCGTCCAAATTAGATTGAAATTAGTTAAGGTGTTTTTTGGCCGGCGGGTGTTCTAATTTAGGTCGCGGGCCAAGTTCAAGTTAATAGATAAATTTTGTTTTCCTGATAAACACAACATAATTATCGCCAATGGCGTACAGAACAATACACTGTAATTGTTGACAATTCAAAGAAATTCGACCGATTATCTATAATATGTGAGTTAATTATTTCAAATTTAATGATTATGTTATTTTTTGTTTTCTAGTTGATTAACTATGACGCAGGTTTTGGAGGTTAGTCACGGAAAATATTCAAAAATTATAAAAACTTACTCATCCAATATTTATGGCTCATAAAACAGATAATAAATTTATAATTTTGACATTAAACAGAGTCTACAAATTATTTTTTGAGTACTTTCTCATCTCATGTGAAACCTATGATATTAAAACCATGAATCATGTGTCTGAGTGATATACAATAATTACATACATGTAGCACAGCCCACTCGCAATATAAAAATAGTAGCAAAAATTATTCAGCTTTTCAAAACCTAAAGGATTGTTAAATAATAATTATATATATATATATATATATATATATATATATATATATATATATATATATATATATATATATATCCAGAAGTATGTGTGTATATGAATATATATTCTTCGATTATATGGACAAGGGCACTACAGATTTTTATAAACAAAAAAGTATATATAAAAATAGTATTATGTTGTACAAGATATTTTTTTTGATATCCCAACATTTTTTAGAAAATAAGGAAGTCAAAATTAACTCCTGGACAAGTATGTTTACTTTTATAATATTTTAATTCTGAAATAAAATATAATTTATTTAATTAAAAATATATCAGTGTAAATATGTGCCAAAAAATTAATAATCAAGGTGGACATGTTCGTTATAAATACAAACAAATATACCCAATTTTTAGTGTGTCAACACTGTAAAATCTATCTTGTACTTATCAGTGTACCTCGAAAAGAAAGTAAAACGCATTACTGATGGCATATACGCATAATGTGGGATGATGATCACTATTACGAAATATGTGTTGAGAAAGTGTAAATCTTTCACCGAAAATATAGTGCCTGCTTCCGATAATGCACGGCCATGGTTTCTGGGACACGTCCCCCTGACCCCGATGCCACAAAGAACTCCTCATCCCATTGTTATAACGGTTATATAAAAGCGGATATTAACGATTCGGTATTATCTGTTTTTAAAACGGAACATCTTCAATTTTCTGCGCTCGAAAATGAAAGTGATACCTAAATGTTAACTAAGTAGATACTTTGGCTCTAGAAGATTAAATGACTATAGCATAAGTTCAGTTCAGTCATTTTTCAACAGAAAATGCTGCTAAAAATAGGGTAATGTAAAAAACAATAATGGTAACCCGTCACATTATTCAATTCGAGAAATGGATCGGTGAGAAGTGGTGTATTCTGTATATGATATGGGCACCGGTTAACTTAGTTTTTTTAGTATACTTATATAATAATTTTTATAGAACATAAACAGTATTAATCCAGAAAGGTCGTAACATATTTTATGATTACTTGTTACAAATTTGTTTCCTTGTAGTTATATTTATGCAAATAAACAACAATTCATTATGACATCAGAACCATATTGTGATCAAACTAAATCCTATTGTTGTCAAGGTGACAAATAAATTATAACAATAAATGAATGAATGTATAGCACTCAGATACACACCTTAGATTTACTGGTTAAATAACTAGGACTTATCTCCTTATAGAAACAAGAACACATATCGCGCGCTATTGTACCTACAGTTGATTACACATACATCGTTTTTGTCGCGTGCCTCATTGACATACATTATTATGTAACGTATATGGTCGACTATAAGTTCGTTGACAATCCAATGATGCTATCGCGAAGATTCATTTGACAACTCTTATTTTCATTAATAAAGTTATTTAAGAATGCAAATATATGTGGTTATCATTTTCTTTTTTTGTGCGTCATTTTACATAATAGATAGGTAGACAATCACTTTCCCTATGTTCAGTATAAATATATGCATCATCGTGTTCCATGTATTTGCATAAATAATGTTGTAATGTTCATTGGTTCGATCTTGTTCACGAATAGTTAAAAGATTTATGCAAATAACTATTATTTAGTAATATGTCACTCAATGGAAGTTGGAACCTGGAAAGAAGCCATATTCATGTATAATTTGCAGCAATTTAATTAATTTTATATTTAATTTCCTAAAAGAATCCTGTCCGGCAAATACTCAAAAAGTAATATAAATTAGTTGTTTACTATATATAACAATTATTAAATGCCGAGACAGAATAATTATCGTCAGAAGCCGTCAATTTATAAGAATTTCTAAATATTACTTCAACTGAATCTGGTACCACCTACTCGTAGTGAACAGTAAACCACTTACTTTTATAACCATCCATTAAAGTAAACGTGCAAATTAATATATTCTTGTGTCACAACGGCTGCAAATACCGAGTGAAAATGAGTACTTCAGATTTTTTCGCAGAACTAGATTAATAACAGCTATTTAAGGCAATGGATATAGCAACCCCATTGCAGTATAAAACGATGTTGCAACGTAATTTATACATATACACAGAAAAATTATAACGTTCACACAATATAAATGAAAGTGCGTCGACAATTTTTTGCTCCATATGTTCAGAAACTGCATCGAATTGCATCTAAAAATATTTTTATAACTGATACAACTGTTAAATTTATTATTTTATTTTTAAGAAATACTTTCACAGTATTTTATTTGACGTTAATACGTTTAAATTGCTCTACTAAAAGGTAAACATAAAAATATACCACGCTATTTATTAGTATATAAACTTACTAACATCACGAAATATTAATAAAAACAGACCTAAAAATTTTTATATTAATCTTAAAATGACGAAAAATTATATTAATTTTGTAACATGCAATATATACATTTTTGTATAGTTTTATCAATAGTTTTACATGCAATATGCCCTTTCTTGTACCGTCCCCCTCTCTGTCTACGTTTGTGTGTGTGTGTAAAGGCTGGTTTATGATGCATTTAAGATTGTAAATTGAAAAATAGTTCTTTTGTACTAATATACGGCGAGTTATAAACAAATCAGGTTCATGATCAAAAATCCGCTAAAATTATTATTTTATAAAACTTCAAGTTGAAATTTATTAATAATACGGAAATTGTATAAAATTTTAAAATTAATATTAGTTGGAATAACGAAGTTCTTTCATTTTAATTAAATAGATATCATCTTGGATAATTAATTATCTAATATAATTAAAATTAATCAAAAAAATTGTAACCTAATTCTCGATTAATTGAATTAAAAGAACACGTAGCTTATTGCACGATACATGACAACAATTAATGTATCCAATTAATTGTACAATCAGTAAATATTTGAACCAAAATTTAAACCAGTGTTAAATGTTAACTCCATCACGAACCAGTCTTGATAAAAACTTAAATGCTCAAACCATAAACCAGTCTTTTTCGTGTATGACCAGGCACCGACACCGAAGACCTCGACGCCTGGGAGTTAGCTCGCCAAAATAAGATCACTCAACAGATTCTACAAAACTACCTCGAAAAACGACTATTTCCACATCTGAATCGAATGACTCGTGTACCGTCGGTGTGGGAGATCTTACCGACTGGGCACAAACGACCGAAACCCCCGGTCGTCCACAACATACAAGAGGTCATCCGTGACCTGGAGCGCAACAGTACCAAGGAGCAACTGCAGAGTGTTGAAACCGAGCAGGTGTCCTCATTTTATGAAGAAGATGAAGGCAAGAAACAAATTTTATAAAGGGTCTAAATCCAAGGGTTGAATTTCAATACATTTTAGGCATTTAAAATTTTATACACACGAAGAGAGAAATTTGAGACAGAAAATATGCCATAAAATAATAAATATTTCAATATTATTATCTTCTATAAAAATTACTCTTTCTAACCCATGTCGTTTTCGAGATATTGAAAATGCAGCAAGAGTAAAGCATTACTTTCGGTTTAAATAGAATTCTACATACATTCTGAATTTTCGTTAAAATGTCAAACATTAAACATTTTCATGATTACTTCCGTAAATACTGGCAAGAAAGTAAAATTATATCAACTTAAAATAAACTGGGGAGAAACCATATTCGTGTATAGCTCATTTATAATAGAATTCTTAGGTTAGTAATGTAATAATCATCCTGGTTTAAATAATTGCGTGGTTTACGTCAACATAACTTAGTTCAATGTGTTAGTAAATCGCAAATAGCTATAATAATAAATTCAGTGAAAGTTAGTAACCAGAAAGTAGCTAATTGATTCGAGATATCTCTATTATTTGCTTGCATGAACGTAGCATAATCTCAAAAACTAATTCAACGACTGTACTCGTAATAAACAGTAGTGTCTTGAATAATATAGCACTTAATAAACTATACAATTAAAAGTTATATTAGAAATTTTGTACTAATAGTAAAAATGAATAATCTTAAAAATTGTATATTATTATCTTTTTCATTGGGTGCTTTAGTTGTCTTCAGGCTAAAGAAAGGCCTTTCATATTTAAGTAAAAATTATTTTATTTACAATACAATAGACAATAAAAGAATTGACTAATATTGAAAACAGGAGAGAGTTGGCACTTTACTAGATTTTAATCACTATATTATAAAAATTTAATTATTTCAATTACACTTTATTAATTATTCAAATAGGTCAAATAAATAATTTGCTTTTTTTGCGTTAAATTATGTATTTAATTATAATATATAAATTTGATCATATATTCAAATATTAAATGTAAATTTAAAAATATTTTATATATATATATATTTTGAAATAAATTTTTAATTCTCACGCCGGCCGTGTTAATTATCATTTAATGCTCTACTTAATTCTGTAATTCAGTAATTAACGCTAATATATCATTTAGTTTTTAACCCTTTTAGCGAAATGAAAATTTAAATTAACTAATAATTAATTTCGCAATGAGAATTGCACATTTCCGGACATTGCTGTCTGGTATACGGAGTATTCTAACTAAATAATAAATACCTCATTTTCCCCATTACGTTACATAGACAATAATAATTGTACATACATTTTTAAGTGATATTCGTAAATATAGTAAACTGAAAACAATTTCAAACTCGGGCAAAAAACAATTGTTTCATGAATTAAGCATTAATATAATTAGTACAAATTTGTTTTTAAATTACAATTTATTTTTATTAATCCCGATCCTAATCATTCATTAATTCGGAAATATGTATAAAATTAAATAGAATTTTGGAATGTATTGACTATAGGAATGTTAATTTTGATCGATTGAAGAAAAATGTGCGAAATATTTTAATTTTTACGAATAGTACCTAGTAGGCTTATTTTAAACACTTTCTATAAGACACATTGCAATTTAACTGTCATAAAGCTGTCAATTAAAGTTTCTCAAATAGCTATTTCAAAAACGATTAACATCAAATTCAAAAATCAAAGTATCAGAATAAACAAGCATAGGTGCAGGCAATGCCTGGAGCTTGTCATTAATGGAATATCCTATTTGCAGCTACTTATTTTTAATAAAAACATAGCAGTAAAATTGCTATATTGAATATTTTTAATTACAAAAACATGATTTTTCATTATATTTTATTGATTGTTACAGACACTATAGCTCATTTTGTACTACCAAAAATGTTAATCTAACACAATAGGACACTTGATACTTGATATTAATTTAAAAATATCTGAACAAATACCGCCCTTAAAGAACTTTGTAAAAGCATCTCATCTTTCTGTATAAATTAATTCGGATAATATATTAATTGAATTCTAACCAATAAATATACGACTTAAACTATCGCAGCAATAACAATATTTCTATTATAATCCACCGAATAAATTTAAGCAGATTAGAGTATTCTGCTACCTGCTTTTAGTATTAGTCCAATTGACAAATGAATCGTGCGATTTCAGATTACCAATGTTTTTAGGCGTGGACTTCGACAGGTATTTTTGGGCGATTGAATCAGTTAAATCGCCAATGTCATTCTAATAAGTTGTATTGTGGAATTTATTAGTGATGTAATCAATACGCCAATAGCTTACAGATAATTTATAACTTGTGTACTGCTCTATTTTATATTACGTTTAATTATTATTATTACTCGTGTATCCTGCCATTTCTTATAGCGATTAATTATAGATTTCGATCGAAGACTCTTTGTTGTATTCTTTTGTGTTAGTGTTTATCTGAATATCTATTTCTAGTTTTTTATACTATGCCCAGGTTTAAAACTTGATATTCGGTTTATGTTCGAGTTTATTTTAAAATGTATGTGTATGGATTGAAATATATGTTGTTTTTTCAATAAGTTGGGTATTGAACTCGAATGCTGTCTGCCTTGAATCCGTGTAATCAAGGACGAGAATAAATATATAGTTACAAGAAAAACATGTATCAACTGGTCCTTACACCACAGACAGACACAAAACAAAAATAACTTTTGTTATTGAGAGCAATTCAATTTTTAACTTTCAAGGAATTTTATTTGGAAACCGGACTCAAAATACAACAAAAAACAAAACATTGAGGTTATAGCTTCAGTTATCTTCTGGAAAAACAGGAGTATTTTTAATCTTCTTGGATAAAAAACAGTAAGCAAATGCAATAAACATAATGTAGCAAGAAATATCGAAAAGTCGAGATTGAATAAATATTCTTTTAAATCTGCATTTTCATCGTCAATAACTCGAACCAAGATAAATCTACTTTATTAAATAACATGAGAGCTTGGTCGGAATATTCCACTTATTTATTTGGAATGAAAAATTAATTTCCGTTATAAAAAATGTAATTTTTAATATCGACACTAGAACTTTACTACAAAGAAAAAAAAAATCTGTTATGTGTCAAACTTAATAAATAAATTGAATATTAATAAATGACCAATATTAATTTTAAAGTTATATATATTTGAAGCATAATGTATATTTAACAAATACACCACTTAACTAAAAAAAGGCAATCCACAGTCTTGCAATGAACGATGAATTATTTTATATTATTATTATATTTATTAACACTGCCTACTTGTAATGTCAATGTTACAACTGTAGATATGTGCGCAATTATAATTCTGTTCAGAATAAACAAATCGTATTTAATTTATATATTTATGACTAATACAGTTGTTCCGAAGTTATTTAGCATTGAAATTTTATTATATTATGATACACAATTCTGGCATAGATTTATTTATTGTTTTACCATATTTATATGTGTAAATTTATTTGTAGTTTAATTACGAATTTCAAACACGAAATCGCATAGTGATTTTGGGACAGATTATATTAGAAAGGGTGTTTGATTAATCATTATAATTAATGTATTTATAAATAAATTAATGTTCATAGTTGCGCACAGTTTTATTTAATTAATTATAAAGAAATTAAATTCAATTATTTTAAAGAATTATCTAGTGGTTATTTTTATAATTTTCAGCTATAGCTTTGGTGTGCAAAATTAAGTTTATACATTTAATTTTGCCATTTTGTAATTAAAAGACGATATTGTGTTGTGTTTGTGAAAAATTAAATAAATATTGAAGGTCGGTTTCTTAAGTTTCTTTAAACACATTAGCGAAATGAAGTTTACAGTAATAAAAATAAAGATTTATGCCTTAGATATGTGAGATAATTTTCGTAACTATGATTTTATAGATGGTTTTACAACATTATGAAACCGATAGTTTAAATTTAATTTAAAAGATTGAAGAATCTAAATTAAGTTAAACGTATGAAAAGTCACCCTGTTGTGATTTAGCTTCATGACAAAACTACTAAACCAGCATTTTCCAATTTTCATTAGTTTCTTTATAGGTTTTCTTGTCAACATATTTTAATTAAAACAAAAGTGTTTTACGCTTACTTAATTTTATAATTAAAAATAAACGTCTTATTCGAAACAAAAGGTAATTCAAAGATGCGGTTTGACAAGTAAAAGATGATAAATCTGTTGCTTAACTTAACGACATTTGTTTTGTGTAATTTTTTAGTGTTGTTTTAATGCGAAAATGGATGTTACGCGAAAGATTACACTATTCATTCCACTAGTGTTACGTGTGCAACACCATTTAATGCTCGGGTTAAATATACTTTACGAAATATGATATTTTTGAAACGTACCATTTTCTAAACCTTGGAAAAGGAATGGATTATATTTATTTAAGATGAAACTTTATTGTGTAAACCTTTTTTTCACAAAATTGTGCGCCTACATGGGTTAGGCCAGTCATGACTAACATACAGCCCGCGGGGTACATTCAGTTCGGGTTCTTTTCTCATAAATGAGAACCGAAAATCCCAACAGTAATGACATGCCTAGGTTAGGCCATCAACAATTCTGCAATTGCCGGAAAATTAACTAGTATGCATTGCAAATTCTTCAGTTTAATAATGGAGGCCATCTTCACACTTTCGTGTCACCAATTCGTCAACAGTCGTAACTGTTAAACATTACCAAAGACTGTTGATGGTAAAGCTCGCGCGTCATCATCATAAAATCCTCCTCTTCGCGTCTTTGTTGAAAAGAACCACTTTCTCTCCACCAGCAACTGCGAACCTGAAGCAAGGTCGCCGCAAACTACCATATGCAAGAAGTCCACACTACCACCAACAGAGACCAACGTCAGTACCAATTCTGAATTCGTTTGGTTAGCGGTCTCGAGCGTTGGCGGTGTCTTTGGGGATAACAGTTTCTGTGCGTTCAAATAGTGCTCGTGCATTTCTATGACAATAACGATGTCAATGTCTTGGAGTGTTGTATTAGTGGTGACGTGCTGGGCGGCCTGCATCGCGGCGGTTGCGTCGCCGAGCATACGGAGTGCGTCGTCATCACTGTCCAACGGAATAGGTATTGGATTTTTCGGATATATATATATTTCTGAACGTGGAGCGCAGATTAAATTATATTAAATTTGATTAGTTTAGATACGGTTTTCGATGTTTCTCAGTTCTTGATGATTGTATTATTGGGTATTTATATATTTTATAGGACTATTAATTGGTTTTCAAACTTTTGTAATGCAGTAACTTTGGATATTTGATAGGATATTTGGAAGTTTGTATTAAATTAAATTACGATACTTTGTAGGAGCTTTGGATGTTTTTGATTGCGTGAAGATTAAAGAAGTATTAAATTGAATAATATTAATGGATTTTCGATTGCTTTTAAGTTATTTAAGATTGTTTTAAATTAAATCTAGATATTTCATACGAATTTTTAATGTTTTTGCGGCTGAACAGATTGAATAATATAAATTTGTATTTAAGTTGGTTAATATTGTAATATATTAAATTTAGATTTATTATAAGATTTTAAGATATTATTGAGTTTTTTATAATATTAGTGTGTAACTCTCTTGGATGAAGACTAAAATCATGAATTGTAATTATGTTTAAATACATGTTTGTTTTGTTTTGTATGAAAGTATTTTCAAAAAACGTATCGGTAATTTGAAATTGTTTTGATATTACTTAGTGTATCCATGGTTATTCCTTATTTATTAAATTATTGGATGATAATCGCAGTATCAACAAATATCAATATTTTACATGGACAAGAAAGTCCAGTGTAGGGCACTACAATTTTTTCCTATTTATTACGGAATTTTTTGATATTTCTGAGTGTGCGCAGATTGAACATTATCTAGAACATTTGGATTTATTTTTTGTTTGTTAAAATTGAAATATATTTGGGTTTGTCAGACCGTGGGCAGGTTGTATTGTATTAAATTTAAATATTTTGAAGGAGTTTAGAATAATTTTAACGATTGAAATGTATATATATATATATATATATATATATATATATATATATATATATATATATATATATATGCGAAAGTAATATTTAAACAATTTTCCATCATTAATTGCTTGTCTGATCCGTATCTAAAATTACGTACTTAAGGTAATTGCTAGTTGTTCAAAACATGGAATACCCGGATATTATGTTTAAATTAAGAAAAATTTAGCACCAACTTACTTCAACTTGATTTAATCAGTATAAAAACACATGTTTATGTGTAACTAATCGTTGAAGATTATCTACGAAGTCATCTTTATAAAGAATTTATACATTCACTTTCAGTAACGTTATAAAAATGATGTCATCAAAAATCATCATCACATATACATATTTTTAGTGTGTCTGCTGTTCACAAAATTCAAATACATTTGTATGTAGCCAGAAATAGTAGTTTATGCTAATTTCGTTACAAAATATACGATCATATTATGAAAGAAAAGTTCATATTAGGAAACTAAAAGATATGAGGCATAGAACATAACCTAGTTTTCATATTTTCAATTTTACTTTAGTACTTTAATAAATCAATAGGGATAAATTACGCAATTTAGGATTAGTTTAATTAGACAGATTAATTAGCCCAGTAGCGTCCAATGACGCTGTCTTTGATCATCGATTAAATATAAACAATTTCAGGGTGGAAGTGGAATCGTGGCTTCTTTACTGGGGGTTGTTCACTTTTTCGAAATCAGTAAAGTATTAACAGAACTTTTATTTTAAAGGAAAATAATACCAAGACAACAAAAAATTACGAATTCTGTACGCACATAAAATGACTGTTTGATTAGTGTGCTTGATTAATTTAATTTGAAAACACTTTAGTCTAAATAATATTTGTTGAGGTTCGAGGACAGCTCGACATTCTTGCCGTTTTTATGTTTATGTAAATATATATATTTACTTATTTTTTGTAGCGACTGATTTATTTAAAATATATTTAAATCCCATTTAGCATTCTATGCCACATTTATTTCCCAATTACTTTTGTAGTACATTAATCTACTTTTAAAATATTTTGCCTGGAACTGAAACACGAATGCTGTGACAAAATTGGTATTTTATATTTAATCGAAATTTTAAAAATAGATTTTGGTTCAAAAGTAATGGCGTATGAAGCTTGTGTTTGATATTTAGTGTGGCAGGCAATTTATTAAAATAATAATTAGTATTACTTGTAAGTTGTATGTTTCTTCACAGAGAAAATCGTATAGAACATTATTACAATTGTACTAAAAATAGGAGCAGACACAATATTGTAGTAAAAGTTACACAATTGTATGGTAATATGCTATTATTGTGCATATTTTTACAAAAATATTGTACAATATTACAATTGTACTAAAAATTAGGACAGACACAATATTGTAGTAAAAATGTTATAATTGTAGTATAATACTATTATGTAATCTTT
The DNA here is from genome assembly GCA_933228885.1 of Leistus spinibarbis. Taxonomy (NCBI): domain Eukaryota; kingdom Metazoa; phylum Arthropoda; class Insecta; order Coleoptera; family Carabidae; genus Leistus; species Leistus spinibarbis. The sequence continues at coordinate 12,413,106 of OW121795.1, forward strand.
ACGACAATATTGCAGTTGCCCCAATCATTGATATTCGTGTTATAATTTATATTTTTGTATTTTCAGACTGTCCAAACTGCATAGATGAGCCCATTAGTACCCCATTACGTTGGACAATGCCATTGTTGAAACTAGGGGAGAAGAGGTACTACCTAGGGATCTTCTTCCGAGTAAGTGCAAATTAAATTATTAATTTAATAATAAAAATTAGATTAATTGAGATTAAACCAGAAAACCGCAATTTCCTTATACGTCCAAGACAATTGAAAAATGTTATCTTTATGAAAGAGTGTTCACATTTTTTAACGTTCTCACGAAAAAAATTAGAATCAGTACTTCTTTTTGTACGGTGTATATGTTTAGACGTATTTGCGAAAATAGTTCGAAACAATACTTGCTTTTGTACTACGCCCAAGAAAGTAAAACTGACTAAGATAATTAAAGAATATTTAATATTCAATTTTGACGATGGATGAGATAGAAAGAGATTCGTCTTCATTGACAAGAGAAAGTATTACATGAAAATATTCTTACTTATACAATGTCCCACCTGCAGTGGTATTTCTATCTTTTTCTTCCTGTTTACCAGTTACGATATTAAGTAAATATTGCTAAATCACCTCGTAATTTGCGAATATATTAATTACCATACTTATACGCAAATGCACATAATGATCAAAGATATAAGATTGTATGGATCAAATGCTATGAATAGATTTCAACAATTTTACAAAATCATTTTGTAGAATGAATTATTTTCCAATATCTATGAGAATTGTTTGTGTATATAATTTAGTTGTTGTGTAAAAATTTAACAAAAATCGTGGTTTTTATAGATACGCATAACGTATCACGTTTTTAAATAGTATTACTGAAATAATCTGACGCTTTCAAATTGGCAGTTACGGACACGATACTATTGCAGTGTGTTCAATCAGTTTGACAGTATAAAAATTGTAATTTTCTAAAGATATATACAAAAATATATTTGTAAAGGAATGTCAGTATTATTAAGCAATATTCTGATTAGTTAATTAATACGCGAAAATTATACCTTGTAAAATAATTAGTGTCAACAATTTTTTTTTATTATTATTAGTAGGTAGTAAATAAAAATTTAGTGTGTTAAATGAGTAATTTCGACAGTGTACAATTAAACATTAAATTATTTAGTATAATTATGTGGCAACATTTACACTGTGCGAAAGGTGTGAAAACATTTTCAAAAATCTCAAGTGTCTTTCACTCGACTTTCTTATACGTCCGAGTTTTCGTTATATATATTTTAAATTTTATATATACTTATTATATTTTAGGCAAATTGGTTCCGGGCGTCTCAGTACTGTCGATTCCATGGGATGCATTTAGCAAGTATAAGTTCGCAAGAAGAAAACGATAAATTAGAGAAACATATCAAAGAATTCGGTAAGTACTTTTTAATGATAATATATCCATTAAAATCAAGCAAATTTGTTTATAATTCCTATTCTTTCATTATAAAAGAAAATAGTTACTACTACTTACCAAAATTAAAAATTGGAGCCAACCTAAAAAAAAAAAATTAATATCAAATTTACATTTATAATAAAATTGGTCTATCTAAATCGATCTACAACTCTGTAGGGGTATGTTATAACTTATGCGGGTGAGTGTACTATGGCTCTATAAACCGGAAGGTCACCCGGACTCCGGAAGTTTAATGCGTCTCCGTAGCGCTGTTTCCGGTCTGCGAACCCCCTAACAAAACCATACGTTAAAAACGTTTACATTATTTATATACCTGGGCCGGCTGCTGTTGCACATACTATAAGTAAAAGGAAGGTTTATGGTATGCCATGCTATGCGTATATATACGCATAACGATCTCTAAACAATATCGTAAACCTTACTTATGTTGTGGTCGCGCGCTGAAAAGTGTATTGCTTTCCTAAATAAATATATGTTTTAACGGAATTCAATTTATTTATGTGTACTTCATACACTGTTGTTTTATACTAAATTCAGCCAGTCGCACATTTAATGTAATAAATTAGACAAAAAAAAAAAGAATTATGTTCACGTGAAAGTTAGGCTATTTTTAATGATGTTAAAAACAAAACTCCTACCCTTATCGTATTCTTTAATTGAAGAAAAAAGAAGATAGCTTACTTTTCTCTCTAGATAATTAACTTCATTTGAAAAATAAATTTAAAAATATTATAATAAACCCACGCGATGTTACAGAGAAATACCCATTTTATCGAATACGCCTTTTAACGGATTGGTTTTAAAATATGCTATTTCACTCGCACTCAGTCTGCCTCTTTTTATCGTCTGGCGTAATAGTATCTTGGTTTTTACTACCCCACCTACATAAACCGTGCATTTTCATTTAGTTTCGTTTACCGATGAAATTGCGATCACAACGAACGTCATGAAAAATACACACAGACGTCATTGCGAAAATAGTCAGATTAAATTCAAAGATGGTCAAAACGTCTAGTTTGAAAATGTTCATGATTACAATACTTCCTTTTAGATTTCGTTATTTGCAAATATATTGCACTAACGCTTCCTGCATTGTAACGTTTAAAACCGTCTTGGCTCATGTTTAAAATATGTATAAATCGACAAATCAAAAATAGTTCCATAGGCTAAGTTTTGGCAAAGTGCAACAATGTGTAATTGTCGAAAAACAAAAGTAATAAAAATACATTCCATTTGATGATTCGTACGATCAACAACGTACTTGTTCAACATATGCTATTTCTTTCTTGCACCAGTAAACAATTGTAGTTGTAGTAAAGATGCCGATATATATATGGCGTCGCCAGTGCGTTTTTTGTTTTTGTTTTTGGCTAGTGTTCAAGGTGGACGAACTGTAGGTTAACAATCGATACAACTTGATTTTATTTTATTTTTGCACTAATACATTCAATGAATTTCTAATAATAGTAGTAAACATTTTAAGTTAAAGACCTACACTCTCGTAGAAATATAGGTTATTCATATTTCTACACTATTTTCCAAGTAAATCGAACATCCCTAGAATATTCAACAAAAAAAATAAACGAGTTCAATCTATCCATGTACGTGTGTAATATCACCTGAACGGTATATTACCAATATATATAACCATAGATATAGAAAATCCGTTATAAGTTTTTCGTATCACGCCGCGACGCCAATATATGTATGAGAGTCAACATCAAAAAAGTTCAGCTTTCAAAGTTCAACGTTCCCTCTCGCTAGTCGCTATGCCGTAGAAAGAGTGGAGGGGGAGTTTCAAAGGATGTTACTAGGGACGGTTTATGTGGGGTTGTGATGCAACCTGACCCACGACCCTGTTGTGCCGGGTTCAAATCTCAGCGGATACAACGGTCAAGTTAGCCGCAAATTTGTGTATTTTAGAAAACTTTTTTGATGAAAATTGTTTCAAGAGCTATTTTTTACATAGTTTTCTTTTTTCCGGAGCTTAAAAGGCTCTTCTGATTGAACCCAAACGTTCTAAAATAAATAATATTGAAATTTAAAATATTCATGTACTGGGTTTAATTATTTTATGCAAACCAATAATGATTATACAAGTTTGGATTTTCTATTAAAAAATCAGTTGTTGTAACCTTCTGATTATGAGTTTGCCGTATGGAGAGCTGGGAATATTAGCGCCTGTACATATACATGTTGTTCATAGAAATTCGTTTTACATTTCTCTAATTACGAAATTACGTAATATGGGATTTTTAAACAGACATGAATTCAATCTTACGTATATGGAGGGAAACCATATTCATATTTATTCAAAACAGTTTATTCAATGATATAACTCACATAAAATGTGTTAGTATTAGAGAGAATGTATATTCATCTATAGATGGATCGAACTAATAATATATAATTTTCTTGCCAGATTTGACTTAACTAATAAATAAAATCAGTTTTCAAATAAAAACAAAATAATTCTATACTAAAATTAATCGTTCGATTATATTTCTAACCTAAATAATAATTTTAAAAAATCGTTGACCGTACTGGAGAGAAACTATATTCACACAGATTGTATTATAACTAGTACAATATTTCAGTTATCTAACCTAAAAATACAAGAAAACAAAATAAATCTATAACAAAATTTAATCATTGAATTCTATTTCCAGGTTTTGGCCACGAACACTTCTGGACCTCCGGCACCGATTTAGCTGAAGAAGGCAACTTTTTCTGGATGTCCACCGGCCGACCAATCACATTCGAAAACTGGAACACCGGCGAGCCGAACAACTTCCGGTACGAGAACGGCGAAGAGGAGAACTGCATGGAACTGTGGAACCGTGATGGCAAAGGTCTCAAGTGGAACGACTCGCCGTGTTCGTTCGAAACGTATTTTGTCTGTGAAGTGTAGGAAAAATAAAAGAAACAAGATGGCCGCCGACAAAAACACAAAGAATAAGACACTATGTGTGCAAACAAACTATTATTATTATTTCTTATTTGTGAGTGTGTGTGTGTGTATGTGTGTTGAATGTAAGAAGTCAGTTTCCAGGGACGGATTGGTCCCTTTCTACGTTCATTTTCTTGATTTGGAAATATGATTCTTTGAAATTTAATGTTTTAAGTGTCTTTGAAGGATGTCTAATCTATTAAACGACTTATTATTAGAATTATGACCAAATGTACTTAGGTATTGGTAGAATAGTCCAAATTTGGACGACTTGTGAACGAACTTGACTCTTGATCCAAAATAGCAAAAATTCTTTAAAAAAATTCTTATTGTAGATAATATTGTATATAATATACCTACATATCTAACTTAGTCTGTACAATGTTATGTTTTTTTATTTGCATTTATTGTGGAATGTAGTTAATTATTGAATAAAAATATACAACAAAATATACATGTGATATTTTTCATGAACGCACCTGTAATATATTTAAATATAAACAAACAAATGTGTGACGTGGTCAACCTAGTCACGTTGTACCAGTAACAGAACATGCTTTAAACGAAGGTTTTTCCATTTTCATTTTTACAAAGCTTATGTAGTGTCAACATTATAAATAATCAAGCTTTTACATCTTGAAGAGCGATACAAATAAATAATATTTATATAAAATGCCTATAACTCGATTAGCTTATATCTGGAGTGGTCCTGACTTGACTTTTTTATACTTAATACAAAATTAAGATTAAGAAGAATTTTTGTATACCTACAATGTTTATTTTTACAAATTTTATTTTATTATATACGTAGTTTTGAATTAAATAATATTTAGATATAAATGTATCTACACGAATATGGTTTCTCTCCGAAAGTTTCTATAGAATATTTAGTCAATATGGAGCATACTGAGTATCACCGTTAAATAGCAGAAAATTTGTCATCACAACGACCTCGTTTCCTAAATAAATAAAGCAAAAAAAAAAAACACACATAGTTTGCAAAGTGTTTTGATCCGATATTTACGGAACCAACGACCGACCTAGCCCCGTCGAGTTTATTTTTGGGCACTGCGTATACGACAAAGACAACAACAGACACTTAGCGTGTATATATTTATAGACTAACGTAAAATCGCGACAGAGACAGAGAGATAGGATGCAGAGCCAAAATTGAGACGTTCAATAATTGGATACCGCACAATAAAAGTGAACTCAACTTTGATGTTGGTACACTCACACACTACAAACCCGTTACAACTCAACTTTACGTAACAAACAAAATCAATTTGGTACTTTCTTAAAAGAGTCAGCAATTTGTATTAGGAAAATTATTTAGGGCTACTAAAGTAACTTTAAGTAGTAATAAGCTGCATCCAGAGAAAGCCACTTAGTAATTAGCTAAGTTCATTTGTCTCTCTTTCACGTATGAAGAAAAAGTACAGATTTAAGCAAGAAATGCAGGACATAATTCAGTTTGTTGCAGTGAACGCTAGCATTATTTGTCATAAAATAAACTGAGTTATTAATTGTAATTTCTAATTGGCTGTGAATGGACCAATACTCTAGGTAGGTTACATGGAGTGACTGTACCACGTTATTATGTCACCAGTTTCGACAATGTCGTTATTATAAAGTGACACGCGCGCTCCACTTACGAACGTTCCTCAAACTAATAATATCACATTGTGATGATTGTGATACCTAGTTGCAGGACTCTGGATAGCTATATGACGTTGGATCAATGTATACGCCGAAAGAAAGATGCTGTGTGTGTGTGTACGGAGTACACATCTTCAGCAAGGTTGAAATTGCAACAATAGTTAATTTGAGTACCTACTACCTAGTATTCTTCTACGACAACAGTAGGGTACTCTGTTATAGTGAATATGTGTCACTCGTCGTATACGCTAACCTTTAATGTAGGACGGATACCTTTCTATGTAGTGTAAGGTACACACTGTGTTGGTGCTTGGTTCTTTGTAGGCGATGTATATATTGAAACGGGGCATGCGCAGGACGGTACACGTAGAGGATTCGTTATTTTGAAAGGTGCTGCTGCCTCGCAGTGACAACAGATAACCGCACTTTCTAATTGGTGTGTGTGTGTGCGTTTATGCAAGAGAGAACGTCTGTGATGTGTATGAATGTATGTATGTGCGGACGTATGTATACATGTATATATGTACATACATACATGTAGGTACATAAGTATATATGTATGTAGGTATGCTGTATGAATGTATGTATACAGGTATATATATATATATATATATATATATATATATATATGTGTGTGTGTGTGTGTGTGTGTGTATGTATGTTTGTAAATATGTTAGTGTATATATAAGTGCGTGTGCGTATTTTGTATGTATTAGTGTGTATATGTATGTATGTAGATATGTCTGTTTGATATGTGCGTATGTATGCGTGCAAGTTTATATATGTATCTGTGTGTATGTATGTATGTGTGTGTGTGTGTGTATGTGTATGTATGTGTGGAAGTACCTGTCAATTTGTGAGCCGTTTGGGTATGTCTGTGTTGGTTTGTGTGTGTGTGTGTGTTTGTGAGTTTTAGACGCGCGATTGATTGTGCGCTGCTGGTGGCGTCGAGTAACGGGTCAACACAATCAGTAGCGTCGCATGTAGGCAATAAATAAAGGGAGCAGTCTGGGCTGCCCTTTAAAAGGCGACATTTAACGCTATATTCTATTGAAAATTGTGTTTATGAAAAATGTATTTATGATAGTGTATATATAACATAGATCAGTGTTTCATAACCAATGGGTCGCGACCCACATTTGGGTCACAAATCAATATTTGTTTAATTACTAATGCCATCTTTGTGGGTTCCTCGTGGGTCGCAAGAGCAAGACAATTAGTTCAATTGGGGGTCCTGATAAAGTTAATAAACGCAGAAACAGTACCTAGATTCTATAGTTATATATATATATATATATATATATATATATATATATATATATATATATATATATATGTATGTGTATGTATGTATGTACTACTAAATATATTACAAAAATTGCTTAAAACAAACAATTTGAATCTTGTGACATCTATGTGATGTTGCAGCGACTTAATATGCGTATGTTACGTCTGGGCGACATCTCAGGGAAGTCATATCAAAGAATGTGTTTGCTGGGATGTATCATATAACATAACATAACTGCTCTGGTTAACCTAAATACAATTGGCGAATCCACCAAAAAATGCAAACCGAAAATCTAATTTAAAAATGCGGTAATCATATTCAAAAATAAGAATAAAACCAAGTTACTACATAAACAATGTAAAGACCAATGTGTTTCCACCTTGGGGTCATCTCGGATACGGTGTTTAACCAATTTAAATTCCCCGAATCACCTCTTCACAGTAAAATAAAACACAATAATTTTGACAATCGCCAGAGGCCGGCTGCCAAAAAAGCGTCGCACACAAACAGGGGGTGCAAAAGTCGCGTGCTAAAATTGATTATGGGGCGTGTGTAGTAAACGCACCGCTACTGCAGTGCTCGAGCGCGCGGACCAGAGCGCGCGCGTGCCCTCTGTCAGTGCCGCCGCGCCGATCCGCGAGCGGCGCGGAAACAGCCGGCCCGAGCTAGCCACAGTGCCGAGCTGCGAGACCAGACGTGCGGTGGTCAACCTGTGCATGTGTGTGTATAACACACCTCATTAGAAATTGGCGAGCTAGCCGGGAGAGATATCCTCGTTGCTGCAGCATCAACGTGTGGAGGATGTGAAGGCTGGAGACGTGCAGGCAGCCCCCGAGCGGGCCGTGACGGTGGGCCCGACAAAAAGGAACCCCACACCGAACGGGATAACATAAATTGAAATATAAACCTCTGATTTGTTGTGAGAATTTGTTTAATAAATAGTGCTGTATACAAATCTACTTCAAAGCAAGGATATATCGCCAAATTTAGAAAGAACGATCATTTGATTAAATAATTAGTGCAACTATCTATCCAAAAACAAGAGGATATATCGCCAAATTTAAAATAGATCTACCCTGACGATCATTTAAAAAGATACACCTCTAACGATCTTGTTTAAATTAATAGTGTATTTGTACAAATATGCCTCAAAACTATAAGAAGATATTATTAAAATTAAAAGGAATCACTTCTCTGACTAGTTTATTTAAATAAATTGTGGACTTGCACAACTTTACTACAACACCAGACACCTAGAAGATTACGTGAAATAAAAAAGAAAAATCATCTCCAACCAGACCAACGAGATAATCATTTAATTCAAAAATAATCTCTTCTGACAATGTAATTTGTTTATATATATAGTGAATTTGTTCAAATCTGCCATAAAACCATACAGAGATATTGCTGAATTTAAATAAAACGTCTCATTTGTTTAAATAAATAAATCAGACACCGAGAAGAAATCATAAAATTTAAAAGTATCTATTCTGACGTTTGAGGGAATAAATATTATATATATACAAGTTGACACCAAATTTAAGAAGACAAAACTTGACTAGTAAAATCGTTTTGATAGTGTCAATTCGAAAGTGTACGCTGAGTTTTTATTTACTTCAAATATTACAAGTGTTTCTCTTGATCGGGACACAATAAATAAGCTGCAACGAGATTAACAGTGGTTAAAGTATTTCAGAAACATTTCATTTAATATCAGTTTTGAATAAATCACAATAACTTCTGATCAATTGTTGTTGGGGACGAAATTAATAAGCTACAAACCCAGAGTTTAATTTATAATCACTTCCAAATAAATGTTAACATAAAAAAAACAACAATAAAGCAAATTAACAGATGTGATTCTCTTGTTCGGGATAGAATTATCAAGCTACAACGTTTAAAATAGCTCCACCTTTAGCATTTTGAAGTATTACAGAAAATCGAAAGATCAATTAATTTCAACAGTCTACAAAGCACAATTACTACAAACTAAAAGCTACAAATGGTAGAAATATTGCTTCATTCAAAATCAATTTTAAGTTAAATGATCCAAATTATTCTGTTCATCGAAAAAAAACCGCTTTGGATTATAATTTTAGAATCTTGTTCGGGATGTAATTAACAAGCTGCTTGTAATGCGTGAGCAATTATATCAAAATTTGATAGAAGTATACATTTTAAAAAGACTAGTTTGTATAGAAAAATTCTACGATAGAACAATTTTTAAATCTGAACAAAAGTGCGCGAGTGATTGTAAAATTAATGAAAAATCAAAATTAGAACCACATAAACTAGTGCCTGTGTCTCTAAACTATATCCTAATCATTTAATCATATAAAAGTCGTTTTGACTTTCATAAAAATCAAAATTAACAAATTATAGCAATTTGCATTTGGTACAAGATCTAGATCTACTAACAATTGATATTGTTGAAGTGTTTGTTTTCGTGTTGTGTCCTCTTGTCGAGGACGAGATGAGCGAACTGCAAGCCACCGTCGAGTTCGCGATCGAGCTGTGTAAATTCTATAACGTCGATTTGTTTCAGCGAGGGTTAGTTATTTTATTTGCGCATTTTCATTCTGAGATTGTGTATAGTAGCATGAAAGTTAGTCTATATGTAAATCTTTCACTGTAAACAATGTAAAATTACACATAAAATGCATGTAATTTTAGAGAATTATTGTAAAATTACACTATAAACCAAAATTCAGAAAAATTACAAGCACCAAAGTGTATCTTTACTTTAAAAGTTATGTACATTTCCATATTTTTTTACAGTGTACGTGTGTCATGTGTTCGTGTGAGGTGATTCATATAGATAAATTGTTGTTTTTAGTGTCTAGGGGTAACCACTTACTACATTGAGTCATTCGCGTTATAAGGAAAATGGCATTTTGAATTAATTAAATTTTAATTATGTATTTGCAAGCATTGTTTTCATTATATAGAAATTGTATAATGTTTTCAATCTCAAAAAACAAATATGGTTTCTCACACAACAATATATATTTGTTGATCACTAAAAATTCGCAAACTGTACACGTATATGGTTTCTCTCCAGTCTTCTTCTCTTTTTAAACATAAATAATCAGCTGTTTTAATTATTTTATGTACTTTTTGAATACCACCAGTAAGCGTTTCCTTAATTAAAAATTATCTCGAATACCACGTAACACTGCGAAAGTAATTTTCTATAGACAATTGATAACTTTTTAATCTCCATTTTCCCCTCAACATTTATTAAGCCACCAGTAAGCGTTAATTAAAAATGTTGTGTTTTAAAATAAAATAACTTCAGAACATAATTAAATAACAGATTTATTGTTGTGTAAATCAACGACAAAAATATTTAAATATTCAAAGAAAACTTGTGGGAGAATGAACTGATAAAGTTAAAGAACGAATTGTGACCTACATTTCTCTCGTCCTTTTAAATGCAAGTTGGCGCGATGCGAATATTGAAATGTGGCGTAGAGTCTACGCCGAATAGTGAGATATATCGCTGTGTGTCTACAGCTGATCGGGTCCATAGCTGTGTGGTTCCCGGGCCGTACAACACAACAAACGCGCGCCTCCGACAATTCCTTATCCGCGTAATCCTATCTCTCTAAAAGTAGGCCAGTGCGCTACCTAAATTATACATGTTTCTTTGAATCCCCCGAACAACCATAGGTCCGAATCAGCAAAGAGTTTTATAGTAGATTGAATTATTTATTTACTTGGATTTTATTTGCGCGATAGGTCTAATGGCCTCATTAAAATTTGATTTAATGTACACCCGAGTACGTAAGCTCGTTCATTAATATTTATTATTAAATCTGGGAAACTTATCTTCGTGCTCAAATTAGGTCGAAATTATCAGAATTAATGGTGCGAATCTGTGATATATATAGTTAGATTTCTGTAAAATTCTGTAAGGTGTACAATTAATTTATGAATACATATTTAATCATCTATTATACATGATTTTTTACAAAGAACCTGATACGGCGCAGACTAGTGACGCACAAGTAATACAATGTATATAAGCTCGCAATCAGCGGAAGTATACAAAGTTCAAAGTTCACAAAGTATAAAGATCTATTTATACAAAATAAAATGAAAATATAAAATCAACATCAAGACAATTTATGAATAAATGTGGATTGGCTGGAAACATGTTACAAGCATATTATTTGTTGAAAATCGTATAATAAAATACACAATATTAATTCCCAGGTTATACCAAGTCCGTTGTGGACTTCGAGTCCCTCCAAAGCAACCCGTACAAACTGAAGTGTCAGTGCCAGAAACTGGCAAAGCTCTAGGATCCGCCAGCGTTCTGGGTAACGGCGGAGCTTGTCGCCCCTTCCAAATCTTGTACCGTAACGAAGAAGTGTCCCTACAAGACATGATCCTCTTCCGTTGTCACATGTTAGTGGACAGTCGACGGTTGCGTGAATCTTTAGAACGTGCAGAGTTTTCCTTGGTCATCGAACTATGGTTCAGCGAACAGCCTCACCAGTCTATGGTGATGGTGTCGACAAGGACGTTACAACTGAATTTCTCACCGTCAAAAGGATTGCATTATCATTTACCGGTGTTATTTGATTATTTTCATCTGTCAGCTGTTTCTATAACTATTCACGCTACCCTTGTCGCTCTGCACCAACCGTACATCAAGTAAGTGTAGATAGAATAGTGTTTGGATCAAACAAATCATGAATTTCATTGAATTTTTGTTTTTATTTACGCCTACCTCAAGGAAAAGCATTTTGCATTACGTTCAAAGTTGGTAAGTTGCTTGTCAGCAATTCTGTTTTCTTCATTACTCATTCACAATAAAATTACAAACTGACTCACACCACTACATCTTTACCAAAAATCGAAACCTCTAAAATTTGACAGACAAGTCACGACAGAACACTGCTTACCCCATAACTTCGTTATCACTATATCTACAAACCCCTAAATGGATTCCTTCACTTGACTTTGAGTTACTCGAATTTGTTCCTAGACTTGACTTCGTCTTCACCAAATCCCAAAATTATGCAATCTTCTCACAAGTCCGCAAACCTAACTGCAACCTCTCTTCCTTGCAGTACCCCAAGAAGTGCCAAACCCTGGTTAGGGAGCAGCAAATTTCGTGCGCATCAAATAAACAACACCTCCATGGAATCTGTATTCCAATCCGGCACAAAATGCGGCGGAAGCGGTATCAATAAACTAGCCCAAGCTCGTTTGCTGCACCAAAACGTCTGTGAAGTACTTCTAGAAGCCCACCAAAATCTACAAGTTTCTTTCAAAGAGCTTCTCCAGTTGTTACCTCAATGGCAACAAATCCAGAACTCGACACATCGAAACGCTACGCAACGACTCAAGAAACTATGCGATTCGGCGAAGCTAATGGACATGGAAGAAGACTTCACCGCACGGGCAAATAGTGATGTGGCTCAGTTGTGTGCGGAGAACATAGTTCAGTGGCAAAACTTTCTGACATCTGTTAGTGGTAAAGCGGTCGTGCATCAACATTTGGCTAAGAAACACCATGCATTACGAGTAAAACGATTTGCTGAAGCTTTCTTTGTGGTGGATAATCCAAGACATTCGGCTGCGGGATGTTACGACGCAAATTACCAGAATTATCTAGCGATTTCGGAACTGGCACGTAGATCGAAATATTTGGTAACTTTACCGCCGTTGCCAGTGCATTGTGTTACTCTAGACGGGGATCAAACTACAATGCCAATTATCTTCGAAGATCAGTACCAGGATACTCTGGAGTTTGCTAGAAGGAGATCTGGAGTTCCAGGGAAAAAAGCTGGAAGTGGTAAGTTGATATTTTTGGGTCAACTAAAATTCGTGGAAACAAGAAAAAATTGTTTTTAATCCTGAATTTTCGTTTCAGAACCATTTTTGTCGAGCAAAGTAGTAGGAGAACCATCTCCGGTCGGTTCCACTGCCCCTCCAGATAAAGAAGACTGCTCCTGTGGTATCGCACAAATTCTGGAATCTCGTTCAGCTTCCCGAACAGGAGTAATGGGTGCTACGCAGGTCCTACACGCAGGACATGCAGTACAAGCTTCACTTAACATCACTCCTCATACTGCATTACCAGCGCGACACTCCAAATCTTTAGACCACCTTCGCATGGCTGGACATGGTCACTTCGCGACTATGCCAACACGGTCATGTGGTCACCACGAAGAACGAAAACGTCAAGAGGAGCATAATGGCTGCCCGAACGGAAGACAACAGGGTCGACAGAGATTACCGTATGCTAGTAAAAGTACGGTAGATTTGGCATTGCGAAGTGAGCCAAGTACTATTGAAAGAACTGAGCGGAGATCGTTGAGGAACCATTACGAATGTCAAAATGCCAGTAAAAGTACTTTGGATTTAATTTTGAATGACACGCAGAATGCAGACCGAAGATCCCCAAGAAAACATTTTGAGTTCCACAACGCAATAGATTTAGGAGCTGAGCTTCCTCAAGTCCAAAGACCAAACCCAGAAAGAAGATCTCCAAAAAAGCATTATGAGTTTCATCGAACGCACAGACGAAATCAGCATCATCAAGATCAGCAGGCTCCGCCACCGCCAAGGCCATTGAGTGAGCCTCAACATTCGAATACTTCCGCCCATCCAAAGCACCAACATTGCAGATCTGCGGATGAATCGGAGCGGCTGCGTCGTGTGACAGCCGACGGCGTGGCGCAGCAATTTCCGCGATCGAATTCGACGCAAATTTTCCCTCCAAATCGTCAAGATCTCGATGTCATTTTTCACCATTCAACGTTGATTTTAAGTAGGAATAAGGAGCGGCCGATGACTCCGAATTATCGGTCGGACCCGGAACGAAGACACCAATACAATCGGCATCGACAACAACAACATGGAGGGTTGCAACAACAACAGCCGCATGGGGGTTTGCAACAGCATAATTTAAAACAACATGACTTGCAACAACAAGAGTTACACCAACAGGAAGTGTTGCAGCAAGAGCTGTTACAGCAGCAAGAGATGTTGGAGCAGCAAGAGATATTGAAGGCGCAAGAGATATTGAAGCAGCAAGAGTTGTTGAAGCAACACGACACGTCGAAGCGCGCAAATTGTAGTATTAGCAATAGATCCAATGTAGATAGTACAAATACATTCCCGAAATATAATCAAAACAGCAGAGTGAATAAGTGTAATATTAGTAAAGAGGACTACAATAAAAATTCGTCCATTACAAATAGGTATAAGTGTAGCACCAATACTAGTCGCGAAGCGATCCTAACTAGTTCATCTACGGATTCCGAATCGATACCCAATGGAAATTCGAGTAAGCGCTTACACACTTCCGCAAGCGTACCCCACCACCTCGCTCGAGGTCCAGAAACGCAGCCGGTCGTCAATTCAGATAGTGGTCTGCGACATGTACGCTCCGCTTCCTCAGTTCTAGAAGAACTATTTCCACTAGCAACTACCGCAAGTGAATCTCTTCCGAATTTAGCCCAGCCCGACCAACGTATTGTCTCTTTAAGCACCTCAGGGTCCACCTCTAGCTTAACCAGTGAACGTAGTGGTTGGGTCAGCTCGCATAGCGTATCAGAAATATCGAGTCCTGAACCTGCGCCCACTTCAGCTTCGGGCCAAATAGGACCTCCAGTTAACGGAGAACAACTTCGAAACAAATTATACGAATTAGTAGCTGGACAACATCAGAAACGACTTGAGCAAACAGCAAAGCATAAACAGCTGACAACTCAGTCAGGGTATAGTCGTGCCAATGGTCGACACGATGATATAAAACTGACGATGTTGGACGATGGTAGCAAATACATGGTAGATATGTTCAATTATTCGAGCGGAAGACAGGAAGATGCCAGGAACGGTGTTAAAACGCAGTTGGAACACCCGTATATCAAGAAAGAGATTCCGTTGACGGTTCAGGAAAAAGATTCAACGTCTGGGTATGAAGAAGTGCAACTTCCACCGCCTAAACAATTTCGGGATGTTCCGTTACCACCGGAACCGTTTCGGGACCCATCACCCGGGCCAGGGCCTAGCCCGGCGATAGATAATTTGTTGTACCATGTATACGAAACGATACAAGATGATATTAAGAAATCTAAATCTAATACTGATTTGGCAGATAAAATTGAAGGTAATTTTAATTTTGCATATTTAAATGTACTGTATACGTGGTTTCTCCTCAATATGCTTGCATTATTAAAATGTGGTATCGAAATTAATTTGATTTCTAAATTATAACAATTGCATGTAGATGTGGTTCCTTCCTAGTATATGTGTACTTATATATATCGTATTTTCCTATGATTCTGACCATTTTTACTTATGACTTTAAGATTTCCTAGCAGCTGAAGAGATCCAACAGCAAAAATTACCAACTGACGAAGTCCACCAGTTGTTTATGAAAGCTCGCAACGAGTTCAAAGGTCAATTAAATTTCTCGGGGGTGTTATACTCCGATTTGCCAACATACGCTTCGACTTTACCATATTTTCATATCAGCGACGAGTATCGAATTTTCTCGCCAGAAGGCATGCATTTGATTGTATGCGTCCACGGTTTGGACGGTAACTCCGCCGACCTAAGACTAGTCAAAACGTATTTGGAACTTGGCCTACCTGGATCCCATTTAGAGTTCTTAATGTCGGAACGAAACCAAGGGGATACCTTCAGCGATTTTGATACAATGACCGATAGGTAATTTCTTTTTCTCCTGTATCTTAAATGCATTTTATTCGAATATGGGTTTTCTTTTTATAATGAGTTAAACGTACACGGATATAGTTTCTCTCCAGTATAAAATATGTTTGTTACAGGTTGGTGGGTGAAATACTTTATCATATGGAGTCTTGTGGAATGCGACCAAGCCGAATTAGTTTCGTAGGACATTCATTAGGAAATATTATAATAAGATCAGCGTTGACTCGACCACAAATGAAGCCATTATTATCTAGATTACATACGTTTTTATCATTATCAGGACCGCATCTAGGAACTTTGTATAACAGTAGTGGGCTCGTTAATATGGGTAAGCAACTTTACCATTATATAAGAAAATAAAAATAGAGGAAATTAAATAATAATGAAGTCATTATTAAAAAATTGAATATTTCTCTGATGTAGGTATGTGGTTTATGCAAAAATGGAAGAAGTCAGGTTCACTATTACAGCTATGCCTACGTGACGCCAGCGACGTGCGACAATCTTTTTTATATCGTTTAAGTCAACGAAGTACACTTCATCATTTCAAAAACGTACTGTTATGCGGCTCAAGCCAAGACAGGTACATACCAATGCAAAATGCACAACAATTGAATACTAATTTGTTGTAAATTAAATTTCAGATATGTTCCATTACATTCCGCGCGATTAGAATTATGTAAGGCCGCCATAAGGGACACCACAGCGCTCGGATCTGCATACAGGGAAATGGTACACAATGTCGTATCGCCAATGTTGCAGCGGCGCGAATTAACACTAGTTAGATATGACGTACACCATGCATTACCTCATACAGCGAATGCCCTGATCGGCAGGGCTGCTCACATTGCCGTACTTGACTCGGAATTGTTCATCGAAAAATTTCTTGTCGTTGCCGGATTAAAATATTTTCGTTAACCAAACCAACCATTTTCTGTTCACAGTAAATAAACGCCAAGTTATTGGTTATCTATGATGTAATAACGTAAAGAAATATATGACGTTAAGACTGATTTATTCATTGTTTTATTTACGAAATTGACCCGAATTATTATCATAATGGTTTCTTATAATTTATTTTACTAATAATAAATATTATTTCACTACAGTTATCATTTACGCGTATATGAAGAACTAATATACATGTATTTATGTGGAATTATTATTAATAATATTAATTGAACGTATTCGATGTAATATTTAAATTAGCTTGTATAATACATGAATATGGTTTCACTCTAGCATAAATACGATGATTAAAATTAATTCTGTAATGAAACTGCATGAATTTGAACATATGATATTTGCAAAAATAGCCGTAGATTATTTCGCTTCAGTATTAAATCACAGATAAATACAGCAAAGCATCTAAATAATAAGTAATAAGTTCAATATATTATAATTCTTTTCATTTATCATTAACTTAATGTACTCCAAAGAATGGGAATATATAAATTTAAAATATAGAATATTCAAAATGCGCACGTGACGTCATTTACTAATCCAATCTTGAATAATTGAAGCTAGTAACAGTGTTGCCAGTCGTGTTAGAATCATATCCCCTTTACGATTATTACTTCGGTGGGTAGTACAAAAACAAATAATTTACATTATTACTTTTGATCCTAATGATCACTGTCTGTGTGTGTGGATCACCTTACTTAAAATCTCTACAAAGTGCAGAATAACCAAATATAAATTTGAACCTAAGACTAGGCATAAACGCATAATTGGGAGGGAAGGTTTATATTTGTGTCTATTTTTCGGGAGCCTCTGCACTTACAGAGAAATACTTAGATTTAAACTGAATACTAATGGATTTAACAGCTTTAACAAGTTTTCCCAAATAGTATGTTATTTGTAGGAAACCTGTATTTGAAATTCATATATATATATATATATATATATTTGAACATACATATCGTCATGTATATTATTTATATTCCTATTATTTGAATATCTTGTATTATTTTGCTGAATTTTATCAATAAAAAGTAAAAGAAATTGTATAAATAACATAATTTATTCTTTTTTGATTGTTATCGTTTAGTTTCCACGTTATAACAAAGAGAAAATTATTTAAGCTAGCTTTAACATTAAATTTAGTCAAATAATCAAACAAAGAAACTATAGTCTACTATTACATTCGTGGCAAAACTATGAATACAATGCTTTTGTATTACCAAAAACTAATTTTGAAACGAAATAAATGTATCTCTGTAGCGCCTCAACATATTTTGTACCTATTTAGGGAATTTTAACTTTAAGCTTGTGGTAACACTGGTTAGTTGGTAAAACAGAACGTCCGAAAATTGTCTGATCTGTCAAAAATCGAAAAATTTGACTTATACCTCTGTGGGGGACAATGCTATAACATCACCGTCAACTGCTATTTAAAATCAGCGAAATTCCTATGTTTTTTCGCGATATACACACGAATAACACGACAAACCTACAGATAACGGGAGCGCCTAGGCGTGTCTTGCGTTATCACCACTGATAGAACGTGAACAAACTATATATTAAAACAGTGTAGCGTCAGTGTGAGTCAGGGAATAATTTACAATTTGTCAATTCACTTTTGTTGGTGTTATGGCTATTGTAATGCATGGATAGTGTTTGCGATGGGAAAATTGTTAAGTTTACTCGCCCGCGATGATTCAACATGCTGTGGGCCGCAGAGATACGAAGTGTTTTTGGATTTCGAAAATGCTGCCCCCACGGACACCGAGCGTGAAGTTTTTGAAATGGTCCAGCGGGTGATGAGGGATTCGGAGGAGATTTTACAAGAAATACAATGTTATAAGGTAGTGCTTGATTTGTTATCTTTGTTATAACGTCATTTTGGTGACCACCGGATGCTTGGATAGGCGAAGCCTATTATTTAATAACATACGCAATTACTAGAGTAACTTGAGAGTTGAACACAATTTCATTTAGTTATAACTGTAATTAATTGTTTAATAGACCTATGGGGCCCCTCTAGTCACTTTTTAAACTATTTTTAGCCTCAAATTTACCAATTAGTATTTTAGTATATAAATATAACATATAAAAATATACATATATATATATATAATTTTTTTTTACTTTTTTATAAAATATGTTAATAATTTTCGATTTTTTAAAGTTATTTCCACTATGTTATTGTTAAATGTTTTATATACCTCTTCATGTAATATTATAAAACATATTTGAAAATATTATTCTAGTACCTAAATCAAGAAATAAATATATCATATAGATATATACTAATTAAAATAGAATTTCCTTTTTAATATTTTTGTAATTTATCTAATTGTATTATTCAGTTTTAAAATAATACTGTATATTAATATATTTACATGTAAATTGTTTATTAGACTATTCTTGCAAAAATATTATAATTTATAATTCTTTTTGGTCAAAAGATTTTTTACATTTTCTAAATTGTTTTTAATATTACCTTAATTATTGGAATAGTTTAATAAATGCACATCATTATTATTGTATTTTAAGATTATACACTTGTTTTATGGCATCCACATACTTGTAAATGCATGGTAAAAATTTGGAGAGAAACCATATTCAGGTCTAGTTTACTCAGTTAATAATAGAACAAAATTCAGTTAATTTAGAGTGATTTCTATTTTGCCATCGTATTCTTCATTTACTATACATTATCCCACTTCTGAAGATAATCCATGTTAGTTTAAAAAAAAAGTATTACAGATATAATCTTAAAATTTAAATTACTACCAGGCTTATGTCTTGTCAATCCCACTTCTGAAGTTAACAGATACAAAAGAAAAAATTACACGCATGATCTAAGCATTTAAATGTTGTATACTTTATAAAATATACTTAGAAATGAACTTAGATAATATATATATTTAATATTTTGCTTAATATAAGAAAATATTATTTAATAACTCTGAGATATTTGATGATCTCATTTCTGATATTTAATGCTCACATATGATACATGCATGTTAAAGTTGGAAACATAAGATGTATGTATATGACACATTAAATTTAAATATTAGGGCGCCGGACGTGAGATCAGGGAGGCAATTGCTAATCCAAACGATGAAATGCAACTGAAAGCCTGGACCTCCGTTTCACCACTAGTCGTAAAACTGCGAAAATGTTACGAATTTTCATTGGAACTCGAACGTGTGGTTCCACGGTTATTAGGTCAATTATGTAGCGGTAATTTGAGCCCGACACAGCACTTAGAAACCCAGCAAGCCCTAGTCAAACAGCTTGCTGAAATATTAGAATTCGTCCTAAAATTCGACGAGTACAAAGTATAATATATCGAAGTCGAAGGTTGATTTTGAAAGAAATCTAATGTACAATAAGATTCCCTAGACATCTGTAAAATACATAGAAATCTTCCGAAACCTAGTGTACATAATTTTTCGTCTTGATCAACCTCTCGATCGTAGCACAACTTAACTTAAGAATTACTAAAATAATATTTTTTTAAGATGAAAACACCGGCCATACAAAACGATTTTAGTTATTATCGACGTACAGTGATGCGACAAAAAATGATCGGCGGAAATGATGAAGGAGCCGTTAATTCAGAGATTGCAAATCGTATGTCGCTGTTCTACGCCCAAGCTACACCTATGTTGAAAGTTTTAAGCGAGGCCACCTGCCAATTTGTAACTGATAATGAAGATATACCGATTGAACAGACTACCGAGACTTTAGGAACCATGGCTAAAGTTTGCTTAAGGATGTTAGAGAATCCGTAAGTTGTTCTATTTGTATTTATGGGTATAAAGTTAAAAAACAACACACAAATTGAAACTTTTAACTTTTGCGATAAATCTTGTTTATTCACTCTCAAAATTACTAACTTAGCCTAGTTTTATACACAACAAATATATATATATAAATATATATTTATTTTTCAATTTTTTTAATTCAGAAAGTTAGTCGGCCAATTCGAGCGAGAGGAGACCCAGTTGTTGGTACTACGTGTAATGGTAGGTTTGGTAATTTTATACGACCATGTTCACCCAGTAGGAGCGTTTGCCCGTGGGGCGCACATGGATGTAAAGGGATGCGTGCGCCTATTACAGGCGCAACCCCCAATTAGGGCGGAGCCTCTACTCAACGCATTGAGATACACTACGAAACACTTAAATGAAGAGAACACGCCGAGAAATATTAAAAGTTTATTAGCTGCATAAATAAATTTGTAAATAGTAATGGGTATAGGCACACATTGATAATATGTCCTGTTAAAAAGCTTTAATTTATTACCAAATACGTTTTTATTGATTTATATATTTGAAAAACAAAAATTAGGTTATATACCACTGTGTGCGCATACGTTTTATGCGCATGTTAGGCCATGACGTAAAAACTAGTTAATTTAATGCATATAAAGTTTATTTAATGCAAAATATAAGTGTCCCGAAACAATCAAAATAATCATCATTATTTGTGTCATTAAAACTTTAGTTTGATACTTCTAAGGCGAGAATAACGGAAGTTGGGACACATTTTTAACCCAATTTAAGTCAATATAAATAATTATAGATTTAAGAAACTACACTATAATGAGCGCAGTCAAATAATTGGGAAATTGTTCAGAAACTATTTTCGTTTTAACCGAGATAGTTTGTAAGAATCCGACAAATAAGTAAAAGTTGGGGCAAAATTGTGAACAATCGCGCTAATCAGTCAAAAATAAAAACAATTTATATATTTTAATTAGCTTTAAATTATACTTACGTACCTTTTTTGTATAGGAAATTATTTAATGTAGGGACAATTAATTAAAAAACTTACCACAAGTGGAAAATGACCCATTACTATTTAAGAAATAAATAAAAGCCTTAACTACACCATACCAAATATTAAATAAAAACGTCTTTCGAGTTGTGTGTATATGGCTGCATGTGGATCATATCATAATATAGTAAGCGATTTTGAATTGAGAGTTTTTGCCTTTTTAATTGTTTAACTAAGTAGATGATTTTATTGAATGAGATATGTGCAATATGGTATGCGCAGTAGTTGTATGCGCATATCCATAAGGGAACTATATGCGTATAAGTTTTGTGCGCATACCCTTAAAGTGTACTGAAAGCGCAAACGTTTTATGCGGTTTTTAAGTAAATGTCCATGTGTCGCTGTTTAAGGTTAAGGTAAAACGTTTGCAAGTAAATTGTTTTTAAATATCTTCCATTTAAACCACCGGCACACCCTAATTGTAGATGAAACCATAGTTAGTATAAATAATTAATTAATTAAATATAAATGATATTTATTGAAAACTGTCTAAGTGCAATATACCTAATAATAATTGTAGTATTTATTAACTCCATATGTGGCTGTTTATGCATGGACTGTTGCTCTCTTGCTGTAGGTTGTTTTCAAACAAAAACTGGTCACTTGAATTAATAATAAATATATAGAGTGACCTTATCGACGTAATATTAACTAGTCCTTTTTGAGATATAATAATAATGCATTTATTTGATCACTGCCCAGTGTGACCAAAATAAAAATTGGTAAACCAAAAAAATGAATGTCCTTTGTATTTTATTATTAAAATGAGAAAAAAGTCAATCATATTTTCTAGTATTAATTCATTTGTATTAATAATAATAATATTAAATATATGTATATAAATATAAGTAAATGAGAAACGCAACAAAATAAATAAATAAGTTTTATGGTGATACCTTTGAGTTACCGAAAAATCTGCACAGAATTTTATTATCATTAATAATGTTATTGTCAACAAAACAAAAATGTATATCTGCCATGATATTATAGAAATAATAGTTGAATAAAAATATATCTGTTTATAAAAACATTCGTTCTTATTTATACCAATTAGACACATGTTGACAGACCGAACATACATAACACTATGAGTGTGAAAGGAGAAATATTTAATAAGAGGAAAAAAAAAATTTTACGCATTTAAAAGATACACATGTTGAGAGACCGAACATACATAACACTATGAGTGTGAAAGGAGAAATATTTAATAAGAGGAAGAAAAAAAAACGCATTTAAACGCTTATCTAATGCATTGAGTAGTACACAAGAACAGATATAGAACAAAAACAATTAAGTATTTTATGTTTAGGGTAAACAAAATTAGGTAAAGCTATTTTTATCATTATATATATATTTTTTTGTTTTTGCTAAAAATAAGCAACTGGCGTTACAAAATACAACAATAAAAAAACAGTAATCACTATACAAAAATGCCAATAAGGAATGTTAGTAAATATAGTAACTTGACTAAAAAGCATTATATTATAATACATATTAGAATTAAAATTAATTTGAAAAATAGTATTAACAAAAATATACAGACTTAAATATAATCACGAAAACACACAAAAACAATGGACCAGACCTAAGAGGGAACTTCTATTTAGCTTATATGTAAAATATCCGCGAATTATTTAAGCTACCTCTCAACTAAACAGCAATGCTTAGAAACCAGATTTTAAAACTAATTTTTGAAAACGGCCGTATCTTGAAGTTCCAACTTTAAGTAAATTTTACAATTTATAAAATTACAATTCTTCATTTTAACATTTAAATTAACACTAAAAAGTATTATTTTAACTAATAAAAAATATCTTGTTGGGGTTTTGAACCCCGGCTTTGCTATAACAATGGTCTCGTCTAATCAGTAAAGAGTTGGGGTTCAAATCCCGACTAAGACAATTATTTATTTTAATTTAAGAATTGTAATGTTAAAAAGTGTATGGCCCAAAATTATTACAATTAACATAAATATAAAATTAGAGTTTATATTACGAAGCACAATAAAACAATTTGTTAAAATAGGTGCAACCATTTTTCACAACCATGTACACAGTAACTTTCGGTTTATTTTGTGAGGGGGCAAGAGGGGCGCAACAAACTAAATTTACACTGTTAATTATTATTACTTATCTTGCGTTTGATTTTTTGTTTTGTTTATGTAAATATTATAATATCTGTAACGAATCACAGCAAAGCATGAGGAGAATTAAAAATGGCGATTGAACAACAAGAAATATTGCTTATTATAGTATCACTCAGGTAACTCTTGCAAAGTGAGAACATAAAAACAAAAGAAAATAATGTTTCAAAACATCTCTTGTTGCAAATGAAGGTAACTTGAGTATGAACTACTTCTAAAGCGAAATTGTATCAATAAAAAAATTCAAGCATCTTTGGTGTTTGGGGATTATGCCTAATGTGTGCCATAGCACATAAATATCACAATCAATAACTGTTTCAATTTTAATATTCACCTGTAGTAGTCACAAAACCACTTTTAAATTCAAATTTATTATAAAATTACAAAATACTTCGTACTACTACAACCAAATATGCCGTAAAGCGTCTATCAACTATGCCGGAGAAAAATGATATCCATACATAATAATTATAAAATTCTTGCAGAGCCAAATATTCCGTAGGTCTTAATAACCTCCAGGATATCGGAACTATATTCATATACAATAAGTGTTTGTTGAAGTTATCTTAGACATAGGCCTAAGCATTCACAAAGCTATTAAATTTTAATGATTCCTGAATTTTAAATCGTAAAAAAATATTCATTCTGTATTTACTATAATAGTCAAATCAGTAGCCTACGTCAACATTGCGCTTGGCATGAAGCCAAAACGGCGCATATAACTACAATGACCTTGAACTGGACCAAAAATGCCCCTAATACCTACTTCTGTAACCTAGAAGTCTGGTAGAAAGGAGCGTATACTACTTTTATTAAAAATGTCGAAATTTATAACAATTTAATCAATTTGTCGTAAAAAGATATACAGTTATTAATAATATTAAAAAAACTGAAAAGGTATAATTAATTTATAAGTTTAAATTCAGATTATTGATTTGTTGGAAAAAGAATACAGTTAAACAATTGTGATAAATATATGGTAATGGTTGATAATGCAAACTATAGTGGAAGCGAATAATTTAGTTATAAATTCAAGACCTAGGTATGAAAAATATTCTCTGATTTCTAAATGCAATTGGACAAAGCGTAAATCAAAGCCCATACATTTTCTTTAAATGATGTTTTTTTTTTGTATATTATTTTTTGTTTCTCTAAAACTAATGGGAAGCCGAATATATATTATATAAATAAAATATTTTTTAGACTTTCAAAAACGCAGTCCGTTTCACTACAACTACAGAAAACAAACAAAATTAACAAGATTAAAGATAGAGTACAGATAAGATATATAAATATAGTTATTTAGAGAGCACACAATCAAAATAAGGGCTATATAGTTTAGACAAATACGTTTTTTTTTGTCGACAAACTCACAGAGTTACGCCCAATAAACATACATACAATCGCGAGTACATACGTCTGGAGCAACCAAAGTCATTCCAACAAAAACGTTATCTCCATAGAGTATAGAACGATTTATGATACCAGTTTTTCAATAAACTACTTAAATACATATGTTCGCGAATTTATTTTTCTGGAGCATAGCTATTCACATTTCTTATGATATCTTTTGAATCGCGGTGAAAAACATTACAATTTATTAAGTTGATTGACAAGAAAAGTCATCACATGGTTTCTATTCAGGGCGAATAATGTTTGAATATTTTTCTGTTAAATAAAGAGCAATTAATATCGATCGCGAATAGTGAAACAGGGGTTTATGGCCTATATGATTGTTTTTATAGGTTATATGACCATGTATGTTTATTGGGTTGTCTTTGGGTGACGTAGATCATCATTTTATATATAAAACCGATTATTAAATAAATCGGTGAGATTTCTTCATCAGATATGACAATTAATATACACACTAGTGCTTATTACAATTTGTATAATTCGCATGTACAAAACTACTAAAAATTAACAAGTATTTAACTTTTAATTCCTTTGCCATTTGTCTTCAGCATTTCGACTAGCGTTACAATATGCAGCTAGTATATCATTATATATAATTACACACACACACACACTAAAATACGTTACACGATTTAAAAAAAAGAGCTTCAGTCTGCGCGGTTATATATTATATAAACACGTTTATTCGAAAGACACTGTTTGTGCTTCGAAATTAATTTACAAGGTGTCTTCTTTAAAGTAAACCTGACCATAAAATAAAAACCATACAAAACAAACAACACAACAACATAAAAACCGCGATATATAATTATCTAAGTTAAAAACATACTCATATTTACATCTCCTTTATATTACACTTTATCTTTCAAATCGCTTATCTAAAAGAAGTATTATCAATTAGTTTACATTGGCGAGAAACCATATTCGTGTACAATATATATAACGATGTTATTTCAACAGAGATGTAATATATGTCCATTTAAATCAGTTAAAGCATAACCAAAGTACTAAACTAAAATTTCTTAATTTCCTAAATGCTTTATTTTGAAGACACCTTGGGCAAAAATTTATATTTTAAAAACACGAAACGTATTTGAGGCACTGTTAATTTTTTTTACTAACATAATCAACTGTCTTGTTTTGTTTTCGTTTTTCGAAATTATTTATTATTGCATCAATGAAGCAAGCATATTATAATGATTTTTAATTATTTGTTGGTTTGGAAACTACGCAAATTTGTATCTGAACTACAACAATATACGATGAAACTTAACAAACTGTATTTACTTTCTTATTCAATTTTTCAAAATATGTTATTTTTTTGTTTGCCTTTTTGTACAGTGAGGCACAGCGCATTTCTAATTTTAACAACCTTTGATAAGTAACTAACGTTTTTTTTTCAACACAAGGCATTTATTTTGTTGGTATTTCTAGATAACTTCACTATTTATTACAGATAATTTTCAACTATAACTTTTGGAATGTAAAATAAATTATTGAATTATAATCGTAAACAAATATTATTTAAAAAAAAAATTATAATATGGTAAATTTACTATTAATATAAAATTACAGAAAAAATGTTTACAACATTAATGAAAATTACTTTATGTTTATGTTCCAACGTACGTTTTATTAATAATAAATATGTTATTATCTGTAAATAGTGAGAAAAAAAAAATCCAATGCAAAATCGTGTTTCGGAAACACTCGAACTAGACCGAATATAGCCATTCTTTGCAAGGCTTTCGCGCAGGCGTCTTAATACCAATATATTCAAAAACTGGCGGGTCTGAATTTACTACTGTGTACATTTTAAAATATATATAATGTCGAATATAATGGAGAATTTCTAACATATGAAGTATAATTTTGTGTAAGTTATAGTTGAAAATTATCTGTATTCACAACGCAGAGTATTCAACCTGTTACAAACCATCTGGTGTTTTAACCCTAGAAAAATAACTAAAACCCTAACGAAAACATCCCTAAAACTAAATGCAAGCGGAAGCCTGATAAATATGACACAATTTAATGGATTTGTATTTGTTTACAAAACCAGTCAATGACGTGTGACAGTTTTATATGTTAATTTTAATATAATACACATTGTCAAAATATTACATTATTACCATTTATTGTGTGTATAGTTTCCCTAATCAAAGTTTACTTTCTTTTTAAATCCTAAATACCATATTATGATCAGCATGACCTGATGTACGTATCCAAAATATTTTGCATTGTTTTTATATACGTGATTATTATTATTATGATAAGCATACCAATTATTATCTTAATTATTATTAAAATACAAAAATGTGTCTACCGAATACCGAATTTGCCGTGGTGATCAAATAAATCGTAAAACTAACGTCTACTGAGTACCAATTGAAACATTTTTGTGTACTTTGAGACACTTTCTGATACCTATTCCTAGCAACGTTTAGTGAATAGTGTTTTTTTTTCTTCGAAAAGAAAAACCATTTACTTAAAACCCGCTTTTGAATTTTTAATAAAAGTGTCTCAAAGTACCTAAATTGTCCAAAATTGGCCTCCAGTGGATATGAACACAATATTATGAAGTCAAAACTCTAAAAATAAATCCTAATCTAATCTAACGCTTGAAAAAAAAAAGTGATTTTTTTATCTATTCTCAAAAATACGCGATATTTACACTAAAAATATGTTTACCAAAAATATCCGATTCAGCACTAACCTACCATGTTGATATGGCGCATTATTAATATTTTTTTCTTTTTAATATCATTTTTATCCATCATTATTATTTCTTTGACTAGACACTATCCATTTTACGTGTTGTAATAAAATAAGTTGAGCTACAAAAATTATTGAGGTTAGGAATTTTATCCGCCATTTTGAACACACTTTAGTTTCCGAATTGTAAGGTTAGAAATTGATGCAAACACTTAGGTTAAGTTTTGATTAGTTAATAGTGAATTCTAATTTTTTGTGTTCTGAGTTTTGGATACAGTTCCAAAAATATTCCAATTTACACATTCATTCCAATCAGTTTCTCTGTATGCTGAATGTTTTGGAAACGAGTATTTTATGAGCTAGTTCCAAAAATGATTCAATTCGAACAAATTTATTCTAAAGGGTTTTTTAATTGGTTGGTTATATGTATTGTAAAAGTGCTTTTTATGAGTTATAATCGGTATATAGTTCCAAAAGTGTTTCAATTCGGACACAATTGTTCCAAATTGGGTGTCAGCAGGATTTGTGTATTTAATGAGTTTTAGTCTGTAGTTCCGAAAATGTTCAAATCTAACTTGTTCTAAATGTTTGTTAATTGATTGTATGATGTCAAGGTATATTTAATGAGTTTTGATCGTAAAATGAACACACTAGTACCATGTTCCATTTTGAACATGTACCAAAATGTATCCCATTTGGTTGTGATGTAAAAGTGTAATTTTTGAGATCTAAATCGATAAATTGTTCCAAAAATGTTCGAAATTATGTCTTGGTTGAATGTCAAGTTTATGTGTTTTGATCGATAACTGAGAGTCTAAATAAGACGTTTTACACGTTCCTCGGTTGCACAACAGTATTATTGTTCAGTCGAATGGCGGTTTCGTTGTTTGAATTCTCGTCGGCGGGGAAATGTTCTGTGTGGTGCGTGTTATCTTCGAAACCAGGATTTAAAATGATGTTTGGGACCAATTCGATGATTTCTTGTTCATCGTTTAACTCTGTGTTATGTTTCAGAGAAATTAACAAGGTGCAATAATAGTCTATGCAACTGCGAAATTAATACAAAAAAAAAAAAACAGAAAAAAGAGAGAAGTAGGTATACTACGTCCTATGATGCAAACTTCACGAGCAATCTCAATGTTTTTGTAACTCTTTATTAACATTAATATAAAGTGTAGATATTAAATGATTATTGTTTTCACGGTACATATTTTGCTATTACAAATTAGTAATATTAGTTTAAATTATGTCTTTATTATACAATAAACCCATTCAGACTGTATTACCTAGAATTTATTTCGGTAAGTAACGATTTAATTTTTTTTTAAGCAACATATTTGCGAAAGCACAAAAATTGTTTTACATATGTTAAAAAATACTTTTACTACTCGTAAGTTTTAAAAATAATAATATATTATTCGCTTGGGTTATTGATGAGCCCAGCAAATATAGTGTATTAACTGTTACAAAAACATTACCCACTAATATCCCCACAGTGCAAAGGGAAAAATTACAAGCAATACTTTTTCAAATATCAATTTATTTCATGCGTGACGTAACAATAATTTACATTTAATACTGAAAATAATAATACTGGTCTATTTGTCTACATAACACACAAATTAACTACTAAAATATACGGATTTATGAATCATTTTGTATTTTTAATGCGTTTTTGAATTTTAAATATATTAGTGCCGAATGTTTTCTGAAATTAGCACCCAAGTTGCCTGAAATTCAATAACTCCGTATAATATATACATGCAATATAACTGAAAAATAACCCTTAGCTGACACATTCTATGCACATGTTTTATATAAGCACATCGAAACCTAAAGTCAGATATATTAAAAATAAAGAGATATTAAATAACTTAATTATGAGGTATATAGAATTTGTAGAAGCACTGATTTATCGTAAGTTACAGCAAAAGTAATTTTACGTAAAAATACGTATAATTATACTAAATAACTTGATTCAGAAGTTAGGCTAAATTTAATATTAATATTGACTTGAGATTTCTATAAAATATTATTATATTCTTAAAATAATGTTACTGTATTTCTCATTATGTAAATTTTACACAAATTTAATTGAGGCAATATTTTATATGGAGAGAATCCATATTCGTTTTGCAATAGCAAATTTATGTTAATAACAGATTTTTTCGCATATACTTATAATTTTTCACAGCAATTGATCATAAACTCAAGACCCATAAATGCATTCTGACTAGGCAAAATAGTTTTCCGCATACGAATAAATCACAGACAAAACAGGGAGGTAGATACATTTCAGCAAAATTAGCTACCTATACTGGCACCAAACAACACAGACGAGATATACAAAGATGTTAATAAGATTATTTTCGAAATATTTGAAAAATCTCTTATAAGTAGAAAGCAATAACAGTAACATTGTTTTAAAAATCATCTACATATATACAATTTCAAATGTATGGCAAGCAGTTATATTCCAACAAACGCAAAACCGTTATAAATAATGAAAAAAAAAAAACACCTCCCCATTACGTAAAATAAAATGTACACAACAGATTTACAACACCGATTTCGTTGGGTCACTTACCGCCAGCGCTGGGCGCCCGGCATTCCAAATACAACAGGTAACAAGTGCCCACGCCGAGCAGGGTGAGAGTGCCCATAACAATGCCGACAGCGGCCACCCAGACGCGGGTATCAAAGTTCTCGGTGCCCGCTAAAAAATGCCGCGCCAATTCTGTATAAAATGATTATCGTTAATGGTCGTTTATTGTTCACAAATGCGAATCCTCTAACCTGATTCCTCGTAAACTTTCAAAGTTGTTGACTCAACTGCAGCTTTGTCGCCTTCGCCTAGTTCATTTGCTGCCCAAACTCTGAAGACGTACGTCGTGTTTGGGATTAGTTTATATACGTCTATTTGTCTCTAAAAGCGGTGTATTATTTATTTAATTTGTTTTATATAATCTATAATTTTAAGGTTTTGTTGGGATAGAAAGAATTCGTAAATTATATTCAAATATTTCAAGATATATAAGTATATATTCTATTGAAATATAAGTATGTATCTCAAAATAAAACAAAAGGATCTGGAAAATAAGAGAAATATTCCAAGAATCTTAAATTATATAAAATTATTCCAAGTAACATAGATTCTACAGAAGTATCTGGATCTCTAAAAGGAAAGGATAATTCTGGGATTCATAAATATATACAAGAGACATATTATGTATAAATTCTACAAATATATAAGAATCTACAAAAGAAGAAGTACTTCATTGAATAATTACGGAATCAATGAATATGTAGAACTAGAATTCTACGAATTATACGATATTAAATATTTTAAGAAATTTGATATTCAGAAATATGTAAATTCCCAAATGATTAGGAATAAATCATAAAAAAAGCCAAACAACAACAACAATTAATAATATCAACGATTTTAAAGAACAAGAAAAATATTTATAATCTCTAATTTCTCAAGGAGTATATATTCAAAGTAATAGCAAAATTAAAGAAAAAAAAAAGTCCGTTTAAGAAGACTACGGATAACTGTTCAGAGAATTATATAATTCGTAGAAAATAATATTAATATTCTAAAAACAATCAAGTATATCAGGAAGAAGTCTTCAAAAAATGTTTTCGGCAAAGATTGCAGTCATAGTTTTACAAACGTTAGTTAGAAATGTTCAGACACACGAACATAAATTAAAGATTTCCACTATTTCACTACATAAATATGCATTTCAATAATAAAAATTCAACAAAAAACTGTAGATATTCCAATCAATCAAAAATTCAATACAGACAAATTCCAGAAATCCCAGAACCATTCCAATTTAATAACACATATAGATTATCCCTCTTATGCGAGTAAGACTTACACTATTCGGACTAATATGTTGGGGCGAAATAAGGGTCCATTCCTCATCAGAATTCGCAGGTCTAAACTCAGTAGTGAAATAAATAATAGGATACCCTCCATTATCTTTAACCTCCCAGAGAATCAACGCAAGAATGGTGCTAGGTAATATCGTAACTTTTGCTAATGGGGGTGGTGGAGCTAAAAATGTTCGGTTAAATACATGCTTCATACATTATTAATGATTTCTTTGCGTACTTCTAACTTTGATTCTGACTTGTGACCGAGTTTCGTTCTCATTTTCGGTATCGTCAATGAAACATGAATAAATGCCGGTATCATTGCCGTTCACTTCCTGCAAGAACAGGGAACCATCTGGCAGAATTGATAACCGTTCAAATTGTCGGTCTTCCCGCCCTTCGCGCACCCATACCGTCTCGCCTAAGCCCTTTTGGTGGCATGACAAACTTAGATTTTGTCCTTGATCGACAAAATAATCTCTTACGTCCGACCCTAGTTTAATATTATTAAATTACAACCCTTAAATATACATTCTTGTTCTTAGAAACATTAAATAACTAAAAAGATTAATTTACTGGTATATTACGAAATTCTCTGTTTGTTAAAATGTTCAGACGGCATTTATTTAAATATTTATTTTTAACTAATAATAAGAAAATTGAAGCCCCTCTCTCTCAAGAATTTATTCAGGGGGGCTTCAACCCCGAAGCCCCCCATAGTCAGCTCAGATAATCAAATTATTTTTCAAAAAAATATATTATATTTTTAGTTTCTTTTACGAAGTAATAAGTAAGTCAAGTTTATTAAGAATTTAGTATTAATTAAATTAAGCACACAAAGAAACGCATTTATGAAAATATGAAGTTACATAAAAATATAAGAATAAATATATTTCTTAATTCCTGATAACAAAGAACACATTGCTCATTGACTATACAATTTGAAATCGAAGCGATATATATATAGGTTATGTATTGATTTTTAATTTTGATTTACATTCAAAATATTTGACTACCAAATTTTAATAATTGTAATATATCAAATTGTGATTTAATTTATAAAACCGTTTTGTTTACAATTTAGTAAACAATTATAACAATAAGAGTATTTAAAAATGATGGCCATGGAAAACTATTCCATAATATTGTTGTCCAAACATTTAACCATGTGGCTAGCGCGTGATAAATAATTGATTAGTTATAATTTAGTTCAAATGCAAAGGGGACATCATAAGTTAAAAATCATATGTTGACCTTACATAGAAAACTCATGGCCATAACAATTAATGCGCATGGCGAATTTATAAATTATAAATATAAAATTAAATAATTAAATACAAAACCAGATTTAAAAAAAAAAACTTAAAATATCATCAACCACAAAACATCAATAAAACATTTATAACAATCAATTCTTTCTCACCTTTCACATATGCTATCGCCAGTAATACAAATATTCTTGGAAAAATAAACATTCTCCCATACTAGTCCGAAATGATTACACAAACTCCCGTGTACAGCAACGCATTATTTTAATATTATAATTTCAGTCGCTGAAGTGTCAGTTTTGACAGTTCGAGACAACACAAAAACGTACACCCAAAATTATATAATTTTATTGTACCCAATACATGAAACACCAACTTAAATCTAGTACCTTTTCTCAAAACTCCAGTAAAAATCTAGGGATTTTCACGCTGGACTAGTGGCAACGCTCACGACTATCTACCAGACAGTCATGGTTGTAAAAGTTTGAACTATGGGCCTAAGGTGCTCAAAACGTGTATATATTGTTGGTGTAAAATGAAGTTTTGTGAATTATTAGTGTAATATAATGAAAACAATTTTATTTTGTCATCATTCGTATTTGAAAGTAAGTTGTAATTTAGTTTAGAATGCGATCGGTAGGGACCGCTAGTGATGTGGCGGCAAATTTGAATATTATATAATATAAAGTATAATGTATGCAGGCACTTAATAACTTAAATAGGTTTTAACATTTTCAGAATTTTTTTGTATCACGCAAGAAATATCATAAATAAATAAATTGCATGTTTAGATTCATATTATCTATTTTTAATGATTTATTTCAAATATTAATTTATATAGGTATTTTATATTATATATTTCAACTACGATTTACCATGCGCTACGTATCTGGTGTGTCTTTATGATTTATAATACTAAACCTTGTTACCTCATTTATAGGGTAAATGCAAGCTGATACAAATTTATAAAAACAATTAAAACAAATTGTAAACAATAAGAGAATGTATCTGATCTACCGTTAAAATTTCCCTATTAAATAAAAACATCTAAATTAATTTAAATAAATTACAACTAATTTAATCAAAATCTTGATCTTAATATCTTCAAACCCAATTATATAATTTGAATAATATTCATCTATTAGATTTGAGGAGTTTATTATTATACACGAATATAGTTTTTCTCTCGTATACAAATTTACAATTTCCAGCAAATATATTACAAAATAAGTTATAAATCTGTTAAAACAAGAATAAACTCTACAAATTGTGTAAAATATCGAACGTTAGATTGACGTCATAGACGTCAAAACAATGTCATAGCATTGTTATTACTTCCTCATTACATATAAACGATTCGAACTCACTTTGCGTTCCAACAAAGTTAAATGCATATAATAAAAACAAAATCAATCAAAAACAGATATATTTTTTAATAGACGAGACATTTCAAAAACAAATCGTTTAGAAATTAATTTGTTTTATTGTATTAATTTAAATTGAATTTAATTTTACGAATTCTCTTATTATTTAACTGAAATTTAGCACTGCTTCCCCTCCTGTTTACTCTGGCTACCCCTAAATACAACGGATCGATCTGTATTCATGACGTCATTACACGAGCGAGAGTCGTTCTGTGACGTCATTTGAATTTAGACCAGAAAATACTACACACAGAAATATATTAAATGTACCTAAATTATTATTACATTTAATACATATATTCTTGAATAAGAACATTCTATAATTTACCGTATCAATAGTAACTGAACAGACAAATGGTCACCTTTGACCTTTACGTCTTTTATTATCAATGCGCCGCAGGTTTATGGGTTTCTAAAGGTGCTTTGACTGCAGTTTAAGCTTTGCCGGGCATAAATAATGCATTGTGTATGTATAGAAACAGCTAGATGCATTGGTGCTCGCATTACAGTGTGTTTATAAATAGAGATAGTAAAAGTATCGTAATTATATTCGATATTGTTAATATTTCACTACACTATTTAAAACAAGCTGGAGGCAATGGTGCTTGCATTAGATATTCTTTAAAAGAATTATGTATATATTTTTATACTCCACTAAAATGTGGAAAGCTGGAGGTATTAGTGTGTGCATCATTTGTTGATAATCAGAAAATAATAGTTATATTTACTAAAAATATTTATAAAATAATTACAATTATAAAAGTATAACGTAAAAAGATTGTTTGTTATTCGCAGAATTACCTTCAAAAGAAGCTGGAAGCATTAGTGGTTACATGTTTTGTTGTTCATTATAAAAAATACTATGGATATATGACACTTTTACACACACACACACATACACACAAACATGTATAAAGAGAAGGAATCTCTAATGAAAGAGTAGAATAATGATATACTTGAATACTTGAGAAATGAATCTTAACAAACTCAGATGTACTATAATAACAACTAGGTACTCCAAAGAACTGTCGCATATTTTTTTATCTCTCATTTCCATGTTTTAAATTAAAAAGAAGGCGTCCTTTTTACTGCTTATGATTACAGATATTACAAATTCCTTGATTAAACAAAAAATAGAAATCAAAATAAAGTTCTTATCACAAAAAGGTTCGTCATGATAAAACTTTTTTACTTCAAAAATGAAAAAGAATATTTCATCCTCTCTGCTCACATTATATACAAGCAGGAGAGAAACCATATTCATGTACAGTTACCTTCAACCAAACCCTAAGATGAAACTAGCTTTGATTACTAGAACAAATAATAATATAAAAACTATATACAGGAGAAAAGCCATATTCGTGTACAGTTACATTCAGCCTATAGCAACCAATCCCTAAGGCGAAACTTGATACTGACGTGAATCCCAAAACAACAATAATAGTAATATAGCCAATGCTCATAAAACCTATATATAGGATGGGAGGAAACCATATTCGTGTACAGTGCCAAAGTCTAAGACGAAACCAAATCATAAAAGAAAATAATGGTAACATGAAAAATTCTCATAAAAACGGAAGCTTGCCTTATGGCTATTGTGACTCGTATAATAATAATTATTTCCCGCTCAACGTGTGCCGTAGAAGTAAGCAAAAGATCCGGGTATCCCGGCGAAGTTATGTGTCGAGGTGCGCTGTTACCTTTGACATTTAGAGCCCGCGCTTCCACCAGCCCCGGGGTCCCGGCGCGGTCCTGGTTCCGCCCTCCATCTCTCTCCTGCCACCCAGAGTAGGGCACTGCCCATCACCGGGCATGGGAGGGGCTGTGAGGCGAGGTAAACATGACCAGTGCGCTCCTCCCACTTACATATTATTATCATCAACATTAAATAGGATTAAAATGGGGTTGGGGGGCGAAGCGGGATGAGAAAGGGGTTAAGGAAGCATTATAATGATAAGATTAATCTGTTGGACGAGTTTTAAATTGTGTATTTTAATATATAAATTCGTACATTCGTACACGAATATGGTTTCTCACATATTTGGAAATAGTACAAATCAAGGTTTCTAACCGTAGTTGGAATTTATCGCTCAGTTAATTTGAACGATATTTATTGCTAGTTAGAACAATACATTTATTTTGCAATTTCTGTCAGTTTTGTTTACATTGTTCGTTGTTCGGCAAATTAAATTGTCAGAATTGTACATGGATAGATAACACGCATAAATCAAATATACACCTACTCGTAATTGAGATCAATAAAAATAAATTCATTTCATATTAAACAGGACTTGATTTCAAAATTGGAGTTATATTTCAATTCCAAATTAAATAAACACAAAACATTAACCTAGTCTAAAAAAGAAAAAGCATATACATTCAATAATTTCAAATCGATATTCTAGTAAATGGACGTTACTTGGAAAAAAATAAAAGTAAACTTTAACCACGCAGAAATGGGAAATTTAATTTTATAGTTTTAAAAATCAATCTTGTTTATTGTAGAGTACTTACAGACACACACACACACACACACACACACAATGTTATCTCGAAAATAGTCAATACTAATTTAGAAAGGTCCGTGTATTTCATGATTATAATACTACATTTTAGACTTCGTGGAAGAAAGTTAAAATTCAGGTCACCAATTTTTTAAGGTTTCATTAAATTTATGAATATTGATTTATTAACCAAAGTTTTCATAAAATTATCATTTTATAGTAAAAGTAAAAGGAAAAAATGTGAAATTAACATAACATGACTTCCAGGGTTAAAGTAAACACATATTTCCATTAAAACAAAAAAGAAATAACCGATTACAATAATATCAAAGAAAATAATGTAAACTTGGCAGTGACACACAAACAAGAACCCATATAAATCAAAAATCCTTTTAGAAGCAGGATAACCATATAAGGCGTTACGCAGAAATTATTACAACGTAAATTGTAATAAAATACTTGTAAATTACATAGCAATTATATCCAATAAACGATATTAGTTTATTTACAGATTACTAATTTGCTCGAGAAATAATGATTCGGAGAACAAAGCAACCCCTAAGCAAATTAAAAACATGATAATTATTGTGATGAATTCCAGGAACTGGAGCAATTTTTTACAATGTCAGTTCCGGGAAATAAGCTGCAAATAATAGCGAAAAACATTATGTTGTTTTAACAGAAAAAAAAACATACACGGAAACCATGGTAACGGCTTAAAAAATGAATAATTTAGCGATTTTTAACGTTTTAATCAACTAGGCTTGTAATACCCTAAACTCAGCGATTTTCTAGAAAATGGTACTTTGTTTGCAAAAACGTTTTCTTTCAAAAGTTATTTAAAAAAAAAAAATATATAATATAATTTTTTTTTTTAAGTCTTGGTTCCAAAAAATTTTAGTTCAGCGATTTTTAGCGTGCTCATCAGTGCAAATCGGCGGGAAATAGCGTAGTGCATAGCCACTGCATAACACCATAACCCCATAAATGAAAAGTCCAGCTTAAAGTTGTAGTTAATTATTCCTGCTAATAGATAATTTAAACTAAGTTAAAAAGAGAAACTTGCTTGCAAGTTCTGTTCGGCAAATAACACAAACAGCTAGAAAACGCAAGAGTAAAAGCTGCTCCGAAGTCGAGCTTTGGATCAATAGGAGCTTTCGGCAATGTTCGGCCACCCGTTTTTTGAGCTAGGCTTCGAACCAAGCTCAAGTCGAACGCAGACGCGCGCAAACTGTGCATCCAGTTGCTTCGCACTACGCGTACGCGGTTTGCGAGGTCCGGGTTGTCACTGAAGGACAATTATAGTGTTTACATCGATTTGAGCCGGGGGAGGTTAGAGCTATTAGTGCATTAAGTGAAGTGTTAGTGTATTGACAAACTGAAGGATTTGGGCCCTTATTTTAGATACTTAATGGTTGAAATAATGTAAGATGTACTTTTTAATTATTATAATTAATGATTAAAATATATTATTTTATAATTTATTTAAATATATTAGATATATTATGAAAAGTGCAATATTACATAATGCAATTGTTTATTAATTAATAGGGAACATATTATTTGTAATTTATTTAAATAAATTTCTGTTAATGAAATTATTTTACAATAGTGCGTTATAGACGCTTGTGAGGCTTGTCCCTAACAAGCAAAAATAACTAAATTAAATTAGTATTAATTATCTAATTTATTGTTGGAATTCCGATAGTTATAAATATATTGTACACATTTGAAAAACTAAAATTTAATTATTTTATTAATGCGTTATACATTTTTCAGGATTAAAATGCAAAAAATTAAATTAAATTAGTGTAAATTACTTAATGTATAGTTTAAAATACAGAACATTAAAAATATGTGGTTTAATTTGAAAATAATAGTTTTGCAATTATTTATTTTTTATCTAATGACTTAGTGACGCTTATCAGGCATGTGCTAAACAAGAAAACAATCTTATATAATTATTTTATTTAACCTACCTAATTTATTGTTTATTATAAGATGTTTTTTATTTAAGAACATATTTTTTTTGTAATTATGCTTTAGAATTACTTGTCAGGCGTGTCCCTAACAAGAAATACATGCAATATTACCCTAGGTAATATTAATATATTATGAATATATGTATTCATATGTTTAAATATTAATAATTGTTGAAATAATGTAAAATTTATATTTTAAATCTTGAATTGGTTATTGGGCAATACGATATATCGAATTGGGTTAATTCTGTTTGTGTATTAGTATATATACAATTCATCCAGACACTCCCCTCTCTCTAGTACGACTCTTATTTCTTATAAACAGTGTCAGATTCTCACATATTTCGCACATAAACAGTTTTATTTATTTGTTTAAAGCTTATACTCTTGGTTTTCGTTTACAACGTGTTTATATTAAATTTAACACATGTGAAACAAGAGATCAATTCCGAATTAAATTGTAAAAAATATCGTGCAAAATATAGCATGTTATGAGGGCACAAACAACAAATGTAAAATATCAAATTTAAATAATACAATCAAGAAATAGATTGAACGGAAGCAAATTTTTGGCATGTTTTAAAATCGTATATCAAGAGCCGGTTTGAAAAGCACTTTGGATCAAATCCAAAAATATGGTATCAAGGGCAAATATTTTGATGTATTGTATACAAATTTAATATTATTGATTCTGTGAATGTTACAGACACTCAATAGCACAATAGGTGTGACGAAATATTGTTTAATTTTTTTACCGATTATCTTTGCCGTCAGCTGCTGCTACTAGACGGAAAATTTTCATCAACTTTCACTCCATAAATTTTGTGATTATCCTGTTGAGATAATACAGAGATAACGCACGTTTTGTTACATCAAATATTAATTCCGGTGTTCGCGCTTTTTAATTTGAAGCCGTTTAGTGCGCTTGCGCAAAATATACTCTTGAAAACAACGAATGTAATTAAAAATACTTAAATATTATTATAAAGGCGCCGTGTGGCGAGCCAGGCCTTGGTTTTATATATAAAACCCTTGAATGTTCTGGTAAAAGCTTTTCGCAACCGGGAAATGTCTAGTAAACTGGAATGGCTAGTAAACAGGAGGAAGGTAATGTTTAGAATAGGCCCTATGTTTGACATATTTACGATTATATATTCAACACAGGTATATTCGAGGCGGGGGGGGGCTGTTTTTGTTGTAATTTAAAAAGATTTCGCTACCTGATTTTTTTTAAAGATATTTGAGTACATGAAATATATTTATTTTATGAGTTTGTAGCATACATTAGTTCGATGAAATGCTGCTCTACTCTGGGTTATTTCGGTGTAGGCGGTGTGAATCGAATATTCATATAAACCAATATTAGAAATTAGCTGT
The DNA here is from genome assembly GCA_933228885.1 of Leistus spinibarbis. Lineage (NCBI taxonomy): Eukaryota > Metazoa > Arthropoda > Insecta > Coleoptera > Carabidae > Leistus > Leistus spinibarbis. The sequence continues at coordinate 12,453,674 of OW121795.1, forward strand.
TTTTAGGCTTCAATCAAAAATATTCCGTCGAATAATATCTTGTTTAATGTAATCATTGTTACACTTTTGGCCATAGTTATACTTAATACAATTACTAAAATATTTTTACCAGGCATTCTTTATACAAATACGTATCAACTGTTTTCCTTATCTCTCTTTAATTGTTTTACGAGCTTGACCTTAACAAAACTTCTTACGTAAAGATTTTTTAACTATTACATAAAAATACTTAACATGTTATTTAAAGGATCAGGTGTTATTAAACAAAATAACGACTTTGAACTCATAAAACGATTGTTAACGTCAGTACAAATTGTGTTATTTTATAATAAAAAAAAAACTGCAGTGGACTATGAACTCCTTGTACAAATAAGCCAAGCGTATGTATTGATATGAGGTATATTTATATTATTTTATTACTAAAACAGAGAAAACGGATATTACGATACAACTATTATAATATTATTGTTTCAAATGTTGACATTCGTTGAAACAAATACAATATATAAAGTTACAAATATCAAAAGTAATTTTCCAGTAACAGTATATATACTACGAAGAAAAATAAAAGGTGGAGTGACCTTCACTCGACTTTCTTGTACTTACAATAATGCGTTATTATTATATACGTAAATATTAAATAACTATTTTCAAAGGCGATATTTTTATGATTACAATACTTACTTTTATACACGTTTCTTATATAATATTTGATATTTATTTCATTATGAGGCTAGAATATCATGCTGCGTTTGTTTAGTTAAGTATACTTAATTTCATGATAATTATCTAATTTTATCTGTTATTAGAGAAAAACTAATTACGTATTACTATTTAAACATAGACCATTGTAACACGATTTCAACGAAAAATAATTTATACAAATGTGGACGATAATATAACCCTTACCTAATCTACAATTACGAGATATCTAATCAAGTTAAACACGAAATTAATTTCAGATTAATCTGTCAATTATCTAAATGCAATTAGCGATATTACGTACGACTTCTAATCATATTGTATTTGGTATATACACATGTAAGATTATGTAATATTATAAGAGCTATATGGGGAATATATTTATTATTATTCTCGGATTATATAACAAAATATCAATTACTTGATTGTAACTAAAGTAATTTATATTTATATTAAACTCAATATCTTATTATAATATGAGTACCCGTTTACTTTTTCCTCTAGTTGTTTATAAAATTCAAAAGCTAAGTTATTGAACGTCAACATAAATATGTGTGTGAGTAGTGAATACAAAAATAGAAGCAGTACCTAAGTGTGAGAATCGAGAAAAGCACTATTTATAATCCCTGATTTTTTAAGAGATAAACCGATTTTTATTATACTAATATTGAACTGAGAATAATAATACTATAATTGCTCACTTTCAATACCAGAGAGTTATTAATAATAATGAATAATTTAAAACAGGATTGAATAAACTTATAGAATTCAATGATCGTTTATCTAACCAGGATTTTGTAATCACCGGAAACTGAACCAGTTTCATTATTGTTGTACACAAGTGATTTTGTTTGTTTTTTTTTTTTTTTTCGCTATACGAGTACGAGATTGTATCGATTTAAAATTTCGTCCAACAGCTGACGATTTGTTCGTTTCTCCTGTCAATATGATTCAATTGTTTTTGAAATGCCATCAACGACAACCTCCCTGCAGGAAGCTCAAATATAATTACATTTTCACAAATTGTGTTAAAATCGCGTTATGTCACTCACATACAGATTGCGATTTTTGTGTAGGTCGTGTTCGCAAAATAAAAATTCACTACATCAAATAGAACATTGCAAATCATATAAAAGCACTGTAATTTTGAACGGACCCACTTTTCAGTGAATTTGAGCTTCTCGTATCGGGTTATTGTGTTCAGTCTACAATCAACATTCATCGAAACGAAATATATATATATATATACGATATATAGATTTATTTATTTATTTAAAGGCCCTAACTGTAGTGTAGTGGCGAGATAAATTTATAGGGTATTAATCCAATAAACGATGAACATTGCGTGAAATTTATAGGGCTGAGTGTTTTGTGGTTGTCTAACTACATTACACTCGCTTTAGTGAACATATAACACAATAAACTCAAGCACTAAACATCATTTAAAGCAACGTGATCACTAATTAGTGATCAACTATAATATACTTGTCAAGCATACCCAAGTTTCAAAACGGAATTTTAAGTGGCAACTTCAAATCAAGCCATGAATATAATTTTACTCCATAATTAATAAACCGAATAATTTCTACACCATTATTGCTTAAAAGTAAAAAAGAACTTCATATTTTTTTTTAGATTAAGCAACGGACAACTATTCGGCAAGCTAGATTAGCGCAGACCTAAATCCTGGGGCAGGTGGTGTGCAGGGCCGACCTGAGGAGGCGGCCCATCAAAGCACCATGCTCATCAAAGAGTATCGCATTCCTCTGCCACTCACGGTAGAAGAGTATCGAATTGCTCAACTGTACATGATAGCAGTAAGTAACTTTAGCATACGGTCGATTTCCGAAATTAACTATTATATAGCTGAATTCGGTAATTCAATACCGATGTACACTTGTTGAATCAGTGTGACCTTCTCGTTCGGATATTACACGAATTTAGATAGAATATTCGCACGTCAAGGTCATTATGGAAAAGGAAATAATTATAAATATATAATTTAATACCGGCAATTAATCTAGATTTTGTTTTGGGCAGAAAAAAAGTCGTGATGAAAGCAGTGGCGCCGGAAGTGGAGTAGAAATATTAGTAAATGAGCCCTATACGAATGGCCCTGGAGGCCAGGGGCAGTACACACGAAAGATTTACCACGTCGGTAGCCATTTACCAAGTAGGTTACCTACATTTTAATTAGTACAATAAAAACCACACAGAGGTGGACTTACCGTGAATTTTGCTCAGGTTGGTTCAAAGGGCTGCTCCCGAAATCGGCCCTCACCGTGGAAGAAGAAGCGTGGAACGCGTACCCCTACACAAAAACAAGATATACATGTCCATTTGTCGAGAAATTCTCATTAGAAATAGAAACGTATTATTTCGCCGATAATGGACATCAAGAAAACGTATTCGAACTGTCCGGAAGTGACTTACGAAATAGAGTAGTTGGTAAGATTATTACGTGCATATGGTTTCTCTCTTGTTAACACTTCTTATTACAGATTTAATAGACGTAGTAAAAGATTTATTATACGGTGCAGACTATGTTAAAAATGAAGACCCAAAAGTATATTTCTCAGAAAAGACTAATCGTGGTCCCTTATCTGAAAATTGGCTCGAAGAATATTGGGCAGAAGTCCGTGGCAAAGATATGCCATTGCCCAACGGCAAATCAATTATGTGTGCTTATAAATTATGCAGGGTTGAGTTTAGATATTGGGGGATGCAAACAAAAATCGAAAAATTTATACACGATATTGGTAATTTGTTATTAATTTTCTTGTAATAAATTGGTTAATACATTATTTGATTTTTATTGTAGCACTACGAAAAACAATGTTACGGGCCCATAGGCAAGCCTGGGCCTGGCAAGACGAATGGCATGGCCTAACCATGGAAAATATTCGGGAAATTGAACGGCAAACTGCAGATGCGTTAAAACGTAAAATGGGCAATGATAATTCCGACTCACCAGGTAATCTTGCCCAAAATATATATTCATTTCTTACTGACACTACATTTTGCACTATTTAACACTAGTTTTTGTATGTTTTTACCACCAAACACAGCTATATAACACGCAACAGGTTCGCTAGTATAAAGTAAAAACATTTAACCATTCGCAGTACTACCAATCTAACAAGCTTAAAACTTTATAACAATAAAAATTTACTCAAATTAGTTATTTTGCATTGTATTTTAATTTTTAATTTATATAAAACCTTATATTTTTATAATATATTAATAATGTAGTAAGATAATCACTGATATTATAATAGTCTAATCTAAAATTTAACACTGAGTACTTCAATTTAAAAAATGGCGCGTATTTTAGATGACTCTAACCTAGCAAATAACGTAGCAACACCCCAAGATTCTGCGGTAGCAAAAACTCTGCAAGCAACTCTGGGAAGTATTGAAATGAGCGAAGATATGCCAAGTCCACCAATCACCAAAAAACAAAATGATATCCCAGTTATCCAAACTGGTGACAGTTCTAGTGACCTAAGTCCAGAGGACTGGAATGAATATGCTACTAGGTACAAAATAGCCTAATATTTTGTTTTTGCAAACATTTTTAATATATATATATATATGAATATAGGTTAGATGAGAATGAACGGAAATGGCAACATGGCTCAAAATCAGGGCTACATTCACCTGGGTCAACGTCACTGAAAAGTTTTGATCTACAGGTTGCTAACTGGAGAATAGAAGGGCTTGGAAGGGATTCAGAGTCTGCGTCAGATGAAGAGTTTTTTGACTGCCAAGGTAAATTTTGCAAACTAAAATTCAATTGAATGTGTAAATATTGTTTGTATATTTGTATAAACTATGTTTATGTTAATTATATTTTATTTTGCATGGCTTCATCTTTTCTATCCCACTTCTGAACTACTGCAGTTAACAGAAGTATGTATTCTCAATGTATTATAATTTTGCTTTTAATGTCAATAGATTTATACAATTAGTTTAATAGACCTACACTGTAAGAAAAAGTTACACTTTTTATAAATTAACACATCATTTTTATTCCACATCAATTTAAAATGTAACTTTACATATCTAAACAGTTTTTTTCAGTGCATGTTTACATTGTAGTGGCATTTTCTTTTTTTTTTTTAATAAAAATTAAATAAATTTTGGTAATTTTTAGAAAATCTTGGCGAATCTGTGTCACTAGCAAAATGGAGTTCATTAGATCTATTAACAGAAGAAGACTTAGACGCTTCTCCAGTGGCAGTAGTGGACAAAAACGGTACTAACCCCTTAATAAAATTATTTGACCAACCAATATTTAATAATATTTTCTAGATGACAGTATATTTTCATCTACATATTTACAAAGAGTCGCCAGTGAACGTGGCAACCGTGTTATGTACCAACGTAGTAAAGGCAACTCGTTAGATGCCTCTGGCCCTGATTCGCCAACGTCATCACCCGCGCATTTTCCGTGCAGTACCACTGTTTTATTAATGGTACTGCACGCTGGAAGTGTTTTAGGTACTCTGAATAATTAATATATATATTATTTAATTATATTAATATTTATTTAATTTATCAGATGCCAATGTAGATATGACAGCAAAAAAATCAGATGTTACTACGTTCAGAGGTGCATTTGAGTCAGTTATGCGTCAACATTATCCTACTTTAGTCGGCCATATTAGTGTGAAATTAGTCTCGTGTCCTTCGGTGTGTACGGAGGGTCTAGGAATTTTATCAAGGTAAGACTTCTTATTCACAGTGATTACGTGTAATAATTTGAAATTGCAAGAATATGATTTTTCTTAGCAATGTATTTGAAGTCTTCTAACACAAACTGATTTGGGTTCATTATTTATTGCAGTTTGAGTCCGTATAGTTTCGACGTTTCTCCATCTTGTACAACGGAATACCCTCAAATTACTCACGATTCTATACCAATTGGTGCCATTCCATTGTTAGCGTGTTCAACTCCCGAATACCAAGAAGCGGTTTCGCGGACTATTCAAGCTGCTAATACGGTTTATCAAGGTAATCTCCGATTAAATTGGAAATTGTATTTATTTGAGGATACCTAACAGACAAAAATGTTCAATTTTATATCTCACATATTCTATAAATTTGAATTGTGAGTTGCAAATATTTAGTAATTAGAAAATAATTATATGTATTGTTTAGAATTTCTTAAGTCAGAGGAAGGACATGGCTTTGCCGGTCAAGTGTGCTTCGTGGGAGATTCAGTCGGGTCGATTTTAGGCTATGATTCTCTTTGTCGTACTATTAAATACCAATCTAGGCATGGGAGTGAAAACAGTATACTTGATACTGATATCATTGTATATACGGGTAAGTTTTAACACTTTTAACAAGTGTATTAATTTATGCGAGATATCTGACTGCTAACTGAAATATTTCCAGATGACATACACATAAATGAGACCTGTGACCCTAAACACCTAGCAGCGCCCTCACCGCGACGGAGGTCATCTTCAACGAGCGACCCGTCAGGGCAGGTTAAATTCGAATTTGACGTATCGGATTTCTTTATGTTTGGCACGCCATTAGCATTAGTATTGGCATATCGGAAAATTTCTGCCACCGATGAAAAAAATAGTAAGTTTTTTTTACTATTATATCATCGATATTTTATTATTATAAGTAAAATTTGTTAATTCTTTAGGTAATATCATCCGTCCTAGTGCTATCCAAGTATATAATTTGTTCCACCCGACGGACCCAGTGGCGGCTCGTCTGGAACCGATACTATCTGCCCGATTTTCTATGTTACCTCCGGTTAACGTCGCGAGATATGCCAAGTATCCATTAGGAAACGGACAACCATATCATTTATGTAAGAGTTGTACAAATATATATCAATAAGCAATATAAAGTACAAATATTTAAATTTCTTTTCAGTGGAAACATTGCAAAGCAACCCTCAAGTATTTTCAGACGTACAGCCCCGACGATTATCTGAAATTTCGTTACAAAGTACAGTTTCAGGATTGATCGATAATATTCCATTACATCAAATAAATTCACGTAAATATTTTATTTTATTTATAAAAACAAATTATATGAATAAAAAATCGAAGACTATCCAATTATTTCGAACAATGAGTAAATATAATATATTTGGTTTTAGTTCAGCAGAAATGGTGGGGTGGTAAGCGCTTAGACTACGCCCTATATTGCCCGGAAGGTTTAGCGAATTTTCCTACTAACGCATTGCCACATTTGCTGCACGCGAGCTATTGGGAGAGTTTTGACGTAATCGCATTTATTTTAAGACAAGTTGGACGCTTAGATGGTCTGCCCCACAGTGGAATGGAGGATAGAGAACCTTGTTTCAAACCCGGTCAACCCAGGGAGAAGTGGATCAAAAAACGAACTTCCGTTAAATTAAAAGTAAGAATTTTCTTTTCTACTTTTTCTTATAACCGAAAAAGCACATTTCACAAATTGACAAAATGAAAATGAAACGATGAATTAAAAATATATCTGTACTTAAATGATAAAACCAGTAGTTTTATTAAAAAACAAATGTTATGTATCTGGAATTTTATTGTTAGAACGTAGCGGCAAACCACCGTGCCAACGACGTGATAGTCAGAGAAGGTGCTCCGCAAATGCTGACCGCTCGATTTATGTACGGCCCGCTAGACATGATTACATTAGCGGGTGAAAAAGTCGATATTCATGTGATGCGTGATGCGCCTGCAGGCGAATGGGCCCAGCTCGCAACGGCTGTGACCGATAAGACCGGACGGGTGTCATATACGATACCAGAAGAACAGGCACTTAGTTACGGCATGTATCCGATAAAAATGGTCGTGCGCGGTGACCATACGTGTGTGGACTTTTACATGGCGGTTGTACCGCCAAAAACAGAGTGTGTTGTGTTTAGTATTGACGGATCGTTTACGGCGAGCATGTCGGTGACTGGCAGAGATCCAAAGGTCAGAGCGGGGGCTGTGGATATTGTCAGGTAAGGAAAATGAGGTCTCTCCGATATTCGCATTTTTGTAATTATATGAATGTGTGCACCGAAATCTTTTGGTGGAGGTGTCAATTCAAGAATTTGTCTAACCACTGAAATTACAAAAGCTAATTGTTGCAAATTACATATAAATATGTGGTATCCTCAGTTAACGAATATATTTGTCATAGACATTGGCAAGAATTGGGTTATTTAATTATCTACACCACTGGACGTCCAGATATGCAACAATTGAAAGTCGTTTCGTGGCTTTCACAACACAATTTTCCACATGGACTTGTTTCGTTCGCGGATGGACTATCAACAGATCCACTCGGACATAAAGCTGCTTATTTAAATAACCTTGTACAGGTAAAAACATTGTTATATTATAATACATGTAAATGATTTCTCTCCAACTTCATTATTTCATCTCTATAGAGAATTAATAACACTTAATTTTACAATATATAATTAATACTACAATAATATGTATCTTGACTATGGATATTTATTCTCTGCCCGCCTATTTACCTCTCACTGACTGCTTATTTATCTATTTCTTTATAGAACCATGGTCTGATCATCCACTTAGCATACGGCAGCAGTAAAGACATTAGTGTCTATGGTTCAATCGGTTTAAAAGCCAAACAAATTTACATTGTTGGTAAAGCCTCGAAGAAACAGCATAGCATCGCAACGATACTAACCGAAGGTTACGCGGCACATCTGGCTATACTGATGGCCCACGGCGGGTCCCGGCCGGCCCAAGGCAACGCGAGAATGGTCATTCCACGAGGGTACTTCGGACTGCCGGGCCAAAATGCGTCGTTTCGACGTCGAAGGTGAATATATTAATATAACTATTGTATTTTGTAAATTGTATATATTTATACATAGTTTTATTTGTAATAATATTTAAACAGTTTTGCTTCTCAATGAGAGCTACAAAAGAATCTTGCTAAATTCTTTTGTAGTTATCATTTGGTTTTCGATATTTTGATTGATAATACTAACTGAAATACTACATATATTATATATTATGTAATTTTTGTTTTTGAGTAGAGAGTTGTAGTAATATAAGTAGATTTCCTATATATATAAATATGACCTACAGGTATAACATAAAAATATTGCATGTAGTGGCATAATATTCTGTTGCAGCCATGACACGACGGGGCCGGGGGGAATATCGTCGCCGGGACGTAACAGTGGTTTTCTGAAGCGCAAGGTTTACATAAGTCACGTTTAGCATACGCTAGTTACGCAATTGTCAATCACTCACTATGGTAATTATCATCATATTCATTTTACACTGCATTACGGTTACGGGACCTCTTCTCTTACATTATTAGATACTATTATTATTTTCTTCTGTTCCTGTCTTACTTATTCTTTTACTCATTACTGTTAAATAAAGTTAATAATTTAACAAAATACCAATTAATTCATAAAAATTTGTAAATAACCTAAAAGTATTCTTAAGTATATACAATACACAGTATTCATTCTCATATTTAACGGTGAATAATAATAATCGTCTTCAGTACAAGTGAAAATTAAATTTGAACATGAATTTAATTTCTGGTTCGTTAGCGCATACGCAATTGAAAATAAATTACATATTTTAAAATGCAGTATTATTTTTATAGAATACGTCTTGATTCCGCTAGCATTCGTTAACTAATATTTTTAATAATTTTTCACGGCCTTTGTGTTCACAAAATAAATAAATTTCGTAGAATATTTGGGTATTTCTAATTATTTCCTAAGGGCATACTCGTTGGTATAAATACGCAAACAATGAAAAATTATCACTGAATACGCTTTCCTCTATATATTATTATTAGTATATGCAAAATCACAAACTCTAGAATAACGGAGTAAAGAGCTGCACATGAATATGGTTTCTTTCGTTTATGTAAAAAACTATAGACAAAATATGAGAATTCATATTGTATAAATAAAATAATTTAATTATAAAACCGGATAGAAAAGTGACAATTTGAGGTTAAACTGCAGGTCTCGTAAGCGCATCTCATACTTAAAACATTTACACCATGGAAACGATTCCATGGTCCACCATCGCGCGCCTGTGCGATATACGTCACACAATATTCTCACATATTTGTTGCAGGTACCCGCTTACTAATGAAGACAATGCTATTATGTGGTGTATCTATGTCGTTTGTCACTCTGTCCGAACCGAAGACTTGTGGTCTAAACATACACACACACACACACACACATTTTCATAAACACACAATGTCACTCTGTATCACTCTGTTTCTGTTCCACAGTAGTTGGTAATTGGATTGTTTATGATGATACCAGTGTGCTGATGTACATACATGCATGGCTGATAGCACTGTGCACGCTCTTTGGGCATTTATGGACACTTTTCAAACACTTTGTTTAGCCACAATTCTTTGGCACATTGGTAGTATTGACCGGCCACTTATATTACTATTCGCGATCGAGAATACTTGCTCACTATCTTGCGGAGAAAAATTCTAACACAGTCCGCCCCGAATATAAGCCAAATTTGTATGACGACAGTTCTTGTCAACATATTAAATATTAAATATGTTCTAGTCATCACGATTCAAACGTTTTCATATAGTTGTGTATTGTAAACAAATGTGCACGTCCATAATTACTTTATACACACTCGCGTTAATTCAGTTGTCAGTGACCATTTTAAGGTGTGCATCAGCTACGATATTCTCGATTGCAAATACGTTCAAATTTAATACTGTCAATACTACCAGCTTATAAATAAATATAAATAAAAATTGTATTTACGAAATAATTCACAATGCATTTTTTTACTATATTAATAAAAATATTTGGTTATTAAATATTGTTCAATAAAATATTATATATATTTATTACATTTTATTTTTTAATAAATATATCATATATAAATTGATCAATATTAAGCCGTATATTTTAATTTATATAATAAAAATTGTGTTTAATAACATGTTAATTTATTGATTGAACTAAATCTGTACCTTGGTAGATAAAAGGGCAGGCTTTTTGTAACAGCGGATTTAATCATTTTTATTGGCCATTTTCATTATTATAACTTTCATTTTCTGAAGTGTTTGGTGGACTTAGAATCACGTTGGCCCAATTCGTACCAAGGTACAGAAATATATATATATATATCTGCATTAGTGTCATAGAATAAATATTGCTATCCTTTTAATAACAGAGTCTTGATTATAAATGACGAAACAATTACAATTCAATTATTATTATTTTATTTATGCTGAGAATTGTAATTGATTGTTATATTTTGTATAATATTACAATAAAATATTAAGTTCAGTCAACAAATTCGATAATCTGAGATAATGTTTAATAAAAATGATGAAATACATTTTAAAATGCATTTTGTAGAATAAATTCTTGCAGATATTGCACCGCTAATCAACGCAAACTACTGAGCAATTACTAACTTTTGTTATTTTAATTATATTGCATATTTGTTTTAACCTTCTATTCAATTTCAAAAATCGAAATAAATTACAAATTAAAAAAAAAGCAGTGCTTAAAAAATATTTACGAGAAAAATCGTATTTAGCTATATTTCTGTAGATGTTAGTAAAACTCAGTAGCTTATTTCACAGCCTAGCAAATGTTGATAATTAAAAAAAGAAACTTTTAAAATAATGTTTTTAAGTATAATATTTGTGTGATTTGTTTAGGTCTGCGAAAAGGGCTACCTCCTACCCGATTAGCAGTGATGGCACGCCCATGGAGCGTTCATTTAGTGCTCGTCGGTGCCAACTACCGCGACCAACACTCGCAACAATCGCAAATCACACATCCCTCGCTAGCACCTCCGGTTGACGGTTACTCAACGTTGAGTACCGCAGATTTAACAGTTTATACTAGTTGTTCAATGGCAAAAATCACTCAACCGAATCTCAATGCCACCAAAATTAGATGATGATGATTCTACCAACTGCGCAAGGTAGTAGTGAGGCTATGACACCAACAAATAAATAAAATGGTTGATTTTATCTAGCGTTTCTCGTATTCATACAACTGTTTGAAACACAGTGTGACAATGTTCACTTTTAAATAAAATAAGATGTATTTTATTGCAGATTTAAACATATTTTTCATGGATATAAACATATTTTTTGTATGAATTCACTTTGTCTTACGGATTAAACATATTCTTCTAAATATGTGTTTTTGTGTAAGGTTTTAAGTAACGTAATGTATAAGTCATCTTGACATTGCTAGATTTTTACTGTTTTCTACATCATTTCCCAGATATGAAACACGAGTGTTGGAAAATTCATCGCGTAACAATTCAACGAATAGAAAATCCATTTAATTTTAGTTAATCCTCACCGAAATTTATCTATAATCACTTTACCTAATTCAAATTTTACCTATATAATTTAAAATCAATAAATATTACGGTTGAGCGCTGTTTATCACTCCCCTAAGCTTAAATTAAATCTTAGTTAAAATAATTTTAATCTAACATAGCGTAACTGTTCTTTAAATTACCTAAGCTGTGCTTATATTTACACAATCCTAACTTATCCGTACTTAAGGTAAAATTCACAAAACCAAATCTAATTTAAAAATGAATGAATCTTGTGTTATTGAATTGAATTTCGGTGAATTTTCGGACACCAAGTGAAGTTAGTTTTCTACAGAAATGTTGGTCCTTAAAAACACCTATAGAAAAACCAGAATTCAAAGAAATGTTAAATAAATTTAAGAAAATTAACAGTTAATTCTGTGAACATATGACGCTTATAAACAATTGAAGATGTAATAACAAAAACAACAAAATGGAAAAAAAAAAATCATAAATAGTATAAATGTTAAAATATAAGATTGTTGAAACAGATAATATAAAAATTTAGATCATTTGAGGATCTAAAATATAACTGACTTAACTGTTCCTTCCTATTTTTAGACGTGTCGTTATCGTGTTTCTGTTTATCAAAAATATATTTTTATGAATCGTTAGCATGAAAACAAAAAAATATATATATTTTTGTGTAGTTTATTATATATAAAAATAGAATTGAAAATGTTCATATAACTAACAAACACGTATATATCACATCACTGAGAAAGCTACAATCACAACACGTCACAATATGTCAGGTACATGCGCACATTTGTTGTGTTATGCGCATGACAGTTTGTGATGGCTGCAAATCGCTTATAAGGCAGCCTTGTTATATATTTATGTTTGTTAGAAATAGTATATATTAAAATATGTTTCTGTTAAATAGTACAAAATAAGAGTTGTAGGGAGAATACTATTCATCTATTTAACTGTTAGATAATACAAAGAAATAAAGTTATTCATAGAATCAGAAGTAATACGCTTATGATGGAATAATAGTAAACATTTACGACAAATAATTCTTTACTTACGGAAACATTTACAATAATTTTACATTCCACTTTTTATTTTTTTATTATACATGTTAAAAGTTGTTTTTGGGTTTATGGATGTTCAATAAATAGACTACAAGGGAATTACATGCAATGTCTACACTATATTTGACACATACTGCAGATAAACTCGATTCATGTACACTGTATAGTGTTATATTCATGTAAAGTTAATACCGGAACATATTATAGTTTACATTAACATTTAATAATATTAGAAATCGGCAAATACATAAAGTATGTGGGAGAAAAGTCATATTCGTGTATAACATATTCTGGAATAAACCCCACAGGTATTTGACAATATTCAATAGTATTATTATGAAAATCATGGAACTAGAAAACAATTAATCTAATATATGAAATTTGTGTCGAATTAGCAGGATTAGAGTGTAAAATAAAAATTATACCACACTCTTAAATAACATTTAATGTAATTCCTTTCGGGTCTGAATATTATTTTCGTGTATTTAACAATAGTACACAACCTATGTGATAAGTTAGCAATGAAAACTGTGTAATTTCTAAATGTTATATAGCAGAATAATATTTTCGTATAAAAGCAATTGTAATGAACAATGCAACGCATTCTACACTCATTGTATTTGAGTACATTTGAAGATTTTTATTTTTAAAATCTATGTGTACATATTTAATATAGTCACTATTATAAATATGTATTTACATTTGTCAGGTTGTGATTTCTTTTATTGAAATCGTTGAGATTTCTGTATTAATCCCCGTTAGTGTATAGTTATAATATAATGGCAATCATCAGAACATGCTAAAAGAGTACTTTTATTTTTCAAGTAGTGTACGATGTTAAATAGTAGAGTATTTTGTCTGTATTTAGTATTATAGAAAAATACTGTATGTGATACGAAAATCAAGTGGCAGTTTGAATAAATCATATTCAATCTTATTTGTCTTTTTTGTATTTCCTTTCCATTAACTTTAAACAAGAAAGTATACTTATTACTTATATCTGTTTCTCTATCTAGCAACGCTTATCTATTAATTTGTGATATATTAAGCTTTAAATAAATAATTTCGTAATACGTGCCGCATAGAACCAATATGGCATATTTTTTTACAACGAAATTTTAATATTGTAGCTGTAAAATGGTAAATTACAAAAAAATATCTATTCCAGTTGGCACATAAATGAATATGATTTTTCACTAGTTTGAAAGAGAATAATTTATGTAAATAATATAATATATATATAATTTATTCTCTTTGCCCAAATACAATTGTATAAACAAGTAAAAATGCAAAAAATATTAAACATTCCGATATAAATTTACTGGTTTACACGGAAAATTGTAACCTTTTGTAATACCTAGTTGACTATGCATTCTGTATTATGTTTTTAGAAAGATTGACAATCGCTCGCCCTAACCTTCAAAATAGTATGCGTCATCTGTCAAGTGTTCTGTGTATGTGAATAAAATACGTGTCAAATAATTTTAAAACTAATTTAAATCTAATTTATTTATTTAATTAACGTAAGTAGTTATAGAGCAGTGTTAAAAAGGGTAAGTGTTGCATGTTTTCTTATTAAAAAACATATAATAACTGCCTGACATTTAGGTTAAATAAAAATATGTCTTTCAAACCAAATATTTTATGATGGACAACTCAAATAATACGTTAAATGCGACAGATAATATTCGTAACACGTCTACTGCCGCACAAGTATGTCAATTAAACAATTACCGCATAAAATATGGTAAAAATACGCAATTATTACAGATTCAAACCTGCATAAGTCAAAACCAGGACAAACAACCACTTAACTTACGTAAATTTAATTATAAAATTAATAATGACTTAGCTCAAGTACATAGGAGTACTAGCATGAATTCAATAGGGGGACAACATTTAAAACATTCGTATGAATTTGATGATTGTTCTATTAAAAGCATAGAATCGGATTTGAAAATAGATAATTCTTCCATTAATTCAGATATTCCTAACAGTGTATCTAGTATTTCTGATTTAACTGGTTATGAAGAAGAATTTTTACAACTTAAAAAATGCGTTAAAACCTATAAAACTACTAATACAAGTAGCGAATTAAAGAATAAATATAAAAATGAAATAATAACTTATAAAATAAAAATTCAAGAATTGGAGTCATTGTTAGAAACCTCACGGGAGGAAAATGAGAAAAATAAATTTGATTTAAATGATTTGGAGACGAAAGTCCAAATGATTTGGCATGAAAAATATCAGGAGTTGCTACGCCAAAAAGGCCAAGCCGAACTACAACTAAACCACGTTAGTAAAAAATTCGCAAATACTATAAAAGAAATTGAAATTCTACGAAATAATAATTCACAAAGTGAAAATATTAATTTGCATTATAAACTAAAACAATTTGAAGTTCAAAATGTAGAATTGACTTCTAAATTAGATTTAGTACAAAATGAGTATAAACAATTAGAAGTAGAATTGAAAAATAGTGAATTGGAAAATGAGAAATTACGAATTGGTATTCAGGAATTAAAATCTGAAGTTGATTCGAAAAGTACTATACAATTAGGGTTAAAAAATAAAATTACTGAGCAACATATTGAAGTTCAAGGACATCTTCAGGCGAATTTAAACCTTAATAATCAGATATCTACGTTTAGGAATGAGATTGATGCGGTAAAAAATTCTGAAAAATGGTATTCAAATCAATTACATAGTTGCCAACTTATTAAAAGTAACATACAACAAGAATTAATGTCGAATAAAACTAATTTGATATCTGCGACTCATGATTTAGAAAATTTAAAATTGGAAATTGAGACATGGAAAAATCTATACGAAGAAACTCACTTAAAAGCGATTAGAGAAAAAGAGAAATTCATTAAAAAATTTGAAGTTTTGGAATCTGATTTTATAGAGCGCGAAGCGGTTCTAACATGTACTAAACCAATGAGAGAAGACAATTATTTTATTACTAAATCAGACACACTAGATAAAAATTTAATTCAAGAACTTGAAGATGAGATAGCAAATATGAATAACATTATTAAAGAACAATCTACAACAATAAAAAATGTACAAGTCCAAAATACGGATTATATAGTACGTTTGACTACGCTGCAAAAAAATTTAAACGAGTCAGAAATCCAAGTCCAGACTTTACAAGATCTGAATCGAGATTTGGAACAAAAGTCGAATAGCTACAATGAGAATTTACGCATAAAAGACACAGAATTATTGGACTTGAAGACTAAAATTGTGAACTTAGAAGTTGGACTTCATGGAGCTAGTCGTGAAAAAGATGAAATTGATGAAGTCGTGAAGAGTTTACGGCATGATTTTAATAAATTTATGAAATGTTATAATTTAATGAAAGAAAAGGTGGAAGAAAAAGCTAGACTTATTGCGCAAGTCGAGCAGGAGAAACAGGAACTGTTCATGGAAAATAACTGGAAAATTTGTGAAATTGAAAGGCTACAACAAATGGTACTGGATAGAAAAAGTTTGCAAGCTGATTTAATTGAAATGACAAATTTGTACAATGAAGTCAGAATTGATAAAGATAATTTAAAACAAGAAAACAATGATATGGAAACACACAATAAGAATTTGAATCAAGAAAACGTTGTTTTAAAAGTAAAAGTTGACGATTTACAAAATAATTTAACAGAGTTAAATAATCCACAAAATAAAGAAATTATGTTACATGAAAATAAGGAGTTAAGGAGACAAATATCAGACAATCAAAGCATAATTGACGATTTAAAATCAAAGTTAAATATCTTAGACCAACCGGATTTCACAGAATTAAATGATCAAATTACCACAGAGAATATAAGGCGTGAAAATAACGAATTGGCGCTATTAAATGCGGATAATCAACTCATTATAAAAGAGTTAAAATTAGAGCTATCGCAATTCGATTTAGCGGAATTAAATAATCATGATGAGGATTATTTGAAGCGTGAAAATAAAGATTTGAAGCTGCGAAATAAGAATTATATGCATAAAATAATAGATTTAGAATCCAAAATAATAAACTTAGTAAATGAGGACCAAATAAATACGTCAAAAAAAGTAACAAATTCAGAAAATGAAATTGTGAAATTAAATGAATTATTAAAAATGCGAGAAAATCAACTGTTAAATCAGGCGAAAAATGTTGAATTATTGTGTAACGAAGTAGATTCTAAAGATAAGTCTATCGCAGTGTTGGAGGCCAAATGTTACAACTCCGAGCATAGTAAAATTGACGATTTGACCAAAAAATTATCAGACGCCAAATGCGTTATTGAGCAATTCAATAATTTATGCCGTAATTCAGAAATGGAGAAAAATCATTTAAGTTTGGAATTGAAATTGCTTAAAACTAATAAATGTAGTTTTTTAAATAAAGAAGTACAGACTGATTTTGAAGTATTAGATTTTAACAGTATTAAAAAGAATTTATTTGAGTTAATATCGGATAATAATAATAATCCAGATGTATTAATAGAAATAAATAATTATTTAAAAACTATTCCTAATTTGAAAACTCGAACCAATGAAAATTCACTCGATGAACTTGAGTTAAAACTCAAATTATTGCAAACTCGTTGTACTAAACTTGATAACAATTATAATTTGATATCAAAAGTGATAGAATTAGTGCCTAAATCTACTTTTAAACCTAACTTAGACCTACAAACAATAGGAATACAAACTCACATTGAGGTGCAAAATGAGCAATTCGACGCCTTGTTGCAAGAAACCAAAGATTTGAAAACACTTTTACGTGTGAAAGATGCTGAACGTAAAGTACAATATAAAAGGTAAGTTCTTCAACATTTCCCAACACTTTACCACTAAGTTATCACACATTTTCACTTGTAGATTCGAAACAAATAATCGCACTTTGTTAAGGAAAGTCAAGGAACACATGCGCGGACGAAAGTGCGCAGAAAAACATTTGCTAGAATTAGACGATACATATAAACTCGCGATTTCAGAACTAAATAATTTAAAACTGAGCAATAATCGACTGGAGGTTGAAGTAAAAACGTTCAGATATCGTTGTGATGAATATAAATCTATTTGTGATAAATTAAATAGCGAAATTCGTGTGTTAGAAGAGGAGAAAATTAACGAAAATCTACACAAGTCAAATGAATGTTTAAAATGTTTAGACAAAGCGTCAATGCATGAAAAATTCGTGACTTTAAATGACGAGAAACTATTAAATTATGAGCAACAAATTAAAATTTTAAATCGCGAATTATTAGAATTGAAAAAATTGTATTTTAATGAAAAATTAAAGTGTAGCGCATTGCAAAAGCAAGTCTCAAGCGTTCAAATGTGTTTGGAAAATGCGAATGAACAGTTAGATAATAAAAAGATTGAGTTATCTGGTTTGAAAATTGTGGAAGACAAATTAAAATTGAATATTAAAAGTTTGGAAGCCCAATTGGATTATACTAGCACGAATTATCAAGAATGTAAACGACAATTGGATGAAACTATTCGTATTTTGGATGAAACTAACGCTAAAGATGAAATACTTGCGGATGAGATCAAAGTAATAATTTTCGCGCCTTTTCTTCCCGCGTTTTATTATACCCTATTTTTTATATTTTAGACTCTAAGTTGTCATTTACACCAGAAAAATTTAGACATCGCCAATTTGGAAAACAAATTTACGATTTTGGAAACAAAGTCAGTATTACAGGCAACAAATTACGAAAATACAATTCAGGATTTGAAGCAACAATTATCTGAATTACAAATTGAACTGACTACAGTGAGAAATGATAAATTTTTCTTACAGCGACTAAGCGCTGATTTGAAAATGTCACTGCAAGGAACTGTTAATCAAAATAAAGTATGTATCAACAAATAAAACTAAAAATAGTTATTGTTATTTGTAAATATTTATATTTTAGGTATTAAAACACCGACTAGAAGTATTAGAAAACAATTCGAAAAACGTTTCATTAGAAAATTTAGCGTATTTAACCAAAATTGATGAAGAACATATCAATAATTTGTTACGACAGAGTACTAATTCGCCGGAAAAGCCCCTTAAAAATTTGCGGTCGTGTCTAGACTCGTTAAAACAGGAAATGGTGTCGTTACAAAAAGAAATACATATTAAAACACAAATAGATTTAATTTAGTAGTAATAAATAAATGTTTACCATTAATAAATATTTAGTTAAATATATTTAACAATTTCTTCCATTTATCAGTATTTCTATAGGTTGCTTTGGTGCTAAACTGTGATTATATATACTATACAGGTATACCTCACTACTACGCGGTTCACTTAGCGCTGTTTTGCCAAGATCGTTTAATACATTGTGCGACAATATGCTAGTTTATTTGTTTTTACATATGTATATAACGCTCTATTTTATAAAACAATTTAACAGCGCTGCATCTAACTTCAATAATTCGAACGAAAATGTAAAATTTTATTTATTTTTTAAATAATAAATAATAGCGAATAGTGATTCGCTTAGTGTGCTGTTTCACTTAACGCTGTATTTTGTAGAACAAATTTAGAACGCTACATGAGGGACGCATTTATTTCTAACCTTAACTTCAATTATTTAATATTAAAATAGCAAAATTGCATGAAATTTTATTTAAACAATAAATACAAGCGAATTTATTCGCTTAGGGTGTTGTTCCACTAAGCGCTGTATTTTGTAGAACGAGTGCTAAATGAGGTATGCCTATATTATTAACCTTAAGTACAATTATTTATACTTAAAAATATAAAGCTGTATTAAAATTAATTTAAACATTAAACAATAGCGAATTTATACCTAATATACGTTATACTCATTCGTAGTGCATTCTAAAAACGAAAATTTTGTTTAAAAAAAAGTTTTCCCAACACGAAAAACTATTTCATTACAAACTGTAACCTAAATAAATATTGAATTCGACTTTGTGTCAACATTAAATAAAGACTACATTCGATTGAAGATGTCACACATATATGGCATATCGCCTGATGTACATTTACAGGTTATTGTAACGAAAACTAAACGTTATTTATGTAAATAGTAAAAAATGTATTTAATTGTACATACCTATGTTAGACAACTATGGTTTGAACACGGTCAGAACACTGGTGTAACTGGTTAATAAAGTATTTTTCAACTGACTGTCAATGCAATAATTTCTTTCTAGTTAATTACTTATATTATTCCCCAAACAAGTTATAGCCCGTAAAGTGTGTTGTGTGTGCCGGTGTTGCGCTGTGTGTACGCATTGATCTAGGCGAGTCATCGCATTCAATTTAGGTATATATTTTTAATCTTTTCTGCATAATTAATATTATTGTAATTTAAGGTTTTTAAAGTTATTTTAACTTTGAAACAATTCAAGTAATGTACAAAATCGTGCACGATTATGTTATTTTAACTTAGAAACAGTTCAAGTAATTTACAAAATCGTACGATTATGTTTGGTAAATTAATATTCGGCAATTCATATAGTTTCGATGCATTAGAGCACATGGGTGACAAGTGCCCGTGCAAATTATTGTGCTACGAAAATGAATTCATATTTTGAAATATTTCTAATATTTACTTTATGTGCAAATGTTTGTAAATTAATATTGACAATATCATATTTTGATTTTTTGAATATTACGCAGATAAATATACAATATTTGTTATTGTGTGTAGATACTTGTAAATAAATAGTAACAGTCTTATGATTTTCATCTGTTAGAGCACAAAGGTGCTTAATAATTAAGATTTTTTTACGTAAACAAATACATGTTTTAGACGATTGTGGGAATATTTTTATAAATTAATATAATTAGACGTACGAATTTGTATTTTCTGTTTTCTTATAAATATTTAAGTTTAATTTTGAAAAGGTATTTTATGGGTACGTCACTACTAAACTTTTTAAGAGCGAAAAATAATCAATTT
The DNA here is from genome assembly GCA_933228885.1 of Leistus spinibarbis. Lineage (NCBI taxonomy): Eukaryota > Metazoa > Arthropoda > Insecta > Coleoptera > Carabidae > Leistus > Leistus spinibarbis. The sequence continues at coordinate 12,474,692 of OW121795.1, forward strand.
ATTATTCCACGTGGCGTAATACGAATTAGTTATATTTAAATCAGGGTTTAATTTCCGAATTAACGGCAAAAGAGATAAATCAAGATATAACGACTTGAGTGACGTATTATGTTTACTTAATATAACGCAGTAGGCTCGCGGATGGATAGCAAGAGAACTCTCATTCTTCAAAACAAAGTTAGCGAGTGTACCAGTAGGTCGAGGTGCGTAAAAAGTTTAACAATGTGTTTTTATTGAGTTTTTAAGAATATTTAGAAAATGAGCAAAGATTTGAGTTTTACCGTGGATCTGAATCCGATATCTCTAAGAGTAAGTATTAACCCAATCATATTTATAATAACGAAAAATTACATTTTGATATGTATGGTTTAAACGTTAGTTAACTAACAGTACTGCAAAGTACTAATTTTATTTATGGTTATAAATATTTTCTTATATTATATATACGTTGATTAACAAACAGTACATTACGCCTTTCCCAGACACCGCGATTCAAACATTCATAATCTCCAGTCAAGCGTGTGTGTGTGAGTGAATCGTATTACTTAAGAATTATTAAGTACAGAATTGCAAAGTTTCGTATTTAAACCTTAGATATTTTTGCGTAAAGCTTATAGAATTTAGGACATTTTCCGCACATATAAAGGACCATTATTCTTGGTTTTTCAGTATCTCTAAAATAAATGAACTTTCAGAAAACGAGCATAGGTACAGGCATCAATGCATTTAGCATTACGTTAATTTTTTAGTACTATTTATTTATATAGAAAACATTGTTTTAACCACTAATGTTTAAATGAAGATAATCCCTTACATTTTGAAGTGATAAAATGATAAACGAAAATAATGACATTGCAACAATATACTTTATACTTTACTATAATTTTTTTCTATCCTTCGGTTCACATTCTGAAATAAAATTATAAATGTAATTATAAAAAAAGTCTTTTGCTGAACACAACAGATATTCCTCTTATTATTTCTTATATCTAGCGACAAAGCGTCAAATCATAAATGACAAAATTTGTAACTACATAAATACAAGGTCGTATCAATAAGGCAGATAAAATTGCTCTACTTGGTCCTGAGTTAGCCATTAGCATACAAAAACCTTATTACAGTACAGTTGTAATAATAGTGCGATATGTGTCTGGTGAAATTACTCTAAATTTCAAGGAAGTAAATAATAATATACAAAATTAAATGTAAAATAAATTATTGACATTCTTTTGATTTTCTAAGAATTTATAGTTAATTATAAACTGTTAAAAAATATTATTAAACACTTCGAAACCATTTAGCTTGATTTGTTTAGTTGAATCTTTCATCGAAAAAGTCAAAATATATATATGTTATTTATAGATAAACTTTACTAAAAAATGCGCGTGGAAAACTGCAGTTTTGAGTTATTTAGAATACCATATTTTATTTACGTATATAGGCCAATTTTTATTTTGTGTTTTTTATATTTACATTTAAGGTGGGTTCCATAATAATTATGGTCCCCTATGGTTACAATAATAGTAACCACACGAGACCGCAGTTATGTATGTAAACCAACGAAACTCTGAAATTCAGCAAATATATGTACGGTATCTATAATTCAGTTAGTATTCTGTATAAATAGCGTGTAAAGTATAGGTGTCTGGTTTATTTTATTAAATAATGCGTCGTACCATTTTCCAGTTCGTCAGTTTAATTCGCAGTGATTGGACAAGTGTCGTTTTATAAGCGGATTCAGTGCAAGTCAGTGCACAAAATACCAGCCATAATTAAGAGATTTAAAAGATAAGCTCTGCTGGTGAAATAGCGATAATCTAGAACATCCTTGCTTATTATTTTAATACTATTTTTATGGCATTATATTGAATTTAGGAAGAACGTCGTCGCACTGGTCGCTATGTCGCTGTCGCTATGGCTATCTGTGTCACCCTTCTCGGACTATACCAAGCGATCATCCAACACACGCCGGTGGTCGCTGGACTCTTTGCGCCCGCCATCATCATGTTCTTGTACGTCTTCTGGGTGTTGTACACCGCCCACAAGGCACCAAAGCTACCGCTAGATGACGACAGTGGCGACGAGGAACTCGCGGTGAGTTTTTATTTATTGACATAATTTTTTTGGAGGTTATTTTGCTTGTGGGGGATTTGTCTGCTTTTTGTTACGCTTCGCTAGTTTGAGTGTATAGATGTATCAATATTGAATATTGGTAATGTAAATATACGTTTGTATATTGTCACCACAGTCCTATATTTGCGTGGGCTATAAATGGAATGTGGATATGGAATGATTTCGATTTCATTATTAATTAATTGATAATAATCTGGTTGTATCTATAAGGGTACCTTCATACATTGTATATAAAGTGAAATTTTGTATAAAGATATACAATTGTGATAAATAAGTATTTTGATATACGAGTAGTTATGATATAAATATTAATCAAGACATTGAAGTACTTGCCAATGCTTGTTGGCCGGCAAGGCAACCCGTCAATCTTGGCAGAATATAAAACATTTATTAACTGAAGTAAACATTTTTGTAATCACTTTGTACTGCCACTCAAGAATTTGAATAATAAACACAAAGAAAACAATTGTTTTATAGATTTATTTTAAATGTGTAATTTGCAAATATATTTGTATGGCTTTTGACTTCAACCCAAAGAAACTTGTCATTTGTTTGATATATTCAAGATCTATTTGGATAATCGGTCCAGTGCGACCAAGCGACAGACAAACATCCAAGTATATTGAGTTATATACATTTTAGGAATAAGGAAAACTCACAATGAATATTTTTCCATAAATGAATATCTATTAAACATGTACACGAATATAGATTTTCTCCGATATAACGCATTAAAACAAACTTACACTGCACAAAATAAACTAGCATTTTCATTGTAAGTCTTTCAAAACAAGAGAATATTAATAACTTTCCGAAAGTTTACTATTTTACGTATCTATTTTTAGTCTTGTAGTAATATATGCAAAATTGGTTTGTTTTGCTTTTTGTCTGTCCGTCTGTCTGGGAATACAGATTGATATTTCCTGCTTTCTATACATGTTTAAACAGCGCGTGTAATTGAACTATTAACCTAACATTTAATAGAAATACAACGCCAAACCAACAACATAGCTTTGGAAATTAAATTTTAAATATTTAAATCAAGTGTCATTATTCCTCCCACATTTGGCTAATATTATATTAATATTTACATTATTTATTTAGCCAAATATTTATTATTAATTTTCGTTCTGCTTCGCACCATTTTTCTTTTTGATAGACTGTACTTTTGTACTAACACAACTAACGTTAACCAACAAAAACAAAACTATTTAATTTATTTTATGGGTTTAACAAAGGATATATCTCCGGCTGAAGTAACGGTTGTTCCGATCGAATCAACAGCTGCAGTGTTACCGCCTCCACCAAAAGACATCAATATAAAAGCCGACATTTCGTTCGAAAAATTCACGAGAAACAAACTGAACCGTACATACTCAATTGCCTAGTCACGTATTATAATACTCTAACGTTAAAAGAAATATATTTAATATCAATGAGCACAAAATTTAACCACATAATGTGTAGTGAAAAATATATGAAATATATATATTGTTTGTGTGTGATTTTTATATGGAATTTATATGCTAATTTTATGATAAAATAAATAAAACAGAAATAGATTTTCACGTTTTCATGTTCATTTATTCCCCAATTAACTGCCCAGATGCCTAGTCGGCCGCGCAAATATTTTGATAGTAACATTTCTGGTTGATGTTTTAATTTTTTATACAAACTAAGTAAGATATCAAATTAATTTTACATAAATATAAATTCTCTTTACTATATATATATATATATATCACGCCCTTTTTTGTAAATTGGTGGAAAGAAAATCCGATTCTTTTTTCATTCTATATTTTATCATGATTTTCATTCTAAAAGAGAAATTATTCTTATATAATTTATATTAATTTAGAAAATTTCAAATATTTGTTTGTCAAACGAATGTTTATATTTTGTATTTAATGTGGAATTAAAGTTTCTCTTCCCTACATAATTTGTTAGATTCGAGTCAACATGTATCATGTCAGCTCTGTATACACTCTATATCATGCGTGTATAAACAAACCAGGGGTACCTTAAGTTTAGTTATTTAGTTATGATGAACTTCATGTTTAACATATCGTTGCTAAATTTAGAACTACAAAATCAACAAGATCGTTTTCATAATAATTTCCTGGCTATTCGACCGCCCACTAAAGCAATTCGTTTAGCAATGGGTTACGAAAAGAATACATGTTTTACCTTCTTATAAAGAAAGTCATTAGGTTTATTTGTTTGTTCTGAATTTTTTACTCAGACTATAATCCTTCTTTTTCATTATAAGTTGGAGAGAGACAAACCATAGAGCAAATAAACAAAGCTATGGTTTATATAAAATAGAGTAATAATTTGTGCATTTCGCTCTAAATCTAGAGAAGACGAAGACGACTTAAGCTATGCACACCAGGAAGCTTATAATGGATTTAGATATAATACGTTTATATATATACGTAAATTGTGACTCATGCATAATGTATAATATAAGAGCCTTTTAGACAATTTCACTTTTGTTTGTAGAACAAACAAAATAAGGTGTATACATTTCGTTTATTTTTGTTCCCTAATTCAACAATTCGATACGGCCTCCTATTCACTCAATTCAATACCATGTTCTAGAGTCTCGTTTTGTATTTTATTTCGAAATTGATTGGCAAAGAAGCCATATTAAATTACAATTAAACATCAAGACATTGTTGGCTGAAGTCAGGAAGAAATTATATATATATAGTAGGTACTTATAAGAAATGGAATTTTTCAGTTGAGCAAAAGTGGAATAGTAAAACTCAGTACTGCGCTAATTACAAAAGATAATTACTGTAATTTATTACAAAATATAATTATGAAATGTATATTTCTCAAATGTTAAGTGTACAATATAAATTACTTTACGCTTTTCCCCATAAATAAGACAACTCATTTTCAAGCATTCCTAATTGTACACTCCCAGAATAGATGAGCAAAATTATTTGTGTAATCAAAAATTAATGTAATTTAACAAATTTTGTATAAATCTCAATCATGAATTGATTAGCAAATATAAATGCAGGTTCGCACAAAACGTGTATTTTAGTTAAAATCTCGACCCCCTTTTATCCCACTTGCATTTCTTTCAATTTAATCCTAAAGCATTAAAGCAATGCCATTTTCAATCTTTTATTCTAAGAGTGTACAATCTGTCCCTATTCAACTCTATCTTTATATACTGCACATTTCTAAACATTTGGCACTGCATTCAAACCGTTTTGTTCTACTTGATCACGACTTATCTTTCGTACAATTAATTCTCCATTTATTTCAAAGACGATTCCACATTCCCATTTTATTTACAGTATTTAAACAAGTTTTATTTACGTTTTATCATGTTGCGGTTTTATTTGCGTTATGGTGTGCCACAATAACATAATATCAACAACAGAATTAATGAGTTGTTACTGTAGCTGTCTTTTCAGACCATGTTAGCCAACAACACCTAGTGTCACATAAACTTTAATAACGAAATATCAACAACAGTATATAATTAGTAGTTACTGTAGTCGCTTTTCTAGACGCAACCAGCAACACCTACTACGCGTAATACATGTTGCGTTTCTAATCTTCGAATTCTATTACAACTTTGTGAATGGGGTATCGTACTTATATGCTAATTTAACTTTCTTATCCGCCAGCAAATCGGTGTGACCTTGACGATAAAATATGCCTGAATTAAAACGTAAAACGGCTCGAAACGTACGGTAGCACCGTCAAAACACGTCCGTCCGGCGGGAGGAAATTGAACTTGCTACAGGTGCGGACTCAGCCCCCCTAAAATTTTACCCTTAGGCGGCACGGAGGGTAGGATTCAATTTCTATGTCGCGATTTGATTTTATCGTCATTCAAAGTTATTAAGTTATGTCAATTCGCGTGACTCGACAGGGAATTTTATTATTAATTTTACACTGAACTGATTAAGAACCCTGCTTTTTGGGACTGGCAGGATAATTTGATAATTTTTAACGATGTTAGATCAATATGCTACCTTGCAGACTACAAGTTCGAATCTCAGTATATAACAGTTCTATTTCTTTTTTGCAATTTGTGATTAATGCCAAATTGCATAAAAGGCTGTCTAATTCGATATTGAACGAAGTTCTACTTCTTTTAATCAATTAAGAAAACATACGAAGTATAAAATTTCTATTACAACGTTCAACTGAACCGTCTAATGAACTTATTGGTTCGGTTAGTTTTGATAAGTCTGTAATGAGAACATCTGTTTTAAACTTCACTCCTTAATGGAATTATTATTTTTTGTTGTGAAAATTGTTATCATTATTATGGTTGGTTTTATAACTCACTTAGCAAATTAACCATAGTTCAAGCTTTAAACTGCTTTTATACTATCGGGTAAAAGTGTTACAAGACTTCCATCTGCTGCTACTCTTGAAGAACAATAAAAAAAATATGAATATAGCTTTGTACTGACTGTTCAGTCCATGATTTGTCTCTCTTCCACTTATAACGAAGAATGAGAACAGATCTGAGCAAGAAATACAAGACAGACGAACCAACCTTATATTAAACCAGACAGCGAATACCGAATTGGAAATCGAATCCAAGTTTCAAATTGATTGTTCAATAAAGCATGTGATAAACCATATGCAGCATTTATATGTTGTGGGAATTCGAATCGCCTTTGTATTGATAAGCAATATAAATCAGTTATTGCATAGGTTAATAAATAACTCGTATCCGGCAACCGGGTGCGTAGGCGGCTGTGATAAACTGTTTTATGAAAAGGGATGTGAAAAAATGTAGGTAAACTATTCCAACAAGTTTTGACAGGTCAAAATAACTTTGAAACAAGTTGATGAATTGTTTGAGGTGTATAGTATAAACGGAAATTTGTTACGTATTTGTCGGTGGGAAACTTCCAAACTACAGCCGTGTGTTTAACTTTCTCAGTTTAATAAGAAGTTGGGTTTTGTGTTTATTAAGGCCAACTAGAACACACGTGATTTCTGTCGTATAAGGCTGCCGTGTATTTGTCTTTAAATAATTTCGTATTCGTTCGTCGAAAAATAAGAATTTCATGCAAAATTATGCTTCTAAAAATTGAATTACACGCCAACAAAATCGTCAAATATGAAAAATATAACAAAAACCGATAGTAAATTATCTAAACTCTTGAGGTTGATCAACAGAAATTACATAAATTATTAGAAATCATGCAAATATTACGAAACTCATTTTAGGGCCAGGAATATTCTATCTTAATTACGTATGTAGGTTAAATATCGCAGTTTTAGTCGGAATCAAAAATTATGGTTCAGCAAAATGTAGAGGTGTTTGTGAACAAACAGAAATAATGTCGCAACATAAACGTTGTATGTTTCGTTAAAAAATTGAAATGAGAAAAGTTGAAAAACCAATTTGAACATTTTGTTCTCCTACTGTGTTAAACAAGTTTATTTATTTGTCTGAGAAAATTTAAAAAACATTTTTTTTTTTGCTTACGCTAAAACAAGCGATATGTTTCTCTGACACTTTGTAATTAGTTCTCTGTTTACTTAGGATTAACTGTAAAAATATATCATCCACTTATTAACAATTTGAGCATCTTAAGATCGATATTTCGTCTAATTAATTATCTATTTACTATTAGTTTAATTTGACTAAAGAGAAACAATAATACTTTCAATTACTCAATTCGCCCATTCTAGGATATTTATATTTCGGATAATTAGATAAATATGTTAACAATTTTGAGTTTAATTGGGTTTTATTCCAATTTGAGGATCCCAAGATAGAAATGTCAGTTAATTAGCTATATGTGAACAGTCTTGCGTTTATTTGGCTACAGAGAAACAATAATACTCCTTACAGATCATTAATTCCAGAAATAGGTATAGGCAACAAGTGGAAAGTCAACGACACTTCCGGATTAAACCAGGGAAGCTAAAGTAAAAACATTAAACCGAGGTTACTATGTACAGGTCAAATACACACCTACTCCTACGGAAATAAAAAGTACTATATATATATATTTTTTAAATAATACACTGTGTTAATAAGTATCTGCGTTTGCGTGTGTTAGTATTGTAGTAGGTGTGACGTGTACGTACCCCGGATACCGTGATCAATACTATCTATACGCATGCGCATGCCACGATTCCAAATTTTCTTCCTGTAGAAGTAACACGGGAATAAATCAGGTAGATATCGGAGACAATATATAAGCTTAGATACCATTATGTTTGCATATTAACAAGCCTAAACAGAATTCAGACATTTGTTTAAACAAGCTTTAGATAATCAAATGTGTTTGCATACATGGCAAACTAATCACATTGTCTGGAAAAGTTCCCTCAGTATCTACTTATTATAGTTTTAATAAATTTGAATGCCTATAGATATGCAACCCATTTCACTCTTGTGTAAACATGTCTATATCTAGAAAATATGCATAATGTAGTTTGACCTTGGTAGGAAAATAAATGTTTGTGTAGCACTTATCTGTCATGAAATATATATTTGATCGTATTTATAATAACAAGTGGAGAACTAGTGCAATAAAAATGCTTGTATGAAAGGTTTAATATAGGTAAATAAAGCGCATGAAGATTGTAAAGATAAAGTTAAAAGGAGGAAAAAAATTAGATTCTGTATGCTTGTAAAAGGGTTCTCTGCAACATGTATAGTTTTTATTTTTATTTTCGTCGACGAAAATAGAATTACACTTTTTATACTAAATTTAACAGAGCGCAAAATCTAAAAACTAATTTACATTTGTATTAATAATAATTGCGAAGATAATCTTAAGTGTTTGTGTAAATATTAGACAGGTTAAGAGGCTAATAAGGCCCTCTTATTTTGCCTTTATAGAGGATACAAAGTGTATGAGAATGAGAAACTGGTGGGAAATAACACAAAGCTATATGAAATAAAAGGGGTTCGCGGCCTCGTCAGAAACACAAACATTGTGTAAACAAAGACCCAATTGTCAAGTTTGTAAAACGTCTGATACCGTATACTGTAACAGACAATAAATTTGTGTATAGTCATCAAAGCAACAGTGTCTTATGTTCTTAGATACATTTGCTTTTGTAAGATATTTGAAGAATTGCATTTACGAATTTCTAGCATTTCCAAAGTAAGATTAATTGAGTATAATATGTAAAATATAAGTATAATTTCCCACACAAATTGAAAACGAAATGTTAAACGTTGGTGTAGTAGGTGTTGCCTACTAATTTAGGCTGGAAAACCCACTACAGTAACTACTAATTATATTCATATTTTGTTATTAAGACTCTTTTGAGCCCAGAGCTATACAACTAATGCTACAATATTATATCGAACAAAAATAATTCCCATTGTAAACTATAAATGGAATAAAAGTACGAAATCGTACCTGAAATAAATGGAGAATTATTGTACAATGAGTGGGATAAAACCACTTGTATGAAATGGTATATAAATAAAGTGAAGTATGTAAGGATATAGTTGAATAGAATAATATTGTACACTCTTAGAATTAAGATTGAAAATCGTATCGGCATTCATATTGTAAGGAATTAATTGAAGTGAAATAATCAGTATGATCTAGAATTAATTAAAATGATTGAAGTGTCGATAAAGATAATATTACCCTGCACCTATCTAATAGACAAAGTTTCATACCGAAACTATTTAAAGACAATACGCCTGATAATCTGCAACGACCCATACATGTGTACTTTACACTTGGTAGACAATCCCTAGTGGCGAACTCCAACAACAGCGCGTAACACCTTATTTAACACGGGGGTTACAAAACAAATCCCTGGTGTAAATATTATTTAAGTTACCCTATATGAAGGTTCATTGCACCGGATGAGTAACTCGACTAACTAAATAAAACACAATATATTGCTAGGAAACACTGTCTTATCTTATTTAGTCATCCGACACAAAACTATATATATATATGCACTTCAGTGCAAACAACATTCAATAGAAAATCGGTTTGAACACGCGCGCTCAATTTGATATGTTATATTATGGAAACGGTTTTAGTTATCTTATATTTACCTGCTTAAATTCGTCGTGGTAGTATAAATATAAAAATTATTATACATGCTGTCTAGAAAAGCACCCTAATATCTACCTTTTCAGTTTGATTTTAAATGAATATATTTATTTTGTGATTGAATCTTAACATTGTTAAAATCTTTTGTAACCTTGAGGTATCTATAGCGTATATGTAGCTATGAAAATAGCTCGGGGCGTTTGTTGGCACAACAGATTTTCCGGTTGAATACGTAGTACGCTTTTTGTGAGTTTGTAACACATTGAAACACAGGACATTAAACGATTAATGTCGTATCCGGTATACAAGCACTATAGGATCGTTTAAAACAACAAATAACACATTATATCTCCATTATTTACGCTGCTCTTTATTCATTATTATATCTTCAATAAAAAACATTCTATTATTGCTACCTATATAAATATCTGTATCTATTATATTTATCGTACATAACATACAATTCTATAAATAAAACATAATTCGAAATATATTGAGCAAAGCTCATTATATAACGTATTCTAACTTTTAAGTTATTATATTTTTATATCTGTGACATCATGCAATAACATATTGAAGCTTTTACATCTTGAGAATAACAAACGATGCCAATCAGTTGGCGGCAGACACAAGTGTGACAGAGATAGATATAGGATGTACTTACAAACACACATACACACACACACATACATAAGTATAAGTAAGATAGATAGAATCCTGAAGCAACAGCGGAGCCACAGTGCCCAGCAACGTCAAGTCCTTAAATTAAATAATAGCATTAGAGGTGGGTCGCGCTGCTGCTACTGCCACTCTCCGATTCACCAAGCCGGATAAAATACGTACTATATAGATATAGAAGATAATTATTACCAGCGGAATTATTCCGAAGCTTTTATTACTTTTTTTGCAATTTGTACTAGGAAAAAAATTTAGTTTTACATTTTAGCGGTTTGGATACAGTTCATTTTTAGTTCAGTCTGGGGAATTTTATGTTTAACTACTCGAATATTTACATTTATGAAAAAAATTGATGAGTATAAATTTCAATGGATACGGTAATTTTGAGATCCCCTGCGATTTCATTATCATGTAACAACAAAACCAACTCGTCACAGTACATTCAAAATCACTAATATGTATTTTGAAAAAGAGATTTAACCTGTAACGTTCTCGTGAACCAAACAATTTATTTCACATTCTAGCAGTTTTACCGTGGGCGAATCTTGAACATTAAGGATAAGATAAATTTCGGGTAGTCTCACTTAAGGCTATGTGCGAACTAAGTTGAAACTTGAGAGTGTTTCTAGGCAACGAAGTGTGTGTGTGTGGTCCCTAATTTCATGGCTGTGTCAGCTGATGCTCAGCTCGATTAATTGCATCGTCTCTGTAAGATACGGACGGCTCAAATTGGTTTATTCACCCTACGTTATATCTCATTGTTGTGTTTATTCGTTGGTCTAGTCGTAAAAAAAAAATGAACGATAGACTCCATTAATTTATATACTTTGTTGTACATAATGTTTAATGGCGACTTTACAAAACAAATGTTGAGTTAAAATAAACACGTGGAATAAAATATCATTACCATTTTGAAACGTGCAAACGTAATCAATATTTCAAAGGTTCCATTGATAAATTGATACTTTCTTGCGATTGGAATACATATTGAAAGAACGGAAATCTATATAAAACCGTATCAAGAAAAGCGAATAGAATTTCATTTCTTACAACGTCCACATGCGACCGTATGTCATCTATCATCTCTGTTTTTACTTTTGTCTTTCTGACCCTGTCTCACCTTATCTTCTATAGAAATTATTGAACGCGTTTCTACTGTCATTACTACTACAACCACAACAAATACCTTTTGTAGACTTTACACAAACATCCCGTGTTATTTATTTGTAAGAACCGAGATGGGAATTATGGGTAAAAATTAGTGAATTGTCAACATATTGTCTCAATTTTAACATTGTTGTCTGGAGAAATATAGCAATAGTATTCACCATACGCTCCTATTTTATAGTGATAATAGCAAGCAAAGAAAAAACTTTTTAATTTTTGACTTTATGAAATAACTCTTAATTATAGTTTTTTTCAGAATCCGTACGAATATGTGCGGATAAAGTTTAGTTGTAGCCAAATGATGCGATATCAAGGTCAAACTTTTAAATATGTTCAGAATCGCTTTAATTACTCTTAGTATATATGCAGCTGGAATGTATTTCGAAATAAAAAAAAACACTTTCACACTTCATTGTGCAATTCGCATATGTTGTAAGCGATGCTATATATCACAAAACCAAAAGAATTCTTCGTCGAATTTAATTTGTGTGTGTCCCTTTGAAACAAAATATATACCGATCACATCAAAGTTTAACCGCCCCAACGCAGCGACGACAAAAAAATATATAAAACGAAATCACTCGTGTCTTCCCGTCTGCGTTCTAATGGAAATTGTTAAAACTAGAATAAATTGAACGAATTCTGTCGCTTCATTCGTCACCATCTGTGAATTGAATTTTTATTAATCCGATTTCGACAACGCTATACATATATGTATATTGAAATTGTTTTATTATTTCATTCCGATTGAACGCTGAATAAATTTAAAAGATGTTTTCAATGTCGTTAACCTTATGTATTTGCAGTTTTATCAATGGTTTCCAGCGCATAGACAAACCCAATTTGTTCGTTCGTGTTTCCAGGAATAAATGGTTTCTGCACGAAGGCGACAGTAAAAAATGGCAACTATGTTTTTCGTCTACGTGAACCCGACATTTGAACTTTCAATATTTGTCAAGATAAAACTCATTCCTTTTGGTTGGATGTCAGTAAAACTTAAAGTTACTGGTTTTTCGACGTTTAATTAACTTTGATCGCATATTTAAATAGTATCTACGATTTAACTAATTATAAGTTTCAAGAAATTTCACTTTAGTAAAATAATATATTTCTGGTTTAAGGTCCCACTTCAAATTAACTCAAGTTTGTGAAATTGTAGTGTCGCACTCTATCGCTTATTAGCTGAAATATGTAGTTTGAGTCTTAGGTTCGTGTCTTCACTTAGAAAGACTACCAAGTTCATGCAGATTTTATAATTTTCCACATATTTTAATCGTAATTATAAATGATATGCAACGTAAATATAAACACAGTGTTGTTAAACCATCAACTGACATTAAATATCTTATAAATTGACATATTCATTTCATATTTCACAAAAAAAAAAAAAAATTAAATATAGTTTGTTTTACTTTTCTTTCTGAAACGAATGATTTGACATTTTTCGAATTCGAAACATTATCAAAAATACACGTTCTGATCCTCTTTGAATCGTGTCTGACTATATTTTTTAAAATGATGTATGCTTTACAGCATGAAAAGTTACTCCAGCTATTTTTTAATAGTAACTGTAAATTAAGCTAAAATAATAACAAATGAAGTTAATAACACTATTTTGTTGTTAATCCAGCATGAATAAATAAAGTTTATTGCTAATATAAGCTGCCATTGTTTTGACAGTAGGTCAAATCACTCAATGCTCTAACAAAACGTCAATAATTCTATTTATCACAACAGAAATTTATCGTCGTTGGAGTCCTGCTGTCAAACATACACAATGCATTATTACACTCATGAACATACAACACACATACACACACACACACACACACACACACATACACTCTGGTAACAATCTAGAGAGTTGTCGCTCGCAATTTGGTAGCAAGTAAGCAATATGCTTATGATACTACTACCGATTATAAACTATTTCGCAAACTAACTTGATTAAAAACGATGTCATTACATCATAAAGTTGCTGCCGAAACTTTCGTAACATTATACCATCTGTATACTACTAGGTAGCCAGTAAAAGCTCGCGCTGCCTCGCTTCGTTGTTTGTCGACCCGCTTCTCGCCACGAATATTTCTCAGGGGCTCGCTAATTGAATTAAAATGTGTTTTGCAAAGAAGATGTTTCAATCTAATTCAACCCTTTACTACATGAATTTCAGTTACTTTTTAAGTGGCGCCATCTCTTATCGAACACCACCGCTGTCGCCTTACGTTACCAGCATTACTACTAGTCTAATCACTGGTACAACCGACGGTATTAGAGAATACGAATAAATCATCAGACATATAGCGGAGTGGTTACCTCTATTTCACTGTGTTTACAATTCATATTTTAATTGCTATATATTTATATATATATATATATATATATATATATATATATATATATATATATATATATATATATATATATTGTTGCGTAAATAATGTTTCATTACAATCATTTTCCACATCTATACCCAATATGACAGCAATTTTGATATATTACGCATCCGCCAATTTTATTTAAAAGAGACATGAATGACATATAAATAAAACATGCATTCTATATTTGCCATCCGTCCACTGACCTAAAAATGCTACTAATCCGCAAATCGAAATAGCATTTCCAAATCCCCAACAACATATAATCAGAGTGCGAAATCAGAGTGACGAGTTGACATTGTTGCATTCCACAAGCCACCCATGCATACACTCATCACCCATCTCTAATTTTTCCTATCTCCCTGAATACGTGTGTGTCATTGACAGACATTTGCGCATGCGCGCTTAAGCTCAATGTAGGCAAAAGCTTATTCTGCCCAGAACCCAAGCTTCGTTTGTCCAATCAGTCGTAGTTCAGCATTCGTTCAGTTTGGCGCTACGATCGGCGCTCCAGCTGTTACAATACGACATCGACCCCGCATACTACCTGTTGGTCCTCTTGTCCTTTAACACCTCCCCGCTAACCGAAGCCACTGATTTCTATGAGTTCTGGGTATAGTTGTTCGCCGGTGCCCCTTATTCGCCACCACTGGTCTCGCTGGTCGGTTGTGTTCTTTTAATTATTGCCATTGTTCAAATACGCTTAGATTCACGCACTACTGAGCGACTCTGGCCGAGTCTCAGCACGTTCTGGCTGGTCCTGCGAATACTACAAGGCCTGGTAATAATCCAGTGCGTATATTATAGGCTTCTGCTTCTTAAAATGTAAGTTTTATTGTTGTTGATTGTCTACTTTGTATTATTTGTTAGATTAAATAGAGATTTGTTTTTAATACGATTTTCTTTACAACAAATTCAAATATGGGTTAATGTATAACAAAATATATAGTTCCATTATTTTTGAAAACAAACAGACTTCGTTTTACAAAAATAAAATTGAATAACCCTTTTTTTTCTCATTCGTTCAGGGTAAAGCCGTCACATGTGTATACAAATTAGACTCGAGCCTAGATCGTACAATTTCTGTTAAACCGTACGGCGATTAAAATAATAATAATAAATGTTTCAATTGATATATTAAAATTTAACGTAATCTCTAAGGGTAGGTGAGCGAAGGGAATCTATGAATTAACCCTTCATGTTGATCTTGGAGTATCTATTTCTAGTAACACGAATCATATGATATTTATAGTAATATTTTGTATATCTGATTTATTTATTTTTGGCTTTCCAAAAACAAATGTTGCATTTTGTAATTTAAAATGAATTTATTATATATAAATTGGAAATTATATGATCACATTCTATAATTATAAAATTAATTTCAATAATTGAAATTTAAATTAAACCGTACGCGTATATTTTTTTGACATTTCATTTTGATGACACGTTATATATTGACTGGATGTAATATATTGGATATTAATTTATAATCCCACAACATCGTAATTATGCTTTTATACATAAATATGGTCAACCTTTTATAACCTTTGTTAATCGATTCTCGAAAATCAATACAAGATATAAATAGATTATAATAATAAATAAACTTGTGATTCATTATATTTTATATGAATGAACGCAATAATGTTCCAAAAATTTATTTAAAAAAATAATTAATATAAGTAATAAGTATAAGTAATAGTATATCATAGCAAATTTAAAGCATATCAGACTAATATTAACGGAAGTTATATGATATATTTTGAATTAATTTCGCAGTAAAAATATTCTATTTTTAAAATACAAGTGCTATAAAAATTTGCATAGCGCTGCGTTCTTAGATTTTTATTTCAATGTGATCAACATAAATTTCATTACTTAGACGGAAGTGTGCAGCTGCAAGACATCTGATACCTGGTATTCACAGCATTCATTTGATTTTCTTTTCATGAAAAATCCCGTTTTTCACATTTGTATAAATAGAAAATCGAGCGAAGCATATTTCATAAATATATTTCTCTCTTACCGATACCACCCAATGTACATGTTAGAAAAAGCGAAATAATAGAGTGGGAGCACGTATGATGTATTGCTGGAGTGATACGAGATTATATTTGTCTATGAAGCAGACAGGGATAGATATACAATTTGATTACAATGATAACCACTGTTGTTCAATGGCGTTTTCAAGTGTTTATTGATTATCTATTATTTGATTAATAATATTATATTGGTTTTGTTTGATTGTAACGTCTGTTATTTATATAGGTATTTAATACTCGGAACTAAATTTTCATCATATCTTCTAAACATTATTAGATTTTTGATATATATATACAAAATGCTAGGAATATATTTTCCAATAGCAGTGGTTATAAATACATACTTAAAAGAAAAAGAAAATTATTACTAAACACATGTACAGCAATAATATGTTTCTTTAATTTTCTATTTTTCGATTATTATATGTCATTCTGCTAAAGGCATTGGTGCCTGCATCTGTGCTTGTTTCTTAAAGAACTCAAACAAAATGCAATAGAGAGTTAGTAGCAATTTACCTTTAAGATACAGAAATGGCGAGAGATAATCGTAATCCTTAGAAGGGTGAGGAAAAAAGATAAAACCGCGAACTGTAGAAAATTTCTGCGTGATTGAACTGAAGATAAAAAGGATCCCAACCCTTTTCAAAGATGGACGATGAAGTGTGACGAAGCTCAAGTTTCCGAGCTTGCAAGCACGTAGCTGATCTTTAGCCGGCCTGTCAGGAAAGACCTATAACATATTCTTCCTTATATCCTAACGCTGGCGATGCCGATAAGTCGAAACAGCATAAACAACTTTTATGGGTTCTCCTATAAATGATTACTTTAATAGATTTTCAATAAAAGTTGTTCATTTTGCTTTAAATATATTTGTTTTTAAATATTATTACGCTAGATGCAACTGTGCCCACTCCATACGCCAATAATATTCATTTTAATAATATACAAATACACCCATCAGATCCATCTGTATGTATCCCGAACGTTATATATATTTTACCCAATACAAGAAATCAATCCATACTCTTATAAAATTACATTCGTTAAATTTCAATGATCAAATTGGACTTGATTAAGAGTTGTAAAGTATAAAACTTATTCGATTGTAATGCGCATGAGCAAACCAGAATTAATAGGATAAACATGAATAATAGGGAGCTTTGTTAAGCACACGACGCACTGAGCTTACTGGTAACAAGTACAAATATAATTATGTTTCGTTCGGTGAACACACAAGTGATTGAATTTCCAATCCAGTAAGTTAGTTTCATTTCATAACATAAACTATGTTTATATATGTTCAGTTCCACGCAAAATAATTAAGAATTCATTAAATAAACAATGTAATAATATTATTACATGGGTTAACAATTTTTCAAACAGGTAAACGTTGGTTTACAAACATTAAATTGCCACAATAGTATTTCTAAAGCGAATATGAAGAAAAAGAAGAATGTTATTATACACGTTTATATATGTCTTCCACATCACAACGTTTGTAATTTAAATAAAATTACTACAGAAGCAACACGCTTAACGTATGTGGCTACACTGTGACATATTTATATATATTTTCTTCATTATCCGTACAATAATAATATGAATTTCGAAAATGTTAATTCTTCCTTATTATATTCGTATAATAAAGTAATATAATATATTTTCCTAAAACTACGTTTAGGAGTTTTGTTATAATTGACAAAAATAATCATACCGATAAACACAATTTATATTAACAGATGGCAAAGATATATACTGCAAATAAATGATAATTTAAATTGATAATACAATTCTGAATTATATTCATTATAACGATGCAAAATTCCATGAAGTTGCGCGACAACTTCGATCTTATAATAACAAAACGTGATATAATGGAAATATGTATTTCTGCGAGGAAACTTATTATTGAAATAGTTCAGCGTATAATTTCGTTGTTCGGAATAGTTCTTTTGACGGTCTGAGAAATATAGTTTTAAAAGTTATAAACGCTAGCGCAAAGTTCTTGTAAATTGTTTAAGATTTAATTATGCTAAAAAATACCATGAGTTTAATTATTCATTAAATGTCTATTTTGAAAGAAGAATCATACACAGTCTTAAATCACAAAATCTGAGTTAAATTTCATTGTATTTTCCGTCAAGTAAAATCAATTGTTAGTTCATTAAAAAATACAAAAATAAATATCATCCTAATGAATTAAATCGCATTTTTAATTATAATTTTCAATAGAACTCATTAGTATAACCTCAATAATGACTAAGAGTAAGTTAATACTGAATGAAACTGTAGTGGAAAACAAAGCAAGGTGAAATGAGGAAAAATGGAGAACTCATCACAGTTTTTAATTAACAGAACGAGAGAAAGAGATGATCCATAAGAAAAAAAGGAAAGAGAAAATAATTCCACGGAAATCGTATACGCTTCGTGTACCACAATAATCTCTTCAGAACGCTTTAGCAAGGGCTCATTATAAAACAAGAAAAGAAATTGCCCTGAGTTTGAAATATACGTCAGATTTGCCTGTCAACATTTATAAAGGGTGCACGGACATAACATACAATATTCCACAAGTTTCGAATAGTTTTCCGAAATATATAAAATTAAATCTTCAATTATACATGTAAATGTAGGGGAAAGTTTATACGAATGAATTGTAGTAGATAACAGGGGATATTTGGCGACTGGATTTTTAGCCTAGTTTCCTATTTAACGCAAAGAATTTTTTTAAATCGAATATTCCTTCAAAACAAGCATTGGTGCACCAATGCCTGAATCAGGAAGTTTCATTCTCTACTGGTTCCAAGAAGCAGTATGTTCTACTTCAAACTTTAAACAGAAGACATACGTACGTGTAAAACTCCTTTCAAAATCAACTAATAAATTGTAAGTTTCCCACAATTCCTTCAGGTCTCGTCTATTTGACCAGAGTTTCCGAAACTTTTCAAGGAAATCCACTCTAAACTAGGACGCTCTTTTGTTTCAACCAATTTTATTTTTCTTCCTCTGTAACAATGTTCTTCGAGAAAAAGAGAATAAAGTCCAATGTTCTCCGACAAAATACGTTACAAAAGTGAGATTGCTTGTACATTATGTAAATAGATATTTCATCTTTTTGTCTGTCTTTAGCAAAAAGATTTCGCCTGAAGTCAATATAATATTAAATTTGTAAAAAGCAGGTGCAAAAAAAGGCTTCAATACCGTGAAGTGAACATTGGTATTCTTCGCACGCTTTTAAATGTGGTTGGATTAGCTAATCCCCGGGATTAACTGTGAATGTATTGATTCCGGATTAAAGCTTGCACATGCAAAATACGAACGTGCTTCGGCGAGTTTTGCATACGAAATATGCGGGGATAAATTTTTGTACGATTTTCCACTATAATAAAGATGATTTTTCAATAAAACACGGGTGTTGAATATCCAATATAGGTTTATATTGATGAAATTTTATATCAAGTTTTACAGTCACTAAGCTCATTTTGTATAGATTTTCTATTTAATGTCACCAACAATATAGTCAACAGATTATTAAATGAATTTAATCATTTATTGCAATATGCTAATAAAAACAGAACGGGGTCCCTATTTTAATTCAAAATTTCGATACGCAATCAAAAACGTTATCGCAATTTCATACCAAGCCATCTATCGGCAATTTAAAAAAGTTCCATATGAAGTCATTAGAATTCTGTGATTCGAAATTAATTTCGGTAGCACCATTGGTACCAAAAATATCATTTCAATTTGAGTGTGCAATGTCTGTAAATTTGGGAAGTTAATATTACCAAATTCATGTCTCTTGCAAATATGGATGACATCATTGTAATTTCGTGAAAATGGCTAGAGCTTGATGATAATGTTTTTATTGTCATGAAGTTATTATTTAACGAAATAAAAGTTTGGTAAACGACAGCCTTAAAGTGTTCGTTGTGTAATTGCCTATTTTGTATTTGGAAATCTCTTTTATTTGTACTATCCATTGTCAATTGACAATAGACATGGTACAAAAAAGAGATATAATACACCATTATCAGAATCTATCACCAACAGATCTCGTTTTTATTTTCCAGTTGAATCACTAGTTATACATTTTTCATGATTACAATATTTTATTTAACTACACGCCGACACTCACAAAATGTAATATAATTCTATTTTATTAACTTTGAAATCTTTTGCATCTATATAAATTCATATCATTTCATTTTTATAAAGGAAATAATTCTCCCCCGTCAAAGTCTATAACGTTTATGCACTTAAACTGTAAATGTCAGAGGTTCTCTGTGCGAACAATGGCGTGTACCTACACTAGAGGTGAAGGGGAGTTAAGGGGTAAAGTACTCCAGAGTACACTTAGAGTACACGAATGGACCGAGCGCCATCAAGAATCTAAAGAATAACAAAATACGCTCGACCAAGCACGAATATACAAAACTACTCAAGTATACAGGAAAAACGATGCTTCTCACATAAAATATCGGAACACACACAAATACACGCACACATAATAACACACACACAAAAGTAGGGTATTGTGTTCTTCAGTGAGGAAAATGGTACTCATTTAAAATAGGGTACTCAAAAGTACTGTTAGTGCAAACACACGAGTTAATAGTGCTATTACGTGTTATTTAATATTTATATCAACACGGGTCGTACTTTTATATTATGGTTTAGCACCATGGATGCTCGTGAACTACAGTTAATTGACTTAATATTATAGCATCATATATTAAAATATATGTCTATATACATTACCGTTTTTAAAACATTCTGCATCGTTCAATCCTTCGACTCAAGCCTTACGCATTATCATGCTTCATTTGCGATCAAATTTCATGTTAACTTTAATGCCCGATAGTATAAAAGCAGTTCAACGTTTGAACACTGGTGAATTTGCTGACATTCTTCAGTTTTCGTAAAATAAAACTAAACTGACACGAACAAGCTCGGCTTAATCGGCAGTTAAGATGTAATACCATTGTCATGATTTCAAAGCTCGTTTAAAAATAACTGATGATTCATTAAGAAATTATCCTCATGTTGTTTAAGGATATTTCAACCAGAAGTGCAAAATAATCAGTAATTGTAAAACAGTTGTCTTCGGTGAGCTAAAGGCACTAGTGCCTATGCTTGTTATATTTGCTGTTGACATTGTCGGTGATATAAACCTAGAATGTAAAATACTTTTCTATGAGAGGTGCTATTAAAATGTTTGTCCTTTTGTTGTCACATAAACTGCATGTCAGCGCCGGATTGACAATCGTAAAAATGGTCTTTCGTATCGTTTTATAAGATAGCGCATCAAATGTGTTTCTGTTTGTTCTAGATAGTGTATGTATGTGTATTTGTATGTACGTAGGCAAATCCAGCAATATGCGTTCTCAATCTTGAATTAATTGCACAATATCCTTTGATATCCAATCTCCTGTGTATCGTCTCATCTAGATACAAATCATACTACACGTTTGATGTGTGATTTCGCATGTAATTCGATTTTGTGCAGTAATTTCATATATTTTACAAATTACTCCAGCGTAAATGTTAGTCAACATTTCGATCCAAAATTACTTTTTAAATAGATATAAAATCAGTTCGTGTTGTGCTACTCAACGAAGTTTTGTTTTGAAATTAGCTGGTATTGTTGTGTTAATTAGTTCAAGATTCTTCGGCAAATTGACATAATTGACTTCACACCCACGTACTTTCTTTTGTATAAGATTTTATGCTTTTCATTAAACTTACAGTTGTCGAGTAAGCAAAGTATAATGAATACAAATGAAGCACGTGAATGTTGTAAATATTAAATGGAGTAACATTATGAACATGACAATTGCATACAAAAGGCTTGTCTGAATTATATATTACCATTGAAACAAGCACCAACGCCTCTAGGTCGCCACATAGGGACTTAGAGGATAATAAACCTTTTAAATATTATATATATATCGCAGCCCGCCGTGAAGTCGTAGATAACACACCGGTGCTTAACGGGTCCGGGTTCATACCTCGGTACCGCTAAATAACGTGGGTGTTGGTAATTGTTAATTACATTGGGGCTCACATCATCATTACTCACTGAATGTTTACATAATATATCTGTATTAAAAAATGAATATTGTATTCTTTTCTATTACAATACTTAATTTGGCAACAAATTTACCCATGAAATATATTTGGTAAAAATTATTCCATGAATGACAGTCATATAAAAACAATATGCTATCAAGAAAATCCGTGGTCACTGATTTTTGATGAAATTGGCATATTTAATTTATTAAATAAGTGTTATACTAAATGTATTTTAACAATGAAATCGACGCAGTTTTAAATTGTTAACAAATTTTGTCTTTACACTTGCATATGTTAAAAAAATAGGTTCTCGATTTCGATTCACCTCTAAATCGTAATAGGGTGGGAGGTATTTTTAATTTCACGGTGCATAAGTTCACCTATTTACTACTACAGTTCGTTCATACATACTTTCTCCCTGCAATCAGTTTACGCGATAGAGATTCGCGTAAAATACATAAAATCAACAATATCTTGTAAAATATTAATATTACGGCTGTTTTCATAAATTTTCTTAAGCTATATGAATTTTGTAGTAACAAATATAAAGAAATATGTATGCCGATTACAAACAAATCGTGACTATAAAAGCCAAAGGAGCATTAGGATGCCTTTAAAAATATTATGAAATCGACCGTCAGTTAAAATATACGCAGTTTAAAATGATTTTTACATGTCAAATGAAATCTGGGTACACATATCATAAGTGAAATGAAGAAGCAAGTTATCCCTTTGGAAATATTCCAAAAATAAAACAACAAAAAGTCGTATAGAAAAACAAAACAAATGCTGACATTTTGATTTATATACTCTTCGATTGAATATCGGGGCATATACAAAAAGGAAAAATGTAGTTCATTGAACTCAAAGCTAATATAAATAGGTTGACAACCACTGTGTGTGTGTGTGTGTGTGATTGTGTTGAAGAATGATGGAGGGGGGAGGAAGTCATGAATACAGGCACCCTACTTGGTGAGCTTTCCTTCCCGGCAGGTTGTCTTCCTGTTTATAGCAGCGCAAAACCAAGACCCAGGATATAATTATCCACCATATTCAGAGGCGATTTGAAATGTTTTGTTCTAGAAAAGAATTTTAGCGTAAGCCGTATAACTTCCGAATAAAAAAAAAGCCGGATTTCCAAACTGTATTTATGCTACATTGACGTTTATGATGAACCATGACTCGTTTTCGTTTTATGTTTTTACCATTTACTTTTTAGCAAAAGCTGTGATAAGCGCCTGCTATTGACAGATATCAATGGTTCATTTTAGTCGCTAAGCTGTTTTCATAACGGGTATTCAGCGTTTTTAATAAAATTTTAAATCCTTTTCATAAAAGGCGGAGCTAGAAGATTATAGTTATTGTTTGTTGCCAACTTTGATGACCGATATTTTTGATATAACGTTGTACTCGTAACTAGTTTAGCAACAAATTATCGACGTTTTTGACGGTTTTAGCAATCGTTTCATATAGTTATTAAAACCAATAAGCTTGTAGTAATTATAATCAAAATATGCGAAACATAGAATAGCTCTAAATTAAATATAAATCATTTTACTATCTTGTACTTTAGAAATACGAAATATTAATAGGTTTATAATACCGGCCCTAAGAGATTTAACGTTTTAAGGGAAATTCCCACATTGTCTTTTTGTGAGTAAGATAAATATACCGCAAAATATCTATACATATTCCTTGCTTATACAAGAAAGTCCAGTGTAGAGCACTACAGATTATTTTGTATTCATTAGGAACAAATTTAAATATTCAATTCCAAAATCAACCTTCTTGCAATCATCCAAATATATATTATTATTGTGCCTCTGGGCAAACCACATCGTATTTTGTTTGAATCCAACTTTAATGACGTTGTCGAGGCAACAAAACGAGTCAATAAAAAGCATTCAAAATCGATGAACACAGGCGTAGATTGTTGATTGCATATTAAAATTGAAGAAGTTATATTATTCCAAAACTATAAACGACAGAATCACATCTGAATTTAAATTGAAAGTCAAACTATGTCTATTATAGCATGAGCCATGAATATGGTAATAATATTTCACACATTGGGATTAGTTGTTGAAGTTACTTAACTCTGAATATCCACAACAGGATTAGATAAGTTAAACTATATTCGCTAGTCCTCAAACTACAGGCCACATACGCGTTGGATATATCTATGTAAAATAAGTACATGGCACAGACGGATCAGCTATTTCTACATTTACTTTGATAACACCCACACTAGTCCGCTAGAATTACTTCAGCGGCTCTGACGATTATAACTGACGACAAAAATAATAATTAAATTGTATGAATATGGTTTCCCTACAGTTCTTAACCATTGTTAATTTACCGGCTTCTTTCTTGTGTTCAAACAATAACAATTTTCCTTGTAAATTAATGCGGGAGTGACAAATTAATATTTTTATCGTTTCTAACATCGCTACGCAACAAAAAATTTCAATAATCTGAACGTCATCATCATAAAATACGCATGACTATGTGCAATACCACCATATTAAGGGCACTAGTTCCGGAAAACAGCCCAACCTCAAACAAATTAGGGTCCGGGGCCGGAACACTGGAATCCGAACACAATAATATTGGCCGACGTGCTGCTCAGCATAGCGATGATGAGAACCAGTGGTGTACGTGAGTAAGGGGATGCGCACACGTGTTCATAGCTACGTGACACAAATCCACACACATATTGGAATAACTGCAAGCTTAGTAGCGTTCGTGAATGTGGTACAAAATGTTTTTTTTTATGTGCATTGGTGGTGGGGTTTAATAGGAAGAACCAATTTTTTTAATGATGAAACTCAGTCTGTGAATTATTTTATAATTAATAACTTGAACTTTTTAGCTTCAGTAGTCAATTAGAGTTTTTCAGTATAACTACCTGAATAATTAATAGGGTTATGCGGTGTTTAAATTTACAAATTTTGTTTTGCAATATAATTACTCTATGTATAAAAATAAATGAAATATATTCATTAGGTAATAATTAAACCTTATATTAGAGAGAAACTATATTCATGCACACAATGTGTAATTGAAGTTATGATAGTCCTGGAAGCTGAAGTGTCAGCTACCATTGGTTTACAATTCATTACAGTTTAAAAGGATTATTCCGATTTAAATTTATATATATTTAAAACGATTTCAAATAAAATATTTGTATTTATAATCGTATATTATGATTATTCTACAATTTAAATAATTTACTATGTTGTATTGTTTCTTTTTTGTATGATTGGTATCTTTTATGAGATATTTTTCATTTTGAAATTATATATTTTTCTAAATGCAGTCATTTTGTAGTTATAGAAAAACCAACAACTGTGCAATTGTGAAAAAAAAATATCTAATCAGCTCTTGGCAAAAATATCTTAGCCTAAAATACGATATATCACTGTTCTATGCTTAGTTGTTTTAAGTAATATCACACACACACACACGGATAGACATCGTTGAGAAAATATTCAAATCGTACTCAGGGGACCAGTAAAGCAAAAATTTTATTTCTTATGGGAAATTAGTATTGCAGACAATAATATTACCCTCTGTATACTATGTACTTTATATTAAATAAATTATACGAAATTATAATTTAATTACTATTTTAGAAACAATTGTTTGCGTGACCACTTTTATAATAACACACGTCGTAGTATGCTATGAAACTATAATAAGATTAAATTTTATTAATATTACTATAATTTCCATTAAACGCGGTAATACGAGTGGTCACTGCTGAACATGCGAACGCCTAATCATTGAAAACGTTACCCACTAGAAATTAATAATTTACTTACTACCCACTTTGGTTCAAACTTGTTTACTTTACCAACATTTTTACTGCTGCTTCATTCTATCAAAAAACAACTCATGCATGAATGTATTCACGTTATATTTCAAGTGTGCGTGGATAGGTATAGCCCATGCGTAAATTCACGCGCGTTTACGTTTTCACGAATTGTTGAATTTAATTTCGAAATAACTACCAAAATGTGTTTTGTTTATTTCATTAATAATTAACATTCTCATTTCAGCATCGCCTAGATTTCAACTCACATCACTTTATGTAATTATTGTTGCCGGTAATTAATAAAATTATTCATTACTTCTACGTGGGATAGTAACAAATAAACCATTTCATTAATTGAAAGTTTTACAATAATATTATTGGACATTGAATTGAAATTGTACTTGCGTTTTATATGATTCATTATTTTGTTCAATTTGAATTTATTTATATTTGTTTGGCAACCCATTTGAAGCATTCAACACCTTTCTCTATTCATTTCTATCCTTATGCACTTCACGTGCTTCATTCATCTACAATAAATCTTGCTCACGATTTGTCATTCATTACAAACACTGTATAGTTGGCAACTATAAATTTTTACAAAGAAAGTTCAGAAGAATGAACTGTAGTAGTAAGGGAACCACTTTTTCCGACTGTAGTAGTATATATAGGCGATTATGTAGACATTAGACTTTAAGCTTAGAAAATCGTAAATTAATTTTGTTATATAGTTGTATTTTCAAAACAATCCCAATCTCTTTGTAACTCACCACGTATATTATTCATTCCTCTACTTCTGGAGTGGGCTCTACTTATAATATATGTATGTCACTAGCTCTACAATCTGAGTGTGTGGCATCCTCTTCTCTGAAAATGGCAGAACGATTTCAACCAAGTATAGTACACATATAGCATGAATGCCTAATTAGTTT
Organism: Leistus spinibarbis; assembly: GCA_933228885.1. NCBI lineage: Eukaryota > Metazoa > Arthropoda > Insecta > Coleoptera > Carabidae > Leistus > Leistus spinibarbis. Next base: position 12,501,950 of record OW121795.1, read on the forward strand.
TCGTTGCATTTTGAACCAAATTGCCCTTATACTTGCGAAGTTAGAAGGTTCTACTAATTATATATAAATGTATGTCACTTGCATAAGACTGGAGTTTGTGGCCTTATATTATCCATACAGTTAATATTTTTTTCTAATAGCTAACATATTATTATTTTATTTTTGTACATATACAAAATACTAAATATATTTACAATTATTTTGTTGCATATAATATTTCTAAATAGAAAAGGAACAATTTAGTTTTAGTGTTAGAGGCAGTATGAAACGGTTATAAAATGATACATTTTGGGATCGTCCATCATTCTAAGATTAATTTTTCTTTTTCAAACGAGTGTTGTATCTACCAAAAGCTATCTAGGCTTGTGGTGGGAATGTATGTTATGTTAATATTGCGTAAATACTCATCGTGTGCAAACACGTTGAGTAGAACTTGTACTGAAAATATTTATTCTGAAATTTCAGCGCGTACGATAACGGTGACGTGGCTAGTGAATAATTCAGTAGTGTCGCACATACACCGCCAACTTCTATTGTGTACGCATTTATATACTTTGTATGTATAAATGATGAAAGGTAGACACCAATTCAAACGGCGGTTCAGCCTTCAGCCATCTTTCCTGAAGGAAGAGAGCGAAGACGATCGTCACCGACATAATCATCGGTAAGTTTTTCCCACGATTTTAACTATATTTATAAATTGGCATTTGCAGCCAAGCAAACGGACTGTAGCAATGAAATTATAAACTTATTTCATTTTGAACATTTTTATTTTGTTAAGCTTCCGATTTATTTTCCAACAAGAATTTAAAAGTTGCAATAATATTTTAAAAGTACACTTCAGTAAATACAAATAAATTTTTAATGATGTGGATCATATGACTAAGTTTAGTGAGACTGTCAAAGTTTCGCTATTGTACTAATAAATTTCATGTAATGTGCTATGCAAGTTGTAAGTACCTAGTTTATTGGTAAAGTTTGATATTAGAAAATAATTAGATGTAATTAGCCGTAAAGCAATTGCTTAAGGGCTAGACTAGTAGCTTCGGCTGGATTAAATGTGGCGAATTGATTTAATTAGTATTGGTGCCTGTGACGTCAACGACCCGGTCATGTCTTGAACAAAAATCAGCCCTACCCTAGGCTTGTACATATAGAATATGTTCTGGTTCATTTATATTACTTTATTAACGGAGTCTGGGCGAATTTTTCAATAAGACTCTCATTACATTGTTGTAACATTCGTTCATACTGCAAATTCCATCAAATATTTTAGTAAATAGTGTCGTTTAGGATACAGCATATAAATGTAGTAATTTCAAAAGCAATTTTGCAGTAAATGCAACGTTTAAGGAAAAAACTGTTCAAACAAACTTCTTGAATATCTTTAACTTTTATATTTATTACTTTTTCTCAAACTTGTGCCTTCTAAGAGATAGTAATAACTAGCACAAGTTAATTTTAACTACCGGTTTGGTTATCAAAAATAAGTAGTTTTCCTACGGGCTACACATAAGTTTTAAATTTAAAGTTATATATTATTATTGCGCACCCACATACTATTTCTTATCGGCTTTATACTTTAATTTTATAATTCTATTTTCAACCATTATTAATCCTGGACACAGAGAGTGAAACAAGGAAATAGAAAATTTTAAGAAACCCAAAATTTATATTGTTGTTATAATTTCAAATTCCAAACCATGACCAAGAAATATTCTTTTAGATTTCGTCCAAAAAAGTTTAAGTAGTTGTCGAAATCTCTTTTTAGGCTGTAACTTTTAATTGTAGCTAAATTATAATACAAGCATAAAACAAAAGTATACTTTTATGTGTTTTAAACTCTAATAACGGATATAAAATTGTTCCGCAGTAAAAACAAAAATGCAAGGTTGATAATATGGTAGGATTAAGATTAGTGTATGGGTTCCGTTAATTTAAAGATCTATTTTCCTCTAATAGGTAAATTAAATCGTGCAGTTGCCAGGATTCTCACGCAAATTCACCAAGCGTTTTCAGAAATGCTGTGTATTATGAAATTAATTATGTATGGTCCATCTGATCTCTCTGTTTCGGCGTCAGTTGGTTCACGCTTCAGCTACAACTGTCTCTGTCTCTCTCAAGTGCCTGAAATATCGCCCCCCTGTCCCTAAAACCATTCTATAAAGGCGCGTTCAGACACTTAACTCGACCTACATATTCAGAAGACCAATTGATAATAAATTTTTTCCTTTAATTTCATTGGTTATTCAGTCATTTTTATTTTTCAAGCAGCGATTTCTTACTGTTGGTATCTTTTTTTAACGTTGCATCAGCAACAATTTTCATTATTCACTTTAGTGACAAAATTATACACTATAGCTTCGTTCTTTTGTTCTATACCGAGTAGGGTTATTACAATAAATTTGCAATGCCCTGCACTGTGTTTTCTTGTACATATAATCAAAGAATACGTGGACATATTTTGTGGTTTATTTATATTATTTTAATACTAAAAAATAATGAGCTCTGTTATTCTAATATTTAATTGCATAATAATTGTTTAAAATCATGACATTTATTGTATTGTGGCTAGCATAAAATCATTTGGTAATTTCAAATACGATTTTCTAGTAAAAGAAGAACACTATTAGAGGAATATTTTAATTTTGTGTTTATTTCTACGTAGATCTCAAAGTAGGGAAGACACAGACACACATACCAGCAGCAAAAGCGACAATCTACAAGGCTCCTCAAATGTCCGACATAAAATCGTTGTTATGGGTTCTGCGAAAGTTGGAAAATCGTCCCTAATATCACAATTTTTATATACTTCATTCTCGACAAAATACAAACGCACAATCGAAGAAATGCATCATGGCGACTTCAACGTTGCCGGTGTCCATCTTACGCTGGATATTCTAGACACTTCTGGTAAGCAATTTATTCTCCAATAAGTTTTTTTAAGGATATTATATAATGTGTGTATGTAGGTTCGTATGAGTTCCCTGCAATGCGTGCATTGTCCATTTCGTCGGCTGATGCATTTATCCTGGTGTACGACGTGAATGACGTGTCTACATTTGAAGAGGTAAGGATGCTAAGGGATCAAATTCACGAGACGAAAGGCGGAACTGCTGTGCCAATCGTCGTCGTTGGGAACAAGATCGATATTGATCAGCGAGAGGTTAGTTATATTACCTATTTTGTTTCCAAATTTAATACGAAAACAGTGAATTTTAGAAATGCAAACATGGAACTCATATGAGACATAAATATTGGTTGTATGTGGGGGTAAACTGATCCGTTAAAATCCTTCGAACAGGACACTGTCGTGCGTGGCGTAGTTTAAGCTAGCGCTAGCCAAAGCTACACGTGTTTTCCACGATCCCACGGGATGTGCGAGTAAGCCCAAGCGCACAATTGTAACGTCCCACTATAGCCATTTTACCCGAATCACTCAAGCATTCATCCACACTTCAAACAATCTATCAAATTTGTATATGTTTTTTTTTTTCAGAGCAGTAACAGGTAACACGGTTATTCAATTAAATATATACAAAAAATACAATATTTCTAGTACATTTTAGAACACAAAACCACAAAGTTTTAAGCGTAAGTAAGACAGTGTAAACCCCCTCAATATCTACTTATAATTCGTTCGCAGAAACTTTCTACCAAAGTTATCTGAAATATTGTATAGAAAAGCGGTAAATACGATATGAAGTGCCATGACGATTATTGTTCTAGGTCGATATCAGGACAACAGAATCGGTTGTAACCGTAGACTGGGAGAACGGGTTCGTTGAAACTTCAGCTAAAGAGAATGAGAATGTCTCGCAAGTTTTCAAGGAATTGTTGCTTCAGGCAAAAGTCAAATATAATTTGAGTCCAGCTCTTCGGAGGCGTCGTCGCCAAAGTTTACCTTCCCAATCTGGCGGGCCGCATCAAAGCCACAGTCACCCCTCTACTCCCACACCTCCTGCAGCAGTAATCCCGTCCGCTGTACAGTTGCAACACTTGCAACAAATCCGCGATCGTCATGGTAAACGAAATTCATGCATTATTTCGTAAGAATTTTCAAATATTTTTTATCGTTTGCAGTTCATATTTTATTATAATGTTGGTGGTTTTGTTTAAATACACGCGTGCTGTTTGTGTGCAGGAAAGGTTTACACTATTTAAAACCCTCGGGATGGTTTAACCTCAATTTTATTTCTATTTCATTATAATTTTAATATGATTTATAATATTTTAGAATACTTTTTTTTCATGCTCTCGGAATAATCGTTGAATTTTTATTTCATTATTATTTAAATAATATTACAAATTGTGCATTTTAGTTTAATTATATTAATGTAGAAATGCCGGTACAGACATTTAGGATATTTTAACATCATAATACCATCATTTAATTAGATTAAATCCTATCCTTTGTGAGACTTATGCAGCGTAAAGGAAAATCGTTTTTTTTTAAACATCATCAGCACGATTTAATAAAGTAAAAAGAATTACCTAACCTATTCTCAAATTACATAATTTTTCACTTAGTTCTCTATATATAGTAAAAAAAAGTTCTGTTGACAGAAATTGCATATGAACGAACTGTAGTAGTAATTCTAGTCACTTTTCTAGACAGTAATACACATTCACTATTTAAGAATAGGTAAACTGGTTTGAAATTTTATTTATTAAAATATCGCCTAATCAAAATGATCGGAAAGTTAATATATTAGTTGATATTTTCTATCCAAAAATAATAATTTATTTTTGCTCGTTCTTTACAACTTTCTATATATTATTTATTTATATATCGCCCAAAAAAAAAAAAAAAAAATGAAACTGGTAAACCGTTCGATGCAAGTTTTTTTATTTTATAATTTTTTTTTATGTTGGAAGCACCAAACAATGGGAATACATAAAATATATAAAATAAATAATACCAAAGTCAATTTCTCATTACTTGTGATTTAAAAATAAGGAATGTTATATTTTTGCTGGTAACATAAACAATACATAACCCCCCTCCTCCCCCAAAAATAGATGTCGCATTAAATATATCATATACTATGTAAAATTGATTAATAATATGTAAAAATCAAAAGAAATATTGATGTTTTTAATTGAGTGTAAACATCTTTAAACTATTTTGGCTTCAACTATTTATGCCCAATTGCTAGAAAGATAGATATTGAATTGGTTAAATTAACCTTAGGTTATTCAAATTTCATCTTTTGGCAATTGGGTAATCAGTGAATATGCTAGTGGCGTCATCACTGATTACTTTATACTACTAAGCAAAATTAAATGGATACCTTCGACCACAAAACCTAACCTTAAAACTGTGAACAATAAATGTACATACATTCTGATGTTTTAAAAAATTATTATATATATATATATTAAATGTTTTAAACATATTTATTAAATGTATATCCATAAACTACATATATATTTAAACATTAAAATATACATTGAACACCAAATCTAAGAATGCGAAACTCGTTCACGAGTTTTATTGCACACCTTACGCATTACTAATTCTTCCACCAGTTCTAAGTAATATATAGAACCAAATAAATGTTAATTATCTAATATACTATACTTAAAACAGTTCGCAAATATTAGTATAACAATATTATACTACTCATATTAATCACAATGTTTATTTTTGTTATGAATCACAATTAAAATATATAATTTATTTGTTTATTTAAAGTAATATTTCCATGTTGAATTTAAAACTTAAATAAACAAATTCTGTTTATTTTAAATAAGAGCAAGATTAAATTCTATATAAATTCAATAACTAAAATTTGCCATAATTTTGACAATCTTTGAAACTTATTGCATTACCTATATTTAGATTATATACATTTATATATGTATACAATAAATGGTTATAAAATAAATAAATTCTAATGATGACTGAGAGAAAATTTATATGAACGAACTGTAGTAGTAAACAGGGTGGCTTGGCAAACCTAAACACGTCCCGCGTAGACTGATCTTAAAATGTTTTCGATTCCAGTGAATTTATTTATTTAAGCATAAACAAATGATCAAAATAAGGTTTACTACACTGTAAAATTGAAGGGATAGAATAAATAATATTAATAAGTTACTCATTTTATTACAACCTATCAAAACACATATAACATAAAGGCTGAAATTAGTTAACAACTTATTAAAACATTTTAATTTTGTTATTTTTAAACACACAAGTATATATCAAATATAATGTTTATTTTGCATGTGCAATATCACTCCAGTTGACTGGTTAAAATTAGTCAACATTTTGATGAATATTTAAATTGATCACACATAAATACATATTTATATTTATAAATTCACAACCATTTTACAGGATAAAAAGTCAACTCCTTCAAACAAAATCATATAACATAATTATATATTTCAATATTTAAGTACGTGAAAATGGAGGAGCACCTTTAGTGCTTACATAGTATAAACCGTACCTAAATCAAACAAATATCACATATTAGTAAACAGAAACTACAACAGTAACATTTTTAAATTCGATTACCCACAATTTTACTAAAACAGGTAACTAGTAGCACCATCTAACGGTCGTTACTAATACTATTTCAATAACAGTTGTCTGCTATACTTACTTATAAGTTTCAACTTGTCCCATATACACATTTGTTTCCTCGAAACACCGGCTAAGGATAGCATCATCCAAAGTTGGACATAATTGACTTTTGAAGGCTTTTTTATTTAAAATCGATTCAGCGAATAGATAGAAAGCTCGACCGTGATTACACAACATATGTTCCGCTGTTATTTTTCATAAATAATATAATAATAATTAATATAATGACTATTTGATGATATTTATCAATTTGCAAATAGCTTTGACATTGAATAAATATTGAGTAAAATCTAAACAGTAATTATAGTCACAACACGAACAAGCAACGTTATATTAAGTAATCGTTTCCTTTAATAACAGTGTTGCTGTGGAAATTCACGCATTTCCATAGCAACAGTGTCGTTTAAATATACGATCATCCGGTTAGACTCAAACAATATTGCAATTCTGTTAATGAAGTATAGGTTTAAGTAAAATAAAAATGAAATTTACTTATATAATTGAACATATCTGGACATCCTGGTTGTGTTCGTCCGCCATTAGGGTAAAAGTCAACATGTCCCACAGGATGAGTCAAACTAACTACTAGCATACTTGTATGAATTATATCAACAGTTTTAGCATCACCAGGGTCTAATCTAGCCCACTCAGCAGCTTCGTTGAAGCCTGGACCAGCTGGGTCTAACCCTGTAACACATATTTGTGGTTAGGCGCCGCCATCTTGCCAGTTTTGAAGCACTTGCAGTTTTAATTTAGTAATTAAATGATTATTATACAAAATTTGAATCTACATTTCATTAAAATCAATTCTTTGTACGTGAGCAATAATGTGTTTGACAGTTTAGTTTTTTTAAGATTGCTTAGTATACAATGGCACTTGTAAGGTCGAATAGAGGTCAATGCAGCCATGTAGCAACTTAAGTAGTGAATGAGCCACTATTGACTATTATTAGCTTCTAGTTTTATTCTATTTTTAACGCGGGTAGTCTATATAATTATAAATAATTTAAACTCGTATAAATTTTGGATCGTACCAGTAATTCTGTTTATCTTTCCGGTGCCTGCCAATTGATCTGCGGTTAAACCAGCAACATGAGCGCCTAAGCTATGTCCAACGATGTGTACATCTTCCAGCCGCAAGCCCCTACGGCGAATCATCCAATTTAGGAAGGAGCCTAATTGTTCGGCAGCCACGTAGGCTCCGCTAATTGCGTTCAAATAATCATTTGCACACAGTTTCGACCAATCCAGGCCTACGATATTGTAGTCGCCTTCCAGCAAATACGCTAACAAAATTATTTCAATAAGTACATTTCTTTGTGCGTATAGCGACTTAAATTATGAATTTATATTAAACAAGCACTGGCTGCGCCAAATTAATACATTCATCAAACAAACATTATATGCGTTAAGTACTGAAGTTTTTCGCACAGAGAGTGTGGCGAGCGATTAAAAAATAAGTTTATACTAAACAAGCATAGGCTGCGCTAAATATTATAGCTCTGCATACACAGTACTAGCTAATTCAATAAATATTAATTTTCTATTAAAGAACTATGGCCTATTAATGAATCAAAAATTAATATTATACTAAGTGCCAAATACGTCTACAACAAGCAATAAAATAATTTATTATATTTAAGGTACCATCTCGAATGACATAAAAGACTTCTTCATTTAGGCTGCTCAGGTAACCGTGAATGATTATTTTTGTAGGACGCTTCACGTTGAAGCCAGACACTTCGAATTGTTCATCATCTTTTGGAAGTAGGTATTGCGGAACGTTATCTTGACTAGCTCTTTTGGAAACAGTTAAATTTTAGTATATGCATTTTTTTTTTGTATGTGGCGAGTAGTAATTACCTGGTATATAGAATAAATTGGACATCGGAACCGTTTGGGTCTAGAATTGATGTTCGGTTGGACGAAGATTGAATTACACTTTCACTGGCTGCGCTTACTGTTATTAAACATTTATATTAGAAATTTTCGATTTTTTGGTAATTTTGTAATTCGATATGGATGCAATCACACAAAAATTAATTGAAGCAAAAAATCTATTTAAGATGTATTTAATATATTTTTTTATGTATCCCAAGTAGCATTTGAATATGGTTATTTTTTATTTACGCTTCCTTAGTTATAGTTTACAGTACATATAGATTTTGTTTGAAACCAAATAAAGCATTATTAGATATATAGATAGTGAAAGGACCAGAAAATCGAGTGAAGGCCACACCAGTTTTTAATAAATATAATTATTTTCTGAATTTATATTACCCCAATCTAGGAATCCCTTGCTGGTATAATCAGGTTCCGACCGTATGTGCCGAGCATTACTTATAGCTAAATAAATCTTAAAGTTATTATTTTTTTAAGGCTACTACAAAGCGGTGTCAAAACCAAATAAAAACGTTAAATCAAAAAATGATACTTACGTATATAATACACTAAAGCATATGCAGCAAAGAACATGAGCACATTTGCAAAAATAACAGAAGCCGTTACAGCCATATTGTGTCGATTACACGGAAAATATTGAACTAGTGACATTTGAAATCATTTATGAAGCCCTAGCCAGATACATCCACATATATTCATATGTGTCCTTCGACGAACTTCCGCTTGAAATCATACGTTTTGTTTGGAAAATATATTATATATAAAATAACAATTACCGATTTTTATCAGCGGAAAACATGCAAGACTATATTTATTCAAATAATCCAACGACTGAATGTTTGCTATCCGATTTATGTTTCAATGATATTTACAATTAAGCAAACTTTGCAAAATCGCATATTATATTACAATTATATAACTATTATACTTTATGTGAAATTAACATTTAAAATTTTCATAAATATCTACAGGCATCTCTCACTATTAGCGCAGTTACGCTAATACATTTATAGTGGTATTAAAAAAAAACATTATGTTCTATGAAACTCAAATTATAATTTCTCGTAATCATGATAAAATTCTAACTACAGATTTTAACGGAAATATATGTTTTAGCTTTTCCGAATTTATATTTATGTCTGTGTATCCTGTATATGTGTATGTGTGAGTGAGAGAGAGCGCCCTATAACAAAAATTGTTGAAGATTAAAATAAAAAACTTAAATTTAAAATATTTATATAATTCCGAATCTCTTAATTTTTAAAAACGAATTTTAAACCGGTAGTTAAGGTTAACTCCTGTCAGGGGCAAATTGGCCATTAGGAGAGAATAAATTTGTCCCGATAGGGCGTAAAATTTTTGGGTCCTGCTACTCTTTAACTATCTTAAAAATGTCACGAGTAAGAGAAAACGGGATAGATATAAAAATAAACAAAATCTTTGAATTAATTTAGAGGCCTCCTGTTTTAGTACCAACTAATCATTATTATTGTTAGATTTATATTATTCAATCACTTTCGAAGGCGAATAAATTTAACTTGCAGGAATTCAACAATGATCAAATTTAGAATAATTTAAAATAATAATCCAGAAATGTTATAAAAAAATAAAAGTAAAATTTGAAATACTTCACCATGCACATACACATATATACTCCCTCTCTCCTAAGAACACACCTTTCACTAAGAAGGTAAGACTTCGAAGCCAAAGGTAATCCAGCAGTAGATTCAGAAGTAGTTCTTCAGTGTTGTACGGACAACAATTGTTGCCATTGTTAAGCGGAGGAATCACGTACGTTGGACTTGCAGTGAATTTAAAATAGTCGTCAAACAGTTTTAACAGCTAGCCACTCTTCTTGGATTTTGGAATTGTGTGTCTTGTGAGTTGTGTCGAAGAATGGTGTGCATTGTAATATAATTTTTTTGTGTGCGCGGTGTATTTTGTAACGAAAATAACAGAAATTTAGTTTGCATTCAGTGAATGACTGTGGATAATCTGACAACATGAATTTGGTAAGAATTAATTTTTTATTACTTAATTTTAAGGGTTTTAATTATAATTTTAGTGATAATAATACGTTCGTACAGTCAGAGTTTGAAAATAAACTTGACTTAAAACTGACGGTTACCTAACCTATATTTAGATAAGGGTCACATAAAATAACTTATTGCCCTTAATGAAATTTTCATTTGGTAAACGAATTCCCATAGTTGTCCGACCTTACAGGTCCTCGTAGGTCATTTTAGACTAACATAAGTTACTAATTTTGCAGTTTTAAAAACATTTTTTTTAATTTGTGTTAAGAAATACCTATGAAATCCAAAATAATTTCCAGCATTCTGTTAACAATATGAAGTTAAACTGATTAATAATTGAACTAATGTACAGTAAATTGCAACTAATTGCGAAACTTAGAACAAATTCAATTTACGTTATAATTTACACTCAATTTTCCAGAGTTGGTTTCTATATCATTTATACTTAATTTTACGGGGTTTCACACTCTAATATTAGTAGTTATACTACGTATTTACAATTAGGGCTAGTTGAGCCTCTTGGGGTATATTTTATTTTCATCATTATTTTTACTTAGTTATATTAATTGTTCACACTTTTACGGGGTTTACTCACTAATTTTAGTAATAATGTCCAATCAACTACGGTTAGTTGAGACACTAAATATAATTTGAGCCAATAATATTTTGTTTATTATTGTTATTTTTCTGCTTTATTTATTTATAAAATTGTCTCATCTTACCCTAAGTGTCTCAATTATGTCGCATTTACTTAGTTTGAATTGATTTATAGCCCAATACGTCTATAAAAGAAATTGTGTAGTTTCCAATATTAATTTACAATGTTGTTGAATGCACCACGAACTTGTTATAATAGTAGTTCAGTGCAAAAATGTCACATCTCCACTAGTAATGCACGTGAAAGTTGCAAGCAAGCCAGTATAGGTATTATAATGCTTCTTATATAGTTGAATCGGTTTTTACATTCATTTCAATTCAACGCCAGCCGTCACTTGTTCATAGTTTCTATTTCGACGCAAAATATATCACTGAATTATAAAATGTCTACGCATTACAAAATATAAAATATTTTTGATTATAACTATGTTTGTGTACAAGAAATATTCACTTTCAAACCAAATATTTACCAAGTGAAGTGAAAATTATAATAATATTAATTGTGTAATGAAATATCACCGAAAAATAAATTTTTAGAAACTATTACAATAGCACTAATAAGTAACACGGATCGCATGCACTAATTAGACTTTCTTTTGTTTTAAATCAAATGTAATTCTAATCCGGAAATACAATACATCATCGTTTCTGAATATTGTTATTAAATATAACATTGCATTCGTGTGTTGGTATACGAATTTGGAATTACTTATCTGTTGATCATTTTACAACAAAGCTAAACCTGAATCTGTCAAAATGTCGAAATCCGTAAACGAGTCCACCATGACCGTATTAACCAAATACTCGAAATACCTGTAGGTACTTTATTATTACTAGCGCGAGTGGCACAACAAGTTTAATTAAAAAGTAATATATGATGCACCAAGGACACAAGGACTTACCATTATTGGCTGGGTCATAGATGAAGAATGTTCATCTTTGATACTTATGTTGAAGACACGTGATGATTGCTTTTAAATCTATATTTATGTATTCAGGCAAATAGAATATTTCGCTTGATCAGCTACGAGCTAACAAACTAGACAATAGTTAAATTTTATGATAATTACTTTACATCATTAATTGCTTTTGTGTTTCAAATATAAAATTTGTTTTGTTCATACGAATTTCTTAATTTATTTGTAATATTTGACACGTATCAACAGTAGTATTATTTCGTGTGATTATTTCAGTAATTTTATCGCCTGAAGCTAAAGTTGATTCATTCAATTATATGACTAAATACTACCATATACTTAATTTTTTATCGTAGTTATAAAAATCGCTTCTTAAATAATATGAATGACATAATACAAAAAATATATATTATTTAATATGTTTTGGTTACTTATAAAAAAATATAATAATAATTTACCTTGCACAAATAAAATGTATGTTAAAGTAATTTACAGTTTGTTACAATTACTATGCATATACAATGGATGTGATTACTTATAAAAGTGCTTATTTATCTCAAGAAGAGATGTATTATATTATTTCAATTAAGTCTACATACTTTAATTATGATGTGATTACTATTGTTCTAAAATTAATATAAGTTACTAGGTAATGAGTGTATATAAAGGATAAATTAGTTCTTTTTCATTATATTAATTAATTTTTATTGTGAATTCTACCGTAAATAATATAAGATGATATATTTTTAAACGGAAACAATATAATTTCAAAACGATTTTCCAGTAAATGGTAATACGTTTATGAGCATTTGAAATTATATTTAGTTTAAAGCAAATCCTGAAAAGTAAAAGAATATTTATTTATTTTCCTGATTCCTATATTATTTTCTTCTTCCGAATTTACCGTTATTACAAGATCATCAAACGTTATTGTACATATTATATTATATACGTCAACAAACAATTATTTCCTTCAAGGACAACAATTTAACAGTAATAATATCTGTACAAATGTACATGTATTTATGTTTACTTACTTCATTCTAACCTAACGGAACCATTCACTATATTAAGTTTATTAGTAACTTCCTTTAGTATTAAAGCAGTAGAATTATAAAAAGGATCATATTACTTGATTTAATTGATATTGGCATTCACTTATTTAATTGTGGATGGGAATCAGGTTTATTTCAAATTAATTATTAAATATCTTTTATTACTATATTCATGAAAGTTTGTATCATTATTATTAATATTTAATTAGCTGTCATATATATAACTTTACGTTTTAATTCATGTCGGGGACAAGCCTGGGAAGCTGTCCTAATGCTCAATTGTATCTGACATTCTCAACACAACTTACAGACATTTGAAACAATTTAAATGTAAATTTCATAATTTTACATCAGTTACATTAGTATTGTATCGTACCTAAAATGCTGGGGGCATGACTGGGTAGCTGCCCTAACGCAATATAAGTGAATACGTTAAATCCTCTAAAAATATTTGTAGAACTTTAAGCTGTCCTAATTGTGCCCAGATATTTTAAAGGGCTGTAAAACAATTTACATATCCCAGGTTCGAAATTTTCATCATGTTTGTTTCAAAATTAGGTTATATCAGTGTAGGATTTGAATCTCCAAATTAAACAATAATTATGTAAACATATTTCATAATGTTTTTGCTAATAATTTTATTCATAATCGCACCCATGGTATCCTGACAAAGGAAACTTTTTTAAATGTATATATATATATATAACATGAATCATAAATGAGGTAAATTTTTATATAACACATGAGGTGCGGTACATTCCTTACAGCAAGTTTTTTATATATCTAGATCACAAATTCTTATCACAGTTTATTTGCGCAGCATAAATCGGTCGATGATCTTAATCCGAGTTCTATCAAATCTATATTTCAAGATAAAATTTACAAATATATAATAAAGGCTATATATATTCAGTCTTTTACTTGCTCGCTACCATGTTGAGTATTTGTCAATCGATAATGATTTAGAGATCGAAACGCGTCATAGCCATTAAAAGTTCATAGAAGTGACAATATTTATAATACCATAATATATTTAAGTATTCGTAAGAATGAACATCTAAGGTTAAATCCGAAGGTTACAGAACTTACAAGAAACTATAGCAAGATATACAAAATTGCAATCTAAAATACTACTATTTAAAAAGTAAATGAAAGGTACTATTTGTGTTTGAACCATTTAAAAAAAAAACTAACTGTATGTTAAAAATTTTAACGAAATTAAATTCACTTTCTACTGGTTCAACAGTTACAACGATAATCTAACTAATTAACATTAAACAATGAATGTCCTGACTACTGAGGAACAAAAAAGATGTTTGCTGAAGATGGCCTTCCATGCACAGCCATGCATTTAACCCCAAAACGAAAGCAGGACTCATAAATCAGTGATTCTATGTCGAGGTTTTGCTTTTGTTTGCCATAGGAATGCCAATTTAATATTCACTGGAGGAAAAGCAGTATTTGTCTCTTCTTCAGTACTCGTCTAAGCCTGATTCACCTCGGCGACCTTCACTAGTTTAAATGTCACATACCAATCATATATTTCTCCATCGAACATCCGCCAAAAATGTTCGCAACTGAACCATTAATAGATTTAATAAATCATGCAAATTCCCTTTCAAATAATTTTGTACCCGATCTTATTTGTGCCGTATGTTTGATTTCTTTGTAAACGCACTACGTATAAGGAAACAAATACAAGAATTATTGCTGAAAATCGAACTATCCATAAATATGTTCAATCAGGAAATTGTCTAGCGATAAGAATGTTTAGAAAGTTGCACTTGCAGTCTGAACTTACTAAAATAAAATATTACTCCTCTTATTAATCTTAGCTAAACTAGATTGTTTCTTACAAAAAGTTGAATTTATAATATAAACCTATAATATTATGTGTATGTGCGCAAAAATGCCAGACTATGTAATACAGAAATCGAAAGTTAAAGATGATTATCATGAATAACTTGTTTTCGTTCACGAATGCCAGTTTCGTGATGCACAACCTTGCCGAACCCAAACTCATCTTCACATATTTGCATTTTGAATATCATTATAATTGTATCCTCAGAAATTCAATCAAATACGATTATTAATCTACATGAATGCTTAATTTAGACACCATTACTGAATACAGAATTGAATTCCGGTTAGTTTAAGTCCAAACCCAAATATTACTCCTAATCTCTGCATAGGTTAACTCTTTGGATAAAATTAACAACAGGATAACTATTCTAAAGTTAAAAGTATAAGGCGAGTTTGGACTCTAATGAATCAGAATTCTATTCTGTAAATTAATAGTGTTAAATTAGTAAAATTTACTGCTACTTTATTAAGATAGTTTAATTTTTTTCTTACTATAGCATTCGATATAATGTCTGTAATATTGTTTATTCGTTTCACGTCTCGCTTACTTTCGACGTAAAGCGAGCTGAAGACATTGATACCACCGATACTATTTTGAAAATTACAGTTTGGAAAGTAACTTACCGCGAATTATATTGAACCTAAATGAGTCGGAACGTATTAATTCGTAGATCCTCCCAAATCTGTCGAAATATGTCTTTTAGTGATTTATATTCACCAGGGACTAATTGTGGTTTGATATATGAAATTAATTATCAATTTGTTGAAAGTTATAAATGAGACATATAGTTTTCGTATAACCTACATATTTGATGAGTTATTGTGTATGATATCAAAATATATTTTGCAACAAAAGTTTAACTATGGGAATTTTATATAGTTTAAGCATAGTTTTATTATATTCTTAAGTCATTTTCGTAATTCAGTCATCATGTGACTTATTTTTAGAAAAATACCTAATTTACTGAAACGTATTTTTAATTTTGAAAGAGTTTTGTTTTAAATAACCAATATGTCTTTTAAAATTGCGTAGGATCTTCTTGTTAGTATTTCATAATAATTTACGGACTTCTTATAGTATTTATAACATGCCATATAACTATAGATATATGACTATGCAGTGTGAAAGTGTTTATAGAGAAATTTACCACTTTCTCTGTCTTTTAAATAGTATTACCAACCGCCTGGCACCACCGAAAAACAATTGTTTTTTTATTTTTTTATATAGCTTGAACATGTTTAATAAAACTAAAACGAAATGAAATATGAAGGTTATTTGATCTATTAAACCTTGTATAGATACTCGACATTAAAATTAACTTGTAAGACATTCATCAATTTATATAAATATATATTTTACGAATAAAATTAACCAATTAAATTAAATTTAAGATGATATCCTCCAAAGCGATACGATTTTTAAATAAATATAAACTTGATTTCAGTCCAAATACATAATTAATCTTATTTGGCAACATAATTTTACTAAATATAAATAATTTGAGGATTAATATTCAACAAAGACTGAAATTAATATTATTAGATTTCGTTTTCAAAAATACAAACTTACAATTAATTAGTTTAATCAATTTTTATTAAACAGTTTTTGCTGTAAAGCGTTCACAGATACTCACACAGACGTTATAAATGAGACATGCTGTATAATTTGTATGAGACGTTTTTACTAAAGGTTATTAATTCAAGTTTTCATTTAATTAATTCACAAAATTTAAGATGTTATTCAATACTTAATCAAAATTATAGTATCTTATGAAGGACATACCAGTTTTTGTAACTTAACTACACGTAGTTGCTTCAACACTAATTGTAAGTTATACAACATAATCCTTAGTTTAAATCGTTTTTGGTAAACTTTACAAATTTATATTTAAAAATTCCTGTAATCTTGCAAAAGTTCATAATTCCTCAAATAGAAATTTAAATCAATCATTATTGTTTAAAAATGATGAAAAACTGTTCTTGAACTTTAAAAACCATGCATGACATCATGTTAATCGTTATATTCCGTATAATGTAGTATGATCTTTAAGTCATTTTAAATTAACGGAATATCCGATGTGTTTGTAAATAATATTGTTTTACTAAAAGTTAAACTGTAATAAATGTCTGTCAATAAGAATTCTAGTTCTGAATTATGTTAATTTTGGATATTTAAATGATTCTAAATCAACATAAAATTTAAGACCTTGTCCAAAATAGTTAATTATTTGGCGTTGATCTAGATTTAAAATTAATTGATATAATATGATCAAGGTTAAACTTATCGCAAATCAGAAGTTCATTGCCATATGGGCGAGGGCATTTTAAAGTAGGCGTTGGTCATAAAGGCACAATCACACAATACAAATAATAAATTTGCAAAATTTACTGTACAGGACTAATAAACTGTACTCTGAGTCATCTTAAGACGAAGGTTGACTCAAAGCAAGAATTTTCAATGTAGGAGTTACAACAAATATATATATATATATATATATATATATATATATATATATATATATATATATATATATATATATATATACATATATATATATTTCTCCATTCCATTTAGACTTCGTCGAAGAAAGTATAAACAACATTATTTAATTATTTCCAAATACTACCTCAGTTATTTTGTTTATTGATATTACGAAAAATTACAAGATAAGAAATTGAAATTATATTTAGCTCTAAGCAAATCCTGGATATTTTGCTAAATATATTAAATTATTGACATATTTTAAGTTGTCGAAATAAGTATTGATACTGTAAACAAAATTCTTTTATTAAAATAAATATGAATACTCATAAAAAATGTACTGTATTTGATATGGGTACATGGTGCCCACGGGTTAACCTAGTTAAGTATAAACGACTAATTCTAGAAATTTTATGTCCATTTATTAATATATTGGCTGAAATATTTGTTGTAAAGAAATAAAAATTTAGTTTAAAATTATACTTGATTATAGTTTTGGGTCAAACTGCTTTTTTCTATCTATGTAAACGTTGTAATTTATACTGAACATGTATCTATATTTGAATAAAACAATTCTGAGAACCATATAGCTACATGAAAATTATTTTTATCAAAGAAAACTCGATAGAACATTGAACCATGGGAAGAGAAATTAGTCATTTTGTATTCAAAATATTATAATTAGTTAAACAAAACAAAAATACTGCATGTGATTGACATAATTTCAATATAAAATGTTTTAATAAAATGATCTATATAGGTCAGTTAACAATTTTTCATTATTTATAAAAATACAATTATCAAGTTCTGCCATACGCTAGAAAGGTCAAACACTAACATAAAATAAATTTTTATAGACTTTACGCAACTTTACAGAAAACTATACAACATTGTTTTTATAAATAAATTCGACAAGTTTTTTATATTTAATCGTATAGAACTTAGTACTAATTATATATTATCATTTAATATACAATTTAATAACCGGAAATGCATAAAAAATGTTTGCAAATTCCTAGTATAAAGGTCACATTCTTGTAGTGTATTTTGAAAGTACTTTGAATATACCATGAGACATTTACACCAGCGAAATTTTTACACAGTTAAACAATTGATCGATTTTTATTGATTCATTTATCGATTGACCTTTAGAAATTTAGCCTAGACCCTCCTTAGTAGTATGACTCAAATAAGATATATGTTTGACTATTTAATTCTACGAGAAATATGAGTCAAATTAAATTTTGGGCAATAATAGGGTTCTGAGTATTATCTATTTATAATTTTTTGGGAAAACCTACAAATAATGTATAGTCTATTCATGGTTAAAAATACATTCCAATGTAGCGCCAATACGTTCACAGGTTTTGATTTAATTACAACTTTAAGAAAATATTTATTAAGTTTCACAAACAAAAATGAACAAACCCAAATACGCACTCAAATATGTATTTAGTTAAAAATATATCTACATATCAATAACACACAAAACCAAAACCACAAATATTAAATATTGTAAATATTTCACAATACGACTTTCCCGAATTTTCATATATAAATCACAAAATTAACATAGTCTCTCGTACACTGTTAAAAGTAAAAGTGTACATTTAAAAGAACAAATATATTTACACATGTTTGCGTATGATCAATAATATCGAATCAAATTAGCAGGAAAAAGAAAGTATACTTATTTTTACATAATTTAATTGCTTTTTATTTAACTAGTGATAAAATATGTCATACAGTAATTATTCTTAATACTCTTTGTGATAGAATTTGTGGTCGATTTCACAATATTTTATAGTCAGTTTTACCTCAAAATTCTTTTAGTTTCATGGTTACAAATATTATTTCTTTTTATCACACACATGGCATTTATGTTAATATTTTATAAGAAATTGCATAATATTTTGCTTTATCATAAAATAAAATAACTATGCGACCAGTGAATATTTTTCAACAGTTGTTAACATTTTTCTTTTACTAAATAATGAAATATTTAAAAATGTGTTTAAATATTTAAACGATTTTAAATTATAGCATTTTAACTTGTCAATAAATGTTATAGACAATTTAAGAAGTGCTATTATCATTGTTATAAGATTCCACTTTTTATACAATTATTTAAATTGTATAAATTATGTGATTTGTGGTAATTTATTGTAAATTATATATGATTATATATTGCAAAATTTTAATTGTTTTAAAAAGTAAAATACGGAAAATGTATATTATGTATAATTAGAACCTCTGCGGTATTTTTAATTTTAAAATGTTGGGAATTCAGAAAGAAATTGCATAATTAAAAAGCTGGCTGCAAAGGGGTTGCCGTTCACTACATTCTTGTGAAAAGGTTTTGAATAACATATCGAATATACTCGTAAAATTATTTACCTTCTAAAAGCATTAATTCGTTCAGTAAAATAATTGATGATATTAATTTTATAATAATGCTTTGAAAAAGTCCGATAGCTAGTGAGTGCTCTAAGCAGTGTTTTAGCGGAATCTACTCGTTTCATAACTGGTCCAATCCCGTTTTAACTTAGTGAAAGTATATTTCACATGCATTCGTTCAAATGCTCAACATCTCATCATCATGACATAATTTTTAATTATTACGATTATGTCACTTACCTTTATATTCACAATTTAAAAGAAATACTAGTAGTCCAAAACATACATTAATCACACCCAAACGATTTCTAATAATATTTTACAATTTATGCTTTCTTTCTTTCTTTTCTTCCAAATTTTACCATAAATTCTTTTCCTTCCTTTGTTTTGAATTTCATTTGTTTACTTTCAATTTCTTTTTGCGTCCTCCTTTTTGTTTCATTATTACTTCATAATTTCTTCCTTGTCTCTTTGTCATTTGTTCCTCTTTTTTATCTGCTTACATCCTCTGTTCGTCAATGGTTATTTCGAAAGGTGAAACGCATAGGAAGTAGAATATAAGAGTTGAATCGTAGTTGAAAATTAACATATTATAGTTGATTTGATTTCGTGATTTACGCTCTAGTTTGGTGGGAGACGCCGTGAAGTTATGCATATTGTTAAATCGTGCTTATGTTTTAGCTAGTTTTATTTCACGATTTTCAATGAAATAACTATGGGTTATTAACTTATATATTTCTACGCTTGGCGTAAGTTGAAATCATCGTTGTGGAACTACTTTACACACAGCTTCCCGTTAGATATTATTATAATGTAAGAATATGTAATTATATATTTGTTGTTAAATACATTACTTTCAATTTCTTGCGGTTCTAAATTACAATTGCTTTAGTGAAATGCTGTTGTCATTTTCGTTGAACAGCACAAGAGATCAAATCTTTATTATTAGATTTAAAGACGACGTTTATCTCTATGAATGTTTCGACTTTCTTTTCAATTACTTCAGGGTCAGGGCAACGCCCCTTTTATATTTTAGGGCCCATAATCATAGTCCAGTCGCCCACTTTAATATATTGAGTAATATTTTGATATTTCATTCGGACAAAAAAATAAATTAATTATAACCTAGCATACTCTTTCAGCTAATTGATGTCTTCCTTTTTCATTTTATCTTAGACACTTCAACATAGATTATATCTCATAAATATACATGTTGCGCTAACGTTTGAATTAAGATTAATTTGCATAACAAACTTAAATATTCCCTTAGTGTTAGCTGTACAGTATAAAAAATCTGCATTGTACATATCACCAAAGAAAATAGATATTCCGGAAATAAATATTTGCATGACATTTTTACAGTGTAGCTCCTGTTGAAGATGAACATAAGGTTAACGTAAACAGAAATTGTATAATAACTTACAAAATTTCACTAAAATAAATATATTACGTTGAAAAGTATTACAAATTTTCACTAAAACAAAAAAGAAAGTTGTGAAAATGCAATGATCAGCTACTCGTCATAAAAATAAACACCACTATAATTTTATTGTATTCAAAATACAATTGAAATAATACACATTCGGTGAATTCATATATTTAAAACAAGCCTTACCTTTCGTATAGTTTTGTGACATTTATAAAGAGAATGAAATAAACAATTATTAAAATAAAATATGAGGTTAAATAACGTAAAAGTGCATTTTAACGTGTCTTTGATTTAATGCGTTTATAAAGATGCACCTTCCGTTGGCGTACGTTAATGGTCAGTTAAGCACGTAGCAGTTCCGCCGGAAACCGGCAAACCATAAACAAAACAAATACATATAAACATCTAAGTGCGTGTGTATGTACATTATGTAACCATATAAGGAAAACTTATGAATAGTATTTATATATGAATGCAGTATTGGTGTTAGACAATACTAATTGTTCCGTTAGTATTATATTAATTCTGACGCGTCTTATGCCGTAATGAACTTCTCGGAGTCAAACATTCAATAAATACCATAGCAATTTGCATATTTCGAACTTCCAAGTCGAATTTATACGGGAGAGTTTGTGTATTCTGTAAATCAGTATATATAAAATTATTTCTCTTTAACTCGAATTTTCTATATCTAGTAGTTTTTTGGTCGTACTTATATGCTTCGACTTATGAAAGTTTGACTGAATGTCAAGCGTAAATCTAGGCGAATTTCAAAATGATTTCGTAATTGCAATAAATTAGCGATACTATACGCCAAAGTAACTTTTAATTAAACATGTCGTCAGTTTAATACATAAACGGAGGGCAATTGTAACAATAGAAACTAGTAATGACAAAAACAACGAACTTAAAGTAACACCAGTGTCGTAATATTGCTAAAACGCATCACAAGGTTTCGTTCAAAATGGTTGAAAGTGAAATCTTTCACTCGATGTTGGTTAGTGAGAAAAATCTCTGAACAGACATGTACTATAATATAGTGTGTCATATTCACGGAGCAGTATTTAGGTTAGTGCGACAGGTAAATGTATACAGGCAATCAGCGGTTTAAAAGTAAAGTTATAGTATTGGAATGTTGTCAAACCACTTTTACTGTGTTACAGAATCACGAAATCTATAGATATTGACAACTGATCTATTCGATTTTGGATCTTTAGCAGATCTATTAATACATCTATAATTTTATACTTATTATAAAAAAGTAAACATCATCAACCAAAAAATGAATGGACTGACGAAATTTTCGAAATTTTTGCGTTCTGATAAATAAAGAATCACCCTCAGCACAGAGTAGTCAAAAATTTACCAAAACTATACGTTCTTAATTGTATTGAACCCAAAATTTTAACGGAAATACACGTTATTATATAGATTACGATTTCAAACATCGATTATCGATTTCAAAGTAGAGAAATCCCTAGTCTATAAATCTGTATTAAAAATACACGACTAACAGCTACGTTAAAGTTGAATATATTTCTGATAATTTAAAGATTTGAAAACACACATTTAAATAATCTCGCACTATAACAAAATCTTAGAAAGTATAAATATGGATTAAATACAAGATGTTATTACGCGTGGTATAATATATACATAAACTCAACAACTAAGACGTTTTTCAATTCAAGAAACATATAATTTCGTTCCAAGAATTACAAATCACTTGCTCTAGATTAAAACAATTACAACATGACGACATATATAATCTTTAAGGGTTTTTACATATCAATATGCACTATTACATCATCCATACATGTAAATTTTTAAAACATATTTTATATCTAGATTGTTAAACTAATTAGTATCTTTTTCTTTCAGGGGACGTGGGGCCATCTATGTTGGCTTCCAGGCTGTATCGTACTTTTAGGACTAATTGCACAAACGAGTAAGTATTATAGAATTTTGAAATTATTATATTTTAAACATATCGTTAATGCAACAATTTTCTTCTTTCAATTATTAAATTCAGTAGTATTTACGCTAACAGCTTGAGATAGACATGGCGTGGGAGTCAGTAGTAATTGAATGGCTCATATAAAAACATTGTTATTGGTATAGAAAGTCATCACTCATCAATATAACAGATGTAATTTTATTTCTTTGTGATTGAACTAAGTAAAAGTGAATATTTAATACTTCTCACATAATTATTTATTAAAATCATGCCCCCGTACTAAAGAAAGGTTACTTTCTTTATATTGTATGCAAATAATACTAATAATAAATGCTTGCAATAATCTGAATGTTGAAAAGTAGCTCAAAATATATTTGCAACATTTCCATTTATTTTACAATTTATTATTCTATAAATTATTAATTTTTGTTAACAGATTCAACAGAAACACGAGTGGTTTGCTACTACACGAATTGGTCCGTGTACAGGCCCGGCACAGCGAAATTTAGCCCGCAAAATATAAACCCTTACTTATGTACACATTTAATCTATGCGTTCGGTGGATTTACGAAAGAAAATTCACTTAAACCGTTCGATAAATATCAAGATATTGAAAAAGGTAAGTTTATATGCTTAAACAAAAACAATTAATTTTAAATAGTAGAGGTTGCATCAATAAATTATTAAAATACTTCCTCTTTGATTTCGTTCAGGAAAGTTAAACAATTCCGTGATTAAATTATAATTAAAATTCTCTAAATCTAATGCGCTTACAATAAATTTATACCTAGTAATATTTCTGTGAAATACCCATACAAAATTAGCTACTATATTGCACTACTCATCGTCGACCAATCAAAATATTTGAGCTGACAAAATTGATTCGCGAAACGTAAAACAATATCACGTTGAAACTAAAAACTTCTAGAAATATCGGATCCGCCTTTAACGATTATAAATTCAAATTAAAGCAGTGATCAAACAGTGAAACTGTTTCTAATTATGTCAATCGGATAGCATATGGCATTGAGGTAAACAAAAACAACCATCGGCCAACACAAAATACAACTTATGTACTACATCCAAATAACAGACAACCCGCTCTACTGCAATGCATTGTGTTGTCAAACACTTGCAAGTCAAGATTTATTAAATAATAAAACAATTTTACAATTATTATTATATACTTTATGCATTTAATTAAATTTATTATTATTTCAATAGGTGGTTATGCTAAATTCACCGGATTAAAAACTTACAACAAAAACTTGAAGACTATGTTAGCAATTGGTGGATGGAACGAAGGTTCTTCAAGATTCTCCCCAATGGTAGCAAATGCAGACCGAAGAAAAGAATTAGTCAAAAACGCCATCAAGTTTTTGCGACAGAACCATTTCGATGGACTAGATTTGGATTGGGAATACCCCAGTTTTCGAGATGGTGGAAAAGTACATATAAAATACTAAACCCAATTAATAGTTGTTCAAATTATTGTGTTTTATGCATGGATATTAATCAAAATAATGTTTTAGGCTAGAGACCGTGATAACTATGCTCAGCTAGTCCAGGAATTACGTGAAGAATTCAATCGAGAGTCCGAGAAAACGGGACGCCCTCGCCTGCTTTTAACAATGGCTGTACCTGCTGGTATTGAATATATCAACAAGGGTTATGATGTTCCGAAACTCAACAAGTTAGTTACCAAAATAATATTTATATGGAATTAAAATATTTTGTATTCTGCTGTATTTACAAATTCATGTTGCCAATAGGATATTAAACTCGTATTTACCTAAATTTCTTCCCTTTAGATATCTGGATTGGATGAACATCTTGAGCTACGATTACCACTCAGCCTTCGAGCCAGCAGTCAATCATCATTCGCCCTTATACCCGATTGAAGAAGATGATGAATACAATTATGATGGAGACCTGAACATCGTAAGAATTCTCTCTATGTTTCCCAAACTTACACTTCTTCATTACCAAACTTAATTCCTTTATTATTTAAGGATCATACAATTAAACATTACCTAAAAGCCGGAGCAGACCCAAATAAACTAGTCCTTGGTATCCCAACTTATGGAAGAAGTTATACTCTCTTCAATCCGGACGCAAATGAACTAGGAGCACCTGCAGATGGTCCTGGTGATATGGGAGATGCCACTAGAGAGAATGGATACCTTGCATATTACGAAGTATGTTTACTGGGCAGAAATTGGTCATATCTTCAGTACTTATTTTATAAATAGCATGGCCACCCTTTTCTGGCATTTATAGTCAAACAATTCATTAATAGTTTGTAATATTTATAGATATGTGAAAATTTAAAAGAGAATCATTGGCAAATCGTGCAACCCAATCCAGATGCGATGGGTCCATATGCATTTAAAGATAACCAATGGGTAAGCTACGATGACGAACTAATTGTCAGGAAGAAATCCGAATACGTGGTTGAGAATGGTTTGGGAGGAATCATGTTTTGGTCGATCGACAACGACGACTTTAGAGGGAACTGCAATAACAAACCATACCCTTTAATTGAAGCTGCAAAAGAAGCACTCTTAAATGCTGCGTCAGGGTATGTAGTCTTTGAAGAATTCCAACGTTTCTACATCAATAATCTAACATGTTGTATTACAGCAAAACTGACGACAATTTGGTATCAGCACCAACCAAAACTCGTAAACCAATCACTCGTACACGTACCCGACCTTCGTCAACTGTAGATAACAGTGTTTCTACTACCCGTGTGCGGAATAGTGGTGGAAGACAGACGTTTGAGGATACACCTTCTGCCTCTAGTGGACACAAACGTGTTCGGTAATTTTAACTAAATCACCCTTTTGGACCAACTCTATTTGGAATTTATTTAGGTCTGGAACTCGGAGCAAAGCACGATCAGAAGATACTGAAGAGGAAACTAAAATCCAAAGACCGCAGAGTCGACAAAGAACTACTGGTCGAAGAAGGAAGACTACAACAACTGCTGCGCCAACCACACGACTTTCAACTACTCCTAGTCCTAAAACTACTACACCGACGTGGAAGACTCCTGAACCTCCCACAACTCCAGATCCAGGCGGTGGTAAGTTCAACTATTTGTTTTTCTAAATGTACGGCAGAGACATAATTGCACGAAAGAGATACATCTATGTTGAATGTTATAAACAATGGTGAATTCATTTGCAGACTTCAAATGTGAAGAAGATGGTTTCTTCCGACATCCAAGAGACTGCAAGAAATATTTCTGGTGTCTTAGTGGACCAGCTGATCTTGGAATAATTGCGCATCAATTTACTTGTCCAGCAGGTATGTTTAAACAATAAATTTGTGAAGATACATAGTAATATAATCTATTCTTCAAAAGGATTATACTTCAATAAAGCAGCAGATTCTTGTGACTACTCTCAAAATGTGTTGTGCAACACAAAAGCGAAAGCAACAACCACAACAACAACAGCTTCAACAACGACAAGTACAACGCCAGCTCCAACGTTCTCAACCACTACCAGAAGAGTTTCACAACGAATAACTGCGGCGACCAGCCGAACTACATTTGCCCATACGACTACTACAACTGAAGAACCCGAATATTATGTACGTCAACTTAATAATTATTTCCTAATATAATTGAATCTATTTTAATTATCAAATATTTTAGGATGAATACGAATACGAAGATGACGAATTTGAAGGACCTAAAGGGATTGACCCAGAAGAAGACCCAAGAGTCATTAAAGAGCTAGTTGACCTTATCAAGAAAGTTGGTGAGTACAAAAGTATATGGGAGCATACAAGAATACATTTATAATTTACAAATTTGTTTTATAGGAGGAATTGAAGAACTTGAGAAATATTTAAAAATACAAGAAGATGGTACAATGGGTGTTACAGCAACTGGTTCAACAACACCAGCAACTATAAGCCGAAGCTTGTACGAGCGTGTCTTAAGCCGAGCTAACAAACCCAACCCATACAAACCCAATTCGTACAGACCGAACAACTCAGTGACAACCACAAGTCGCGGAGGTATAACTTACGCCACCTTAAATCGTAACAAAAGTTCCAGGAATCAAGGAGATGAAAAACAAGAACCATCTGTACGAAGCAGAGGTCCACAAGGTCTTGAAAAATCTTCCGAAGATACGTCTGCGAAAGGAAGACCCCAATATACAACAATCAACAGAAATAGGTAGCTATAACTCTAACATTTTTTAATTTCTAAAGATAATAATAGTTGTAAATACTGTTGTAAACTCTAACGTTTTTTAGACCTTCAGCGGAAAAGCCAGTTGAGGATTCAGAAGAGGAAGATATTGAAGATGATGACGAAGATGAAGACCAAGTATCCAAGACTCGTCAGTTCATTAGTAGACAACAACAAAATCAACCCGAATATGTTACCATTCGAAGACAACGACCATCATCTATAACAGAAGACGAAACTACAACAAGGTATGTTTTTGATGAAGTGATCGATAGAAGATTGCAGTAAATTATTAAACGATATATAATTTTGGTTTTCTTTACATAGTAGCAACTTACGAAGCAGAAACCGAGGAGTACCTGGCGAAGATATAATCGATGAGGTCACAGAATCATCTGGCTCTGGATATGTTACGCTACAACGACAACGGCCAAGTACAGATGATACAACTACATCAAAGTAAGTTAATAAAAATAATTTCTTTCATTGCAATTACGTCTAAATATTTTTTAAACGGTAACTAATTTGAACTTCTTTACAGATATACAACAATTTTACGTCGAAGGCCAGCAACTGAATCATCAGATAATTCCGAATCAAACGATAAAGAAATAATTCAACGACGTCCACAAGGTGAAACAGAGGATAAAACAACCGAACCAGCATTAATTCGAAGACGATCTACTACTGAAGCACCTGAAGTAACTCCTGAAGAAAAGCGGTATCGAAGTACAACACAAGCTACAACCACAGTAGAAGTAACTACCGAAAAAAGCGAAGAAAAATTGGAAAACGAATTAAATCAATTATCTTCAGACGATACTAAAATAAATACAGAATTAACTACTATTAAAGAAGAAATTGATCAAACAACTGTTCAAGAAACTAAAGTCACAACAATCCAAAGTCAAGACACAACACTTCAATCTCAAGATTCGAATACCACGACAGTAGACTCAAAAGACAGTGTTACTGAAGTACCTACGGATGCTACTAATCAAATCGGAGATTCATCTTCAAATTCCGAGTCAGGCAATGAAACAGAGTCCGCCAGTGAGAAGATTACACCAACGTTGTTCCGTCCAAGACCATTTGCCAATCGAGGTCGACCCACAACACCAAAGTCGACCGAAGTTGTAACAAAGGTAGGTGAAACAACGAAACTTGATGCAGCAATTAGACCGTTTGTACGTAAATTTCAAGCGGGGGGAAATAGATTTAGTATTAAGGGACAGGGTACTGACACACAAAATTCAACACAAAATGTATCACAAATATCTACGCAAAATACGGCACAATATGCTTCAAAATACTCTACAATAAACAGAGCTGCAAATACAAAGTTGATTGAAAGTAAATCTATCATCGATGGTAAAATCGAAGACAACGGTGTCAACACTGAAGAATCAACGACAGATCGTGTAAAACAGGTTCGAAACCGTGGCAAATCTCGTTTTCAATTAACTTCAACCACTTCAACACCGTTTACTCGTCGCCGAAATATCGGAACAGCAACTGCTACACCAGATTATGAATACGATGATGAAGAGCAACCTCATCGGACCTATCGGCCGACAATTCTCGTAGACTTATCCTCGTTGACCTCTGCCGATATAGCATTTAGAGGTGGGGGCAATCGTAAGCATGTTCGTCGACGACCTACCACGACAACCACTACAGAATATCCAACAGAAACCAGTCTCAAAACTGGACCCAGAACACTTACATTAGCGCGTCAAAAACTCGCAGGATCTAAATTTGGAAGAACTGAAACAGGAAATAGCACTACAACAGAAGAGAATCTAAAAACTGGGCCTAGAACACTTACATTAGCTCGTCAGAAGTTAGCTGCAACAGATTTTGGAAGGGCAAGTCGAAGAGTGTCAGCAAAATTGAATGAAACAGTTGTTAACACCGTTGAAGAAGCTACCAAATCAGCTTCACCAATTAAACTTCGCCCAGCGTATTCTCCGTTATTCCGAACTACTACAATAAAATCGAATGAAGATATAGAAACTGCTGAAGCTACAACTACTGCATTACCAAAATCAGAAGAAACAAACGAAGTTACCGATTTTTCGACTATAGTTTCAACTGATGTAGTTGACAATACTGAATCTGATACTGTTTTCGAAGAAGTAACTACCGAAGTAAATACAACTAGTGAAAGTCTTGATAGTAATACAAGTACAATAATATCGTCACCTCCTGGTGACTTGATATCTGAAGGAACCACGTTAAGGAATCGAGGCATACAATTCAGTACTACTGAACGTACCCGTCGAACACGTCCAACTGTATCATCTGTAAGTTCAACTTTAGAAACGATTAAACCTCTTAATCGTACTCGAAAAGTTTTTATTAAGAATCGCCGAAGAACCACTGTTTCCCCAATTGAAGACACAATCAGTACAGCAAGTATTAACATTCCTGAAGTTAAAAGACCTCGTCCGTCATACTTATCTTTGCGTGCCAACCAGGCAAATTTCACTCGTCCAAATATAACTCGATTACGACCAATTAACAATGCAGAAGATGCAGCAACTAGTTCAGAAACTACTCGAAGCTACGTACGAAGAATTCGACCCGTTACACTAGCTCCAAGAGTGGATGGCGAAGAACAAATTAAATTGTCCGAAACGAATATCAGCGAAAATGACTATTTGGGACCGGTACGAAATCTACCGGAAGACGATACTGGTAAACTTAGACGAAGGAAAGTAATCAGAAGGATTCGACCAGGTAAAGATGCTGCATATTCTAAAAATGAAGCGGATGAGGAGATTAAAGTAAAACGTATACGAATTAGTAATAAAACAAGTGAAGAAGTTACTACTACGAATTTTGATTCTGACGATTTAGAAGATCCGAAATTTCGTAAAGAAACTTTTGCCAAATCCGAATCTTCCGATATCTTACGCTCGAAACGTATTCGAGTCAGTGAATCTGACGAATCAATCGAAGACGAAATAACTGAATCAGTTCAAAACCATACAAAACAAATACGCGTTAATTCAGAAACGACAACACAAATTGACGAATTACCTGAAGAAGAAACAACAATTAAACAAATCCAGAAAGTGACTACGAATAGAAACAGAAATATAATTCGTAAATTTCGGCCTAGCCAAGTCAGTGTGGAGCCGAACACTAAAGTCAAAACATTAATTGGTAATTCTAAATTGTTTGACGCAAGTAAATTAGGTAATCGTACTCGTAAAGTAATTAGAAGACTTCGACCAATAAGTACTACTACAGAAGTTATAACTTCAGAATTTCCAAGTACAACTACAGAATACTATAGTACAACACCTGAAGAAAATAGTGCACCAGACGAAGATGGAGCTCCTGAAAATGTAGGTATACCTGAAATAGTTAGTACATCAGAAGTTGACGCAACTGAAAGTAGCACACTTGAAAGTCGGATACTTGATAGTGACACATTTGCTGCTGACACACCTGAAACAGACACAATTCAAAATAACGCCCCAGAAAGTGAATCGGCTGATGGTGAAACATTGGATGGAATAATAACAACAGATGAAATTGCAACTCCTGTATTAGAAACCAATTCAGAACCACAAACTGATACTGCCACCATACTTGAATCTTCCAATACTCAAACTCAAGAAGCTTCACCCACAGAAGATGAACAAACAGAATACCCATTAACAACAATCAACGATATCGAAACTACTCAGTTCACCACCGAGCAAGAAATAACCACAACAACAACTCCACGCCCAACACGTCCATCATTAATCGGAAGATCTCGCCCAGCGTACCGACCACGAAATCGTCCTCCCACTGAACTTCGAACTACAACTCCAGGAACATTCAGACGTAGGTTTAATCCTCTACAACGGAATGAAACAAAAGACACAGAAGTTGAAGATGATAAACTTAAAAGGTATAACAAAAAATATTCACCAATTGGACGAACCACTACTGAAAGAGCTAGAGTATTGGCTGAAGAAGTTACCACAGAAAAGATAATAACTACTACAGCTGAATTTAATACTGAAGCGCATGAAGTAGAAGATGACAAAACAGAAGAAGTTGTTACTGGAATTGAAAAAGAATTAACTGAAGTAACTAGCGAAAGTTCTAAGCTTCCAGAAGTTATATCAGCAGATAATGAATTACTTTCGAGTACTACTGAAACAGTACTCGATACAACCATAGTAGATGAAGTTTCAACAATCATCTTACCGGAAATTATTACAATTAATATTGTACCTGAAGAAACTGAAATTCCAACGACCCAAAATGACCTAACGACTCTACCTGAAGATATAACAACAATATTCACTACAGAGCGAAGCTCAACCACCACAGAACTTCAAGTAGATCCTACTAGCACATTAGAACCAAAACTTATAACTGAATCTACAACTGATTCAAAACCAACAGAAACAGATGAAGAAACAACAGAATTTGTAACTGATATACCTGAAACATCTCCTGTTCAAACTGAGACCATTTCAAATGATCCTACAACAGAATCTGAGAGTAAACTTGACCAAGACCGTACGTATAAACCAATCCGATACAAACCTAGTGATAGACCTAAATTAGTAATAAATTTGAACCGAACCGAACCTATAGTTTCTGAGCGACAAGAGTTTGAAGATCAAAAATCAAAGAAATTTTCGCCATCAAGAACTATAGGACAAAGGAATAGAAGTCGTTTGGCTTATAGAACAAGTACTGCAACACCGAAAGTGACTGACGAAACAGCACTTGAAAGAGATGTACCACTTGGTCGAAAAATTGAACAACCCAAAATTTCAACGAATGAAGAAATTGATGCTAAACCAGGAAGAGGATTTTACCCTACATTGAAACCAAGTGATTTGTTTGTCAACCGTTACGATAATCAACATCAAAACCCTGAGGAGTTAGAAGAAGATGAAGAATTTGAAGATGACTCTGAAGAGGAACCTCCAGTGATCAATCCACTAATAAAATATTTGCAAACTGTGCGAAATCAAGATTCTGTGGAAGAAAACATAAGTGAAAATGAACAAGTAGAAGAAACTGAAGAATATGATGATGAAGTCGAAGAAGACAAATCGGAAGATATTCCATACTCAAACATACCCAGATATAATATACCGATTCCCAAATCAACACCAGCAAGTACACCAAACCAAAACATACCTATTCGTGTTTCAAATCGACCACAATTTAATCGGCCTGTAGCGTCAAACGCGCCTAGACGACCTGAGTCTGTAGGCGAAGCTCGTCCAGCAAATGAACCTAGAAGGCCTGAAGCCAACAGGCCTGTAATCGAAGCGAATAGACCTGGCCTTGATAGATCAGTAGTCGAATCAAACAGACCTGATTTTAACACACCTGTCATTGAAGCTAGACCTAATGAACCTCGGAAAGTAGAATCTAATCGGCCTTTAGGAGAGCCTAATCGTCCAGCTGTTCCTAGACCTGGCCCTGCAAGAAATTACCCGCGTAAATTCAATAAACCTGTCTATTCCTCAACTACTACAACAACTGAACGATTAACTGGAATTGACTTCGAAGCTGTAAACGCTAGAAACAAGAACTTATTCAACAAAAATCGTAAAATGAATGTAGCGCCTTCAGTCTTAACAACTGCTGAAAACACCGAAGATGCTGCTACTACTACCCCAGCTGAAACAACATATAAAACTGTACAAATCACAGAAGAAACAACTTCAGTTGAACCTACAACCGAACAATCGTCAACCCTTCATCACATTTTCGCTGAACCTGATATACCTCACTTAGAAACTACAACGATGTCAATGGAAACAACTACCTATAACTTAACTGCTGCTCAGTTAGAAGCTGCGCGAAGCCTTGAGAGATTGATTGAAGTAAATAGAATCGTAGAGGTGTCGTTCCAGGATGACAGTAGTTCCGGATTGGGTGGATCCAGAGTAATGCTCGAACGGGTACCTACATTAGATCGAATTGGGGCTATAAATAGAGTAACAGTCATCAAAGTTGTAGATGGCGGTAATGAGACAAACGCAACATTCCCTTCAAACCATGCTGTCACATTAAACGAGATAGTTACTGGTCGACGAATAGAAAGTGGCCGTAAAGTTAACTTGGAGGCACAATTACACGCGCCTGATATACACCAGACTAAAATGACTATTTTTAATAACACGATTGAGATAATTGAGTCTTTACGAAGCGCTGAGGATGGTGCTTCACAGGAAGTACCTACAGACGAGATACCAACTGCAACAGAGCCTCCAGCTGAAGTGACTACGTTAAAGATCGACTTCACTACAGCAAGCGAAGCTTTCAATGAAGTAGCTTCCCTACCTTTCAACGAAGCTCCTCTAACAACAATTGCAACTTTAGACGTATTCTCATCTAATTTAGACGATCAAACTACCACAACAACTGATCCATTTTTAGACCAAGTCAATCTTGATTCAGGAAAAACAGGCCTAAACACGGAATCAGCCAAATTTGAGATATATAGCAAATCTAATGTAGTAGACTATAGTCGTCGCGATCCAAATCAGGTGATAGCTAATGCTCAACAGTCAGAACAACATCTGGAAAAAGAAGGACGCAAACTAGCGATAGATTCCAAATCAGTAGTAGCTAATAATAATCATCCAGTTTTCAACGATGGTACTGCGTTACCCATCGAAGTCTTATTTCAAACCGACTATAATCGTGAGTCGGCAACGTTACCAACGCTTAAAGAAGTGGTGACGGGTAAAGGGAATTTAATTGATGATGACCAAGACCTTTTGGAAAGTCAACACGGTCGTGTTCGAATCCGTATATTAGGACAGAACAATGAATACGATACTAAGTATGAAATACATGAAAAACCTGTGTTGATACCAATACGAGTATTAACCGACGAACTAAAAACGGAAAAGGCGGAAGTGGTTGAAATAACTCCATCTCCTCTACGGGATATGATCAGAATTGCGCCAATTGAGGTGGCGGTAGCTCAACGAGTACCCATAGTACGAGTTGAATCTTCGGTTAGTCAAGAAGGTGATGCGATCAGTCAAGAACGGGATCAGGATCCGAATTTACGGTTATATGGTAGACCATTTAATGGGGAAGTTATATTTGGCGAAGCAAAATCGTAGATAAATTATTTTGAGGGCCAAAAAAGTCAGATTAGGGTACCAAATAAAAAGAAAAAAAGGTAGGCGAGAAAATACCCCCCTTCCCCCCTCAACAAACTTAGAATGTTTGTCGAATGTGTGTTGTATATTGTTGTTATTGAATTTGTAAGTTTTTATATAAGTATGTAATAAGTAAGTAATTTTACCCTACGAACCAGGTCTAAGTCAGGCTTAATAGTTACGCTTAAGACGGAACTTGTTTAAGGGCTGTTAGCTGAACTTAAATTCTTCTTATAAAACAAATATAGAGGTTCAAAACTAGATACCTAAGTATATTAAAAAGTATTGAGCAAGCCCGGCAGTTCCTTCGTAAGCTGTGTTTATTTCCTTGCCGTTTACGTAAGTCTGACTTAAACTTTAAGCGGTCGCAATTGGGTTTAAGTTATGTAAAACGTACAGCCATGCGGAAGAACTGACAAAATATATAAATTAATAATATTTTAGTTACTTGTATATTAAAACTAATGTTTTTCCAATGATTGTATTATATAAATCTTTTTTTTTAATAACTCATTGTTGTATATTATTATAATAATCTAAAAATACACAATTTTTGTACATAATTTGCACTTTTTCTTTGTTCCTTTTATATGCACTTATGCACTTTTCTACACTTCGAATTCTTCTATCATATTTATAACTGAATTAACTATGTATTTGATTTAATACCGTAAAATCACACGGTAAAAATTAACTAATTAATTTAAATAGCTGTGCTAATACAGACATAAAAAGT
Organism: Leistus spinibarbis; assembly: GCA_933228885.1. NCBI lineage: Eukaryota > Metazoa > Arthropoda > Insecta > Coleoptera > Carabidae > Leistus > Leistus spinibarbis. The sequence goes on from OW121795.1 coordinate 12,537,337, forward strand.
TAATCACACTATTGAAAGTATAAATGATTTTTATAAACAATCGAATGCTAATCACTCGTGCCGTGAAGAAATCTGCTCATCTTTCACTTTTCTTCCGGTGACATAAGTCGCATCCGATTCTTCCAAAGTATGACTAGTTACTTTCTCTCGGACTTTCATCAAAATCAAAAGTAACGCGACGTTAAAAATAACAAAAAAAAAATTCAACCTTCTTGTAGGTGCCAAGTGGTCAGTTATAATACATATATACAGCACCTTGAATATACATACCTAATTTGGTTGCCTTAAACCATGACATTTTTGCAGATTATATAAAGATATATTAAGGTTACAAAATTGTTCTTTTGTTGCAAAGATTATCTTATTTATTATGTACGTTGACCTGTTTCCAAATTTAAAAGAAATTTTACATTAATCACATAATAATTATTACAAAATTAATCCAAATTTGTCGTTGAAAAATATTTAATTATGCAACCCCTTAGAGCACAGACGGGACATGTCCTTATTTTACGAATGTAAAAGGTATTTTATAATAAACACAAAATAATTCAATGGTCCCCTTGGAGCACAAAGAGACATGTCCATTACCATGAAATATGTATTATATTATGAAAATCAATTGTTGGTTCCTGTATCGACGAATACTTTAAATCTGGCTCGAAGAATGTTTAAAGAATAATGACAAATCAGGAAAATAAAATACACTTATTTTTTATTGTTACAATTTTATTAATACATATATTATTGTGTTTACTGTTGAAATAATAACCATAAATAAAATGGATAGCAAAATGAAAACCCAAATTATTTAAAAACCAAATAATTATATGGAAAATATTCTAATTCCTCTGAATCGTGGGAATGTTTGTCAGACATACATTATTTTGAAAGTGTATTCCTAATTAATTGGTAATAAAATATGTGTGACAAACAGTATTAATTCTATTTTCGACAAACTTTTGTAAAATTAGTGGGAAGACTTAGAAAGTTAAGTTAACACATTCCGAAGAGGCGTTATTACAAAATAAACATCTTCTTTTGTTGGTTAAAATATAAAAAAGGATATGAGGAAACAAGTAAAGATATCATAAAATATAGCAGCAATTTCTAGTATTTACATGAGGAAATGTAAACTTATCACTTGTGAAATTGACAAATGTTTTTAAATAAAAATTAACAAATTTGTTAATTATTCTTTTACAATTTACAAACACTATAAAATAATACAATTTCTACTTAATTTTTACACATTTTATGAAACACAATTTCGCAATACGTTCATATGCTAATATAAATTTTATGGTTAGTAATATATTAATTTATTTCATTTAAATGTCAAGGAAAATAAGTGACAGGAGCCTTAAAAGGCCACAAGATGATATCACTTACCTGCTTGGATTTCTTTTTCGTATGACGAAAAAAATATAACTTGTTTTTAACAAACCAAATATACACGCCGGTACAGTAGATAAAAAGTATACTATAAAACGACGAAATTTGACTTTGTTGCTATGCAAATACATACAAACAGCAACTAATTTTAATGATTTTTAATTATTTAATACGTTATTCCCAGAATAAAGTATGTACTAATTTAAAACCAAAAAATTAGACATTGTTGCCTAGGTGTATACGTGTTTCCATAGCAACAACGTCTAAATTCGTTTTAGCTAATACGGACTGTAGTCTCTACAGGCACCAAAATTGTTCTAACGAATAAACCACTACGAAATGGCGCATAAGTCCAAATATTATATTCCACAACAAAAGTGGGGCGAAAAATTATATAATTTAATTAATTGCTTATTAATTCCTTAATTTTGAGCAAGAATTTATTAAATATATTTCCTGATGTCATAACTATTTGAAATGTATAAATATTAATAATTGTTGCGTAATTTTTGAAATCAACTTTTCAATTTTTGATTTTTTAATATGAATACACAATTATTAAATATTTCTTGACCAATACTACTGAAATGTTTATTCATATTGAATGTATGACCCAACTATTTTCAACAATTCATGTAATAATAACAATATTTTTTTCTGCATATTTGTAATAATTGTTATTTCGAATACCGTTTCTCTAACCTCGAGCGATTGGAATAAAAATACCATTTTAAGAATCCGGTTAACCATGAAATATAAAAGTTACAAAATATATTGATGATATCAGAGGATAAAAATAACTTAAGCAACCACTTAAAATCCAATGTTTTTTTCTTTTTTGTGTAACACAAACGTAAAACAAAAATAAAAGGTGCTGAATTATCGATAAATTTAAAGGTTGTATTTATCTAGTTCAAATACCTGATTAAGAAAACAAGTTAACCACAGGTGTGTCGCGAAGTGAAACCTGGTTAATGAATATTTAATTTTCCATTGATTTTTATAAGATATAAATAAATCATTTAATTACAACATATATTGGGTTGATCGAACTAAAAAAACTTCAACTTGCAGCGATCCTAAAAGCATATTAAGGCCTAATCTTTATAACTTCAAATAAGAATGGAAATAAATAAATAATTTATTTCAAAAACATCGTAAGTTATATTGACTTAGTTTGCTTTCGATATAAACAATTTATTATTTAAAACTCTATTCGGAAGTTAAGAGATTACACCATAAAAAAATCAAAACACCAAAAATAAAATAGATTTACTAAAAATACATATATAAAATAACAAAATTAAATATAAATTAATTAATTAATAATATATATATAATATACACAAAAATACAAGTCTTATAATACTAATAGGACGAAAAAATTATATATTTCATTTAAAGTAAAAATAATAAAAACTTCAACATTACACTACACTGTAAACATATATATACACTCTTAATTAAAGTTACTATACTTTTTTGATGTCTAATATTTATCATATAAGTCCCAAAATTTATTTGTATTTATGTAAAAATTAAACTAAAAATTCACTAATTCCACACTCACTAATAATTCAATAACTCGTTTCAGATGCCTTCTCGTCCGTACTTCTTCCGGCGACCCAACCTGCGCTTTACTCCGGGTGCAGCAACACTGAGCACGTCGACTCCGGCACCAACGACACCCCGAAGTCCACTGATGCGGGTGCCGCCGCGCCGAAGATTTACCACTTCAACGCGTGAAGGCTCAGCGACAACTACCAGCCAAGGTAACTACTTACCAGCGACTTCCACTACTTAAAATAGACTAGCCGCGGGAGGCATCGATCCAAGGACACCAAACTCAATCAATGTTAGCTAACTTTGTGCAGAATGCAGTTGCAATATCAACACTTTGAGATATCGAAATGACATTTGCTTCGGATCTTTCGTAATAGTATAAATCACCGCAAGACAACCACTCCTCTTTGAGTTAGACAATAAATTTACTACTTTCAAAAAAACATATGTCACATATCATTGCTTTCATCTGGGCATCTCTTTATCTTTTTACAATTGGTTAACTTTCACAAATAAATTATTAAAATGGTACTCCGCTGCGAGGAGCTAATTCATCTTCGAGGAGTCGTAAGATTAATTTATTTTATAATTATGAATACTATTAGAAATTATTTTCTATTTATAATTGACTAAATATATCGATAAATATTAGCAATTATTACAAAATAACTGCAGGCCTTAGGTTGTCCGCCAAACCTAAATTTTACTTTGGAATTTTTATTTACTTCTAAATAAAGCAAATTTGCCAGAGTAAAATATATTTCTAACGCAAAGAAACAGATACTATTGTACTATAAATTCTTTGATTTAAATTGAACTTTGACATTTGATGTTCCTAGCTTTCTAATATATACGTATTGAACACACTATTGAATATATATATTTAAAAATGTCTAAAAATTGCAACAATTCTACAATAATTCAGAATGCTTTCTTTGCCAAACAAATAGAAAGTATTGTTGCATAAATGCAACTTGCATTCTGTAATAATGTGAAATCGATTCTACAGTTAATTCAATTCACAATGCAACCGTTTTTATTTCAATTCTTTATTAAACAACAATTAGTTTTCCGTGTGCGATAAGTTGCGTGTGAAATGTGAATCTATTTATACGTGAATGCAAACTTTAAGCACGTGTCTATTTCTAGGTTATGTAACACAAAATGGCGGCACTGGAATGTGAGGTTATGTCAGAGTTAGGTACTGTTTTTAAGTCACTGCAGCGTGTAATGTATGTCTAACATGAGACGGATTGCTCTAGATATCTACAAGTTGAAACGACTTCCGTATTTGGTTACCTAACAGTTATATACATTCATTAAAAATTATTAAATCACCCATCAACCAATAATAATAGACCCCGAGTAATGCTCTTAAATCATGAATCTTAATCCAAAGAATTATATAATACATTACCAAAATACAAGTTTTCTATCAACGAAAGTAAACTTTAAGAATTAATAACTCAAAAAGTAACAGAGTTAGATAATTTTGCATTAAACCATTACATTTTTCAGTTCTTTTTCTAAATGTTTCTAAATATTGAATATCCACAAAAATGTATTAATGCCATAATAAAACAATTTAGTTTCAATAATTTCCTTTTCTTAGTCATACTATCATCAACTACAAAACCACGTTACAAATTCGCGTCTCGACGACCATATCTTAAAACAACATCGCCATCCACTTCTACCACCTCCGAAGAGGACCCCAACGACCAGATTCTAGATGCTAGTAACCAGAAACCTATGAAAAATGGTAATCTACAAGACATTGACAGTGCTGACGAAGAGATTGCGAGTAGTGATGAAGTATCAGATATTGCTTTGACAATACACTCGCTCAACGCAGCTCCGCTGCCTACCACTAGGGTAACTACTACTACGGAGAAGGTGCCCACAGTTACTACTTTATATGGTACGTTTTACATTTTTACCAACAAAAATATATTTTTTGGTCCATTACGCGTTTAATGGTTCGTTAAACTTATTATTGACTATAGCAACACATGAATATAGTTTTTCTCATATTTAAATATTAAATATATTCATGTATTTATATATATAATTGTTTAAAGTAGTAACGAATTCGATTTATATTCGTAAATTACGATATTTATATATATATATATATATATATATATATATATATATATATATATATATATATATATATATTAATGCGTTTATGATTGATAATACAGCAACAAGCTGAGTGAATAATATAATTTCTTTGTTTCATTAATGAATTAACTGTATATAAGAAATAAAACTCTGTTTATAGATCGAATAAAGACAAGAAAACGAGGTCGAATCTCAACGACAATGTCCCCTCATACAACTTCTCCTAGTGCTACGAACCGCCGAAGACGACCGCAACCGTTCGAAAAGGTCACCCAGGTTCCCGTACAACTTACAACCGGCTCCTACACTCCCATAACCGTCGAATACGACTACTACGACGAAGGGGACGTACGGATTTTGGGACAATTGCCTGCCAACAGTAAAGTACTGATACATTCAAGTGGTGCAATACAATGTTTAGATCAGGGCAATTTTCCACATCCAATCTCATGTCACAAGTTTATTTCTTGCGCGAAAATGGAGAACAATGACGTCATTGGTTGGGAATACACTTGTCCGAATCGATTAAGTTTTGATCCAGTTGGCGGCATTTGTAATTGGAGTGCCGGAATAGGTTGTAAAGAGAATTAATTTTAATCGAGGATTTTATCCGAAAACTGATAATTTCGTCGAACGAACTGATTATTATTGAATAAGCACTTTAACATTGTGTTCTGCCTATTCCAAAGGGCGTATAAAACAATTACTTTCATTGTTGTGCAAAGAATTATCTTTTGTCCGCCAATCAATTTTCATTGAAATCCGTGGTTATATATATATATTTTTTTTTTTTTTGCTAATAACTAAGTCTTGGAACAGATATGCCCGTTAGAGTAACCAGAACATATTAGACAGTAACAAAAATTATTTATCTTGCATTTAAATGCAAATTAGTTTAATTTAAGTATAAGTAATAAAAACTATGTAATAGTTAATGTAAAAAAACACAAATATTTTTATATAAAATACTTTTTTTTATTAAATCATAATCCTACATATGCTTTTTATTCAAATTTGTGTACCCAATCCCAACACAAGTCATTAGAACCTTATCCGCCCCTGGTATTAAATTATCTTGATCTAAAAAGTGTTCTAATTTAAAAGTAACACCAAAAAATTCTCTTAAATGTTGTAGAAATGAAATAGTATATTCAGAAAGAGGTCCAGTCATCATTTTAGATACATCCTTTTGCCCTAACGCCATAAAAATGGCGGCCAAAGACTGAAACGAAGAATCAGTTGAGCCGCCATAATATATTTCCTCTAGGAGCCTATGGGAGGCCTTGGCGCCTAAATCTTCAGGAGAGCTAGGCTCTTGTCCCTCAGACACTACATTAGATACCTAAAAGAAATGTCATTATTTTTACCACCAAATTTATTTTATTGAACATACTTGTTCGGAGGAGTAAAACACTCCATTTGTAGTCTCGGCAACTAAGTGTATTCCAAAACCAGGGCTTCGCCCCGATTGGCGCCCCCTGCACTGATCTGTATGTATGTAAATATCGGGAAGAAATTTTAATAAAACCCCCTTCGATGTATCGACCATTCGATTTGCAATTGCAGGCGAAACTCTCAAAGCGTACACAGTACCACGAATTCTTTTGACCATACCAGGTTCTAAAAACTGGATTGGTCGTAGATTTTTTTTAACAGGACATTTAAAAATAATTTCCCCCCCGCCTAATGGGGCCATGCCCCTATTCACGACTTTTAAATCTAGGCCTTCGTCGTCTAAAATAAATTTACGTAAGGTCGAAAGTCCAGAGGATTTGTAATGGTCTACGGATGGGTCTACATTATTACTGGTTACGCCTTTGAGAGTGGCTTGTAACGGGGTTTTACAAAATAAGCCTAATGCGAATAACACTTCTAGATAGTAGCCTAGAATTTTAAATAAATAAATAAATTATTATATTATTTATTATTGGGTTCTGGAAATAATTCATTATTGTATATATATATATATATATATATATATATATATATTTGGAAATTTACGCGGGAAAAATTAGTAATGAAATATTAATACATAAAGGAACATTTTGTAGTCACCAGTTGGCAACACTGTCAGCCATAACCTCAAATTACTTTTAAATACATACCTATTCCCCGTTGAACGCAACAATCATGTTCGATTTTGCCCCCATGTAGCAACCCCGGTTGGTAAAATAACGAAGTACCAGTTTCGTTCAAATCAACAACTGTACCATTCGTTATCTTATCCAACATTCGTATCAAACTAATTTCAAACTCGCGCAACCCTGGTTCATCGTCAGACGTTCTAATATCAACGATTTTTACCGGTTTGCCACTTAGAGTAGACAAAATTAAGCGTTGACGCAAAAAACTACTGCCTTTATAAGTTAATAGATTGTTTTTAATTGATATTGCAGGCATTTTAAATATATAAATTTAGGTTATACTTGCTAGTCTGACGGATGAAGCACGTGTTGTGAGACTACGCATGCGTGCAGTGTTACCAATAGATGAATTTATAAACTAAATAACTAGAACTTAAAGAACTGGAATATCCCTAGAAGATTCTATTATTTTTAATGTTATTTTCCTTGATAACTACATTTAGCAACTATTATCATTGGTTTATGTGTATATAAATAAACTTTAATATATATTTTTTTGTGTATTTCGTTTTAAAATAAAATGCAACCTTGAAGATAAGTCATGTTTACTTACTACTGTTTAATCATCAGGTTCCCGCCTTCTAATAAGCGAACCTACATAGGTATATCATGCAATGTCGCTGATGTGTTTTTGAATTACAAAATTTAAATATGTACCTATTTTTGATATCCCAAACAAGAATAAAAGAAACGTAGATTAATTTTAACTAGTTATAATACAATAAGTAGCTGTTACTTTCTTTCAATCTGTATATTTTTCGGGGAATAATTCTTATAGGGTTTTATATAGAAAATTAATAAATAATATTTTATGTAATTTTAAAATCGATTATTTTTTTGTAGATTTTATTTTATATTCAACGTATTTAAGAGGCACCTTTTTAGGGACCAATATATCGTCCTTTTAATACCACACAACTGGGTAACTTTTTGGCTATTTTAAATGATCGATTCTGTTATTACAATCTATTTAACGCTTAATCTAGATAAGTGCCACTTTATGTCTTAAGTCTTAAGCACAACAAGATTAGAAATTACAAATATTAATTCAGTTTGTATTATATCAAACAATGCTAAAATTTACAGCAACAAAATTAACAAACAAAAATTGAACAAACTGGATTTATTAATTGTAATTTGTAAGCATAATTACTAATTGTACTACTTTAAAAAGGACAATTTAAGTGTGAAATTTAACGAGATAGTCTTAGCAATGAACTTGTTTTGGATTAGTGATTGTTTCCAAAGTTTAAACTGTACTTAAAGATAAGAATTACCGGTGCAACGAAGTATAATTGTATAAGTTCTGAATAAAATATGTATTATTGATTGTAATTACTAATTTAACGAGATCTTCTTAGCAATAAAGCTATTTTGGATTTGGGACTGTTGCCAAAATTTAAACTATACTTAAAATTAAGATTTAATGGTGCAACGAAGCGTAATTGTATTAGTTCTGAGTAAAATGAATATTTTTGATTAAAATTATAAATTCTGCGAATGAATTTGTTTCGGATAAGCGATTGTTCCTTGCATGTTATTCCATTGTTTCCAGTATATCTGCATACAGATAGCTAGCTATTTCTCTGCTACTAAACAAGTAGGTACATGTAAGTAAGTATAGCGGACCCACAGAATGCCACGAGCACGACCACGACCACGACTACGACGGTGATACTCAACCAACTCAACACTGACTGAGTTTAGAATAACTTCGATCATATACCAGTTGAAAAGCGAACCTCTCTTTATCAAGGCAACCATAAGTGACCGACTAGCCTCGCGACTAACACCACGGTTGGCACGTAGCTGGCTATACGAATACCACTACTATTACATTACAAAAGCGCATTTTAGCAACACGGAAAACGTTCACGCTGTTTGTGTGTGAGTGTGGAAAAGTGTGACGAACGCGGGAAATGACTGACGAAATACTTCAAAATGGTGCCTCGTTGAGTAGGGAATTTTCAATTTTGGATTACTTTTAATTTAAACAACATTAAAGGTAAAAACAATGCGATGTTTTATTTATAGATTTATGTTGGACTTTATTTGTGGAATAAATATTTGAACATGTGGAACAATGCATGTTTTGTGTCAAATAAATACTTTAATTCAAACAATACGATGTGTTATTGCTGTTTTATTTATAAATTAATGCTCCATTTTATTAGTAAAATAACAATTTTAAAGTAGTGGGGCAAAGTATGTTTTGTTTCAAACAATATTTGATTGCTATTGTCTCATTATTTTACAAAATTTCGAACCCTGCCACCCGCTTAATATGGGAAAAACGTTTTCTTTTTCTTACAGTGTAAAATTTTAATTATCGGTTGTAAATGCTTATTATATTTAATTAATCTATTAGAAATTAAAACCAAGTAGCTAATATTATTACCTTACAAGAATTAATGTAAGCTCCAAATACTCCAGCTTCAGTTCAATGATATAATAAATACAAGATAATTTATTTCATATTATATAATTACTGTATTGAATATTTAATAATTAAAAAAACAAAACAATTAATTGGTTCGCAAAAAAAGTTTTCATACGCCAAAATTGAAAATTATTTGAATAATAAATCGATGTTACGAGGGTTATTGAGACGATTAAGACATGCCGATACAATTTCATTTCATTTATATATGAAAGACATATTATTAACCCATTGCGGTCATTTATCGAGAAACTCCCGATATTAATAATGGATAATTCGAGTCTGGTCAGATGAAAATTGGTCTTGCTTTAGCCTTTGCGTTAAATTTAATGGACCGGTAAGAGTTAACTTAAAACTGAAACTTTTCTTTTACTAAAAATCACAAAAAAATATAACTGTGAGCATTTCAACAAACAGAGCAATTAAATAGGGATTTAAATCAATTTAATTGAAGCCCTTTTAATAATGGGGATTTTAGGCTTTGGAATTAATGAATTAATTTGAAAAAATTTAATTCAATGCGTGAATTAAACGATTCAAGGCCTCAAAAAGACCTCAACTATCAAAAATATTAATTATTAAAAAGGTTGCATAGCTTCAAATCACATTACAAGTTAAAAGTTACATAAAAGATTTCTAATTGATAAATATAAAATAAGATTTAATTCCTTTTGATTAATGACTTATAACACAAATTGTCAAAAAGGTTTCAATTCGTTTTGAAATCAATTAATTGTATAGGTGATTTGAGTTTGTGAATTTTCGTAATAATTTTTAAATTGAATTGTGAATTATGAATTCAATTCCACTAGTAATTCATTTTGACCAGCTCTGCGTACTAACAAAAACTAATTGTACGTTCTCACACACACACACACGCACACATGGGATTGCAGCAATCACTCATTTCATTGTACTTTATAACAACAAGCATTATTGTTTAAAATGCCACTTGCTTTATGCGTGTTTTTTTTTTTATTTATTCTCTTTATTTTTTATCGCGTCGAATCAATGCAAAAACGAATTAAAAAAAATAATGAACTGTGCCACATGCTTAGAGCCGGTTATATATCTAAAAATAAAGAGCCAAAGTTGACTCTGCGAGTAGCCGGGGGGGGGGACTATAGGGAAGGGGGAGGTGGGTGTCCTGTTGTTTTAATATTCTATCTGTTGTATATTTGGAATGATGACACTTGCGCTATATATTTTATTGTTACGTCCTCGTGCGAGATGAAACAGATTCCGTGCGATAAATTTGCCATTTTTAATGTTGCGTATCGTTAAAAATAACCGTGAGAAGCAACCGACGAATATTATTGTAGGTGCTACATGGTTCTATGTTAGCGATAATCGTTTGAAACAGTTGTAAATTATATTGAACACGCACTGGATTTGAAAGTGGCTATTGATACAGTAGAAATATCATTTGCAATTGTTTGATTGCATTTGAAAGTACAGGATACATTTTATGATTGCAAAATGTATGTATCAATTATATTTGTTTGTAAACTCACTTGTTTTTCTTTAGATTATAACAAAACCACATAATCAGTGCTCCGAGTGGGAGAGACACCGGGGAACAGAATCCCTATTTTTAAAAAGCTTGCTTAAACCACGAAACTTTCATTGGTTTTACTTTTTTATTATTAATGTGTTTTCCTTATTTAATTTTCCTTGTATAATTAATTGTATTGTTCAAAAGTTGGTAATATTTCTTACATATTTAAACACTTTAAAACATAATCATATTATTTATATAACAATTAAATATGTGACATGGTAACTGTGAAAACGAAAACAACACTAAATTTGTACGACACTAGCGTAAAATGCAATTTAATAATATCACAACTTACAAAAGAACTTATTAACGCTATGTTTTCTGATCTATAATAATTGCAAATTGGACACGAATATGATTTCTCCCCGGTATATTACTCCTGTTAGAGTTTCTGTAATTTTACTTTGTTTCATTACGAGTTCGTAGGACATGAATATAGTTTTTCTCCGGGAATATCTAAATATTACATTACTTTAAAAATATTACATAATCTCTCATAGTATCTCATACTTAAACCAGTGTTTAAGTTTAACTTCATTCCGTTTTATTTTGACGCCAATTCAGTGTTAAATAAACAATATATAGTGATATGTAATGATTATTTTCCATTATAATAATGAATTTTTCAATAAATTCAACACATTGACTCATTTTGTATATAGTTTATAAACTGTGAATGTAAACAAATAAAGTAGAACATATAAACAATACATAAATACTTAAAATAACAACATACAATTAAAAACATAATATATACAGCAGTACCAATGGAAAAATCCAAATTCCAAATACGTTTCATTTTATATATATTCTGTTTATCATATGTGAATATTTACTAAGGAAGCAGCTAGCAGCTAGCTGCACACACTTACGCGACCAGTTTCCCTCTAATCGAAATAATTATTGATAACATACGCGCAACAATATCCTCTTTGATTAACAAAACACCGGCCTCAAAACTAATTTCCTCGATAAAAGTGAGCCTATGGAATGCTGATAGTTCATACAATACTGCGTATATATATTTATATAAACAAACGGTCAGTCGAATTTTGCAATGTTTCCCTAACAATATTTGACACAGAAAAACGAAGTGGATGCTTGTACAAATATTCAGATATTGATAACGCTAGAATTAGGGTCTAGAATATTCGTTATCAGTATAAGATGTATATTTAGTTATGTATCATACTGTTGTTGAACAAACGAAACATTTCGCAAATATACATTTGTTTATTGTACATTGTATTATTTAGATAATTTGAGAGTACAATAATGTATGTGTTGACGGATAATTCTCTTGACGTCCAGTGTACATTATAAATGTAATTGTTGATGTGATTTCATTAAATTTAATTGAAATCACTGCAATATGAACGGATTAATTTAATAAAATGGCGCGGGTGTCAGTCACCCACAATCCAAAGGTCAACGTGTACTTATACTTAAACTGTCATCTTACCAATTCAGAAGTACAGAATTTAAAAATTACAAAAAATAAAATCAAAACACTTACATAAAATAACGCTGCTTGAACATTGGAGCTAGTAGATTTGTAAGTCCTGGAAGTAAACAAAAACAAATATATTATGACTTATTATTTAATTCCAATATCAACTTAGGACTTAGGAACACTTGGAGAATCAAAAATGGTTCTTGATGCATCGAAATATGTTTATCTCTGTTTCAATATTTACTAAAATCCATTTACCCACCGATAATATTGATATTTGTAGATATGGCATCATAAACAATGTAAATTGGGGTAATCAGAGAGACCAATGTTCAAATATTTATCCAGCTTTATTCAAAGCCGCTCCTTGCGTCATTATCAGGGATGGTTGCCCCCCATTACCTGCCCATGCCAATAATTGAACGGTAGCCTCTAATAATGTAAAGTGTTTCAGGCGGTGTTGATCAAGAAAATTGAATGTAGGTAAATTTATTTATACATTTTGTTGTATAACATTTAGAATGTAGATTATTAATAGTACAATATTCTGGTTAGCCGTCAAGGTTGACTGCGTCATTAAACACTGAATTTCATACTATTTCCGGTTTCGGACATGTTTCGATGCGGTCACTAGTGGTAAACATTATTTATATGTTTTTACCAATTTTGTAATGTTTTATTTACGTATTGATCAATAGAATAAAGAAAACATTATTATCTTTTAATTTATATTAGTTTCTATTGTATAAGCCCCTTTCTACTTATAGCTTATAGAATCGTATAAAGTCTCATAGAATTCCATATAATCTCATAGAATTCCGTAAAAAATAATTTATTTAAGTAAAATTCTATAGAAATGCTGTTTGTTTATATAGTAATAATTATAAAAATCATTTATTTATATTAGTTACCATATTTAAATTAATTTAATTGCATCCCTGAATTCTTGGAATATTAAATGTAAGAAATAATCAAATTTACATATGATAATGGTCTCAGATTGAAATCAAGTCATATGAAGAATAGAATTCAAACATGAATATCTCAAAACTTGTAAAACAATTTCAGCATTATACGCATTTAATGACACTCAAAATTTATTCATTATGCTGTATTAAATATTTATATATTTAAGTCCCATAGCAACAAAAATTATACAAAAACAATAAGAACAGATAATAATTACCATTATTTACATAACTTAACATTAAAAAAATGCATATTATACTCTCAAAAGCATGAAGGACATATTCGTAAAAGTAAAAATAATAATTATATACTCAAATTTAAATTGAAATCATTATAAATTTAAATGCGTCCCACAAAACTTAATTTTAATAATTAAGTAGGCTTAACACGTATAACAAGATTTACTTCCTGTTACCATAAAATCAAAGTATAACGGCTAACTCAATCGAGTAGTCAACCAGCTGTACTTAAGCGTTAAACGTGTCAAACTGTGAACAAGTTATTCGAAATTTCATTGAAATCACGCAAATTTGTGATTAAATATTTTTATATTCTTTTTACATGTCATCTGAATGTTGCTATGGATACTTGTATATTTGTTAATCGATTTGGTTCTGAAAACAGGGTAAGCTCATTTTATTAACAATGTATTAATGCAGTAGGTTTTACTGTAGTTATTAATAATAATATATTTATTATCTTATTTTTAATAACATGTTATTAATATCGTTTATCTACTCAATAAATTATGTATGTCTAAAGATAATATCAAATTAATTTCTGTTATAAGCAGTAATCACCAACCTTGAATTTGTTTTCCTCCCAATTTATATAATACTAAATCACACTTGCTATAATTTTTTGTACATCGCCAAAATTTAAAGCCTTATACAAAAAACTCCAAGAAATCTAACGCCGTAAAATGCAACTCGATATCTTTCACCATTCAGGAGCTACAATCCTTTAAACTTGGAATATTTGATTTTCACATAAATGAAAATAGTTGCAAACTATTTATACTTATTTGAATAGCGCCTACATTTAATTTTTGTAAAATCTCAAAATTTAGTGTTTAATACCAAAAACTTTAACAATTCGAATACCGTAAAGTACGAATAGATATCTTACTTTATTCAGGAATAACAGTACTTTAAACAAAAATTTAATACAAAAGCTACAAGAATTATAAAGTAGACCACAATATATTGGTCCCGTTTTCAAGTTCTTTTTTAAAAATAATTTCTTTATAATTTCAGATGACACCATTACAATTACTCTTAAGCTGGTGCCTAGTACTCTCTGGGGGATACCTAGTGTCTGGGAGGACTCCAGACGAGACTTCCTCATTGCCATACTCTCCAGAGGAGCCTCTACCAGTAGCACCAGCAACTACGCCAGTACCAGTGGTGAATGTTAGCGTTCTACCAGATTTACAGCAAGAAAAATTGCCGAAGAAATGTTTTCATAGATCGCGTGAAGCTTGTCCAAAAAGTCTGAATAGAAATCGGTGTAAAAGGTTAAATGCAACGTCGCAGATTGTTTGTTGTGATGTCGATCAAGTTTCATTACTGGAAGGACTTCAATCTGTTGGTAAATATTACGATTGCGAGAATTAAAATAGTATATACTATACAAGAATATGGTTTCTCCCTGTTTTGAATATTATTTATAAATCAATTTATTTTTCTAGGTGTTGGAGTAAATTCAAATATCACAGAACTGCATATTCAAAACGCAACATTGGACCATTTAAACATAACTCAATCCCATTTCAACCACCTAGTCTCTTTAGCCGTAACTGACGGGCGGATTTTGAAAGGTGTCTACGCTGAATCTGGCAAGCATTCGGGAATCCAGTGTTTAAATCTGTCCAATAATGCGTTAAGCAGTATTGAGCAACGTGCCATCGTGCGTCTTGGCAAATTGGACACGTTAGATATCTCTTACAACAATTTGACAGAGATACCGAATTTTGGCAAACATAGAACTATGAATTTAGACATTTCAGGTAAAATGAGTTTATCTTACCGAATAGAAATTGGCTAAGATAATTTATTTCAAAACAAATCATTACATAATGTTGAAAAATGATTAAAAAGAAATACCCAACGTTGATAAGCAAATATTCATATAATTTTTACTATTCGTCGTCTTATATATGCGTTCAAATTACAATACACGAACAAGAAATATAATCTATAAAAAAATTCTTTTTAAACAGGTAATAACGCAATGTTATGTCAAAGTCTTTTCAAAGCTAAAAATGAAACAGACTTACAATTTATAAATGCAAATATCACATATTGTTCGTTTCCGAAGACCTTCCATTGGTTTAACAGTACAGAATTATTACCGCTGGAGCAACTGGAGAGTGTTTATAAGGTATGTTAGTTTCTAAGCATATTTTTCACTTTTTCACCCGGCATATCACTTTTAACTTACTAAGTTATGTATAATTTATGGATTACAGGCCCAAAATAAACATTGCATGGACAACTGCACTTGTGAACCACGTCGGTTGGATCTGGTTGCGGGAAAGCAACCTACTTTTGTGTTTATGGTGGACTGTTCTGGTAAACAATTAATTGAAATGCCTACCAAAGTGCCAGAGAGTACCATAGCACTGAATATATCAAATAATAACGTACGTCTTAGCTCAGCTAAATTGTGCAATATATTTTGGCATTGATAAAAATGAATTAATGTTATTGAAATTTTAGATCACAACATTGAAAATCGATGATAATAGTTATCCGAATATTCGGGAGTTATACGCCGATAATAATCAAATCACCTCGATATTATCATTAGAAGGCACGAAATTTATTGACAATTTTGTATACTTAAGTTTACGAAATAACAAACTAAAAACGGTAATACTAGGGTGGCCTATACTCGATCTTTACTGTCAAAATACTAATTAAATTCAATTTAAAATAGTTTAAATCATAAATATATTAAATTTATTAAATTTGCTTATTTAATTTTGTTTTAGCTGCCTGCCTATATGTTGTCGAATATATTCGATCGCAATCCGAATTCTCGAATAGTTCATTTAGGTTTAAATCGACTACAATGTGACTGCAACACAGCCAAAATATTGAAAGTAAGAAATTTAAAGATGAATGCGGCTTGATTCTGAAACTAATATTAATATGATTTCAACGTATATGCGGTATTTTATTTATGGTTGTTAATATTTTTAAGGGCTGGTTGTTATCCCGACAAAAAAGTGTGCTCGACTTTGATGAGATTTTCTGCGAAAACTCATCGGAGAAAGTAATCCACTTGGACATAGCGAAGATGTGTCAGCACCAGGACAACCAAGACTGGAAAGACTACATTTATTTTATAATTGTCATTGAAGTTTTGCTACTGCTGTGTTTAGTGTTAAAAGTGTCCTATGACTATTGGGTGTTTAAGACTGCTGGCTACTTGCCCTGGCCCGCGAGTAAAATGCCTAAATTACCGTGTGACTGGCTTTGCGAGTGATATCTGTGATAAACCCATCTCTTGCCCACATCAAAACGTTATTACAACTAAAAACACATACATATTTCATAAATATTCTAAATTACGGCCTTAATAATCAATTTTCACATATTAATACTACGATATCATTATGAAGTACGTAAATACTATTGAAATACTTGCATCTCATATTTCAATACATATAATACTGTGCAATCATCAAACTACGTGTTTTTGCAACCCTAACACAAACGAATATATTAATTTCTAACCATGAAATACAATTTTGCAATATGTACTACATATTTCTGTATGCAAACCTGAATTGCAATAATACCTAATATACTACAAATTCTTGATTTCAATCCTTAAAAAACAATTTGGCAATGTGTAATTCATATTGCAATATACGTAATATAATTGGAATCTCTACATTATTACTGCAATACTTGTAATATTGGAGTATAATATTTTATTGGAATATCTGATATATTATAGCAAAATCTGTAATATTATTGCCATATTAGTAATATGACAATATACTATAACTTACAATAGTATTCCAATATCTGTAATATGATTGCAGTATCTGTAATATTATTGCAATATCGGTATAATTATTGCCATGTCAGTAATAAAACTGAAACTGCAATTGTGTTGAAATATCTGTAATATTATTGTAATATGTCAATATCTGAACTTTTTTGCTATGACAATATTTATAATACTATTGCATTTTCTGTAATATTATCGAAGTATCTGTAATATTGTTTCCGTTTGCAATACAATGCAATTTGTTAATTTAGATTATAAAATACAATTATATTTATTTGTGACATTGGTAAGACTGACCTGAGTTTTCTATAAATTAACTTGTACAAAATAAGTCCTTTTTTTAACAAATAAACAATTTAAACATATTTTCGATTCATTATTACATTATTTAAGTATTACAAGTCCCGATATATTTAAATATAATTGCTTAATTTTGACTTGTCCCTTGTGATTAATAAATTTCATGTTTATTATAAATATTACACAGCAGTCATTTTTGTATAAAAATATCTGGTTTAATCCTGCAAAAAGAATTATTATATTTCTGTTTACATTGATAATACTTATTAAGTTAGTAAATATAAGAAAATAAAGTAGAAATTCAATATTAATTTCAATTCCACAAATACAAACTCGAAAAAACTAAATGATTATGTAGAAAACATTGTAATTATGTTTTAGTAATTTTTATAACTGTCATTAGAAAAACATCCGGTTTTGAATCAAAAAAATGAAAATGTAGCTATTACAAAATTGCACTTGCATAACAATTAAATGTTAATGACACTAAATGCGTACTATTCGCAAAATTATAATCTTAATCCTTAGAATTAAGAATATTTATTTGATATCGCCACAATAAGGAAAAAATGTTTATACTTTCACGTGATAAAATGTATTTTTCGAGATTATAAGATTATTTTTATCTTATATCATGTCTAGAAATTACAGTCTGATACAGTGACATTGAAAATGTTATACGCACGCTTTTTGAGGACTCCTGAACACTAATCATATAATGCTTATTGTAAATTTCGGTAATTAAAATAGCTTAAATTAAAATTATTTTTATCTTATTTCATATCTAGAAATTAACGTTCATACTGTTTTGAGCACTAAATAAACGTTTTAAAACGGCTAATTCCTAAACCGACTTATTTAGAATAATTTTGAACATATATTTATAATGTTTATATAAAATAGGGTGATTTTTGTTGCCACTGTAGTACACATTTTAAAACAAGGCTATCAATCTAAAAAATTCCAAGTGATTGATAAGAATGTATTGTTTAAAGATTTTTTTTGCAGTGCAAAAAACCCTGATTTTTTTTTCCAATTTGTGCCTATTCATATTTTTTTTATCTTAATTACTTCAATTAATTTTTTATAATTATAATTATTACGATTTTATCTCAATAAACATTGCACAGAGTATGTTGTTAATTGCATACAGCATTGCTACGACATATGTTGCAGGTATTTGCAAAAATGTTATGCAAATATTATAAGAAATATGTCAACCAGTCTGTTGGTATAGTGAAACTTCTGTAGTATTCGCTTCCAGAACCAGAAGTGATATCTGAACGTGTTTAATTAAAATAAATATATAACTTTTCCCTGACAAAAATTATCGTCATTTAATATGCCATTTTGACAGGTCAATTTATTTTTAATTTAACATTGCACAATTAGAGCCAAATTATATATTATTTAAATATAGATGTACTACATGATAATGAATTTATAATTATAGAATTATTATAAAAAAATTAATAACCTTGGTTATGGTAGATCGGGAAAAATTCCATGAAATTTTATTATAATTTAATCAGATTCACTCCATCTTTGAAAATATCTGGACCTAATTTTTAAATGATTTGTTTTAAAGTATTTTGAATCACTATTTGATATTTCTTGTTGAATAGTACGTTAAAACGAATGTTATATATAATAGAACTAAATTTGTACGACACTGGTGAATAGGCATTGAATAGGTAAATGAAAGTTAACCTTTGAAACGGTGAAAATTACAAAGGAAATTATTATTGTTTTATTTTGATTGACAACTGTCAAAATTTAATATTGTTTGAAGTATCCTCTTCCTGATTCTAATTCCTTCCTATACTTAAGATTTTTATTAGTCAGTCAAGTAGGTGCATCGCGCAATACCCCATCAGAATGAGTTGTAAGCCAACTTGAGCCAAACCATACACGAAAACAGCCCTAATTTTTAAACCTCAACCTAAATAAATATTCTCAATTTAAAAAATATAAAATGTAACCCGAATTAAATAAAATCAACTATAACCGAAACTAAACCAATTAACTATATTTTATATTTTATAATTTAACTTTTTCCTATAGAACCTTCGGTTTGATAACAATAATAAAATAACAATGACAAAAAAAGTTCATTTGAATTCGTAACGCGAGCATAACAGAAAAATTCCTTAAATTTTTTCATTGGCATTTTCCCTTGAACTACATATATTTTACATGTACCGTGTTAATATTTTATAATGAGAAATTTTATTATTTAATAAAGTCAAGTGTATAAAAGTTATTAGTTAAATGCCCGGAAATGTCATAGAGAACCAAGTTCAAAATTAAATATTTATTAAATTTTCAGTAA
The DNA here is from genome assembly GCA_933228885.1 of Leistus spinibarbis. Classification (NCBI taxonomy): domain Eukaryota; kingdom Metazoa; phylum Arthropoda; class Insecta; order Coleoptera; family Carabidae; genus Leistus; species Leistus spinibarbis. Next base: position 12,557,647 of record OW121795.1, read on the forward strand.
ATTTTTTGGTATGTATGCGTAGACTGTTCTTGAAAAATATAAATTGATATTTTTTTGAATGAATATGGTTTCTCCCCGTGATCTAATTTAGTATTATTTTTAATTTAACTATTTCGCTTATATTACATAGTTAAATGCTGATTTATTAATTGTGTAAAAAATGAAAATATTGATATTAAAGTTCATTATATTGTAATGAAACAATGCATTTTTCTATAAATAATATTTACAAAGAAAAATATAAATGGCAATTAAAAATCAATCAAATCAACACTTTTATCTTGAATATCCTGATTGTCCGATTAATATAATCAGTTTAACATATAAATCTGTTTTAAATGATCTTGTTTCTCCTAAGGGGAATACAATTACAATCCAAATATATGTATAGAAAATGTATTATTAAATTAACAAAATTACTGCTGCCACCAAAATTTACTAAATAACTGGTTAATACAATTATTGTAATCAACCCCCGTATTGGAAAATTACATTTAAATATACATTTATTTTATGTGCTTGTATTTTATTGCGCAGATAGTAAAATTGATATTTGATTGTTGAAAAATATAAAAATCTATTTATCAATATAGTTTTTCAATTTTCAAAATATACATGTTATTATGTCAACGTTGGGAAATTCGATTATTCCTATCCGCCCATATAAGTTACCACAATCGAATAATACATCACAATTTTAAATAAATAATTATGTTTTTGTATTTGTGTCCGAAAATATTTACGATTTCGGTATTGTAATTACATGTCTGGGAATTACACAAATGGAAAATTGGCAAACCAGTCTGACTGGCCCATTTAATTGGGCAGTATATGGTATACATTAATTTTTAATATTCTTCAATAACAGAAACCTGTCAGAGTTTAATTTACTGGACTTAAATGTCAAATATCGTTGTTATAAGGCTCCCTATAACCCTAGTCACACATAATATTCGAATCACTAAGCAGAATAAGGGAATTACTCTATTATTTACTAAAATTAATCACTGTTGCGTGAACAAATAAAATAATAATAATTTTATTGCTATATAACAGAAAACACTGCATTTTTGATGAGTGGAAAATGGGAACGTTAAAACTTGTAAGACTTTTTATATCTATAACAGGTTTTAATATTGTTAACCCAAAAGCCATAATAACTAAAATTAAAATTATTATGTGGAAGCGCGGAATAGGAGAGCAGAGACCACTGCTCGCATCGCATATATTTCCTATAAGGCGAGCTGACGGCATAGGTGCCAGGACCTAATCTCGTTCTTTTAGTATATTTAGTATGTCTCCTTATAGCCAGATATATTAATGGAGTAATACATGGTTTTATGTCGTCACTCTATTGAAATTCGTAGATTATTTAAATATAATTCTCTTTAAGTGTGATTAGTAGTGTGACACTGTCATGTTTAACATGTCGTGTAGACATGCCTTAAGAATATATATAGATTGTTATCATAGATTTTCTTATCAATTTGCGTAAGAAAATCAGCAGAAATATATATAAATATTGTGTGGAAATTATAATCTTGATCAATAATTACGAATTTACGTCAATGAAGAATGAAAATTTAATACCACGAGAAGATTACAATGTTTTTATACACTTGTAGTACTATTTCATTTTTCTGATTGTGAGATGTTAAAGTACTTAAGTAAATTGTATTTGTTTACTTATAATAACCACTTGATAAGCTTCGATTTGTATTAGAATATTTCAATCTAAATTATAAGTAGCCTCTAAAACCACATTTATCCGATACTAGGGCTAATGCACTTGAATAGGCAAATATGGCACCCCAAGGAACGATACTTCTGCAGGTAATAACACGGGACACGATTTTTGTTAGATTTTACGGAACTTGTAATGTACTGGTTACGTTCAACCGAAGATTGCCGAACGTTTACACTTTGTGCATGTTTCACGCGCATGCGTAAATATTATATTTAATAATAAGCAATTATATCTAGTGCTGCTGTACTGTTTTATCATATTTTTATTTTATTTGTAAAAATATCATAAAATATTAAGATAATTTATTGTATGAGTTAGCAAAATAATTGTCCTATACTATCTAATCCGAAATACTTTCTATTTAAACTCTGCGATTAGCTTAATCTTATGTGCGGCTTAATTGTTGGATGTAATTAGCTCCAGGTGTATAAATTGTATGTAATTGTTATCATTAAATTTGACACAATTATCATAATAATAATGTTCAGTTGTACATTAGCATAAATAAACAAAACATGTTTAGAACCACCAGCTGATCAAGTTTATAGTATTCAAGAATTTATCTAAATATTGCTGGTAACGCATGACATTGTAAACATTATTGAGTACAAAATTTTTTTCTAAATGTATGTTTTATTTTTGACGAAATTTTAACGGAAATATACGTTTTGTCCAGCTATTAATCAAGTCTGAGTATATTGTACTAAGTATAAGAAAGTCTAGTGCAGACCACTTCAGCGTTTTTATTTTAAAGTGATTTAATATTTATTAGAGAAAAAAAAAGATTGTTTAGTTGTAAAATATACTTGATAACATAAAATTTTTGCAAATTTTACACAAGGCCGTGTTCAAATCAAACAATTTAATAATATAAGTGCTCTAGAAAATCTCGGAATTCTAAAGACGACGCGCGCTTTGTCAAACAGAGACAACCTCATTTCGAAAATAGTGTCTACTCCAAGTCGGAGAGAGACACGAACACATGAATGCTATAAGTATATCACGTCTCGTTCGCTTCGTGTTAGTGAACGTTCAGATTAGTAGCTTACAGCTACTTTCAAGTGATATTTAGCGTTTTTCGTATTTCAACAATTTTATTTAATATTATTTATGAACAATTACCGGTTAAACTGCAAATAATATACGGTGTAAACATGACAGTTTGATTATATATTTATTTGATTGATACGTGTAATTTTTAAACATTCCATTTTTGAGTTTATTAGTGCATTAATTAAAATTAAAAATGGGCCATGGAAAAGGTACAGCAGCTGAAGCGGAAAATGGCAAAACGGCCCTGGGCGCCATGGATGTTGAACTAGAAAAGCCTAAGGGTAAGTGTCCACAATTGATCGATTTTTAATTCGGTAAATCATTATCAATATTAATCGCTATATTCAATTTAAACTTATACCGTGTTACATACCTGTTACTTTAAACTACAAATATATTAATAATTGAAAAAAAAATTAAACACAACATTTATTTTATTTAACGACGATGACACATATTTATTCACATTAAAATTAAGTTAAAACATTAGGTTTTAGTTTAAATAAAAGGTAAATAATATATAATATATATATATATATATATATATATATATATATATATATATATATATATATATATATATATATATAAATTATGAAAAAGGAAACACTGTGGTTCTCCGAAACGTCTCGAATGAACTTAATGGAATAATTCTTAAATTTAACAACATAAAACCCACCGTTTTAACAATAATACTTATTTTAATATATAACTAAGAATGTTGTTGTTTAGTAAAATGGAATAAATTTATTTGTATGTTTTTGAATTTCGTGTCAATTTTTTGTTATATTTATTTACGCGTCTACATAGTTTAATATTTTATATTTAATGCCAAATTTTCTATTTTTCTTTTAAGGTAAATTTTGTATTTAATCTGACTTAACTGTTGTTAGATAAATTTAATATTTTAGGTTATACTGCGTATCTTAATATTAAAATGGAATTTTAATGTTTTATATTTATAAATATTTGAGATTTGTTTACTTGTAATTGTTATTTGATTCATTCAACTGTACTTAAACCGATATTATATATCAAAGTATGTCTTAAGATTATTTATTTTAATGGATTGAAAGAAACAGTTAACTACATATATCAATTTAAAATTTAAGTCCAGTATGTACTTCAAATAACCCATGTACATATATATTCATTTATATTTTTTAAATATCCCCTTAATTGTTTTAGTTTTAATTAATTTCGCTTTAGTTGTGTAAAAATTACTTGTAAGTAAAAACAATGTAATTATTTACTTAAAATAAGACATGCTTCAGCATGAGTAATAAATACGAAATGTAAACAAACAATACGAAATTTTAAATAAGTAGTACAATTTTTACTTTCTCATACGTAGAAGAAAAGAAAGTAATACAATTAAAACATATTTCAACCACCAAAAACATCTGTTAAAAATTAAAATATTCGATCAAAAGATGTATATATTTTTTTCAAAGTAAAAAATCTATATGATTGTTTAAAAACATTTTAATATAGCCTTCACGGTATTAAACATCACTACTAAAGGGTAAATTGATTGATAGCTCAATGACATGATCAATGAAAAAACCTGTGATTCTTGGATGACATTAACATCAATTTATAACTAGTTTGTAAAATAGATCAGTTTTTCCCTACATTTTCTAAAACGTCGATTACATTTTTTTGCAATTGATTAAAAATCAAACGCAAAAACCTTAATACATATTTTAAACAAGGACACAGTAGAACCGAATTTGCGAATAATCGCACTTAAACTTTAATTATAACATAAGTAGTACTTTAAATGATAACATCTAATCAAGGTTTAAAATAAAGAACAAAAAGCTAAAAAATTAATATAATTTTTTAATCTCTAAAAATTAGTATGAATGTTTTTCGGGGCAACGATAAAGTAAGCTTAACTGCAATAAAAATTAATCCTATAGTAGCTGCACTTTAGTATACTTAGGCAGTATCATTCCATATTTTTACTAATCACCGAATAACGAGAGTACTAAAAGTAACAATAGGCATATATTTAACCCATATAGGAAATGCGTCGTTTTACACTCGATAAATTCAAAACGTATATTTTTAAAATAACATTTACATCTTTCTGCTGACATCTAACTTTAATGCATTCTAATTCCATTTTCAAAAAATACATTATTTCACAAATGTCGAATGATCGTGAGTTATAAGTGCTGGTCACACAACTGACTTCCACATAAGTCAAAACCATAACAAATTTAATAAAAATTTAATGATAAACGCAATTTTAAAATACTTTCTCTAACGCTTTCTTAAGAAATTGATTAAAATTGTGTTAATCACTAAACTAATAATTGTAAAATTATTTTATTACTTGTTTACCTAAGTAAAACATGCACTTGAGTCAAGATCATAAGATAAGGTAGAAATCTGCAATCGACACAACTAATAATAAGATTAGTGCATTTTAATTAGAAACCTCAAAAACATATTCAACATACTTTGTATATATGGTAAGGTCGAGGAACAATTGTAAAATTCGATTTTGTATTTAACTCGGCCTCCTGTCGACATTGACCCCTAATACAAAAACCTCCACATCTGAAGATGCGACATTGGCCTACGTGCTTAATTGTACCATAAATTATAATCGGATCCGTGGAAAATTTAGAATTTTTTTTTTTTAGGTATGCAAATTTATGAAACTTTTAAGGTGTGTTTAAAATTTCACGTGGAATTACCTTGTTTTAGCCGAAGTTATTTCACTTGTGGTGTTCACTAATCAGTTGTTTTTGCATATTTAAGATTGTAAACGTATTATTTATTTCTGAGTCGGGTGTCATAAAATATAATAATTATGTTATAAATAAACTACAGTTATGGTTAAAAATATACTGACTTATGTTCTATTTGCAAATGTGTAACAAATTTCGCTAATTTTATTTGTTTAGAATCTCCTACACTAGTCAAATGTATCCGTTATACTAATATATAGTTTAAATATGGACTTAGTCGCATATACAAGCTGTAAATTGCATATTTGTACATACATTTGGACATGTACATGTTTTGGTTTAGAAAACCCCTTACTATGTGTTAAATCTATCAACAAATATAAACACAAGGTCTTAACCTCTTATCATGTTCAAAACGATAGCAGCGATTGTCTCAAAAGTGATCGCGATAAATTGTGGAGCGGAGAAATGTCGAACGAAATTAATTCAATCAACACAGTAGGTGTGTGCAATATTGTAGAGGCCCCCAAGCCCCTTAGGGGTCATGTCACGGGTCATCGGTTTAAATTGGTTTCAATTTCAGCGCTCCGCCAAATGCCTAATTTAATTATACGTCAGTAAAGTTAGTTAGAAAAAACTGTGCGCATTGGTTTCAGGTTGTAAACATACTCGAAGTAAATTTATTTGTTGCAAACATTTTTATAGACATATATAAGTTAGGTAAGTTAAATAAATAAATAATTATATTATTATCTCTTTAGTATACTTATTTATAGTTTGTATAGACTATACAAAGTTGCAGAACAATAATATATAAATAAAATAAATCGAAACAATATTCTTAATATTTTGTGACTTGAAACTATGAATGAAGGAGTTTGTTTATTTGCATAATTACTTAACAAGTCTACAACTTCGGAACTATTTGGTTAACATCAGACAGATTAAGTTAACCTTGCCTATACTTATTATTGGTTAATTGTTAATTTAATTTCACTATCTATTAGCGCAATATTGCTAACAGTTTTGATGACTTAGGCATTCTTCAATTTATAATCATTTAAACTGTACGTAGATCAGTTCTTACTATTGGGGAGAAAGCATATTCATGCGCAAAAATCCATAAGCAAAATTATCGACTTCTTGCTCGTTGCTAGACGCATACTAAATAACGAGAAGAAGAATTACTAAGCTCAGAAATTATTTGTAAGCTGACCAGTCAAAACTGTATATAAAATATTTAATAACCAATAAGTCACAGCGCGTGTCAACTGTCAAACAATAACAATGGCTGCCATATGACTGCTAACACCGCGGATGTTAATGTCGTTTGACAGTAAATAGATAAAACGTAAATGAATAAAAAACAAATCCTTTGTTTTTGTAAGATAAATACCAGTGGATTATATAATACTTTCTATATTATTCTAACCGCAAATTCTATTCTAAGGTTAATTTATACGCGTGATTTACATTATATAAACAATTTTTGAATAATACAGATTTATTATCTTGATTCTTGTTATAATATTAGTGTTATATTTGTTATATTGTAGAACTCGATCTACAGACAGTTGAACGACCTTCGCTATACATCTAACTACAGATCATTTACATATTAAAAATTTAAATTACAATAATTTAACAGTTGTTGAAAAAGGATGCAGTTGCGGGAGTTAATGGGGAAATTAATGGATCAGCTGTTTTTCGCGACTTGGCCGAGAAAGTTCTTTTATTTTACACGTACGCGTGACGTCACATAATCCAGAACTATCTAGATTCGAGTTCAATGGGTGTACTTTTACTTCTACTATAAATTATAACCTCTTTTTGTTTATTTATTATTTATTCCATTTCATTTTTGTACAATTAAACCTTTAGGCGTCAATAAAAGATCCAAATTTCACACGAGATAATTTATTATACCATAAAAATATTAACACAATACGTAATTGTTCACCCTAAATCGTTTTTACTGTTTTTCATAGAATACACGTCACTACTAAGCGATTAGGCGATAGTATACATGCCAAAAGTATGAAACATAAAATTACTAACATATAAGCCGTGTAGGTAATAAAAAATACCTAATTTGAAATTGATATTAAAATAAAAAATGAATTAGTAATTTAAAAATTCTCGTCTTATGACATCATCTCTAATAACTTAAGTGGGTAGTATTTTTTTCCTGAATCCGGAGCTGAGAGTATACGTCGATTGAACCTATAGTCGCTGGGGCTAATTGAGACAGGACAGCGCATATTGAAACTTTATTTTTATTTGTTCACTGGAAATTACAACTTGAATAAAACCAAGGGCAATCGTAAAAAAATATTATATAATTTATAACAATGAATTTTATAAAAATATATATTGTCGCTTTTTATAATTTATTTTGTATTAAAGCAATATTTATATACACAGAAAAAATTAATGTGTTAAATTAAACATAAAATGGTGCTAAATATAATAAATTAAAAAAAAAATGCTTTATATTTATAAATAACATATAAACCAAGGTAATATGTACGCAGAATAAAAATTTTCGAGATCTCAAAATATGTTAGTTAGGTCAAGGGTACCTTCATCCTTGATACATTGGAAATGTCCTTACATAATGGTGCCAATATTTATTTTGAATATCTTCTTAATGTACTTATTAAAATTATGCTTGAAAATACAACAAAATAATAAAATATATAAATACGTATATTAATTTTATGTGTCTTCTAGAGGTGGAAAAACTATTGATAATTTTAATTTAGGCTATATTTGTTCAATTTAATTATCATTGATGCGTATTTGCATAATGAATGCCGGGTAAAAATAACAATTTTTCGTACCTTTCATGTTCGGCGATAAAAAATAAACAACCTCCAAAATAAGCACTTGAGATTTAATTTTGTATCTCTTTAACTAAGAAATAGAATAAATAAATATGTTTACTGGGCATTCTTCATGCAAATATGCATCGATTTATGAAAATTAATCTTGAATACGATTGCAGATATATTAGATTAGAATGTTTTAAGTAGATTAACTGTATTAAAAAATGCAACTATGACCAAAACCATATTTAAAGTTTCGCAAAATTATTTATTTTGTTATTTCAAAGTGTCCCTAATAATTTTGCAATGAACCATGTAAACTTAGATTAAAGTCCCGTCTTAGGGCAAACTTAATATGTATAATAATTATATTATATTGTAATAGTTCTTGTTTGTTCAAATCCATAAAAAGAAAATGTTTATATTATAAACATTTTCTTTTACATAACATACGATACAAATGATAAGTTTTATTTATGTTTCAGCTTGAAATAGCCGCAAATTGTTATATTTAGATATGAAACTCAGTCACCTGACGTCACGGTTACTTAAGTTTATTATCGTAAAATGCATTTTCTTGCACTTATAAAATTATTTTGAGCCTATCTTAATTGTTTCAAACATATTATATTAAATAATAACAACCAGTTACAACCTTCGCAAAATTATTTGTCGAAACAAATGTTGGGAAATTGTGGAACTAAAACGTGTTTCTTTATCACCTTTTCAAAACAATAACAATATCACAATTGAAAGACATAAATTAACAGATAAAGCGTTAATGTTGGGAAAATCAAGTATATAAATAGTCAAACAATCAATATTATAAAAACAAAATATATTTAATTTGAGCTTATTTTTGATAATTTGATGATGGTATAAGTGTAGTTTAAGCGTCGTTTTAGTGAGTGCTTCGCACGTGGTTGTCGACCTACACTGAAAATACCAACAACACAATACTTTGAAACTTATATTTAGAATTTTCGTCTGTCCTGTCTGTGAAGTGTATACACTCTAAAAACGAAAAGTTCGTAAAGTTAATATGTTACAGTTCTTATGAAATACTTAGATGTTGCAAACGTAACTAAAATATTGGCAAAATTACAATTTGGAATTTTCAAACCAAACTGTTCTGAGAAAGTTTTCGAAAATAAAGCATAAAGAGAATTTAACTAGATCTTTAATTTGGCATAAAATAGTTTTACTACTTTATAAATAGTAACTAGTGAAACGTAAATCAAATGTAATTCGGTTAAAATTCGAAAAAATGGATGATTACATTACTTTCTTATATGTATGCGTATAAGAAAGTGAAAATACATCCAGAAGTTCTCAGTTAGTCAGGTTACTGAATCATTAAATTAAATACATGCATAAAGAATTTTAATTACAATATAAATAAATCATGATATATAATTAGTAATAATATAAATTATTTATACATTTGTACGAAATTAAAAACGAATTAAATCAATTAAAAACGAAACAACAATTCTAAAATATTGCTAATATTTATATAAATGGCAAAACTAAAAAATGTTATCTTCGTGCCAAATATTTAAAGAAATATGTAACTATAACCATTAATTAATGTATACCTGCATTATTTATGTACCTAGGCGCTATGTGTGGATGTATTTGTAAATTTAAAACTTAATCTAAGTTGGACTTACGCCAATAGGATTGAAAGATATGTTAAAATATACGCAAGTATTTTGGCGTTTCTAAAACAAACGTGCAATCAAAAGGAATATCTAATATTAGCCTTATATACAAAAATTACTAGTGATACGCTAAGCTAATTTACATTGTAAAACAGTAATTTAGTTAATTAGAACATCCTAATCATTATACAACCCAATCACCACTAAATCAAATCAAGTTGCGTAAATATAAGCAAGTAAAGTAATACGCAACACAACTGACAACTTTGCTGTATAAATTGCGAACTTATAGGCGATTATAAAACTGTTTGCATTACATACAACCTAGTACACTTAGCAGCACTGCAAGTTGCCAACTATTTCTAAACTTGTCTAACTAGGCAACCCGTTTGACCAATTAGTAAAGCTGGTTGACGTTAAATGGGGCATTTATGCAAGTTATTCGACGTAGTAGTAATACAAGTTGTCTGATTATAGGCGTAAAGTATATTATTTAATCCTGCAACTCATTTTGCAGGTTGGCAACGCTTAGTGCATGTTGTTAGGCGGTCAGATATTCTGTATCAGATGGCGCATGGATAAAATATGTGACTTTTATATAGTAAACATTCTTGAACATGATCTATGAATATGATATGATATCACGTGTGCGTATTGCGAATATGTTGATAGTAATGATATGTTCGAGCGGGGATTGTCAACAGGTGGTGATATAAACGTTACTATATCAACTGACGGTATCGTCTACTTTTGGGATAATTGTGATTGTTAGGAGACAATTTTATTTCATTAATTGCACCTTTTTGGAGGAATTTCAATCAGGTGCAGGAATATATACGATAATTACAATTAAAATATATGAAAAATTACTGCGTTTAGCGGTTTTATTTAAGAAATAAATGCTCCTAGTGCAACTAGGATTTTCGGGAACACTGTTAGTAGTGATTAGGGGAAGTTACGAGACGGTGTAACCCTGAGCGCTATCTGTCGATAATTAACAAGTACAATTGGAATTGTTTATAAATTGTAACAAAAGTACGAGAGGAATTGAAACTAAATTATTCAAATTGCACACCTGAGCTATTATATAATTAAAACTAAATTATTCTAGTAGGTGACAAATATAATTTCGTTACAGTAAGAACTGATATTATTTAAATTTCTAAATTAAATAAAACCAAATTACCCAAACGACTATAACAGTAACATATTTTAATTTATTTTGTCTAATTTGAAAATGCAAATAAAATTACGCAAGCGTACACACAAAAAAAATCCAGTTAGCAATAAACCTAGTTATCTATATAGCACTAGTTTTTCGTAAATTGCATTTTGTGACGTCGAAACTTTATTCTGATTGGTCACAATCCACACAAATATTTACTCTTTTTTGTAATAGTGTGCCTAGGATCCTGTTCCATTGTTTAATTTTTTAATTATTTTAAAAATTATTTGACTATGTAAATGAAGTAAATTTATAAAAAATAAATTACTATTATGACAGTGATGAGAATATATTTCTTTATATATTACCTTGAATTTTTACTTCGAAGCAAAGTAATTAAAAGCATTTTAAATTAAAGTACGACGAGTTTGTTTAGGAAATATATTTCAAGTGAAAACTACGAAACTACAGAAATGGCTTTGTATAAGCTTCTTCTTCTTACCAAAGCGTCATAAAAGAATATAAAAATATCCAATTTCATGGTAAAGAATTGATAAAACGTTACAAAACTTAATTACAAATGAAATCAAATTGTACTAAATGTGCTAGAATTAATTATACCTATAAAAAATAGTTTCCCGATAACAACTGCGCCATTTCAAGGTTGATTAGGGAAACCGGAAACGATAGGAACAGCCGGAAATTAACCAATCAGATGCAATAATGAAAGCCATACACGCAAACTATTATGCACAAATTCACAACAATTAATTCAACGGTTTTAGTTTTAATCAGGCGTGCCTTATTTTAAAACAATCAAACATTTCATTATCTTTGTCCAAATATTAACTTTAACACGTTGGAAAACACACTACGTATTGTAAAATAAATATTTTTTTGAAATAGCATATTGTAAAATACAAAACAAAATGGCTGACGTTTCTACGCATTAAAAATTAGTTCGAATTAATGCTACGTTTTAAATGCAACACCGGATATCCAAATGAACTGAACCGAATCTTATTGTTTATTGAAACAAATCCATAATACTAACCTTGACCATAGGGTAATTTTAGGTTTGGAAAATTTAAATAAGCAACTAATTAACTAAAGTGTAACGCAGTAAATAAATGCAATTATTTAAAAAATACAACAATATGTTGATTAGGTACTTATATTTATCTTAATTTGCGTCCAACTTGTAGGTGATCTAGTGGATCTTGATCATTCAACACGATAATGTGTAAGTGTTTGATTAAACACAGCGATATTATTTTGAACATTTCCGATATATCAATTTTCCAAAATATATTATGTTAATTATAACAAAAAATCATTTTGTTTATTTAAAAGAAAATTGGAGGGCCCTTAACTCGACTTTTGGTTGAAATATCCGTCAGGACAGCTTATTTAAATGATCCCTAACAACAATTGCTTACGAAATATTACGTAAGTATTTAAATATTCAAGTAATCCTACTAAGAAAGCTTAATTGATACTGAAAATGTATTTATACATTGCACTGTGAATCATTCAATCACAAAAAATTATTAACAAAACAGTGACCATAAAAATTGGGCGGTCGCACGTTTGAGTGCCACTGTCCCCATCAATCACACCGACAGTTTTAGGACTACAGTGGGGCAAAGGGGAATCTTCAACGAATGCGCATGTTTTTCTCTGTCTCGCTTATTCCTGTACATTCAACTATCTTTCGACCTTGTTTTATGATTGTTTGAAGAGTACTACGACGGACGTTATAGCCCGAACCACGTGGTGCCGACGTAGACAGGCCCATGTTCATTATAAATACTTGGTCCGGTCGCCACTTCGCGGTATATAGTTATCTTTACTTTAGCATCGTAGTACAAAAATTTTTTAGTTAAAACCATTGACAAAATCGTGTTTTAAGTTAAGTGCAGCTTAAACTAGTGAATAAAACGGGAACAGTGCACTATATTATAGTATATACGTGGTTAATACTGTGGCTAATCTGACTTAAACCAGGCTTAAAACTACTTAAAACGTGGTATTATTTAGTTTGCTGATTTCGCACTTATCAGTTGTCGAAAAATATTGAAAATATTTTTTGTGTTCCAATTTTTTTTGAACAATTTTATTTTAAATATTTAAATCGGTTATTCATGATTAATTGAGCTAAAATCGGCCAAAATATAATAATCGGTGATCTAACCCATATTGTTTATAAATTCATAAATTAGTAATATAATTTTTAAACGTCCTAAAAAGTTTCATCAAACTATTTTTAACATACTAAATACTTATAAAATCACTTTGCTACGCGTTAATCTAAGACATATTTGCATTAAAACCAGTGTTTTATTTATATTGGAAATTGTTGAAATCATTTCCTAAATGATCTAATTATATATCGTTATTTAGTTATAATTATTTAAGCCTACTTAAACTTTAAATAATAATTAAACTACTTAATACAAAATGAGCCCAAAACAAAATGGTGAAAATCGTTCTCGAAATGGGCACGTATTGATCTGGGATCAACCGGGAATCCAGGAACAACAGGATAATGTCAAACGGAAAGGTTTGTATACTTGTGATTGAGATATTTGCGAGGATATTTTTACAGTGTAGTCCCAATAACACGTGCTTAGGCTAGAGCCGGTATGTTTATAGTTGGCTAGCCTGCGGATTGAATGACCGTGGCTGGAACACCAGTGGTGGAGAATTAAACGGGATTTTAGGAAGAAATTAGGGCATTTTTTGATAGAAGAAATACACGAAAATTATATTACAAATTGAATTTAAAATTTTAATACAATTGTATTGCTTTAAAATTAAAGTTATTTGTTGTTAAGAACGCACTCGATAAACTACCCTAACGTAAATTGCACAGAATTAAATAATATAAAAAATACAAAGCAATAAAAAATTAAATGTTTAATTAATTAAAAACATATTACAATCGTTTATATGTTGAGAACATATTTAGTAAGCTATCCTAACGTACTACTGCATAGCTATTAAAAATAAATGATTAGACAAAAACGAAATAAAAAACTATTTTTTTAACCAAAATTAGTGTATTTATTGCTTCAATTCGTAGATATATGTAAACGAGGATATATTTGATAAGCTACCCTAACGGACTACTCCAAAAATATGATAATTAATAAAATGTTTTCTGATCGAACGTTGAAATCTCTTTAAAAAATTACCCTTCGGCAAATATGCGTTAGCACGCCTCTGCGAGGAGGTTTACCTTACCCCACTTTAAGCGAAAAATGAGTCCGGTCATAAATAGAACGTAGGCACGGGGGTGGGAGACGCAAAATGTTCGCCCCTTTTCTAGAAAGGGATGAATCATCCCTATGTAAAGAACCCTAAAAAGCGACTTTGAAATGGTCAACACTCAACACAGCGAAATTATAGGGCGGGAAATTCTAGTGTACACTGTAAAAATAAACAAGGGTATATTTAGAAAATTGCAATATTAAAATACAATACGATTTATTGCATTTATTTTGTGATAGTTAAATCATTTTTTTATATATATAAAATATAATAGTGCCTATCCCATCCTTTAGTTTTAAGTGCTGGTTAAGTTTATATAAGAAAGGTGTAATCTATTTAGGTAATCTCAACGTAGATTCTATTGAACAAATCTAGTTGATAATAATATCAGTCACAAGGTAAATATTACGATGAGAATTTGTTTTGTTGCAAAATTGTTTTAAGATTCCTAGAATTTTCTAAAAAATTTAAATAGTTTCACTAATCAGTTAAAATACAATCAAATTTTTATAACTAGAAATTCTTTAAGCTCTATTATTATTTAAATAAATAATAACATTAATTACTCTATTTAGATAGACAAAATTTAATTATATTACAAACACTATAACTTTTTGGTTTCATATTCGCGATCGAGTATAATTGTTCGCTATCTAGCGGAGAAAAATTGAAACACAATCCGCCTCGAATAGCACATTTTGCTAACCAATTGATACAAAATAATGGAAATTTCTCAGTATATAAAATTTAAGAATTATCACGTAATCTCTAAGCATATCTTCAAAACCTTTACCAATCAATTATCCTTGGAAATTGACAAATTAATTTAATTATATATTACTTAAATTATCTATGATTGAACTTGTAATTTAAATATGACATTATAAGATTAATAATGTGTTATAGTTTACCTAAAATATATTTTAAATTAGTTAAGGTCAAACGTTCGAAAAAAAATAAGACCGATTTATTTTTATACAAAAATATCAGTGCCTTTTTATGCAATAAACAGTAATTATTCGACGTATTGTATCGTAAAAATAGCGGATTTCTAATACTGGTTGTTTGAATATTCGAAGTTGATAGTAGCGCCACCCTCAGAAATAGTCCAGAGCGGAGTGGCATTACTTCGAACTAGACGTCCCTGATGGTTTGTCTTAGATACCAAAATGTGGTTTTAGAATCTCTGTTGTGTGAAAATCGTAGCCAAAAGTACACATTGCATGGGAGAGAAACCATATTCATTGCACACAATTTAAAATAGCATATCTAATCATTTACAGATACACATATGTTTTGAATTAATTCTTAGATTCATATAATAACGATTACGTTAAAAAAATGTGGAAACTTACTCAAATAAACCAATTCTTTAAATTCTAAATACATAAATGTATGTATTTATTTAATTCGAAGAAATTATCCTTACAACATCTAAGTACTGTAAACAAATAACAAAAAACTTTTGTTTATATACTAAATAAAAGTATTAATAAACAAAATGTATATCTTTAAGTAATTTTCCTATAAGTAACATTCCAAAAACATAAAAAGTTACATATTTAAACATAATCTAAAATTCAATTGATCTAAATATTTAAGAAAGTGAAATTTGTTATCCGAAACTTCATCAATGACACGTAAACGATAATATTTACAAGTGATCATGCGATCAATCAATAAATAATAATCTCCAAATAAAAAAATTTGACACTGAAATCGACTATTTCCTGAATTAAAATAAATTTCGCAATTTCCCGTCTAATTGTGGGAGCCAGTGATTATAAAATAATTATTTTAACATAACAATATGTCAATCATTTATATGAACTGTGTTTATTATTATTTTGACGCCAATCTTTATATTTTAAGTAAGCAATCTTGTGATTTTTTTGTAAAATAATTATCAATATTTATTGAAGAAACAGTAAACATACTAAATGGAGAAACGATGTACTTGAATTATTAGAAATTAATGTCTGGATGAAACTAAATTCAACATGCCTGAAGCGGATTATTCTAGATATCTAGATCAGGGTTTTAATTTCAATTGAGATTTTATTTAGTTTTTCTCCAGAATTTTACGCGATTTCATATTATTTCTTATATCCACAACGTTCAAATAAAATTTCCGACCAACTTCGACCAATGGTGGTGACTAATAGTACCATTTAGTAGTCACCTCCGGTATCTCCTGAAGATGACCAATCCATTGGTCTAAACCGGGTGGAAAATTAACTTCTGCAAAGAAATAAAATTTGAACGTTGTAGATTTAAAACGTTTCATCCCTTTTTCGTATTTTATTTAGAGCATGAATAAGGTTTCTCCCACTATGCGTTAATGAGTCAAGCTGAAATTATCTGAGACCAAATATTTATTCATAAGTAAATCATCTAAATACAAGGTTATTTTTTATTATTCTCCAAAAACTAAATATAACGTTAAGCTATTGCAAATATTTGCAATTACGCGTATGGCCTTCATGGAATTTCGAATCTAAATTTGCGAAATCGTACTTAATTACACATAGACCAGCAATTATTAATAACAACAATGCATATATTATATTTATGCTGGTCAGCATATTTAAAAATATGCTGTATTTCAATAGTTAATAGTTATTAAATATTTTTAAACGTAAAATGCAAAATTGTCGATTATAATATGCCGGCCTTGTCTACCGATCATCGGACACTTCTTGAATTACATATTTAACACATACGATTACGACGACGATACGAAATATATAATAGTTTCGTTATCATAAACCCAAGTTATTACTTTATTTTTGTTTGTACATTGGATATTTCTGCATTTAGTTACATTTCTAGGAATTCAATTTACAGTTTCCTATTTCTTATATCCTAGATTTCTTCTAAACTAGAACTATTTGAGATTTTTATTATCAATCATCCCTAATTCAAATTAACTTTCTCAAGAAATTGTACGAATTCAATTTTGAAGAAACCATAGTTTCTTCATAACCATTCACTTTCTAAAAGTGTAGTACAATGATTGTTGAATAAATACGTTTCAGATTTCGCTCTTATAAACATAAGGGAAACGTTGCTAGTCAACGTAATAATATTTATATAATCATGTATTCTGTCAGAAAGAATTTCAAAGGTTTTTCTCTCATATGTAATTCCATTTAATAAAACCGTTATATTTCAATAAAGATATATGTATAAGTTATGAAATATATGTACTAAATAGATTTCTTCAATTCCAGGAAGACTGGGATCAAGACATGTCATGACATTTATGTTATTTTTGGGGATGGCAAACGCTTATGTTATGCGGACCAATATGTCTGTTGCCATTGTGGCAATGGTCAACCATACAGCCATTGGAAACGATCCAATCCTCTTAGACGACGAATGCTTCGATGAAGACGAGACACCGACGTTAAGCGGGGTGCCAATGGTTCGAAATGCCGTAAGTATTATGCACCAATGGGTTAAATTAAAATATCACTTCTAGTTCCCTTTTTCGTAAAGAAACTGTTTTTAATATCAGTTTATAATATGATGTAATAGGCCATATGTAGAGGTGAAATTTGTTGTAGACAAGCAAAGAAGAAACTAACCATATATCTTCTTTTCAGACAACACGAAGCGACCACGCAGACGATGATGGCGATTTTGTGTGGGACACAGATCTGCAAGCGTACATCCTAAGCTCATTCTTCTACGGCTACGTAGTGACGCAAATCCCATTCGGAATCCTCGCGAAGAAATACGGATCCCTCTACTTTCTGGGTATTGGCATGTTAATCAACTCGGTGTTTGGCCTTTTGGTGCCAATTTCAGCCGAATGGGGATGGCAATGGTTAATTGTCGTTCGATTCATTCAAGGTTTGGGCGAGGTGAGTTTTGGCGAACATGCAAGTGTCCCGTGGGGAGTTCCCGCAAGAACCGACATACGCTAAACTGATCACACAGAAAAATGATTGGAACTTTTAAGTGTACTTGTTGTAAGTTGTTAGCGTAGTGTGTCGCGGGGGCGGGAACTCAGCCACCGTACCCTTGTGTCTGTACTCAACGTTGTACATTTTTGGTTAGGGCCCTATTGTCCCATGTACGCACGCTCTTCTGGCAAAGTGGATTCCTCCTAATGAGAGAAGTCGTATGGGGGCGTTCGTATACGCAGGTATAGCAAAACAATCAATCAATCAATCAAAATAGCTGGTCCACCAATTTTGTATTATATTTTTCTTTAAAAACTAACGTAGACTATTTTGGTATCTACTACAGATTCTTCAGGTATTACGCCAGAACTTAAGAAGATACTTTACAACCATGAAAACATTTCAGAAACAATTTAGTAATTCAAATTTAGAAGAAATTAATTACACCTTACAATGAAGATTTCAATATTTATTACTTTAAATTCTAGTACTTTGGTTTGTGTTTTCAATAACAGTTTCACAAAATTGACACTATCAAAGATATACATATAATTCTAATTTTGAAGAAATGTAGGTGTAATGAAGAAAAATATACCCTTCGCGTGTCCAACAAATTCGGGTTTCTTCTTAAATTCTTGGTTTATTTACAATACCTGTGGAATCAAAAATAGTCTTCGTCAGTCGAACGTTCTTCCAAACAAATTTGGAATAGCGTCATTGAAATCTTCAAAAATGGGAGTTTAAATTTAACAAGTGATGATTGTGTGAAGTACCCACGTATCAATTTAATTTTTCCTCTCAATCAAATAACCCCAAATTCATAATATAATAATTCTAAATTGATTTCCATGAAGTCTCCAAATTCAGAAGTATAAATTCGTGTTCACGCAATCATCACTCCTTTTTCTGGCCGTGTTTTAAAGTTCTAATATGAACTAATCATTTGCTGATTTGTTCCATAGGTGCCCAATTTGGAACAGTCATATCAATGCCGTTGAGCGGTTTGCTGGCTGGCTCCTCCGTCAAATGGCCCTCCATATTCTATGTGTTTGGAGCAATTGGAGCCATATGGAGTGTTGCGTTCTTACTCATTTGTCATGAAGATCCTGAGGTACATCCTAAGATTGATGCCGAGGAGAAGAAATATATTTTGAGCTCATTATGGGGGACAGCTGGTGCTTCGGTAAGTACTGACATTTTTAGAAGAAATTTCTTCTACTCAGAAGAGATGAAGAATTTAAGAAGCTCCTTTATTCAATCTTTCATGTGTTTAAGGGTTTTTTGAACTTAAATACTTTGAATTTCTTCGTCGATATTTCTAGGTTTTTGATGTACAATATTTCGTTTTAGAGTCCACCAATTCCATGGAAGTCTATTATAACTTCATTGCCATTCTGGGCAATTTTAATAGCCCATATGGGACACAATTACGGCTACGAAACTCTAATGACAGAATTGCCAACTTTCATGAAACAAGTGTTACATTTCAACATAAAAGAGGTAAGTTGGACGAATTCCGGGATTATATTAACCCGGGACGTGTATTCGGTTTCAATAAGAGAGACTTATATATTTGTTCTTTTCAGAACGGAACCTTATCTGCTTTACCATATTTGGCTATGTGGATCTTCTCAATGGCTGTCAGTCATGTAGCTGATTGGATGTTGACGGCGAAACGATATTCGCATACTGTTGTGAGAAAAATCATTAATGGCATTGGTATGTTTTGAAAATTGGCAAATTTAAGTAATTGCCCGCATAATATTTGAAGTAACATTTAGCTGATTTTGGAAAATTCGTGATTTCTCCTCAACTGTATTATATTTCTGCGTAACTAATTCAAGGTCATTTTAGGTCAATACGGTCCAGGTATTGCACTAATTGGCGCCTCGTTTACGGGTTGCAATCCCGCTTTGACAGTTGCTGTGTTGACCATCGGAGTTGGACTCAATGGAGGAATCTACTCTGGTTTCAAAGTGAATCATCTGGACATCTCGCCTAGGTTCGCGGGCATTTTAATGGCGTTCACGAATTGTTTGGCCAATTTGGCTGGATTGTTGGCGCCTATTACGGCTGGTTACGTTATCAAGGGCAAGGTAACGACACTCTTCTGAGTTTTAAGTTTGGGATGTTGTTAAATATGTTTTATAATATCAAACCATTTATTTATTATTTGTCGCTCAACTACTTTGCGAATATCTGTGATTTTGACTGTTGACGATCTTCTGTCAAGACACGACAGTGGTACCAACATGGATTTTATAAATATTGTCAACTTATGACAAATATATTTCTTAATATTGCGCATTTCTTTATCTAGCCAACACAAGCACAATGGCGTATTGTGTTCATCGCCGCTGCAATGGTGTACATCGTCTGTTGTACCTTTTATACGATATTTGCGTCAGGAAAGCGGCAACCTTGGGACAATCCGGATGAGGATGAGGCGAATGAAAACCGCAAACGACAGGATGCTGAAGCGCGGACTACACAAATCACAACAAGGACATAACACATTCCAATCGACAAGAAGAAGTGAATTATTGATGGACATTTATATGGTGTTAATAGAGTGTGATTTGAGACTTTGGAAATCGAACATGTGTATTGATTTTCTAAATATTAAAAGTGCCTTTTGGCCCTGGTCTCACTCTTCGCACACTTGGGGACCAGGGCATTTTAAACGAGTATTTTTTATCAAACGTATCTAACAGAATAACAAGCAATATACATAACTTTTCCTATTTTAATATTTTGGATACAATTAAATTAGTTAATGAAATTTTATTTAAATTCAGTTTTTTGTCATTGGATTGATTTCTTTTTTAATTTCTAAAATAGGTATTTCAATACTATTGCATAAAATATTCGTTTTTTGTTGTTAATTTCTGTAAGTATATAAAGAAATTTTATTTATTATCCCAACTACTTATTTTATAAATTGGATGATTTTTTTTGTTTTAGCGTTTAAGTAAGAGAGAGATAGATACTGTTATTATTGTTGTAAAAAACATATGAATCCAGTGATATTGTTCATAAAATTATGTCATTACGATGTTTTTATATTACCCCACAATACATAAAAACATACTTTTATGTTACGCACACACACACCCACATAAGTTTTATGTATAGAAAACAATACGAGAGAACACAAAAAAAAAATTAGATAGATAGATATTTATTAGTTACTTTACTGTTTGTATATAAATAAAAGTTTACTAGTTAAAAAAGAACTAGTTAACTAATTTTTTGAAAATAAATCCTAAAAATATTTCAAATCATGTGTTTTTATTATTTCAGCACAATTTTAAGAATTGATAAACAATATTCGTGTTAACTTAGTTTGTTCAGTAATTGAAGTGGAATGTGTACTATGCGAGAGAAACCATATTCGTGTATAATGAATACTTGGAAATATATAACCCACAAGAAATTATATTCGAGATAGAAAAAACTTAACACAGTGAAGATAGCCCATATTCGTGTACAGTTGAGACAATTCGAACAATGATACAGGAAATATATTCCAGAAAGAAGCCATATTCGTGCACAGCTTCCATTAAATGTCTGGATATATATCTATCATTACTTTAGATAGGTAAAATTACAATTTGGTTAAATTAAGTGTTTTACAGTACAAAAGTCCTTATTTGTAAACATTCTTATTTTTATGCGCGCATAAATTAATGTTTATTAGACCAAGTTAATGTAGCCATGTTCTCTTGTTATAAGGCGTAATAATATCTTAATAAATTGATACTACAAATGTTAAATTGAAAGATCAAGGTTGAACATCATCTGCAACATGATTAGATACGCCTCATCTTTATACTCTATTAACTATTATTATTATTTAAACAACAAATAAATAAACAGTAGAATATGAAAACAATTGGGTATTACCATTTAAATTTAAACGAGTTACACAAATATCTATTCATAAACAAATATTGTTTACTGTTACTAAGAAACCATAGTATTTTTTATATCATATTAATTAGTAAATAAATAGTTCGTTTATTCCAATGCAATAGTGAGAAACCATATTCGTGTATAAAAAAAATAGTGCTTTTAACGTTCATGCGTGCATAGGATAAACCATGAAGTACGTTTAGTTCGAAGTAATGCCGCCCCGCTCTGAGTTGTTACTGAAGGCGGCGCCACCATCAACTTCAAATATTCATACAACCATTATTAGAAATCAATTATATTTACGCTACAATCAGACACATTGTTATAATTTGGTTATTAGTTATATTCCTTAATTTCATAAAACTATTCAAACCCAAATTGACCCGATTAATTTTTATAAATAAAATATCAATCGATGCGTAATTGCATAAAAAATACGTGGTAAAAGTATACATTGTTTTGAATACATAGTTTTAGAGAACAAAAATAAAAACTATAAAAAAGGACCTATTTTGGATGTTTTTATTTTTTATCTACGAAACTGTGTATTAAAAAATATATTTTTACCAGTAGACTGATGAAGGGGTTGTGCATGTATGTGGGGGAATCCCATGGGGGAGTGGAGGGGTTTTGTACGTGTATAAAAATTTAATAAATTAGAAAAACTAGATATAATTATACTGAAAAATAACGCAACTCGAATATTATGAAATTTAGGCGCCAAATCTATAAATACAACCCACCGACGCCTCTGAACACATAGCCGTTCGTTATATAAGGTACATATAACAAAAATCAATGATTGCACCATTGCACCCTTAAAAATGATAGTTTAACTTTGCAACCTCGTCAGTAAGCTATAAAACTAGAAGTAGAAGTCTAAAGTTACACAATTTGGTGTTAAATAAGATGGAAATTTATATAAAAGCTATGTACAACATTGGAAACAAAAATAGTCCGATCAATTCGGTGTTACACAACGCATGCGTGTATTTGACCCGAGAAATGAAACCAAGAAGCGACGTTCGTTTCATATATCCATCCTGTTCTTGCTTTAGAAAGTCGCAACGGTTTAAAATAGGAGCGGGAAGTGTAGGATTTAACAGTGAGTACACCTCGTTGCTTGCTTTCAATAGAGATTGACATTTCGCGGTAGGTTGTCGCGGTGGGTAGACAGTGTATCGACGAAAAGAAAATATCGCGATTGTCGAATCGGCGAACGGAACTGTCAAACAGTGCGTATTTGTGTTGAGTGTTTTGTTGTCGGGTGTTTCGGGTCACGCAATGGTTGACGAGGAGGACGGACGCAATGATGATCCGGGCACCGACACGAAATTCGGCCTGAGGTTGCGTGGCCGAAAGGGCGCCCTCAAGAAAAAGAATGTATACAATGTCAAAGACCACAAGTTCATGCCGAGGTTCTTCAAACAGCCGACGTTTTGTTCCCATTGCAAAGATTTCATCTGGTAAGTGTTGTTGATAAACAATTTTTTTTTGCGATTTAATACGAAATTCGTATTTTAAACATTAATTTCAGGCTCAAATATAAACTTATATTAAAATTGCGTGATTGTAATGTAAATATAGAGATTTTAAGCAATTTTTTTGAATAGTGCGATCAAGATAGCAAACCTGAATCCATCCTTGTTATTTTTAAACCACTCTATGTTATTGTTGTTCAACAAATTTTGTTTGTTTACTATTGAATACTAAATTTGTATTTGAAAGGGATTTAGGCTCAAATATTATTATTTATTAAAATTGTATGATTGAGTTTTCTAACGAAAATCTTGAATTTTTTGTTTTATTGTTAAAACAAGTTTGAGATAGCAAATTGGAATCCTACTATTTGTTGTTATATCACAAAATAAATAAGATACTTTTGTAGATTGAAAATACATATTTTAGACAAACAATCACATGTATTGTAAATAAATAATAATGGTCATGAATTCTTTCTAACTTAATTCACAAATCGCCAAGGTGATTTAGGTTATGTCAATACTGTTTGACAACAACTATAATAATAATAATAAACAGTATACTTAATTATACTGTTTGACAAAACGGTTATAATAATTTTGCGAGACTTCTATTGCGCAAAATGTTAAGATTTTTTTTTTAATGTTTTTCTAATAATAAAATAATAATAAACATGAATCATATGTTTATGATTTAAACCAAATGTTTAACATATTTAATAATGCAGTTTATTTACAAGGAAACTATAGGCTATAATTTACGAGAAAAAAAATTAAAGTTCTTTCCTTATTAAGAGGGAACAACATGTAATATAAATATAGAAACTAGAAATAGTTTCTTTATAATAATACAATTTTTTTACGGATTAAGAGGGGAGTAACAGTTTAATAATATAAAAATCTGATAAATATAAAAAAAGGATATTTTGTATTTTAATAACGTTAATTTAATGAACAAAATTTTGTAATAAATTATTTTAAATATCACAATGTATTTCTCTCCTATTAAAAAAGGTAGTAAAGGTCAATGTAATTATATTAACCCTATGGAATTCCGGAATTTTTGTTTTTAATAACGTTAATTTTCATGAACGAAATTTTGGATTATATATTTTTTTAATATCACAATTTTTTGTTCCTCTATTAATGAGGGTAGGTTCAGTGTAATACGGCTTACATTACCAGTAATTTCCAGTATTTTCAGTAAAGTCAAATTAAATGTTTATAAGATGGACAAGTAGAATGTAAGTATAGTTTAAATTCTAAGCCGTAGATGTAGACATTTTAAATAAATAATTTCGTAAAACAATATCTACAATATCGTAATTTTTGTGGAACTAAATTTAATTATTGTAGTTTTAAAATGGTGAATTCCAAATAAAATATCGATTTACCATTTTACAGCTACAATAATAAAATTTTATTCGAAAAAAATTTGCCATATAATTCTATGGTTGTAGGTGGCACGTTTTACGAAATCATTTATATAATGAAATTACTAGATATTTGCTGGTGCTAGACAGAGACCGAAATATAAACAGAAACAGGTATAGCCTCTTTCAATGTATAAAACAATATTTCATTATTTATTATTAATTAAAACATTCATATGGCTATTTTAATAAATTAGTATGTAGTAATAACAATTTTGAAATAATTCTTGACTTTGACGTAAAATTAAATTACCAATTCAAATATTTCTTGCATTTAGTAACATCATTATGTTTTCAGCATAAATTACATGCATACTGTGTTGTAATATAGTATGTTATCTTTGGAATTGATGGAAATTAAATATACTACAATTAACACAATTACACATTTCCAAACAATAGAAACAATTATCCGGTTGTAATTAATCTTCGAACGTACGTAATTTTAAAAGCTGGAGTGGTCTCCGCTCGACTTATACTTCCACTACCTATTTAAAATATTAGTTATTTTGTTTAAAATTTATGTTAAATTACCGTCAAATAATATCCCTATTTTTCAATAAATAATACATTTTGCATAATAAAACTTATAAACAAAGCGTTCTACTCATACCTTCACACAAACACCTACATCTAGGTGCATATATATAATTTTTGTAGATATATATAAATATATAAGCAACAAGTTTAAACATGTTATAAAGTATTCTAATATAAAAAAAATATTAGTTAGTTAAAGAGATAAAAGTGAAATTAACCTATGTTGTAACATCCTGTGGATTTCATAAATGAGGTGCGATAATTTAACTGCGTACAATTACGGAAAAACCTTGAAGATCAACTACCAAATACATACAAATGTGAGTTAAAGCGCTTTTTAAACTCGACAATGCGAAGAAAGTTGAAGGACTAATGCTATTGTTTTGGAAAAACTGAGAAAATGTCACGTACACTTCATAAGTGAAAATATGTATTCTAAAGCTGTTCTTAAAATGACCCAAGCATTTTATTATTCGGGGTAAAAATTTCACATACGCAAACGGCGATAATTAAATCGACTCACCAATTCTTCAACTTGTTGAATCAGTAAATAAAATAAAATATTTGAACTTCCTTTTGTATAATTTAAGCACAGAGCTGCTCAGACTCGCACCATATCTAATTTCATAGTATAGTTTATTCACTTCACTAGCAGATATAGCGTGCAGTGTGGCTATATTCGTGTCGGTCGATAATTCCCGCGATATTAGCCGTTATATTAGTTAGTTACTTATTAGTGCCATACCAAAATACTCCGACCTGTCTGTTACGAAGACATGTCTGCGCACAATTTATTAATGGAAACTACGACTACTGCGCTAATTATGTTAAGTTTAAGTACCACTGTATTAGTGTCTCGTTTTGACATGTGTGTCACTCGACTATACACCTAAATTTGCTATTTTACGTAAATGGTTTATAAGAATATTCAAAGGTGGGCCCTGAGAATTCATGTTATAATAATAACAACAGAAATCTTATTTAATGTATTTTATAGGAAATAAATGTTAGTATATATAAATAATCGTTTGTTCGTATTTATGAAAAAAAAATGAATGAACTCGTTATTTACTGATTTAAAAGTGATGTAAAAAACGGCCTATGTTCAACACCCTGTATAAAACAGTGTACTAGATAGAATTCGAATTAGGACAGTTTTTGTTGAATTCAATTACGTTTCTAGACACAATGACAATCACAGGCAATCAACTGTTTACAACTGACATATGTAACAATCAAATAATTACATATTATAGCTCTGTGGTGAATCTGTTATTTGTAGGGCTGGTTTTAATAACCCTATATATTGGTTAAGTTCAATTTAGAATTCAAAATTAATAATGCATTATAAATCTGTCGTTTTTAAATGTGTAAAAACGATAATTATAAAGAAAGTATATTGATTATCGTCGTTTGTTATTTTCTCCGTAATAAAATGATAATTCCCGCGATATTAGTTCCTGATGATGACCGAGAGGTCGACACAATTGTAGACACATTAATAAAGATTTTGAGAAACTTACCAAATGTGTCTTTCTAACGTCAATCTTAAATTTAATCTACTTTATTATTTACACAACTCGATATGCAACAAACTGTCGGTATTTTGACGTATATTCACATATCAAAAGATACGTGAAGTTCTGTGATCTGTGGCAGTTATTATAAATAAACATATACTGCTTCTTACAATGCACACACAATATTGTTATACTTAGGTACTGCTTCTATTTTTATATTCACACACCATGTATTTATTTGGCATTTATAATATATTTTTACATTTAAAAACGTAGCATTTATTATTTATGAACCAGGGCCGCGAGTGGTAGTAATCATAGAAACATATAAATGAAGCGTTCTACATATACATTCACACAAACAAATAAATCTGAATGTTTATATATATATATATATATATATATATATATATATATATATATATATATATAATGGTACACTTTAGATACAAATATATTTTATATCGTTAATTTTGCAAGTGCAGTCAATTTGGAAATAATAAGAAAACGACAAAGTAATCGAACTTTCTTGATAGTTTTCTACGAATTTATGAAATGCTGAGGACTCTTTTTTCACTGCATGTTTCACTGTAAACTTGGATTAAAAATATGTAGAATTATTCAGATATATCTTGAAATATTGTAGCAAAAATACATAATTCATTTTAATTTATATAAAATACGTATTTATTATTTATACGTTCTTATCCATATAAATGGATCCTAGATTGAATAGTTCACAAATATATATCGTCATATTGAGTGGCGTAGAGATCTAAATATCTTTAAAAAATGAATAATTCATATCGGATTATATAAACATTGCGAATATACCAACACATATCGGAAATAAAGTATAACAAAAATGTAGAAAACACGCAATTCCACTGAACAGGGAGATAGAATAAAGCGAACTTTCTTTTGTTGTTGCCATGTTGTGTTTCCCCCATCGGAGTTATTTGACAAGTGATTGGCTTGTCTCAAATCTTACACGTAGAAATAGACGAAATTTCAAGATGTTATTTTACTGTTTGGATATAAAAAGGATAAAAGTATATGAGGCATTATGTGATATTAATAAAATAATATTTGAGTAGGTGTTATATAATTTTAATGCATCTTGCTAGTTCAAAATAAATAGAATCGAAATAGTAGAACTTTCAAGATGAAATTTTAATGTTTGGTTATAACAAGAACAAAAGGCTTTACGTGAAATTAATGAAATGTATATTTGAATAAGCGGTATATAGTATTTAAATGCATAAAATATAAATCTAGCTAGTTTAAAATTGGCTGGAAGCCAATTTAAAATCAAAATAAATAAATTGAACACGCGGAATTATAACGAGGATTCTTAGAGTAACGCGAATTGATAATACTATTTAACTATCTAAAGCAGTGCTGTTCAAACGGTGTTCCGTAGAATTTATAAATAAATATAGGGAACAATTTTCTATTTGTAGAAAATATGAATATTTAGTAGCCGTTATTTATACTTTCTTCGACGAGATCTACGGAAGTATTGTAATCATGAAGAAAAAGAAGCAAAGGCACCTTTGGCATGATTACAATATTTCTTTTCCACTTCGACCAAGAAAATCCTTTGAACTAAATAATTTCTTTTAAACTTTAGTTCAAGTGTATTTAAATTATTAAACTTGGAAGGAAATTTTGTCGACTAAAGGGATTTTTGTCAAGAATAGTTGGCATATTAAGACCTTAGTAACATGGTTTGACCAGGACGGAAGTACATTACTACATTTCCTTTCATTTTAAATACAGTTTTATTATCATAAAATAAAAACCTAACCACATATTACATTGACGTTAAATACCTCATAAACTTGGTATTCCCATCGTATTCATATTCAAAGTAGATTAAACAATATTTAAAATGTAGAAAATTACATGTCTTTTAATAAATTTAGAACTAGTGTTCTAGAACCGAACCTACAGGGCTTATCTAATTTAAAATGTTTAAATTTTACATTAACTGTATATACAACCTTGACAGGTTTTGGATGTCGATCAGTTAGATCGCGTAAACAGAATGCGCGTTAAGAAATATTTTGTCCTCATACGGAAACTTGTGCCATATCGTATGTGACAAATACAACAACGATTTCTTCTGTGTTTTTTGCACGCACTCATTCTCGAACCGCTCCTGCTTTTTACATCATTCGTAGATATAAATTTTCTTTGTTTTGCGCTCACACGAGCTTCCAAATACTATAAACTGTGTTCGGTTCTCCGGCACTGGCTGCTTAGTGCATAATCTGTCCTTTTTCTTCATTATATGTGGAAAAGAGACAGAATTGAGCAGTCAGTGCAGGATAAAGATTCAAATAATAAACAAAGAAGAATATTGGATTTCGTCGGCCATTTATACATATTTAAGCTATGAATTTTGTATGAATACACGGAAGTAATTCATACACAAAATGTTATTTACTGTTCCGGAACTAGAGAGATATAAAAACTAAAGTTGCTAGAAATGTAGCCTTTCAAGACTGGATTTACTTATTACTGCGTATAAGAACGTAAATATTCACAATTAATAAAACACATAAAAACAAAAAATGCTTCACAGACACTCAGACGTCTTCCTGTCTCCGAAAAGGTTATATAACTCATATGTATGTTCGTATATTGTGGCTTCTTGAAAATTTAAGTGTTTTAATTATAACTATTTGCGAATTCACCAAATGACCACAATAAATAGATTAGGGAAACATTCTAGAAAGGTATTTAATGGTTTTAACGATTATCTCTTAAATTCCAAAGCTAATGTGTCGCCTGTCTACGAAACACAATATATATTTGTTGGTTATCTGCGGTTTACCAAACATTCTGGCATTACTAATTATATTTGTAGTTAAAATGGCGCCAGTATTAAATTTTTATTATGCAATACGTATTTTTATAGAATGTGATTCGCAGTTTGACATTTTCATCCAAAATAGGTCAGGAAAATTCGAGGGTAACGCATGTTCTACATTTTTAAATGACACATACATTATCATAAAATAATCTGCAGTGCCCTACACTCGACTTTCTTGTACAATCAAAGAATATGTATTGATGATTTCGATGAAAATTTTTTTTTTATTGTACTTTTGTAATAAAAATTGACATATGACGATACTGTAATATTCATGGAACAATTTAATAAATATGGAGTAGCATAAGTATACTAATTTCAAATGCGATTTTCCAGTAAATTGTGCTTTTAATCAATATTAATATCTTGAAGTTTTATAAGAATCACTTTTCTTCTATTTTGTGGCGTGTCCGAGATAATGAGAAAGTCGTAGTAAAACTTATAAGAAAATTTAATTATAATATTTGTAATTTTTGTTTTATCACTTTTTCTCTAAATTTGAAATAGTGAAACAGTATCGGTGTAGAAGTATAAAAATATACGTTCCTTTACGAAGTAATAAGTAAGTCTTGTAATTCGTAGTCGGGATTTCAACGGATAAACACGTTTTAACTATCCCTGAATCGAATGTGACTATTTTCGGAATGACGTCTATGTGTGTGTCTGTATCGCTCTAGAGCTAAAACTGTCGAACGTAAAATTGTGAAACTTCAAACTTAAGACTTGAAGAATATTCAAACCGGAAGTGCATTTTTTGTTCTATCTTCAATATCACTAGAACGGTTGCACTTATGGCAAAAATAGTTATATCCATAATGAACGATATTGATATTTCGCACAACTTTTGTTTAAAAAGTTTCTTTAAAAAATGTACCAGTTACGATAAAACTGCTGCGGAAAATCTTAAATATTTTTTTTATGTTGCTAAAGATACGCATGTTTAACAAATCATAAGAACTATGAAAAATGATAAAATAATAGATATTTAGTTCTGTATTTAGGTACACATTTATAATCGATTGGTTTCTATTGTATTCTGCCATTTTGTGAAATACTGAGATCCTATTTCCGCAATAAATGAATTTTGTACTGATTCGTTTGATTTGTAATCCGGCTGATAGAAAAATACGGCTAATATGTGTGAAACTGTATAGTTGACAGGAAACTCGATAAAATACGTTTTTCCCGCGGTGAACAGTGCGATTTTTTCTTCAATCATTAATTGCGTTTTTTTTTTCTGCCGTGGGGAGCGCTGCGTTAGTATCCAAGTGGCCATCCATTTGTTTGTGCACCATTCTCCACTCTCCAGGGAGTTCGTAAACACAAACATAGAAGATGGCTTTTCTATTTATACATTTGTTTGATTTTGTGATTTGTTGCTTCTAATTGGTTCATTAGACAAAATAAATTACTAATTATTTAATAGTTAATTCGATTTGCACATATACTGTGTACTCTGAACTTCCTTGATTTTTTCTATAAATCTAGAGTGACCCTCACTCTACTTTCATCACTAATTGTTCATTATAATTACATAACATAATTTAGGGAAGCTCAAAACGTATATTTCAGTTAGCACCACAAGCTAGATATTTTTATGATTACAATATTTTCTTTTAGACTCCGTCAAAGAAAGTTGTAACGTTACCACAATTTTACGTCACTACTGAACAACCCTAATATTTATTCGTAGCAGAGAGAAAATATATCTTGTAGATTCTGAATGTTTTATAATACCATCTCGAAACTTTCACTAAACTCTTAAGTGCTGCATTCGGCCCGAAATATCTGTTATTTATTATGGCGCCAGCACACGCCACTTCTGTCTAATTGTGTGTTTTACTATAGATATCAACGTGACAAGGCCTTGGGTGACATTTGCGTAAATCTTTAAAAGTGTCTTGTTTTCGCTCGGTACGCCACTGGTGACCCCAGTAGACCCTAGCTTAGAGAGCAAGGTGCGTTCATTTAAATTTACGTCACAAATGTTTATACAAAACGAATAGGTTTTATAAATTCCAATATTTATTTAACCACATTTTTGCGGAAATGTTTTTGTCAATTTTAAACCAATTCGAACAGTTACTTTATGAAAGAGAATAGGTAAATTGAGGTATAAGTCGAGCGCAGGACACTTTAGATGTTTAAGTGCGAAATTAGAATTGATTTATTTATAATCCACTTGAGATTGTGTAACTGATATTTAATTTTATTAAATATTTCGTAAGCAATGATTGTTTTCCTGGTTACAAATTTAAGTTTTTGGCACTTAAAACATTTGGCACTTCAAGATAAGGCTATTCTTTATTGAAAAGAATGCATACTTGTTAAGAAATAAGAAGTGTTTATATAATATGAAGTACATTTTCAAATTATGTAAATCATTCTGATAAATCTTCCTGTATACAATTATAATTAATATAAATACTATAAGTTGACCTTGATGTGTTGACATAACCTTCACTTTCGATTTTAACAAATTGTAAAGAAAGTTAGATCGTCTGAAGCCGATATTAACAAGTGTTGCCAACATTTTATAACTAACAATGCTACATTTTTTTGCATATTGAATAATTCTGTTCATTATTTATCTTTTGTTTTTGATGTAGGTTGCTCAGACAGAGGCCAAAATATATGGGAGAATTTGAATTTTATCTTAAATCTGGTCCCAGAATTAGTTTTAATACAATTAGATTCAGAAATATGAGCATTTGAACTATACGAAAAATACGGCATTTTCACAAAATTTTCAATTTATCAAACATTAAAAGAATCTTTGAAAACAGTTCAGCTCTAACAATATAATTCGCACAAACGTTTTAACTTCACTTTGCAATATTGTCACCGATATTTATGTATTACATTGTTTGAAATAAATCAAATTTCAGTTGACAGAGAACAAAGCCGATAGTGTCATAGTACGAACATTATTAGCACAATAAATCGCGATCAAGCAGCGCCCGGCCCACCGAGCACACAAAATTGTTGGATAAATATTTAATATTTTTATTCATAACATGAAAACATTTTTTCCGAAATGTCAATATTTTGATAAACAACCCGCTCCTGCTGTTATATTAAATTCCCCACAGCTGTTATGTTTTTAAAATGAAAAATCTACAATGGCCTACACTGGATTCTCTTGTACGAGTGTTCAAGAGTTCAAATTATTTAATGATTTCAATACGCCAAGAAAGTTAAATTTGTTTATTATTAAATACTTTTGTGATGAAATACAACGTTAATGCTACGAATTTATTATATTAGTAATCCTATAAGTAATGATTTGTGTTGAAATTAATTAACGTACATCAAAGTGTAGACATCTATTTCGTTTTTACTGCAACAAAGAGCACAGGTAGTGAACACTGAAGTGTCCTTGCTCGCTGAAGCCTACAGTCTGTTTAATTACCGTCATAGGTATGGAAGCCATTGTTTGTTATGCTTCTTAAGCTCCGATTAACCTATTTCATGTACTACACATATGTAAACGAAGTTGCCTTCATTTGAGGAATATTTGTTATTACCTACAACATACAAATTAATCATATGTGATACCTAAGTCCATGTTTAAGTTAGCTATATTAAAAACCACTGCTCGCAAAGCATATGCTACCAAAAGGCGAGTTCTACGCATTGGTGTGTTTTACGCGTACCAAATCTTGTTAATTTTACAATTGTATAAAGTAGATAATTAAAAGACTTTTTAATTGTTACATTTTATTTATTTTATTTAAGCTGCTATTTAGCAAAAGAGTAGCTACGCTATGCAAAAGTTAATTTAAATTTAATTACACATTGAAAAATGTTCAATTAAGTTTTATATTCTTTTGAATAATATAATAGAATATTCTTGAAGTCGCTTGAAATAAAATGTAATATTATGTATATGAAATTACGAAAAAATAAAACTGGAGAGAAACCATATTCATGTTTAGTTCGTTCTATCCGCAGTGACTTAAAAATAATAAATATCGAAGAAGACATCGTTTTTACTCCTAATTTATATATATATATATATCTATATATATATATATATATATATATATATATATATATATATATATATATATATATAAATTAGGAGTAATATATATATATATATATATATATATATATATATATATATATATATATATATATATATATATATATATATATATATATAAATTAGGAGTAATATATATATATATATATATATATATATATATATATATAAATATATATATATATAAATTAGGAGTAATATATATATATATATATATATATATATATATATATATATATATATATATATATATATATATATATATATATATATAAATTAGGAGTAATATATATATATATATATATATATATATATATATATATATATATATATATATAAATTAGGAGTAATATATATATATATATATATATTAAACTTTTCTTTTTGTGATTTTTATTTTCTTAAACATAACGTATAAAAGCCAAGAAATTAAAAATAATATTACTCTCATTTTATGTTTAAATTTATTTGGTAACTAAATATTAATGGTTGTTTAAATTATTTACTGGCCCTAAATTTGTATATTTTGAAATATTACAATTTGCAGTGTTACATCACCGTAATAATTCACAGTTGATAAAGCTTTGAAAACATATGGTACAATTAGTATTAACTAGGTATCCCCCAGGCGAATTAGTCGGCTAATCTAGTTATAATCCTATATGAACTAAACACAATCATTTGATCAGATGATTGGCCATGTAATAGCTCAACACATGCAGCCAACCAACCAAAGACATTTAGGAAACATCACAGAGCAGAGCTTCTATATTATGGTTTCACAAGTACGCGACTGTGCACGTGAGTGTGTGTTATATCGGCGGTCATTAAACAATTAACGGTAATTAATCAACTGTTGGTCGCGCTTTAATTAGCCGGCAACGTCGCCGTGGCTCGAGTGGCGCTGTCAACTGCCACATCATTTCAAAACATAAATAATATGTTTGCCACGGATACACCGACACTGATTTGTTGCAATGTTCATACGTCAGATTGGTTCAGGGATTATATCGTTTATGGATCGATTGGTGTGTAAAGTGTTTCTTTTTGCACAAGGTATAAATCTGGCCACCACGCGGCGCTGATGTTTATTATTATGGAACTGAGAAGTTTTATTTTTAGTGTCTTGTATATATCTTTGGTTATAGTCTTTCCGGGGAAGGTGTAGGATTCCGTCTTTATGTTGTCGAGTTTATTGCGAGAAATTTGGAATTTATTCGAAGGGGCATTTTATATACCCTTACTTACGACGGGGTACCGTCTTCTTTCTATATATGTTAACACATATTTATTATAAAACCCATTAAATATATTATAAGCTATGGTTGAATATAAAACAAAATAAAGCATTATAATAAATACAGATAAAGAAAAGACAAGAGAGTCGAGTAAAGGCCACCCCAGCGTTATATAAAAGAGTAACAGGAATATTCCTATCATCTTGATAAATAGGGTGGAAATTCAAAACCTTGTACTCCTATATATATTCCCATCAACCCTCCAGAATATACATAATTACATCTTTTCTTAATTTCCTGTATAAGATGTTCAACGCAAACTTTTGATACTGATGATAAATTACTCAATTTTTTTGCCATTAAAACCGTCCAGACACACACACACAGTATATTTTTATGCTATCACTGTGGTGAAACTTGGAGAAATAATTACGGATTCTCATATTTTTGGTGTGCTCACAGAAAACAGATTATTAATGATCTCCAACTACATTCAGAGCGGTGCGCGCGCATTGCGAAATATATTCTATACGATGTTTCATACAAATGTAACAAATACGCAAACAATAATATTGGACTTTTTTATTATTTTGTTCTCTCTGCATATTGCGATGAAGATTGATTGCATTGGCCTGCCTGTGGTTTTCTGTTATTCGGATTCACCGAACAAATATACAAATATGCGTACAAACAAATTTAGTCGTACTGAAATATTTTATCAATACTAGAATATCTTATAAACTATAAAAACTGGATACATATACCCGAGCTCACTGCTTCATTATATGTACCATCCAATGACGACTGTGTGTGTGAATATGTGTGGAACGCTCTACAACGTATAAAGTTGAACAACAAACGGCTATTTCAAACAGAAGTGGTTATTTACTCGAGTTAGAGAATAAGTGAATCATATGTATTACGCTGAACCCTTTTTTTATTGTTGGTATTATTGGTACTACCTCACTAAACACTAAAAAGTGACAATAATTGTGAGCAAATTGAATGTGGTATTTTGTATGAGCAACAGTGGCGCTGTACAGTGAGCTATTTTTAAACTATTCGTGCAACGTTTATTGTTGTTTTTAATTAAGATGTTTATCACGAAATGTATTCGTGATGTAAAACACACCATCATATTACATTACAAATTCAATTAGAACACATACTTATACTCATTGCCGACTAAAAATCTATTATGAATTCTTAAACTCAAATATGTTTTTCGCAATCATTTCGCATTACCAAAAAAAAAACGCACTTTTACTAGGTTAATAATTTTCATGATTACAATTCCTTAACGACTTCGTACGAGAAAGTAAAAAAAGTTGCGGTGACCTTTACTCGACTTTCTTGTCCTGTATTTATGCGTTTATTAATTTTAAATTCTTCCTATGAAATAAAATCAATATGTAATAACCATTTTCAATGCCGGTTTTTAAGTAAATGGTACGTTTTTCGTAAAAACTTTTTAAACAAAAGTTGCTAGATATTTTAATATCGTCAACTTTTATAAATTCATTTCTTCTCTAACTCATGCCGTTTCCAAGATGTTGAAAAATTAGCATGAGTAAACTGTTTTCAAAAATAGGATGTGTAAACCCGGGCAATATAACTTTAAAGTTTCATTATTTCCCCTTCAACAGTTTTGGCTTAGCGTTCACAGACACACACACACACACACACAGACGTAATTCCGAAAATAGATTCAATTTAGTGATGATCAAAACGTGTATTTACGTTAAAATCTCGAGTGTGACAATACCATTTTGACTTCGGCCAAAAACTATAATTGTATTTCGTTAATTGTTATATTTATTAGCAAATAATTATTATTCTAGTGAGCCGATTAGAGGCAGGCACCTAAAGAATCTATAATTATAAGTATTTAATTAAAGTAAAGGCGTTCAGGTGTGGGTGATTTGGGAATGATTCACACACGTGAGATTGGTGCGGCCACGTGTTAAATACTTGGCATTCCTAGGCGTCGCGACGCGAATACCGACGCACTGTTTATTGAATTCCGACGTCTAAGCTCACATTCGTACATTGCACACTGCTAGCTTACACATTCGTACAATAACATATCAAACTTAAAGAAAAAATCGTTATTAAACAAAAAAAAAACAAATTTTGGAACATATTCATCTATAAAAATATACAATTGTTTTTGACTTTCTGAAAAATCAACTTTGATAATAGTTATTTTATTGTAGTTAGGTTTGTTTAATAGCTATCGTAGAGTGAATTTAAAACAAAATATAGCTTTATTGTAAATATAGATAGTGAAAGGGCAAGAAAGTTGTGTAAGGCCACTCCAGCTTATTTGTATTAAATTTTGACTTTGATATTGCGATTGTTATGAAACTATTTGGTAAGTACGTGTGTATGAATACTACGTATACATTTATGCGATCATATCTAATTTCTAGGTGTGAATACACAATGAAAATAATTCAAAACCAGTTCAGTGTTTAGTGCTGAAACATACCTAATTTCTAAACTTTGAATAGGGTGCACTGAGAATGGCATTTCAGGGAAACATCAATAAATCTCCATTTCAGGAAATTGAATAGACTTGTCCGGCTGGCGGACAGGAATTCCTGAAGGAGTCAATTCGACAAGATGGACATAGTTATACGTACTGGCGCTATTATTAGCATTCATGTGTGAATGTCGCTTTTGACGTGTGAACACTTTTATTGAAACATCACATTTATAAATTTCTAGCCACACTTCAAGCCTATCAAACGCACTCGGTGTGATTTGATTTATATGTAGTGCAATTATTAGTTTATTTTTGACGCTCAAATATACGCATTGAATCCATTTTTGTGCCAAAGCTCAAATGAAATAAACACCAAAACAATAGCGAAATCAGTCGCTTTGAAACATGAACATATATATCAGATTTTATTTTAATAATAAATAACACCAAATTAACCGTTTGTACTACAGTTTCCGGGTGGTAACAACATTGTATGTGGAAGCTTTAGTTAGGGGGCGTTGCTTTAACGAACGATTTGAAGCATGTTTTTCTAATTAAAGCTATGTTCAATCCGAAATTGACATTTTATGATTTTTCCTTTCCTTGTTGTATGGAGTTGAAAATAGCTTGTCGTTCACAGATTTTAAATTATTACTGAGGTACTATTGGTACGGTTACGTCCCACGGGAGATTTACGTATGGCATCGAATTGAAAATTGGCAATCCATTGAATGATGCAGTAAATTGCAATTGGTGCAGATCGAAAGGAAACGCTCCATTCAACAACTCGTTGCAGATTGCAGCGAATCAATTGACATCAATTTGCGACTTCATAACCCCACTACCCCCGCACCACCGTAGCCACAAACTCATCATTGCTACGCATAAATGATAAACCACAATTATAAAAATATTATTTTCAGGCTGTCCATTACAGGATTTTGTCAACTTGTTCGTAAAAATTAAAAATCTGCCACACAGACGTCAACAGTTAATAGTAAATTCAATAAAGCTAATACGTATATAAATGCAAAAATATGGAGTTCGTTAATTTTCATCATTACAATGGAAATTAATAACGAGATTAGTTTATTTAGAAAGGAAAAAGTTGGTAAATATGAATAATACCAGCGTTCCCAACTTCTCAACGGCAGTAAATATCAAATTACCGAACTTTACCACCGTTTTAATAGAGGAAAAGCGTGGCGGAATTCATTTAATTAAACGTAATGTACGAAGACGACTCTAACCGAGCAACATTATCAATTCAGGCAAGCTCAAAACGTGTATTTTGAAACAAGAAACTCAAATATATGTATAAACTGTACAAAAGTATTACAAGTGTCTATGAGAGCTGGCGCCAGTGCTGAAACTGTTAATGTATAAAATTGGCACACTTCAGGGGTGATTAGATCATGAAAGTGTCTCTTAAGGTGGCCAAACAAGACTAGCATCGAAATCTCGCCAAATTAAAAGTCCCCGCGGACAACAGGTGTCCCGGTCTGTTGGTCAATTAAATTATCGACGCTATTTACCACGAGCAACGAGGCCAGCAACTAGCATGTCAAACTGGGTTAGACTTGCACAGCGGCACATCATCTGCTGCTCCTGCAAACAAGCGGCAGGATGCCCCACAAAAGAGACAAGAAACGGCCAAGTTCTCCGAATAGTTCTTATAACGTTATACAAACACACTCACACCAGCAGAGACAGAAAGATACATAGTTAAGGGGGTGATACGAATGAATCGGTGTGTGTGTGTATAGAAGGGAACTGGTAGCTGGGACTCGGTCGATAATACCGGGACCAGCCGCGCTCTGTTTTACCGACCAAGCTAACCGATGCGCAATGTACCACACACAATATGTTGGGATGTTGGTACATAGCTACCTATGTTATGAACATACGCGATTTCAATCATGCAGCTTGCTACAAACACATATTATTTTTAGTTAAAAATAGAACTATTATTCATACAAATGTTTCTATGTATTTAAATTAATTACTTATATGCCATTTTTTAATTGTAATGCAAAATGAAATAATTATATAAATGTGTTGTTTGTTCTGAAGCAACGCCATCGGTTGATAATTAAAATGCGCAATTGTTATATTATAGCCTGGGAGTTATTTGTACAACGATGTTAAATAGCAATATGCATGAGTTGCTTCGGGGGAACAACAAAATTAATAAGAAAACTATTGCGAATTCGTGGAGGCGGCAGAGTGTGCGTGGGACACGTGTATTATACCGCCCCCAGACAACGCTTTGTTAGGGGCGGCAGAACTCGTGGACTGTGTGAACTGTTGTCTATATGTCAGTTAGTTTGTGATCGCTTTTGCTGCGCGGCTAAAAGAAAACTTCAAAAGTTTATTAGCAAATTAATTAAAGCATTTTATTATTTCGGTGCTTGAGGCAAAATTTGTAAATTGGTATTGGTAAATTGGTTCTCTGTAAATATTCTCATTAATGATAACAATTGTTTATTGATCCAGTGTTAAATTGTTTTCATTTGAAACATATACCTGTCCCATTTAAAAAAAAAACCTATATACAATAACCAATATCCGATGGAATTAGAATACTTGTATTTTCCATGTTGATTACCGCTGTAATACTAAGGAGACACTAAATCCATATAGCAGAGCCATCTTAATGTGACCTTCTAAACCTATTTTTAACCCCTGGCAGAGCCTGCAATATTCAAAGCATCAAAACTGATTTGAGCTCTCCAATATATTTTTCATTTTTCAATAAAATGGAAAACTTGGGAAGGCTGATGATTGATGTAACCCTGGTCAAGGCTAAACCGGACAATACAGACTATATAGCTTCCCCTCCCTCTACAGCTGAATATAATAATAACCTTTTATCCATAAAAACATTGGCTGTGCCGTATCTTTAACATCATAACAAAAATCAATTGAATATATTGGTAAGTCCGGTTACCACATCAGTATCTTGTGGTTTATTATGTAAATAATACTACAACAACCAAGTCGTGTTAGAGTGCCACTTGTTACACGCGTCCGATAAGTGGCTACAACTTCATACTGGACAAAATTCGCGTATCAGTTAAGGTTATCGTTGCAACCGTCACAATGGCAACTACTTTACTTTAGTAGTTGTAGTATGGGCCATTAGAGACCGTTATTGGATCTAAGTAGTGATATGGGAAACTTTTGCAGACAATTGTTTCCCGTGAGTAGATAATGGGGGATATCTTTGCAGACGGTTTTACCTGAGTAGTAATAACGGGCGCTTTATAGACAATTAAGTAGTTATTTGACGATACTCCCAGACAACTACGCAACATGAGTAGTAATAAGGGCACGCTTTTTGGCATAAATTATGATATTGCCAAAATGATTCATTTCTACAACGGGGTTCGACCAATTCTTGCTCCACATTTGAATATGACTATATTGTTTGACATCAGGCAAGTCTGGTCGGAAATTGTTAACAAATGTGAAATTTTAAAAACAAAATATGTTTGACAATTGATGATAAATTACTATACAACTGGAAAATTCAACATCATTGTAATATTGTGATTCAATGTAAAATTGTGTGCTCACTCTTCTGAGTAATTCGCTAGAGACCGAATTCATAATACAGCGACTCCACTGTATATAGGAAAAATACAAAACAAAATGAAGGAATAGCACGAAATATATACATATTTGATCAAAACAAACAGGAAAATATAAATTAATTAATGAAACCGAACAAAAAATAACCACTCAAAATTACAAGCTAAGAACTGTCACAATAGCGTTTCGCTGTTATAATGCCCACGTAGTCTGGTTATGATCACGTACACCAGTAAGACATTGCCAAGTTACACCAATAGCCGCTAGGTGGCTACTTGTCTAATAACCAGGCATGGCTTAATTAAGGGGCACTCCATTTGTAAAATCATATAACTCCGAATGTATAAGGGTTATTGGATTTTAAATGAAAAGATAACAGAACGCAATATTTGTAAAGAAAAAGTTGAATCCGAGAATGTTACAGACGTCTGCCCGATCGATAGCTCTTTGATACTATACTAAAAATAATGGAATGGTTAATTACTCTTCGGATCTTCGAATCGCTGTGAAATTTGTGAAATATTAAAGTTGGGGATGTTTGCTGATAAATCGATACGGTTGCCGTATTTTTTTTGCCTGTCTGTCTGTGTGTGTGTGTGCTAATGTTAAAGTAATTCCCCACCCCTCGCCTCGGTGACGCTCTCTCGCCACACTTAAACGGATCAAAGGTGGTGTCGTTGGTGCGGCATTTTATGCCAGATTAGCATCGGGGGTTCGCACTCGGAGCACATCGAGGACACGTCAACAAGGGCCTTACGCTATTGGACAGACGATGTCAGATACTCACTAACTATGCACATACATATACAAAGGATTGATTATTGAATATTATATCTATATGGCAGACGGCTTATTGTCTTTCCATTTCCGTTAAAAACTCCGCAAAACTTATATTCCTTTAAATATGTTACCTAATTTATGTGTTTGAATTATATACATTCGTGGTTTTCCGTAACATCGTCAAATCATTCGTTGACTCCCGTAATATCATTAGTAATATTCAATAATGCGTATATGAAATACGACCCCTGCCCCCCCTCCAGCCAGTAAAGTTATATATATATATACCCGATTGGGAGGGTATAAATTACCCGTTCAATGGATATTGTTCGAACTCAACCAGTATTATATCTTTCGACTGCTTTCTATTAAATCCATTTCACTCTAATTCACACGAATCCATTCATTTTCTAAAGGTAGCACTGTACGTCTCTGATAAGATATGAAATATTCATTTGATTTTTACCGTCAATTGTCACAGTACACGAATATTGTTTTTCTCCCTTTAAAAGAAACTAACTCGTCGAAGAAAGTGAAACTAAACAAATTTGGTACAACAAACTGTACGATCATCATCGATCCTAATACTTTTGGTTGATCGTGCTACCTTATACAATGTTCGCACTTCGCAATTTGTATTATTGAATGAACTACACACGAATATACTTTTTGAACATAGTTAAATATTTAAAAGTTTTCTTCTGCAAAGTAATAAAGTATTTATGTACGTAGAAGATATATAAACTAGGGTTATTTATTCATGCACGGAATCGATAGGTATAGTACCGGAGTTATTGATTTTCTTCCGGGCAATGGACCACCGGATCTGTGACAACTGAATAGGAGCGCTGGGTGGTTATTATGGGGGTTTGCACTATAAAGGGTGTAAGCGGATCTGCGAACAATACAATACAAAAGACGGAATAATATATATATATATATATATATATATATATATATATATATATATATATATATATATATATATATATATATATACTATATATATATATATTCCGTCTTTTGTGTATATTTGATTCAACCACTGAAATCCTTTGTAAAACTTCATGTTCTTGATGTAAGAAGATGTCGTAACACAAATAACAATCAAAAGCTTATTTTTAGTCAGTTTAAGTAATTACATAGCTCAACAAGTATAGGTGCAAGCACCAATATTTAGCTCGCTTTAGTACGGCGAGCATATAATCATTGCAGATAATAAATATATTTAGAAGAAAACATATTTTCAAGATGCAATTATTTATAACTATTGATTTTTTAAGAAAAGAAAAACAATCCACGACGATCCAAAAATAAATTTATTATTTTGACTGATTATTTTCTTTCTTGTTCCAGGGGTTTCGGCAAGCAAGGATACCAATGCCAAGGTAAGTCGCACTGAAACCAAACGCCATTACCTGCCAAGCCCCACGCAGAAAAACGCGCATATGTTGTTTAAACGTTAAAATGGAATTAAATCTCGAAGTTAAATTTAATATTGCCGTAGGGCGGCAGCAACCGTTTCGAATTTTATCTGAGCTAAATTGGAGGCGATGGTACACCTGCGTACCTTAATATATTCGAAGCTTTGTTTACTTTAATAACTAATCAAGGTTGTATGTATAGGGCACCAAGTTACGCTCTTGCTTACACAGAGAATTCCTTGTTTTTATTACAAAATTGGTGTATGAAATTCATGAATTCTGTTCAAAATACAAGACAAGCAAGGTTGCTAATTTAAATTGTATGCATGACAGATTCTAAATGCTTGGAAAAGGGTTATTCTACACCCCATTCAAAACGTGACATATGTTAGGTATTATACATTTTTTCCTGGCCTACATCAGTAAGCCAAATCTCGTACTTGAAATTCCAGAGGATATTTCTCACGGGCGAGAACAGTTATACCCTTACTACTAACCGAATAGTATAGCGCTAGTACGTGACTACATTGAAGTAATCAGTCGGTCATTATTAATACTAACTAAATAAAATAGTCAAAGTGATTATTTTGTAAGAATTCATCACATAAACCGGTAATTATTAATAATGCACAACTATCTTCGATAAATGTAAGGGAAAGAGTGGAAAAGAATCATGCATATATTTTGTACAATAAACCAAGGTATATTTTTTTTCTTTTATAGCAATAAGTGCTGAATGCTGAAAAGTATTCCAGTTGTTACTGAAGAATTGCTGAAGTTTCACGAAAAACATGAATACAACAGCATGATTGTGTAGCAGACCAAAATTGTTTCTTTATTTTTTAACTTTTTTCGTGATTTTGTTTTATTTCTGTTTTCTTTAGTTTGTCGGTCGAGTTTT
The DNA here is from genome assembly GCA_933228885.1 of Leistus spinibarbis. Lineage (NCBI taxonomy): Eukaryota > Metazoa > Arthropoda > Insecta > Coleoptera > Carabidae > Leistus > Leistus spinibarbis. The sequence goes on from OW121795.1 coordinate 12,602,236, forward strand.
CAATTTCTTTGTATTTCTTGTTTTTCAACTACGTATCTCTGGGTTTTAAAAACAAAATATACGAGTGATTTACCTAGGATTACGCCCACATGTACAATGACAGTCTAACCAGAAATTGAATGCACAAATTTAATGAGATAGTTAAATAAATATCATTACGCTTAAATAAATTTCAGTGTTTTTGCATTTGGTCAGTGCATCGTAATCAACAAACTCAATTAAAATGTCACTGGTGGATGTTTATTTGATGTTTCTAGAAATTTAGTATTTACACAGGAAAAGTTTTATTTTTCAAGTTGGCCGTCTGCAAATAAATCTGGCCCCGGGTGTGTTGCACAATTTCGCCCAACGGTTTGTGCAAATAACGCGCAAAGTACCCCGAGCAAACAGGCGACACATTTTCGGTTACGAAACAACAGTGAAAACGAAGAAACAAATAATCTAAGACAAACCTTACGGCGATCGTATAATCGCCCTCGACAGAAAATAAACAGTTTTAATCAACGTTATTAAATTTACAAAGAGAATATGTTTAGACCGCGGGATTTTGAAATATATATGTAATTAATTCGTAGAGTATCTTCATTACGGTATACGAAATTGAGAAAATAGTGAAATCGTACTCAGGGGACCTCGAAATGAATCAATTCTCATCAAGAACTTATAAGTTATAAGAAAAAAGAAATATAATATTTTCTAGATTCTTGAATTTCAAAAGTATAAGAGCCATTGAATTTAAAAATTGTATTTAACTTTTTCAACTCGACCCCTCCGCCCCTCAGACTTTATTTTCTTTATTTTTTACTTCGTGTCGCCCGGAACACTTCGGCACCGTATGACCGGCGGCTCAGAGTTCCGGTGAGCGTGAGATACGTTGACGGGTCTCGTCATTTAATTTTATTAAATCGATAAAAACACAGATCTACCCTTAGTCTACCAAGTTAACGGGGGGGAAACGGGGGAAAATAATCGTATCTTTTTCACTAACGGATCAAAATACCAATATGTTTATGCGGATAAAATTTATACAACGCCATTCACTACCGTAATATGATTAAGATCAGGTCTCCTTCGTGTTTTGAGCGAATTAAATTACGGCTTTTGTATATTATTAATTATAAATATAACAATATACTTATTAGTAATTAATAACGATACTATATAAATTATGTTTCTGTATTATTGTAGGTTTATATTCTTCGTATAGCCACTGATTTTTGTTTAAAAATGTCTAACCAGTTTATTAATAAATATATATGTTTGCTTTGCAACGAAAGGCAAAAATAGCTCATGAAATTCAAATTAATTAAAATAGGAAGCTTATGAGGTTTTTTTTTCACAGCCGTGTTTGTGTGTGTGTGTGTGTGTGGGCAAACATGATTACCTTCGCCACAACATTGACGTGAACGCAGTAGGCAACCAAAGAGAGTGTTGCCTCTTGCCTTGGCTTGCCTACGGTTGGCTAAGCTCGTCGGAGCGTTCACTAATCACATTTACAAAGTTTGTAATCATCATTCAACCCCCCGCGCACCCTTGCACTTACCGAAAAGTACACATACGTACGAGTATAACTTTTTACACACAAATGAATGTGCGATGTTTAAAAATATCACAGAGTAAATATTTAAATTGGATTTGATTTGGATAAATACACAAATTGGTGGAGGTACCTAGTTTGTACACAACATAAAATCGAGCATTATAACATTCTTTTACGAAAACCATAATTTTAAGGCTGTCGTTTACCTAACTACATGAATGCTACACTTTTAAAAATATCTTTGTTAACAAAAGTTGCTAGATATTTTTATATTTTTAACTATTATAAGAATTATTTTTCTTTAACTAATGCCATTTCTGAGATATTGAAACGAAGCAAATAGTAATTTCGGTAAATGCATCGTTTTACATATATGCAGTATGCGAAATGGACCAGATCGTGTAACTGATCCATTGGGATATAGTAAATACGTGACTTGATTTGCTAATAGCTAGTAACCGTGATCGCTTGTGCAGAATAGAAAAATATCCCAAGGGTCATTACGTGCTCCGTACCTATATAAGATGACCTGCGAACATGCGATGCCCTATAGGGCTCAAGGTCAAAATGTATATAATATCTAATTTTGTAGAAATTAAATTATATATATATATATATATATATATATATATATATATATATATATATATATATATATAGAAAATGATTACTGAAAATGAGCAATTAGTTATTACATAATATTTTAATTTTCTTATATATCATAAAACAAAATGACTCAACATGTAAGAAGCTGCATTTACAGTAAGCCAATTAGTAATTACTTTTAATAGACACTGTTTTATGACAATGCTAGCATTCACATCAACCAAATAATCACAATATTAATAAGTAGTAAATGATTTACTAATATAAATAAAGCTGCATTTACAGTTAACCAATTAGTAATTATAATTAATAAATGCTGTTTAATGGCAAACAATGTTAGCTTTCTATTGTTTGTTACCCAAATGTCCTTAACAATTAAATCCTACACTGGGTTTAATTATCCCCATACACCCGTTATACTGTGATTGTTAACAATAATTGTAGTTATATAACTCTCTATAAATGTCTTTGTTGTGACGCTAATGGTGTACTAATTAAAAGTTGAAACAGTTTGGTAAAGAAATCAAACTCAAGAAATGTTTAATCTCGTGTCGTCGGATATATATATATTTTTGTATTCTTTTCATTATTTTTCTTATTGTCTTTTTTATTTGTTGTGTTTTATCGTACAAAAAGTTTTAATGATGACGCTTCACTGTAGCAGACACAATTTCCTTCACTAAGATTTTTATTAACGGTATTGGTACACGAATATAGTTTCTCTCCAGTATGCAGCAACATTTTAATTATAGTTTGCTTCTATTATTAAATCAATTGCAATTGCACACGAATATATATATTCTCATTCAACAAAACTTCACACCAAACTTTACTACAAACTAAATATGAAATTGTTAGCACTCAACGCGTGCACCATTGTTCTTATTATAACGTTGCTTGTTAATTTTGCACATATTTTAATAATGCGAGGACTGAATTGGAATTGCCACTAATTCAGTCTATTGCAATACTAGAATTAGAATTTCAAGAAAAGCGAGTAGTATCAGTTTCTAAGTTATCCACTTGTATAACTACTAATTAATATTATAATTAACAGTATTAAAAGGAGACGATATATTTAACAGTAAATTCAGAAACAGCTCAAATTCAAACGATAATAACACACTATCGATCGAGCCACAGGTAGACAAAATTACGCGCAAATCCTTTAGGATTCTGAACATTTTACAGGTCACGTAACCCATTACCTGTTGGGATATTTATATATATATATATATATATATATATATATATATATATATATATATATCTATATATATATATATATATATATATATATATATATATATATATATATATCCCAAACAAACACATAAGCACGCCCGAGTTCTCCTTTTATAAAGTAATTATAACTCAAAATCCAATCACACGAAGTTGAAGTTGAAGTTTATTATAAATATGTTTCTTTTTAGTGTGCAGTTTCGTAGTCCATAAAAGATGTCACGAATACGTTACGTTCACGTGTCCAGGGGCGGACAAGGGGGCCGATTCAGACGTAAGTACCCACTAATGAATTATGATCTGACATGAACTGAATTTATTTATAACCGTGTACTCACAAACAATTGTACACTATTCGTTGATCGATTATATAGATTATCGCGAATTTACGATTGCATTTCAATTCACGGAACCGCGTAACAAATATCATAATTTGTGAGTTTTTAAATCGAATTTCTAAAAGAATTTTATTTAATTAAATATATTTCGGCATTTTTTGTACGATATTCATAAATTTTAATTAAAAATATTGATAAAATAGGTATTGAAATTCGATTAAAAAACTCATGGAAATTAACACATAAACATGACTGCTTGCATGTATCATTAGCAAACAAAAATATTACTAAAATATTTTTAGCAGCAGCATGTTTTCTGTGATTAGTCGTAAGTTTGATCATAAAACTACTTCTGGGGTTAGTTGAGACAATCAAGCTAATATAATTTCATTATGGTTAACCCGTGAGCACCATGTGCCCATATCATATAAAGTCCATTTGAAATTAACCGTGCACCTGCTTTATTAACTCAATAAAGAACAATATAATTTAACTCTTCTAAAATCACTGATTATAAATAAACATACTGCTTCTATTTTTGTATTCAGTATTCACAGACAATATTTGGATGTTTAATAACGTAGCATTTGGTTTTAATACAACCAGTGGTTATATTTCAAATATTTTCACAATAGCTCGAACCATTGCAAGAAAAGCTAGTAGTAGTAACTACAAACATGTAAATAAAGCGTTCTACACATTCATTCACATATACATCTGTCTATCTCAATTAACCCCGACTGTCGTAACGAAAATATGTCTGCTCAAATTATAGATAAAATAGCATTGATTAGAGCTAAATTTAAATTGGTTAAATTTACCATCACCAGTAAATTTAACCGAGTAGATCACAGCTAAAAGTTGGATATTTTTATTGATGTTTAAAAATAGCTGTGATTTTTTTATTTTTTATAATTGGCAACTTAGTGACTATTAGTTTTTTTTTTATAAGCATGGTTATATTGAGAAAGCTATAAATGTTCAATAATTTGTAATGAGACAGTAAAAAAAAACTTGTATAAAGTAAATTTTAAAAAGAAATTGTTGAGCATTTATAAATGGGTTGGGTTGGACTTGGGGTGCACTTGGGTGCTGGCTGGGTGTATTATGGGTGCGATGGGTGCAGGACACGAGGACTACGCATCACTTCAAGGTCCATACGTACAGTTCGCCGGCATTTTGTGATCATTGTGGCTCTTTGCTGTACGGCATTATTCACCAAGGCATGAAATGTACAGGTACGGTATTAAAGGGTTAACAAACCAATTTAAAAAGTCTAAAATACAAATGGGACATACCTAACTACGAAATTATTTTATTCTGGATTTATTCTCATTTTGACATTTTCGTAGTTAGTTAAGGTAATGAATATATGTATTAAACTTTGGAGAATAAATGCAGAATGAAGTAGCGCTGAGACTTCTTCATGATTCCTATAGTTTTGAGCACTTGTAGAGCTATCGCATGTATAAACACACACGCTCCTTGTACATTTCAACTAAGTATTTAGTGTACTAATGAAAATATCATTCAGGACAGCACTCTCAAGCAATACTGCGTCAGACAACAATTAAATATTCATGAAGAAACAAAGTTTGCGCCTGCTCTGACTTGTTGCATGTTTAAACTAAAGGTCAATCTCAAGGGATATACGAGTACTTTAATACGTATATCTTCTAGCAATAAAACATTCAAAGTATTAAGGGAAACTTCCACCTTTCATAAAATAGTTCTACGCTTGCATTTAAATTTGCAGTAATTATTGATTAATGTTAGCTTCGGTTTGAAGTTCCCTTTAAGTACTTCATTCGTTTTGGGATGACGCAGTAGCACAGCTTCGCATGATTGTCACTTGGCACAGCATGCCTCGCTTTCATTAATTCATCCATGTGTAACACGTCGACTGCTACGTGTGTCCAATTATGATGCATAAGTAATATTGCAATTTGTATTAATAATAGTGGCAGTCAACGTGTTATATACTAACTTTATACTAATTTCGTTTCATGTTTAATATAAATAATTAAATAAATATTAAATTTAAAACATGTAATGTTTAGATATTTTATATATTTTCGGGCACAGAAGTAACACATACACAATACATTACAGATTGATGGTTAGGAGTATTGACAGGTCGTTATTCATTTTTGACAATGTACACTGAAATTTAATATAAGACCCTACCTATATTTATAGAATTTTAAAATATTTTCCCCCAAATTTGTCAATGTTTATTTTTACTATTTTAAACAAATTTGTTCAATATTAAGAATTTGAATAATACATTGACATACACAGGGGTTCGTAACAGATACGGCTAGAGAATACAATATCATTAATATTTCCATACAATTTAATTTTTATTAAAAAAATGTACTCATGTTTTTATTGTGTAACATAGAAAAGCTCTTAGATAAATATGCGCATAAAAATATACGAAATATTAAAGCTATATCGATTAAATTTACCCAACTACGAAAACTGTAGACACACTGAATACGCTATACACGTATATGGATTCTCTCTTTATAAAATAAATATATGAATTAAAAATATATTATATATATATGGGTGTGTATTTAATACGGTCGTACTGAAGTCAATATAAAAATGAATGTAATCACGAATGCGATATGCGAATTATATTTTCTCTAGCAGATCTGTTAATGAACCAATGTGTGTTTGTTTGGTCGATATTTGTCTGTGGTGAAAATAAAAGTAGAAAAATGTAGTGTAGTAAAATGTAGCATAGTCCCTAATCTGTCCTCCCTGGATAAACATACAGGCAGAATGTGCGAAACACAAATTCGAAAGTTTCACGTACCTGACACCGACTTTCTGCGACCACTGTGGCTCCATGCTGCACGGATTGGCCCACCAGGGACTCAAATGCTCAGGTATCCATACATAACCCCACTTTCATAATACATCAATCAATCAGTCATACCATACAACAAACTACAACAGATGATTTATGAAACATCTCAAAATTGATTTTGTAAATAAAAAACAACTTTGCATTCAAGATATATTTGCTTCAAAATGGCGGGATTTTATTTCGTTTATCTCAAATATTTAATACACCCTTTGTCCTATAAGACAGTATTTTTCAAATATATCCAACTTTTTTAAATTGTCGATGTTTATTTTTAAGTAAAGAAAACGGTATTTAATATCATTTCTCAAATTATTAATAGTATTTTTCAAATATTTAATTGTAATTCTATTTATGAATCAATGTACGCAAAAAGGGAATAACTACAAAAGAGAAAATCACGAGTTAAGCCTAGCAAAATATTCAAGGCAATAATGCAGATTTTATGACGCTGTATATATATAAATTTTATAGGAAAATGCTTGTTAACATAATATAATAGTCGTTTAGTTTTACATTTGCAAAGTTGTTGTTAAAAATAGGGAAATAAATATAAAAATGTTCAATTCTTTAAGTTTAGTGGATATTATTTAAAATCGAACAATCAATAAAGTTTAATGTATTTGTGGAGTACTATATTAAAAATCAAAGTTTTGCGACTGACGACAAAGTAACTAATTCAATAACAAAAACTTTTCGATTTAATTTTCAATGGCATTTTGTACCAAAAGTTTGCGAAATGAGCAAACAAAAGTTATCTCAACCATATGGTCCACTGTGATTATAAATCAACTAAAAGATAAGTTAAAAATCAATTGATAATATCAAAAATAACTATTATTTGAATATGTGTACTTATCTATAATCTTTTTTAAATGTGCTACTAAAACCAAACATCAATAACCATGTGGCAAGCTTTTACTATAGAGAAAATGAAATACATAATTTTGTAAGGTTGTAGTGAGGTTATACTTATTTTAGCGGCTTATAATATATATATATCATTACAAATATGAAAATTAAAGAATAAGAACAATTAGCTTAAAATCATATCTACTTTAGTAATGAAATTAAAAAAGGCTTGCCACATGCGTATTGCTTGTTTTTAAATAAATGTACTTTTTAAATGTTCTAATTTCAGTATATTTAAAACTTCTAAAAAATACTGTAAAATATTTTCTCTCAGTGCACTAATGATACTTTTAACACTATTTCCTAATCCTACACACAGTACACAGAGAAAAATATTCGTTTGAATAGTGTAACAAATGTTTTCTTTGATCTAATTCATAAAAATGTTGTTTTAACCTGAAACTTATTTGAAACAACAGGAAATTTATTGTTTTAAATAAAAACTACTGTCGTAACTATTTTAAAATTGAATTAATAATTTTTCTCAGTGTTTTAAACTGTGCACTAAAAGTACACTTTAAAAAAATATTAAGCTAACACTCAAACAGCTATGGCTTCCTTTATTTTGAAGCTTCAACCTAACCCTATACAATTACGTTCATTTAACTGTAAAACTTGCGGTTCTAAACTGGACACGAATATGGCTTCTACCCGTAAGAATTTTATTCCCCATATTTACTTGATTACTTACATGGTTAAATTGGATTTAATATTAAATTACATTTATAATGTTTAATACAAATTCTGAACAATATGGTTTCTCTCCAAATATATAAGGAAAATAAAATTATATTGTGGCTGTTTAGAGTGTAGAAAATAATTATAATAATTGTTATACCGCTTGCATTTTGAAACCAAAACGTTTACAAACAATTAAATTGAATACTGTCCTGTTCAAATTATCAATTGATTTAAATTAAAAACAGTTAAACGAATATATTGCAAGAATGTATTGTCATCCTATTTCAATTTGACTAATAATTCAAATAACATATATATATATATATGTTTGTTATGTTTTGTTTCTAACATAATTTTGTGTACGTCTTGTCGACAATCGCAATAAATGCGTGTAGCGTGTGATATGAACGTGCATAAACGTTGCGAGGAATCCGTTCCGAATTTATGCGGCTGTGACCATACGGAGAGACGCGGAAGAATCTACCTAACCATCACCTGCATCGGGAATAAACTGACTGTGGAGGGTAACTATTTTTTAAATTATTTATTAATCTTATCTTCTTTAATATAATTAACTAATTCGAAACCGGTGGCCAAGCTGTGGTACTTCGCGAATAATTAAAATCTGTATCAAAATGTATATGCTAGTGACTATTTTAAGGACGCCTGCTGACATGCGGTAGTTCAAATTAGCATAACGGAATAAGGGAAGTGGCACTTCTGAATGAATATTAACCACGTATGTGTGTACCAACCAAGGTATCTGGGGCCAAGGTCGGGTCAATGGCGTCCGTGACCTGACCTCACCTTACCAAAACACTGCCGGTTCGGTCACAAATCAATATATACCTGACGCAAAAAACCATTAGGGTTTCATAAAAATTGTATTAGGGTTTATCAAATAGTTCTACTCTTCTTTTATAAACTTACTACCAATTGCCATTGTCCTACACATTGTGTATGTGTATTACTAAAACCTACTGTCAATTGAGATTGACTATAAACATAAGATAACCCTCTATTTCTATTTTCACTGTATTTATTTTATTATTTCTGAATAGTAGTAAGTACCACACTCTAATGCGACATTAGCCAGTCTTGCTAAAGACTACCATTACTACTAATGAGTAGTAAAGAATCCTCTATGAATAGACATAGATTACTAGTTCTAGCCACAATGCTAGTAATAATTAGTAGTAGTTAATTTAATTCAAATATTATCTTGAGGGTTTTATCGGGACATCCGTTCACTCAATTTAAATATTAAATAAAATAAATATACCACATAACATCATAAATACAAGCTTTGGTAATTTGTACAAACGTTCAAAAATAAACTTTCGTTGTATAGAATAGTTCTAGAATAGTACAAATATGATAGTATAATTGTTCCATATTTGAAATGAAGTCATTATTGTCAGTGTATTCCCAGGCAGACAACACGGCTTTAAACAAAGTGTTATGGGTGAGAAAAAGATAGAACACTGATAAATATTTGATAGAACATATGCAGCGTCAGTCCCAGCGCTCGCACGAATCTAATTTAAAATTCTCCACTGTACTACTGTTGTGCGCGCCCTGAGCTACCATACAAAGCGATCCATATAGGTGAATTGTACACTCTAGAGTCTTTGTTCTTTAGTGTCAATATTATATACACAGAAAAGTGGCTATTGTCGCCTTATTACGTCTAATATAAATTCAATTTCAATTCCTGGTTCGTAAGAATATATTGCAGACACGCGCAATATCTTTTAATAATAATCTTTGGGTTACGACACGGTGTTTTGAACTATAAATTAGAAATCGTATTCATAGTCAATAGATTTAGTTTAAACCACGACTAAACTTGATAAAACGAGATAAATTAAAACATATATTAAAAGAGGATGTAAGTTTAGTACTACTTTTGACTGTAAATACGGTCGTAAACAAAATATAAACGATAATTTTAATAAATTAACTTAGTTCTGTTAAAAATGTTTTTATAATAAATAGTAAAAAAAAAAAAATGTTTGCGAAGTGGTGAAAGGAAAGCCCACTTTTCCATCAGTATGAAAACGTCGGAAAATGTATTCATACTCAAGTCCACTTCTTCCATTTACAAATGGGTAACAGGCAAATTTCATTGTTCCGGCAACACTGTAGCAAATAAGTTTACCGTACGGTGTGCGGAAAAGTTCTCTCCTACCCCAAACGGAAAGCGCGTCAGAAAATTAGCATTTATTTCGCATTTCAACATTTTCAATTTTCCCTATTTTTATCTACCCTAGTATGTAAACAGTTAGAAATATTTCCGTAAACTTTAAAAACGTTCAAGTTAAATAATAAATGAATTTATCATGCGGTAAATGTTAAGAGTTAAAAATAACCCATTTCGTCTGCGCGCACTACAAATTTGTTCGTAATGACTTAATATTCAATTACACGAAGACAATTAACAAGTCGCGCGAAATTAACACGGACGAATTACGAAAAACAGAGACAGGAGACAGACTAACTTGATTAACCAGAACGGAGATGGTAGATGTTGGATAATTGAAATTAAGAAATAAAAATCAACGCAACAGCAATGAAATTAAACAAAATACCACATGAATTTGTTCCAACATTTAACTGAACAAGAAGATGGTTTTTCTCCAGTATTTAAGCATTGTATTTAAACAAAAACCGCATTTAAATGCTCTATGTTTGAATTTATCAAATCCTGAAGAACGGTTATATAATAAAGTAGATTTTCCGGATGCGATTTTGACAAATAAAGCAATATATTATATTTTTAACAGTTCGAGAGGGCCGCAACTTAATCCCAATGGATCCAAACGGATTATCGGATCCATATGTAAAACTGAAACTGGTACCGGATTCAGATAACGTAAAAAAGAAAACAAAAACGATTCGTTCTACGCTAAACCCAATTTGGAAGGAGACACTTGTTTTGTAAGTAAAAAAGTTCTACAAAATTTACCCTAAGAAAAAAAAAACCATAAATCATCGGAGCTACTTGTAAGCACTACCAGAAACAAAATTACTAAAAAACAATATCTTCTACAAACTTATCCTTCAAATAAAAAGCAAAATTGCTTTATAGAAAGATAAAAATAAATGATTTGGTGTTGTTTTAGTGAATTAAAGGCTGAGGACAAGGATCGGCGGTTGTTGATCGAAATTTGGGATTGGGATCGCACCTCTCGTAACGACTTTATGGGCTCCCTGTCGTTTGGGATTTCCGAGTTGATCAAATCACCAGCTGACGGTTGGTTTAAACTACTCACGCAGGAAGAGGGCGAGTTCTACAATGTTCCAGTGCCCGAAGAGGGGGCAGATATGGCCCAACTTAAGACGCAAATGCGAGTAAGTGGCCCAAACACAAAATATAAATATATCTACATACGAACAAGTTGAAACATGAAAAAAATTGTGGTTTTCATACCCCCACTCAACATATTGGAAAAAACTACTTAACGATTCTAAGCAAGTCTGAAATACTGTAAGGAGAATATATGTTAAATGGCTTGTAGTTCTTTAATGAATTCATTTCAATTTGCATATATAACATTTCAATTTCAATATATTACAGATTCTCCTTAGAATCTTATTGCACAGAATAAATCTATTTGAAACAGGGTCATCTTATCACTAAAGTGGCTTAAATCAGGCTTGTTTATATATAATATCTCAAAATCGCACTAAAATTCTATTTGAAACCAATACATATATGTATTCCTCATATTTATCTCCAATTGTATAGACTATAAAAAGATTAAATTTGACCCGTTTTAGAAGACTTCAATGACCAAAAAAGTGACGTTAACATCTGATAAAGACGTACCACACAATATGGGGAAAAAAGATGTGATCCGAGCAACGGATTTCAACTTTTTAATGGTACTCGGCAAAGGATCATTCGGAAAGGTATTGTCTTATAACTTTCAGTACTACTTGTACATGTTCGCGTATCGTATACTCGCCCGAATATTTGATACGTGAAAAATCAATGTTTCGCACGCAGGTAATGCTCGCAGAGCGAAAAGGTACCGATGAATTGTACGCGATTAAAATCCTGAAAAAGGACATAATTATCCAGGATGATGACGTCGAGTGTACCATGGTGGAGAAACGAGTTCTTGCTCTCTCCAGCAAACCACCTTTCCTTGTTCAACTGCATTCCTGTTTCCAAACTATGGCAAGTTCAACATTAAGAAACAATTTTTCATGTCACACAAAACCACTTGGAAGAAAATATATATCTATTAGTTTATTTCTCAAAATAAAAAGAAAGTTTCAAAGAAATTTGATCTTATCTAATGCCTCTTTGAAACTCTGGGTGGCCTCTCTTTAAATATTTGCTTTTATTTTCATAGGATCGATTATATTTCGTAATGGAATACGTAAATGGAGGTGACTTAATGTTCCAAATTCAACAATGTGGCAAATTCAAAGAACCTGTAGCAGTGTAAGTTACTGCTACTCGAATATGGTTTCTGTCATATATTTCTTAATGTTTTTCTTTTTAATATTGTGCATTGTAGATTTTATGCAGCAGAGATAGCAATAGGTCTATTCTTTCTACATGTTCGTGGTATCGTCTACCGTGATTTAAAATTAGACAATGTCCTGTTAGACCAAGACGGGCATATTAAAATAGCAGATTTTGGTATGTGCAAAGAGGGTATTACCGGCGACAAAACAACAAAAACATTTTGCGGAACTCCAGATTATATTGCGCCGGAAGTAAGTTTTAAGAAAATTTTATTAATTAATGGTGAAACTAAAATATATTTTTTTAATTTAGATTATTTTATATCAACCTTACGGAAAAAGCGTAGACTGGTGGGCTTACGGTGTGCTACTTTATGAAATGTTAGTGGGGCAACCACCTTTTGATGGAGAAGACGAAGAAGAACTGTTTGCAGCAATAACTGACCATAATGTGAGCTATCCCAAGAGCTTAAGCAAAGAAGCCAAAGAAATGTGCAAAGGGGTATGTATTTAATAATAACATGTGTTGAATATGGTGTCTCACCTGACGAATTTAATTTGTTGATAGTTACTGACCAAAAACCCGAATAAGAGGCTAGGTTGTGGTGCTAGAGGAGAGGAGGACGTTAGAGGACATGCCTTCTTTAGAAGGATCGACTGGGATCGAATTGAGGGGCGCGAGGTTCAACCTCCTTTCAAACCAAAAATTGTAAGTTGAAAAGAAAGGAAATTTTCTTATGTTGAAATGATTAAATAATGGCTGGTTTAATAATTAAACTGTCGGCCGATGTGATCTAGTGGCTAGGTTGGCCATTTACTTTACCGATCGACATGGGTTTGATCGCCAAACAATGAAAAAATAATTATATATATTTTTCTTTTTAGAAACATCGAAAAGATGTTAGTAATTTCGATAAACAATTTACGTCCGAAAAAACAGATTTAACACCGACAGACAAGTTGTTTATGATGAATTTAGATCAAACTGAGTTTATGGGATTCTCTTACTTGAATCCAGAGTTTGTACAACACGTTTAAGAGGACCCGATAAGAGTTCCTGGATTCAAATTGTTGGAGAAATATCAAAACAAGATTTATCAATATATCAAACATTCTTCTGATATTTTTTGTCTAAATAAGAATCTCACAAAAGACTTGTACTTATTACATCAAGGTATTAATAGTTTTTAAAGTGGCGTCAACTGGGGTACATTGTCACATCGGGGCTAGGCTGACACATCTTTCTAACTAGCCCCGACTGTCTCAACCCATATTGGCAGCATAAACGAAAGATTAAGCAATGTAGAGAGCGACTTTTGTATTCTATTTTGGTGTGATATACCGTGTGCCGGTGATTATTATTGTTGAATTTGTCGTCGACGTGCGACCGTAAGAGGTGCAATATTATAATTATTATTATAGAATTCGCGATACTCCCAAAGCTTGAATAGTTAAGATTAATAAAATTAATTATGTGTCTCATCATAAAACTGTCTCAAACAATCCCATCATTCAAAAAAGGCCAAAACTTGCCAAAATATTTACTTCAAAATTGTAGTGTTGTAGTGTGAATGTACTATACTCTCTATTTATATACATATCTGTTGTCTTTTTCTATCAATTATTAAATTGCCAATAAAAAATTACTACTACTGACATTTTTAATATCTAAATAACTAAAAAGCAAAAAAAAAAATATATATATATACAAGATTGAGTTTAAAAACTCTCTATTTAATGATAATAAAATAATATTGTAAAGTATGTGAATATATAAATTTGTACCTTCAAGGCCTAAACACAATTGTATATATTAATTGTTTTAAATTAAAATTAAATACGAGATAAAAAAAAAGTTGAAAACGCGGTCCAATGGGTGACAACTAAATAACGCAAAATATAATAACTACATATATTCAATGTTCGCTTTTCTCTAGTACCAAATCACACGGGGGCCAGTTTTGTAACTGAGGCCGACCCTGTTTATCTCCAATTTATGTGGGGTGACTTGGCACCGATATTAATTCGAGATACAATAGGCTAGTGTTTATTTATACACTGTAATTTATTGAAATATTAGTAGATATTCGCGCGATGAAACATGGAAATAATTTTATAGTAACAGAAAAAATATTAGTTTTTTTATTAAAAATCACTACATAAGACCCGGCATGATTCAATATTTTATTTCGAATGTTCATAATATTTCATAGTATTTTATATTGTTATTTCATAAAATGTATGATATTGCTTGTTATTACAAGTTATAACTATTATAAAATCGTATAAAACTGTTTAGCTACGATTTTATGTCTGTTATATTGCTTTATTGTATTGTTATTTGCAAAATATTTCCACGTTTAATCGCGCTAATTCGAATTGTAGGTAAAATGTAATATTATATATATATATAAACAGTAAACTATGATTAACAATTATTATTGATTATTATACTAGTAAATCATTGAAATTGAATTAGTTTATAGAATAATTAACACATTACGTTGTGTGCAGCGTTGCTATTCTAATGATACAAATGAGACAACAAAATGTTCTCACCATTATTGTAAAATTATTTCTCATCTATTATTACACTCACAAAGTATTGCTAAAGTATCACATATCTGGTTTTTATTCACCAGATAAAATCGTCATCTGGTGCAAAGTGGAAAAGTTTAGGGCACATTGAGACACTTTTGTTATAGCGCGATTTTTTTAATTATAAAAATGCGCATTGTCAAATAAATTGTCTCAGTCTACCCTGACTGTAACAACTAGCACCAGTTTATGTTAAACGAATATCTTTCACACACCCCGACAACTCTATACCTGGCTGTGTTTCTATATAAATATATATATCTCTATAGTTTTAGCATTAGAACACACAATAATTTCCATCACGGAATCGTTATAAAATAAGAGTTTTGTCTCAACCAGGGGCTCGGTGGGACAAAATTTTTTGGGACGATTTTAATAAAAATTAATTTAAATCAATATATCCATGACAATCTTAAATGTGTATTAAACTAATTATAATAATAATTAATTAAAATGAAAATCTGTAATTTAATGTATACTCATCAAATTTTGTGTTCAATGTCATAGTTAAGTATTTATTATTTTTGTTATGTAACCAAAAGTGGGACTAGTTGAAAGACTGTGTTTTATTTGGTATTTATACGTAATATATTCGAATATATATTGTGATGTTCAAATTAAATACAAAAAGCAAACCTGCTTTAAATTTACACAGAATAGTTTTTAACACAATTCTAATATATTTGAATATATAATTAAAATTGTTAAACTATAAATACTAATTGATCAGAAATAAGAAGAAAAAATAGGAAAGTGTTCAATTTACATTAATTAGTATCAATTTAACACGATTCTATATATATAATTGGGTCAGAATGTCTCTGAAAATATAATTATGTTTGTGCAGTTTTTCAACTGGTTTCACTTGCGGTATTATTATTAAAAACGTCTTCTCTCTCTTTAACTTATTGTATATTTATAATGTATTATAAAATAGTATTTTCGAAATATTTGTTATTGACTAATATATATGGCTTGTCGAATCGTTAAAATCAGGGCACATAGTGTGATATAAGTACTTAACAAAAAATGTGCATAGATATCAATTATTCTGAATGTTTAATAACAATTTATACATTCCATTTTATTCTATCTTTCAATTTTAGTCACTGAAGGTATTATTATTGTTAATAATAAAGAAATAATGTACATCAAATATAATAAAAAACGATATTTATTGTCTTAATCGACAAATTTGATACTAAATAAATGTCTTCGCAAAACACTTGTGCTATATATACATACTTATTATTATTAATTGTTATAAATGATGCTTTGTGAATTATATGCAAAACAAAACCTTATTATTATACATACTATGTAAATCTTTACATCTTATCAATTCTTATATATATAAATTATATATTATCGATACATAAATATATATTCAAGTACTCAAAAATATACCAAATATTGTTTTATTCCCTAATTTATGCATTAAAACATCCAATAATTAAAGCCAAATTCACGATTTAAAATCTATATACCAAATGATCAACTTACCCCAGACGTCAATCCGAGATCCACCTTCGAGGTCGATACTATTGATTGTCCATCCCATCACACGAGAGTCACGCCAAAATGTCAATAAACACCACTTAACACTTGTTACACTTAAAATAGTAATTGAAACGCACATTTGAAAACACGAAACCGGACAAGAAACCTGTGGATCAGATCGCTGAACACGCATGACCAACTAAACATGATGGAAAACCCTAGAAAAATTATGTGAACTAAATAGTAAAATATTGAATAATTAATCAATATAGTATACAAAACAATTAAATATCATAATAAATAATAACAAAACTCATAAATTTTGATTAAATAAATAAAATTACGCAAAGAAAAGATCGCTGGCCTAAGTGCGCGAAATGTATGAACTTTGAATTTGTAGCATTAATCAAATATACATTTGTATCAATTTTGAAGGGTTTAAACGTTGAAATAACGTTGCAAATTTGTAGATTAGGCAGTTTTGTAGCGCTATCTAGTGACAGTACTGCCCAAGTTAATATTACACGTTGTCAAACGTTAGCCAACTCAACATATTCTTTCAGTAACTAGATCAGTTCAGCTTATTTGGCTCCGCCAATTACTACCCGTAGACCGATCACATGGTTATAGTCTACGGCGTGTGATTGGTGCACTAATTTAAAGTGAACCAATTAAATAGTGAACGAACGCAAGTGCTTTTCATATTGAGCCACGCATATAGTTTATTTCTGTTCGTGCTACAGTTAAAGGCTGTTGTCGTGTTTCGTGAACAAATTTAAACAGTTTGTTAACTTAAAAATGTCTTCCAGAACAACTCCGAAAGCTTTTACGAAAGAGGAAGAGCTTTTATTGCAAGATTTCAGCAGGAATGTGTCTACAAAGTCGAGTGCCCTATTTTACGGGAATGCTTTCATCGTTTCGGCAATTCCCATATGTGAGTTATTTATATTTTTAGGAGATAGGTTCCATGGATTATGTTTGGTTTTTTGAATTAGGGTTGTTTTGGAGGATCCATATGATTGATTTGTACTCTTCGTTGATCTCTTTCGTTCTGGTTACGTTGGCTGCAACGTATTTGGTCGCAATGGCATATCGTAATACGAAGTTTGTGTTGAAACATAAAATCGCAGTCAAAAGGGAGGAAGCTGTTACGAAGGATATGATGAAGAAATTGGCGGAAGACAAAAAGATGAGCAAGAAAGAGAAGGATGAGAGAATCTTGTGGAAGAAGAATGAAGTTGCTGATTATGAAGCAACAACTTTCTCGATCTTTTACAATAACGCTCTATTTTTGGCGATTGTAATTTTTGCCAGTTTTTATCTGCTGAGATCTTTCACACCAGCAGTGTAAGTAAAAATAATAAAGAAATTGATGCATTATGCTAATTATTGTTTTTGCAGAAATTATGTTCTATCTGTTGGATCAACAGCTGGACTGTTAGCGCTCCTGTCTACAGGCTCCCAATAATTATTTATGTATCGTAAAAAATCATGTCATTTTTATAACTATGTTATTAAAAAATTAATTAAATAAAAAACATTTGTCTATTTTTTACATCAATTATTATTTTATCATTTGAAAATAATCATTAAATAACTTATAACATAAATATTGAGGTATCCCATTTTGGAACTAGTCTGCACCAAAAAAGATATAAGAATTTGTGCTTAGTTAATCAGTTGAGTGCAGAATACTGGAAGCTAGTAATTAAAGCTACTAATTATGTAGGTACATTGTTTAATAAATTAATTTATTAATACCCATCAGTCCGACCGACACCAAAATCGAATTTTTATTTTTGGTATAACCCGTATAATAGCAAAAATTATGTCTGGTTTCACCTGAAAGTTCCACAACGTTACATTTACAATGCTATATTAATGTTACCCATTCGATAAAATTGGCAGTCACCTATAAATACTTCGAAAAAACGTGATTATTAATTAAGCGGAATCCCAGTAGCGTTCAAACAAAAATCATCGATCCGCTCTTAACGTTTTCTATCCCTAAATTAAAATATATTCGTTCCGAAAAAAATATATGTCGCTATACATGCCTAAATAGATCTTTTAACTTGTAATTATTTGACAAATATCTACTAAAAATACATTTTAGTCATATTTCGAAAAATTGTAAAAGCAAACTGTTTCGAATGTAGATACTCCCCCTAGTGTTTGTAAACACTGCGGTGCAGTCTGAAACGCGAGCTTTTCAAAATCCGGTTTTTATGTATTTCATGAATTGTTATATTTGATATAAGATCTCGTACGAAAAATCATGGATATTCTTATATTTCAACGTTTGAATCTTACCAATTGAATACTTAAACCTATCACACTCTGGCCAGATAAAAGACATAATTAAAAAATCCACGTTTGCGTTAGGATCACAAAAACAATTTAAAATAACCTATGAGTAGGTGGACTAACACTCTAATGTTTAAGCCGAGGAGTAATCTTATTGTAGGAAATGTTATTCCCAAGTTACTCGAAACGAACATAGGTGAAACCGGTCATACCTCGGATAACGCCAATACTTTCCTATCTCTGGCACATTTAAACAAATATTCGTCATATAATATACCAGATATATTACGACAAATATCAAGAAACAACACATACAAATCACAAAAGATTTACCGTTTCAATCACATAACAACCGTAAAACATATCCAACATAAAACGTATTGAACAACTCAACAACAAGAGTAATATACCCACTTTTGGGCTAAAAAAAAAAAAACGTAATGACTCGCAGCTACGTTTATCATTAATTTATTAGAGCTCGCTCAGCATTGATGCTAAATTAGTATTAAGTGTCTAAGAAGCCAGTGTCATCTGGAGGGCGCTGCAGACGGTCGACAATTTCGGCCTTTGTTGGCGTAGTGTCCGCTGCCACGGGAGTACCGATGGTAACCACGGTGGCCGCGATGATGGTGACCTGTGTTCCGGTGATTGTGGTGTTGTTGCTGAGTTTGAGGGGGGATTGCGAGGCTGGGGCCCGGGGGCGACTCGGTCTAAGTAGAAGATATCATTTCAGCGGATTTAAAGAAGAAAAAAAAAAAGCAGTAAAAGCCATTCTGGAAGATATGTAGAGGATAAGAGGGAATATTTCGGAGGAAAGGATCATACAGATAAGAGGAGGGTAAAGGCAATGTGAGGATTTGAAGATTTAGAACAAAAGAAATATCAAAGAATATCACCAAAATATCGAACCTATTAAGAACATATAAACAAGTAAAAGTATATTCCACCAAATATAAATCACAAAATAACACTATTGTAAAATAAATATCACAAAGTCACGTAAACTCGAATTTGAATATAAAGCACAAGAACCCAAAAAACCCCATAACCACCAAAAACATGACAACCTCAAACACTTGACCTACCTGCGTTTCCCCCGCCTGCTGCTCTGCGTCTTCCACGTCGGCCACGCCCCCCGCATCCGTCAGCACCAATAGTTTGCTTTCTTCTGCTTCCACATCGATAATCCCGCCCCTTTGCTGTTGATGCAGGAACAGGGCAGCCATTTTGGCTTGTAGCGCGCGCAATTCGTCACTAACCTCAAATGTGCGAGCGTTTTCAAGGTCACGCGGTGGTGGCGCTTTGCTCAAACACTCCAGATCACAGGTGATGCCCTCCCGACACACGGGACACAGCGGCTGGAAACTGGCGGCAGTTTGTTTCTGCCATGCGGGAAGTTTATCGTGCTCTTCGCGGTATTGCTTTTCGGTATTGGTGAAGTGAGATGCGAGGCAGTATGAATGAAAATAGTGGTAACACTGGGTTTTGGTGAATGCGTCGCCATGTTGGAAGTCGTACAGGCAAACCGCGCATTGGCATGACGGAAGATTGCTCTCAGTTAATTGTTCGCGGATTAACTAACAAAAACACAAAACATAAGCAACTAAATATTTTCGCAAAATTATAGCAAAAATCCTTACCTCAATTAGCTCAAAGATAACTGGCTGCCCCAAGCACTCCTGGCACTTTTCCTTCGCAGTCTTATTAATTTCATTAATCAACAAATCATCCAATCCTCGAGGATTCCGAAGCTGGATTCCAGGTTCCCGATCTGGATATCCAGGAACCAATGTCACTTCTAGAGTAATGCAGACATACTGTTGCTTAGTATCGTCAGCAGTTGATGGAAAAACGCAAGTCTTTATCCGCTCTGGATGACCACTGTGAAACAAACAATAAAATAGCGACGATACTCCTAAATGCCTAACGAGAAAACATACATTTCATTATACTCCACGGAAACATCATCCATAAGAATCGCCTCCAATGCCTCGATCTCATCCTTAACTCTATTAAACAACATCAAGCGATTAGACCAAAAAATATTTTTTTAAATCCAACAAAGTTAACACCAGAGAATTAGACAACAGTTTAATAATTATATGTTTATAGTTAGATAAGCTAAAAGTTGCGAATCAATACAAGATTGTGTCACAATTTTTTTTAGGGCAGTAGTTCTATTATTAGTGTAATAAGCATACAATATAGTTAATATTTGTTTAAAATACCTTTCATCTACACACACTGACATTTTAAGATTTAAACACGATGTTTATTCACTTTGACAGAAAAATCTAAAATTCTTTGATCGATCGCACATGTACCAACTTGCTCGCCTCCAAATTGTGCGCCAACCAACTGTATTTTAACTTCAAATCAAATATTTACAAAATTGTGCAATCAATTTACTCAAAACATAGAATACAACAAGCTACAACTATTTAATTTAATATAATCTAACTATTACTCGATAAATCATTCAATGTAGAAACAAAAATGTGCCCCAATATCTTAAAAACACTAGGATACAACATTGGTTTTCCATGTTTTCTGGACCTCTTGACAGATGTTCCATCAACGTTTTACGTTCTTTCAAGCAACTGATTATTTAGCGGCACGAATCCTGTGTAGTACATTTAGACCACAATCGTGTGATTGGTTGCACTAAGTGCTTATTGATCTACCAATTATAGCGTGTAGACGTGTCTACGCAATGTGATTGGTTGCTCTAACAGACTCGTTTGGCTAAAAGAACGAATGTTGACATTTGACCTAGTGAATTCGCATACCGCGAATCTTTAATACGTAGTTTTAACTACAGTACAATAATTTTTATACATTTTATAAGTGATTTAACAACGAAAATGCCGTTAGGTGTCCAAGATGGTAGTAATAGCTTTAAGCTACAGCTGCCCAGTCCAATAATAACGAAAAGAACGAGGACTGCGTCAACGTTAGTCGCTTGACATGGTGCTCTAATTTTGGTGTTATATGAACGTGGTTTCAGGTCGGAGCGAGCGTTCGAGCATCCCGAGACGGATGGGTCGATCAAGTTGTTTTGTCGGGAGAAGGGTCACGGATTTATAACGCCAAGCCTGGGAGGCGATGATATTTTTGTGCATATATCTGAGTAAGTTTGTGAAGGGTTTCAAGGTCGGCAGGTGTAAACAATTATTTTAGTATTGAAGGCGAATATATACCACTACCGGGTGATCAAGTTAAGTACCGATTATGTCCTGTGCCCCCGAAATTCGAGAAATTCCAAGCGGTCCACGTGCACATTGTTAATTTGACGCCCGCAGTACATCAGAAGTGGGATAGTCCACAACACTGAGGTTGTAATCTTACCGTATGCATTTTGTATTTATTCAAAGGATCGAATCTTTGATTTATCAATAGTTTTGTAATATTTAGATATTTTAAGTTTACAAAGCGGCATTTTTACGAATTAAGTGAGGTACTTATTTTACTGTGTTACCTCATTTATCATAAAACGTTTATACTATGTTCAAAAATAAAATTTTATTTCAATAATCTTGCTCCTAATTCAACTTCACCTACTTTTTAAAACACCTCGAGTGGCCTGCACTCAACTTTTTTCTAGTTATATATCCCAAACAAATTGTCAAACTAACCAATACTTTGAAATAGCATTTATTTAATTGAGTCTATTTGGTTTTCCTATCAAAATATTGCGCAGGCGCAAATGATTCAATTTATTAAGCTATATAAGAATCCATGGCAAATTAAACTAGTTATTTATGATTTTTCGTAGCAGTTTTCTCGTAACTGGTACATTTTTTGAAGAAACTTTTCAAACAAAAGTTGTGCAAAATTTTAATATCTTTCATTATGAACATAACTATTTTTGCCATAAGTGCAGCCGTTCAATTTATATTGGAGATAGAACAAAAATGCATAAACATTTCGGGTTTGAATATTCTAGGATAGGTGCCCCTAAGGGGCATTTCATAATTTTACGTTCGACGTTCAAATTGAAATATGTGAATCATGAATATGGTTTTTCTCCTAAATTTGCATGTATAAAATTAATTATATTTCAATTTGTAAAAGAATATGTCTATATCTCTTCAAAAAATAAATTTGTTTGGGTATTAGGAGAATGCGAGGGTAATAAATCACAATCAAATAATATATTTCAATTGTAATTAAAGTGTTGAATTCCATATTTTGTTGAAAAACAAAATAACAAAAAAATAAATTCATACCAAATACAAAATAACCAACAAATAATTCTGTACTTGTTTTAAAAATCTTTACAGTCGCTGTACAGAATAAAATAATATACACACACTAAAATCGACTAAACTCGAGTCAAAATATTCATTAACCAGGCAGATACAACTCACCTTAAAATTGTTTTTCTTTTGTAAACTGAATCATTTACAAAATAAATCACTAATAAATTGTTTATATATGTATATATACAAATATTCGTTTAAGAATCAAACGAACTTTAGTGTCAATAAATAATTACACTCGCACAGTTTAGATGCGTCCATTATGGAATAAACCAACATGAAATGAGGCACATGTTCATCACAAGTAAAGTTGGTTTCTCAAACACAAATAAATATTTAATTTTACACAGATTTAAATCACATTTAGGGTTAAGCGTGGTTTGTGATGTTTTGATTAGTTTAAATAATAATTCAGATTATGTTATACACTTAATTTGACAGCCAGAAGTGATGCAATTTAAATTATAACCAGTCATATAGGAGGCATAACGTTATGTATGCATGAGTATTTCAGATATAAAATGTCTAATTTAGACATAATTATTATCCAACAAATTTCACACATAATTTTGACTCCATTAATTATGTTTAGGGACACGCGCGCTTTAGTTTTAAAAAATGTGAAATCATTTAAAACTATTTTGGTTTATCACCAAATTCCTAGTAATCAAAACCGGAAATAGTGCATTGTTTGTGTTTCCTGCTATTTTATAGCGAAACTGTCGTCATGATGCTTCCCGCAAGTGATGCTTTAGTTTTTTTTTTTTAGTTTTTGGCGCCATGATGATGTTGCGCCTTCCGTTTCCGCTGCGCTAACATATCATAAAATGGATTATGCGATATAGATTGACTTAATCGTTGCATCCAATCTTGTTTCTCTTCTTCTGTGCTTGCTGACATTCGATAAACAGTATGTTTGCCTTCAACAACTTTACCCTCGGAGTCCGTTTTGCACGCTTTGATGAAATCAGCGCCGCCACTCGCGAATAACTCGAAACAATGTGGTTTGTGACGATCACCCGCTTCGCGCACCGAGATATTCTCTAGCGGAATAATCCCTCGTGGTTCTTTGTCGGTTGTGTACTCGAAGTAATACAGACAATTGTCGTTCAGGATGAACCACCGCCGTTTCCATGATTTGTACCGCCCTCCTTGTTTCCATAACCAGCCCTCTTTGTCCGGGTTGAAGAAGGTGTGCATCAGGTCGTTTCCGTCGTCCTCCGGGATTTTGAATGGTTCCGTTTTTATACTTTCGTATAAACTCTTCAAAACAAAAGAGTACACACATTCAAAGCCAATTGTTCTAGTTTTACCATTTTCTTATTTTAAAGCTTCAATTGAAATATTTCAATGTCTACAAAAATATTACCTGTAATAATTCTTGTGGTAGGTCTCCGCCGTTATTGATACCCCGATTCATATTGATAAATTGTTCAGGCGTCGGTTTATCTTTAACGCTGGGATTGTGCAATGAGGTGTTTAACATAATTATGGCGAAAGAGAGCACATAACAAGTGTCGGTGTTCGTGAAAATATCTGTGTTGAGTACGCAATATCGTTGCGCAAAACACTCCATCATCCTGTCGATCTTTTGCGCTTCGCCCGGCAGTCGAAAACTCCACAAAAATTGTCTGTAAAAACACAAACATATCCAACATATAAACACAATTCATTTCAAAACCCTCATATTTTAATAAAAAATATATATACAATAGAGTCGCGGTAAACGAAAATAAAATTGAATATTTCAGTTTACATGATTCATGTGTTTTAATACAAATATGTTATAAATAAAATTGAAAAGGCTGGAGTGACTTTTATTTGACTTTCTTATAATTAGTTTGCACTATATATAGAATAGTTTTATTGTGTTTTAAATTGCCATTAAACATTATAAATAACTACTGAAACGTAAATGTGACATGGCTATATCGTCAAAGACGATTTTTCAATCATTCGTACAGTTTTTCGAAACAACTTATTAAATTAAAATTACTAGAAATTGGAATATCTTTAACTTTAATAAGCTTCACATTTTCTAAAACTCGTGTCGTTGTCGAGACACATAAAAAATTAACGCCACTAGGAAAATATATAAAATGGATATTTCAATTAAAATTTCGAGGCCGATGTTATTTGTGATCATAATACTTTATTTTATTTATACGTATAAGAAAATAAAAACAATTGTCTGGTCTAGTTCAGAATGTAGGTTATAAAACAGAGTGGTTCCCGTGGCCTTGGTTATGTTCTATGCACACGTGAAGACATACAAGTGTGCAAAATGCACTTTACACTAAAATATAAGAGTGTAGTGTTTCCTTTCATGTTTCTCAACACTTTGCCAACGACCGTGTGATACACACACGGAACGGTACTACTTTTGTTTCTCTCGCGTCACAAAAGGCATTTTGAAATAGTTACATGCTTATAACTAGTGTAAGGACACGAGTAATTTAAAATATTTATACAATATATAACTACTTTCGACTCCGGTTTGTATTGTTGCTAAAGAAATGATTTACTTTTGTACAAATCTGAGACAATTCTAAAATTATGTAACGCAATATGAATGAGAGAAACCATATTCATTTATTAGTTGTTGCAGAGGCGTTTTAAGCCACTGAGCACCTAAGCCAATGAAATATGAGACACCCTTAGTAAAAATAAATATATACACAACAATACTAATATAACAAAAATTATTAGGAATGTAAAACTAATTATATTATTATAGAATTCCTCTGTTCTGTCAAATGGGGATGATATTGCAACAGTGTGCACCATAAGACATTGTACTAAAGAAAAATAGTTGTTTACTATATAACCAAATTTTTACTGGGAACGTAAAAGTTATTATTCTCAGGGATTTATAACTGATTGTTAAACTAAATATATTTTACACTATGTATATTAAATATGTGACATATTAAGGGCCGATTTTGCAGTCAGTAAACTCCGGTTTTGGTTTAAGTTCTAGATTAAAAAGTGTAATTAATTGTTACAAAAAATTTTACCTGAGTGCTTGAACGAGTATTAAATCAGTGAAATCGTGCAGCTCGACAAACGCCCTGAGTACATTTTCGTTGAAATCATTTCGCTCTCCGAGATAATCTCCGATTGCAGTTTTATTGAGTCCTTCGCCCTTGTGCAAAAACTGAGCGACAGATTCAGGCGTCTGTTGCAACAGACCCTTCTCAATCAGGTACTCGATCCCTTTTTTCGGATCCATATTGAACTTCTTCCGCCCAATACTCATCATCTTCGCTTTATTGTTGTGTTTACCCTCCTCCCCCGAATCGAGGGTCTCCATTTCGGTGACCACCTCGCCGAGCTCATCCTTAAGTTGCTGAAAAAAATATATATATATATTCAGATCGCGCGCCAACTGAAGTAAAATATCCAAATATATGAGTAATATCCAGTTTCGGAATTAGGAATCCGCCAATATTACAGAACATAAAGTTAAATAGAATAGAGCAGTGTGCACGCCACAAACTTAACATTTAAGAAATGCGGGTTGATGATATCAACTTGATATTAGGCGCGCACTAATAGCGAAAGAAGCTGCATCATTTGTAGATTCTTACGGTGGCAAACAAGCCACACATCGCATAACTATGTATGATATTCTATTCTTAATCTGTCCTTCGTCGAGCAATTAGCAACCGTATTTTTACCCAGCAATCATTTATACATCGGTATTTGTCATTCTCCGTTACAACTTCAGTAACACATTCGTAATGTATTGATACTTTTAAAGTATCTAATGTGTGGGTGGGTGTAGAGTTCACAAATACCTGCTTTAACTTAAAATAGTCAAAGCGAATTGGCATTGGTTCAACTCTAGATTATGTGAGACAGAGACGCATGTAAACCATAATTTTAGATAAATTACTGGACAGCAAAACAGAAATCTCTTAATTCTTACTATTTGAACGAAGTGCCAATTTATTTCCTACTCGCACACCCACTTCCGTTTAGACACACTTCCTTTTTACAAATACAAACTGTATTAGTATATTTTATCGGTAATAATAAAAATTTGGAAAAGCACGGACGAAGGTAATGGAGAGAAAGCATATTCATGTACAGTTTTGTCTTTCATACATAATGGCAGTATTATGTGCGTGCGTGCGCGTAAACTTACAAACCTATAGCAACTAAAACACGATAGAGTAGTCCATGAACCTATATTGATTTGGCGTTTACTTTTATCTGACTAACTAAAAGGGTAATAATTATTACTAACTGTAATTATAAATTAGTATGGTTTAGTACTACGAGAATGAATCATTAAGAAAATGATAATTTCGTTGTTCTTCGCGGAATTAATTAATATGAGAATGAGGCAAACACATATCGGAGAGAAACTATATTCATGTAAACATGTAATACCTAAATGTACTATTATCATTGCAATTATATATATATATATATATAGTAGTTTAAATAAACGTTTTAAATTATTGCCCCATAATTAATGCATGTTCAAATTTGATTCAGATAATTTCTCAATAATTTTAGATACTAAACTAATTATAAGATAGACACTAAATAGTATAATTATTGTAATTACGTTCCAACCTTGAGTGAATATAATTACATCATTGAAAATTGTTACATAAATATTACAAAATTATAAAAGTCATATTTGCAGATATCTAGTATTTAAAAAAAATGATTATATAAACTGGCAGTAGGTTAAAATTTACCAAAACGCATTTTAATCTTTCCAAATTTCAATCTAAAATACAACAAAAAGGTTTTGACATATTCTCGGTGAATCCGTAAGCGGATTAGGATCACGTGCTGCTCTCGAGGGTAGAACCCAAACAAATGATTGTAAAAAACACGTGACCAAAACAATAAAAAATCAACGAGTCGCATTTAAATATTGTGATTTTGTTCTGGTTAAAAATAGTTTAATAAATACAAGCACAAGTGCTAATAAATTGCAAATTGCGTTTTGATTGAATAACTAGCTAGTTGTCAGATCAAATCATTCCAAACGACACAACTCGTACTTATTTACATCACTAAACACTCCGAGACACGTGATCAAGTGTGTAGTTGCTGCCTAACTACACTAAAATTTACATATATTAATATACCCAATCGAGAATAGATAGAATATGTAATTGACAAATTAAAGTTATGTAAAATCATCCTTCAGGTCTTTTTTTGCTGTGTGAAACTAACCATTGTCGACGTCGCCCGTTGCATCGAGTACAAATTCCATTCGCTCCTCGACACATTCCCATTTCGAAACGAATTCGGTGTGCCGCCACCTGGCGGTGTCTTCTTCTTCCGTTGCAGCGACATAAACCATCCGGAGATAGAACTTTTGCGTTCGCGCGGCCATTGCTGCTGATGCATGTCCACGACACTACCGCTACCCCACGCTTGCGGCATTTGAAGTAGTCACAAATAATAGTCACAAGTTTGAATTAACACCACTAGAACGTTACACACCACCAAAGAGTCACATTTTCACATATCCAATTGTTTTGGAATTGGCTTAAGTTAATAATAATCTTCTATCCGAACCAAATCTGTAATATAATTGTAGTTTAATGACAAAAATCCGTCATAATTGTTTTTAAATTTAAGAACTGTAAGGTAGTTTTTAAAGATAATCGGAAATTGTAAGACAACGTCTGTTTAAGTCAAGAATATGACCAAAATTCTACGCTTTATTTCAAATTAAGTATGACATTGATGAACTGTAAGATAATTTTTAGAACGCGGAACTTGTGGTGTTTAATGCAGTTTATATTTCTGTTAACCCAGATTTAGTTAAAAATAACTTCGTAACTAGTTAGTCTGGAGTTAATCTTACGTTTAGAGACGTTGTTATTAAATAGTATTAATTTAAGTTTTGTTTAACTTTACAGATAAGTCGTTCTAAATATATAGTTACTGTTTATTTAACAATATTTACGCACTATATACCATGTAAATGAACAAATACTTGTAACGGTCTAAATTACAATTGTAAATTTAATTAAGAGAAATCTATATTTTTCTAATCTAATAATTTTGTACCAATCGACCATTTTATTATAAATTTGCGTAAATATAAAATTCTAATTCTACATTTAAGATCCCAAATAGTTTAGGCGTGAGATTGTTTTAAACTTCACAGTAAATCGGCAAATGAAAAGAAAGTAATTTTACGAATATATTCGTAATTAATACATTTCGCAAATCTTTGGAGTTGTAATTTTAAAGTAATATAAATCCAATATGGCGAATTCAATTCGGAAAATCTTAATGTAATATTTGTTAGTTTAGATGTAATTATTGTTTGAAGTTTGCCGTAAATAGGGTTGAAAAAATAAAACAGATAACTTTTGACTTCTGAAGTATACTATTTCAAATCTAGTTAAAAATAGAAGCGCTATTGAAACCTACAAAGAGTGGCATTCGACACAGTCTTGACCTCGTCAACCAACAATACCCCTATATATATACAGCTCCCCTAGTTGGAGAGAGATAGAGATAACATACTTGAATATTCGTTAGTGTGTAAATATACCCGCATATAGTTCCAAATATAATCACCAATTTATTTCAATACCTTTAAGGGTATACGGGTTTGAAAATCAATCAGTACAATTATTGCAAAGTCATTTTTGTAACCGTCTATTTTCCCCATATAGAAACATTTAAAATATAAATACACCGATGATTATTATATTAAGTATTATTCAGTCACAATTAATTCAGAATTGAATAAAGTTTATTTGTTTCACGTAATTATCAATTAAATTTTATACAAATTGTGGAAGTAAAATTGGTAAAATGTGCCGCTCCTGTATTGTTCTTCCGTTAGCCCGGATTATAAGGGTGGGGAAAGGGACATGCATGGGCCAACGTTGACAAGGGATCACGTCACGAAGGGTACACAAAAAAAATATGCCGACATGGTTTCATGATTTTTCGAACTTCATAAACTATGTTCAGAACGATGAATGTTCACGCTTATTATTACGTGACGAACGCCATCGCCAGTTTTAAAGGAAAAAACGGTAAATGGAGCCCCTTTTGAAACGATTTTTGTTTAATAATAATTTAGTTTTGAAGAAAATGGTCATTTTTTTAGTCATATAAAATATATTATTTTCTTCCAGAATCGGTTGAGAATATTGCTTTTAAAATTAACAATTTTTCTTTTTAAAATCTCTTTTTTAGAAACCCAATTTCTATATAAATTAACTAGTTAGATTCATTAAGCAAATTAATTAATAATAGATCAAAATTTTGTTTTAAATGAAATGTAGGTTTCACTTTTAGATTTTTAAAATTTTATTAATATAAAATAGTTTTAAATATATGCGAAATATTTTAAATTAAAATAAATAAAAACTACAAAATTGGGATTATAATTACAGTAATGAATATGTAGGAAGCTTTGTATATATGTTTGTTATTTATTTTATATTTATCCAACCAAAATATTATTTGTGTTCAAAGATTATAAAATCATAAAATTCTTCGAAATTCTTAAAAATTGATAACCTAAAATAAACCATCATTCTATCAATATTTATGCGTGTCTCAAAACTGTGTCACCAAAATAGTCTACACTGTAAAAATACTGGTGTAAATTCATATCACTTTAATATAAAATAATATCCTAATCCATAATTTGCCGTATTTTAGTAAAATTACGTTGTTTTCCTATATTTAATAATACTTTAATATTAGATTCTTAAAAATCATAAATATTTACTAAATTCAATATTATTACAATAGAAAAATACATATTTTCAAATAACTTGACTAAATATTAATAAAAATTTGGTAAAATTAAATGTTTTTACGAATTATATTTTGAAATTAGTAATGTTATTAAATTAGTAATACTGATTTGATTTATAATATAATTTCAAAACATATAATATTTAGTTCAAAACGTTATAATTTAATTATGTTATAATAAAATAACATTAGAAATCAATGTAATAATATTTAATACAATTACAAGATTTACAAATCTAATTTCGAATTGTAATAAAATTAAATTAGTATCTACACTTTAAAAATGACTTGCTTCAAAATAGTGATTTTATAACAAAAAACGAATATAAATTTCCACCTAATTCCAAACCGCAAACAATATAAAAACAATGATCAAAAAACCTGGTTTAAGTATATAATTCCTTTGTAACATAAACACAAGAACTAACAATAATTTATAAAACATATTCAATAACACTGAAAACATTCAGACTTTGACCACATCGCGAATAGATTAACAAACAAAAACTAGAATAACGTCATATACTAATTAATGATAAAAACATCAAAATACGAATGAAACAAATAAAAAATACGTTCTCCGAGAAAACATGAAGCACGTTGATGGACTTGAACATGTGAACTGAATCACGCGGCAAGTCGAACAGCTGAGGGAATCACTGGCACAAATATATGTGCCGCACACAAAATTGTGCGCCGCGCACATACACCCAGAACCGTCCCAAGGAACAAACACTAGCCCAAAGCAATATATTAAAACATGGAGCGGCCTGCACTCGACTTAAACGTACTTTTCACTAGAAAAATATATCCCAAACTGTAAAACCAGAGTTGGCAATTTTTCTTTATTACAAAACTTGTGTTTATTACTGCGAATAAGAAAGAAATTGTGCCCTAAGATTGAAATAATCTAAATTCGGTCCTGCAAACAATGCAGTGCATTCTTACATGCACTGAGAGTAAGGTATTGTGCATCCAACGTCAACGTTGCATTTTAAAATGCATATAATATACACTCTACCACATACACTACAAAAATAACGTAATAAGATGTGTGTGTCTTGTGTCAGACAGAGATAACGATAGACATGTGTGTTTTGAATGTATATAGAAGTATGGGACCCCATTTGACGAGGGGACAGACGAAGGGGGCAATGCGGACAGGCAAGCAACCTTGCCCCAGGCCAAATTCAGAGGCTGAGATAACTGCTACTTAGCGAGAACTGTAAAAATTCTCTAACTTTTGAGATTTTCTATGAACCCCGTTAAACATTTTATTCCTAGGATATTGATTATTATTTTATAATTACTAAAGTAAACCTAACGTAGAATTAAATGTTGAAATATGTGAAAACATATTTTTTTAAATTACGTTGCGCTTTAAATATATTTTTCTTATTTTAATTCACAATTAATGCAAAATCTAGTACGAAAATTAGTTTAATTAATATTTTGATAAGCCTATAAAATATAATATCCCTCTTTTATTTTTGGATTAATTCCAATGTGATTTATTAAAAATGTTGGTGTTATTTTGTGTACTTATTTAACAATACCAAAATCCTATAAATTATGTGTTAAATGTAACTAAATAAATAAATAAAATGCACACATATAAAAAATCGTAAATCAATAAAATGTTCCCCCACAAAAAGCAATATGAATAATTCAAAACATAATTGTTCAATTTAAATCAATATCTGTCGTGGTAAAAGCAAATAAATAATATAAATTAAAATCCTATATACACGCAAACCCAACAAAATACAATAAAAAAACATCAAGTTCAATGCCATTTTTATAATCGGTTGTTTTCGTTAAAAAAACACGATAGACGCAAAGTCAACTGAGAAGGTTAAAACTACGATAAACATTGTAAAAAAATTGCGTATCGTCCTAAATAATTAAATAATAAAACAATCCGGTCCTGCTACAATAAAAAAAAATTAAAATTGCTCCAAAAATAAAATTTAACACAATTGTCGTCAAACAAAAACCTTATAAAATAAAAAATAAATTTCCTGTACTTAAAATTAAAGTATAATACGCAAACAGGATGAAATTTAAGAACCTTAAACATCAATTTTAATTATAACATATTGCAAGTTCCACGACCAAGTTTCTAGATTTTAATATTACTTGAAAAGTTCGATAACAAGAAAGATTTTATAAGAAAAACCTAGATTAAGACTAACAAGATTAAAATACTTCCACGGATCATAATAAATGTTTTTTTTTTTTTAATAAATTAACAAACAAAAGAATTATACCGTGGAAAACGGAAAAGATTAATATTAAAAATATTCGACTTTCTCACAACACGAAGGTTAGTTTCTGTTATGATTATTTTTGAAAAATGATTTTCTTCCACGAATATATCAATATATATTCCTTGATTATACGGACAAGAAAGTCCAGTCAAGTAGTTTTTAATAATATATGCTAAAATATCAAAGAAATATAATTTGGTTCCAATTTAAATATTAACAGCTTTTCTGAATATTTGAAGTCGTCTTCAGCTGCCCTAAAAATAATAAAATCAACAGACCACTGCCTTAAGTAGCAATAACATTAAAATGTTACAAGCGGAAGTAACGTTTAATGGTGAATTACTAAAATTAAGAATTGATCCACTGTATTCATATTTAGTTCCGGAATTTTTAATCAATACCTTCATTAAAAATAACGAACTTTCTATTATTTCATATAATATAAGGAAGAACTACATTAAAAAAAAAACATTCTATAATGTCTGATTACGCGTTTGTTTTATTTCCGATTTTACTGATGTGTTTCTAAACGTTCAGAATTTGATATTTCAAGTAGTCTTGTTCCCTAATACTATTTTTATAAGAAAACAAAATGTAAGTTTGATGATGGGTTTTTGAGTTGTTGATTCGAAAATCTTGTTATCGAATTATTAATCCCTAAAAGAAATTAAAATGTAAGTTTGACACTGACATTTTAAGTTTTACATATAGACATGTATATATTACCTACAGGCCCACACAATTTTAACAGTGTACTTGAGCTGAATACATCATTGTTTTTAATAGTTGGATGAGCCACATATTTGATGATTCAAATTTCAATCACACATATATTTAAACATTGCTAAGCATAAAATATGTAAATACAAGCTTTATAAGATCATCATTATAAAGTGCACGAATAAATTTGCATATTATTGTAACAGTGTAGGCACACCTATACGCAGAATTACAAATTTCATTGAAAATAGACAATGACATTTGGATTATGTCCTCTTAATGTACTTTTACTCTCTGGAATAATTGCAAATAATTGTTGTTTTTGTAAATGTACATTGACAACGTACTGAATCGGAACATACACTCCCTATACACTATTATTATAATTAGCTAATAGTTGAATTAAATGACAAACCTAAATGGTAATACGCGAATATTCAATTTAACTATTGACATAGTAGGATTAGTCATTTTATACCCAGAAGTTATTTATAACTAATTCGTACACTAAATTAAATACTTTTTACGTTAATTAAGTTCCTTGACTTTATGACCCCTCCCTCTACGAATAATTAATTAATTTTATTTCGTGACCGCGCCTACGGCTCTCTTCGCGGACGACACTGCCGCGTGACTTCACAAAACACTTACGTCAGTGCACCAAATAATAAAAATCAAGTATTCAAGGTGCAAAATAATGAATTAAACAGAGCTTTAACCCTTTCACTACGATATATATATATATATATATATATATATATATATATATATATATATATCGGTGTAACTAAACCCTCTAAAACTATATAACAGGGTCGATAAAATACCCTTTGGGTATTATAGTGTCGCCCAACTGACTGCTGGAGTCAATGTACTCGACGTTTAGTCTTTCGCTCTCCCACCCCCATTTATAACAATAATTCGCTCTCTTTTTATCGTCTGTTGTGTTGCGTGTGTATGTTTATGATGCGCTCCTGTTTCCGTTTATTCAATAAAAAACAAAAACAAACAATAAAATTGCGTAGAAGCAATATTATTTTAAACAATAATACTTGCATTGAAACAAATTGATTTGTATTCATAATCGAAACATATCATGATTACCCCCCTACAAATCGATAATGTGGTACATAGTATAATCAGGATGATTGATATCTGATAGCGTGACAGAATTTCATTCAAAATATTAATACTTCCTAAAAGGTTTTTTCTATTGTTCGGATTCAATTACCTTGTACATTATATACATTATTATTATATACTAGATAACCTTTTTACTTATTTATGCTTTTTAATTACATTAATAATTAATATTTATTTATTTTCCTTAACATTAAATTACTTGATTCAAGTTAAAATATACTTTTGTGGTTCATTTAGGTGGGTAATACCGCATAATATTGACATATTTGTAAAATGACGCATAATATTATTATTTTAGAATTCTAAGAATAAATTGCTTAAATAATGATTCAGTTTTTACGATTATTCAGACAATTTTCTCACCAATTAAAAAATCGTTTTCATTCATTAATATTTGGAGGATTAAAGTGATAAATTATATAGGTCTACAAAATTACGCCTTTTCCGTAAATAGACTCCCTCACTAATTTGTAATAAAATATAAAAATACACAATTTAAAATATCAAATAGCAATTAAAGCAATTTAATTGATAAAAAAAAAAATCGCTAATGGGTTCACAATCTGATAAAATTTTATATATATATAAACTTATTTTGATATATTTGAACAAAGTCCCCAGGGTCTTATTTTTAAGGCCCTATAATTCCAGAAGTATGGGACTTAACGCATTTAAAATACCAACGACACTAACTACGTATTCATGTTATATTTGTACCAAATTTGGTTCAAATCGCACCGGTACTTCAGAGGAAAAGAAGCCACAACATTACAAACGAGTTAGCGATCGATATACATCCAAGTTTATAAGTTATACATTTCGAAATCACGACGACCTAAAGAGAATTTCACTAATGTTACAGATACACGGCCGAATGTACAACCGACAAAATAAAAATAAATATCCATAAACTACTTTAAAAAAAAATCGCTTGCAAAACGCATTGCAAAGTAAAATAAAATACACTTAAAAATGTTTTAGTAAAATGCAAACAATTTACAGAAAAATTCCTCATAAAATACAAACTAGACAATTTACGATAAAATCCTAATGAAACAAAAAATACTGCATTTAATATTACATACAAACATACAATGTACGTCAACAAAATTCCCAAGAAATGTGTCATTTAAATATCGCTGGATATTTATTATTTTTTCAATGTCTACTTTTTTCAACAACACTACCACCTGTATTCGACCTTGCCAACGTCATTGGTCGACCAGTGCTACCAACAGAACAGTCTCCGGAAGTGGAAATGAACAAATATTTTGACTTGCGTATAATAATCATTATAAAAACTATGTTTTATATTCAAAAGAGAATTCTTTTAGACTTCTCAGCGTTTTCGCTATTGAATATACATGCTCCATTTCACATAGATGTGCTATTTTTTTTTTTCTACTTTCTAGCTATTCATTCATCAATAATACGAATCCTGCACTTGTTACATCTCTTTTTGTTCGTTTTATCCACTAAACAATACATTCAATCTCAATTATGCTTCCTTTGAAAGAAAACATTTCCACGCCTAAACTGTGACAGATCTCTTCCAACAATTAAATTAAGTATTATATATGCTCTATATATATATAAATGTTGACACTAAAGGCGTGTACCAAATAGTAATTAAGATTAGAGAATTACAAATAATAATCTAGTTTGTATTAAGACAAGCAATGCCAACATTCCAAGCAACAAAATTAACACAATGTATGATAAATTTTAATGCTGTGAACGTTAACTTTGTAAGGCATACAACAAACTGGAATTATTACTTATAATTTCTAAGCTTAATTACTGATTGTATCGCTGTGAAAAATCCTTAAGCTTGACATATTTCTTTCAATAATTATCTTTAAACCAATTTCTAAATAAAAATGTATTTTTAAATATTCGTTAATGTATTCTAAAATAATTATTCACTTAATAATTATGCGAATAATTTACATGAAAATAGTTAAAATACATCACAATATATTTCAAAAATAATTTATTCAGCAAACAAAATTCAAATTTTCTAATTCTCACTTCAAAATTTCGCGGTACGATAATTTTATATGTAAAGTATATTTTAACCATCTGCTACAATGTGGATCTAAGAATATATAATAACATTCTTAGAAAAACATTTATTTATGTCTTTTTGTACCCTTATGAATATAAGTATACCCATATTTCATAGATACTAAATTTATATAAATTTTCAACCGCTAAATAGTTAAAAACGGCCTATGTGGATAAAGTAGACGTAATAGTGGACCTAACCTAACCTAAAAAGGTTCATTTTGGACCTAACCTAACCTAAAAAGGTTCATTTTAGACCTAACCTAAAATGGTTCATTTTGAACCAAATAGATCTAAAAAATCGCAATTGAACGAAGTAACCTTGAATTGAATTGTTTTGAATGAAGTAAACCAACAAAAACCAATTTTGGCCGAAGTTAGATCTAAAAAGATCAATGTAGATCTAAAGAGACCTATTTTGGTGATGCCCATTGCTCAGTTTTGATAAACTTTTAATTTCAACATAATTATTTAGGTTATTATTTATTTCCTTCACCGAATTAATTATAATAATTGTAAAAACCCGAATTTTGTTTTTATATAAACATTTCCTTAAATTTTAATCATGCGATTTCTATGAACAATGATACGCCTAGAGAAAACAATTCGAAGAATGTTGAGATTAAATATTATAATATTATTTTCCACGGTTTAGATAAATCAATTATAATTATGAAATTTTCTCCACACTAACGTGACTTTTTATTAAGCAGTAAGTGCATTCAATTGTTACTTACATTCCTGCTACAATAATTATTTTCTACTCTAGTTCTCGTCTATAGTTTATTTTGACCTATAATAATTTTATTAAAATTTACAGTAACAGTGTAAGAATAATAACGAGAAAAATGTTACACCTTGAATCTGCAATTTTTTTTTTGTACCGGGAAAAATTGCCTTACAGTTCAAAAAATAAATATCTTACAACCCGCAATAATTCCTTTTTTTTTTTGTAATGGGATCACAGTAATTTTAAAATTTATAAATATATCTTACAGATCAGGGAATTAATATATAATATAGTTGTAAAAATCACTGTACACAACACAAAATTCCCCAATATTCAATTTAAAAATAAAACACAATTCACTTATAGCAAACGCACAACACTGTTTAAATAAATCACAAAAACTCGCCACTTTTAATTATAAAAACAAATATATTCTTATAACTACATAAACACATGCTCCGTATTTGCCCGTCTGGGACAAACTGAAACTGCGGCAAATAATCGCGGACCGCGACTCCAAAACCGCCCATATTACACTTACAAACCGCATCCGCTAATCTTCCGTAAATACACAAATATTACTTCACATATAGAACGGAAATGTCCAAATTTAACATTGGTATTATTTAAAAATACTAAATTAAAATTTATATTCAAGGTTTATCTTCTATTAATGACTGGAGATTAAGAGATATGATAAAATTGTGTGATATGACCTTAAAATAGATAATCAAGTGACGTATGCGCGTGTTTACAATGCTAGACTATATGAAAATTTAGTGTACGCTACTGGAACCAGTGGCGCCCACTATAAGTTAAGCGCAGATCAATCGCTTTTGCGAAATTATTCATATGTTTACTTTGACTAAACAATACATAGTCATTGTACATACTAACTAGATTAATCTAATTATTAGTCACGCCATCATCTTTTTTGCTCATTTAAAACAACAAATATCTAAGCTATAATACATAAATTCACCCTTAAAATACTAATTTGGCAGATTTATTATTTAAATAGGTACAAAACAAATTTAAAACTAATCAAAATGTACAACTTATATTATAATTTGTACCCTACGGGTTTCCGAATGATTCTAAAAGAAACTTTTGCGAATTAGTCTCTGTTGTGCGAGAGAGACAGTATTTAGTGAATTTATTGTGTTATCACGATACAAGCGGATGTGGTGATACTATTCATGTCGTCTGATAGTAAGTTCCGGAAATTTCGAACTATGGTACAGCGGTTCATAAACTTTAGTAGGATGAACTCCACTTACCACTTTTGAAACAGTTAAATCATGTAAAAGATAGTTGAATAACTTTAATTAATCGAGTTTACGAAATACATACAAGTGAACTAAGTTGCATACGCAACAAAATTTAAGGCGCACACAAAAAAAAAATTATACCAAAACAAATAAAGTAAATTACGCGGCAAAATTAGTAATAATTTCTTTAAGAAACAACAAAAAATATGTTATAAACTGTCAAAAGTAAAAATAGACTAGTGTGAAGTTTGTAACAAGTTCATTTCTTGAATATTCGGCGCAGAAAAAGTACGAAGTATTATTAAAATAATGTAAATATATATTTTCTATTTATAATTTTACTTTGACCAAGGCGTAAAACGAGATTTAAAGGTCTGTTGGGTTTATAATGTTTATGAAATACGACGCAACTGACATTTTACATTGTATTTATTTTGTATTTGTTATTGTAGTTTATTTGTGAACTACAAATAAAATTGTTTACCTCAATTTGTTCAGTATGTTATATTTTATCGTTTAATCGTTATAAATGTGAAATTTATAATAATTACCTCTATTTCAGGCATGA
The DNA here is from genome assembly GCA_933228885.1 of Leistus spinibarbis. Taxonomy (NCBI): domain Eukaryota; kingdom Metazoa; phylum Arthropoda; class Insecta; order Coleoptera; family Carabidae; genus Leistus; species Leistus spinibarbis. Next base: position 12,642,118 of record OW121795.1, read on the forward strand.
ATATGGTTTCTCACAATATTATTAATACTATTTTTAATTGTTTGGGTTAACTATCTTTTAATTCGTTAATTATGGGACATATATACCGGATATAGAATTATTTTATGTAATATAGGGAATAATTTCATTTCGTAACAAGTTTTAGAACAAAAAGTGGAAGTAAAAAATGAATATAAAACTATCCATATGTATTTTTACCTCTTTACAATTTAAACTCTAAAACTAAAAGGGAACGAAATATCACTATATTAAAAATATATATATATATATATATATATATGTCCTATTTTGCAGAATTTAATTCTACACCCGGTTTCTCGCCTGTGTAGCGCTTTAAATGTAAAACATAATTTATTTGATAACATAATCGGTAATTATCTATTTATCTTAAACATGTTGGACACAAAATATGTACAAAATTTTATCTTATCACCTAATCACTAAGCGAAACCAAAATATTCTATTTGTTTAGGGATTTCACAAATAACAAATATGTAGTACGTAGAAAGCTGACATACTGTAACGATAAACTACATTTTTACGTGTTATCAATAATTAATTACACAATTCTGCGATTCTTGAAAGTAAAAAAAAAAAAACATATACAACACAAAAATCGGGTAGTTTTTGGATTTTTTTAATCCAAATATTTAGGCAAAAAATAACCTAATATTGAGCTTGGAATAGTAACTGGACGGATTAAATATAAAAAATCTTACCTGGATTTCAAGTAACAGTTCAGTTTTCCGTCTGCGAATATCGATAAGTATTTTCTGTTGTTCAGGCGTCAATTCTAGAACAAATGTAATTGTTTTAACAAAAGGATTCAACTACTTGATCCCTGCGCCGAATACAGTTACATTATGACTAACTAAAGCATATTAGGCCTCAATTACTACAGCCAATGAATGCTAATGATCACGCAAATTAACATGTGTCATTTTTCACCATGCACAATCATACCCACACCGAATTAACACCTAAACATATAGTATTTCTATTCACAATTGCCTAAAAATAGCGACATGTGTCCTATTTTCGTACATTTTCACAACAATAATTACATTGCAACCTAACATTTTTCCCTAGTACACACCTGATGCGTTGAACAGGTCCTGATTATGAACAGCCGTCCCCATTTTAACACTAGTATCGTTTTTACCATAATTTACCCATAATTAACGCAAGCAAACTACGAAAATAACACTGTACACAAAAGTTGACACTATTTGACAGTTGACGCCATTTTTCTAGCAGATGACGCCATCGAATGTGGCGATCACTACTACAGTGGCGCCATCACTTACATTGAATTGCACACTAAAACATAACCCTAATTTATCACACACTTGTTTGAAAATGAGGCGATCAGCGGCCCCCTCGCAACGGTTCAAATCGCCAATACCTGGTTTAACAAAACCAGTGTCTATAAATGAGAATCTAGCGGTAAAAACGTCTGAAAACTATGCAACTAACAGTACAGTGCGTAGTACTACGTCGATCTTAAATATTTTAAAGAAAACTATCTCGGAACCAGCTCCAAAAGTGCAGGAAACGGAAGTACAGCAAGTTTCGGATGAAAATAAGCGTACTTATAGTGTAGTTTGGGGTAAAAAATCGACGAAAAAGCATAAAACATGGGAAGGTGATGGCGTTTTGGAGGTAATTAAGCGTTCTGCCGTTTTAAAGGATTCTGACGGTAATGTTATGGGTCGGGCAACGAATTTAAAAGTTGATTTGATTCAAGACGGATACATTTTATCGTAAGTACACTGTTATTTAAGTAGATTTCAGGTGTAACTAATTGAATATTTAGTGTTGGGGGTAAGGAGGTACAAATTGGGGAACTTATACCTAATTGCACTATAAAAAGAGTAAATAGTGATGGGGAAAATGCGAAACCCAGTAAAAAAACGAAATATAAATCGAATTCTATAGGGCCTTTAAGTTTAGGTAGTGTAGTTAAACGAAAAACTACGGCATTTAATTTGGATTTTCAACCGTTAGTTTTTCCTCAACCAAATTCTGAACATCAAGTAATATTTTTTTAAAATAAAAAAAATATTATTTTTTGATATTTATTTTTAATTATTAATTAGTGGACTTATAATGATTCAAAACAACCAGTAGTCGATGTGTCGGTTGATTCGTGCCTAGCTAAGGTGCTACGGCCTCATCAGAGACAGGGAGTAGTCTTTTTATATGAATCTATACTAGGGTACAGGTCATTAGACCATTTTGGAGCGATCTTAGCTGACGAAATGGGCCTAGGAAAAACTTTACAATGCATCACTGTAATTTGGTAAGTTTTAACTTAATTCCAAATAATTTATTTCGTAAACACCATAAATACAAAACTAGTAAGTCGACTATTTCTTAGTCTAACCTTCCTAGAAACACCTTAAAACAATTAAAATCAATTTTTTTCGTTTCGATTTTCATTCCGGTTTATTTAAAAAAATCAGTTCCGGAAAATATAACGATTTTTGAATCAGCTCCGAGAATTTCCGAACCCCTGGTTAAAACCGCAAGTAAATAAGACACAATTTCTAGGACATTACTAAAACAAGGCCCTTATGGTGGTACCCCCATTTTAAACCGGGTTTTAATCGTAACTCCCAGTAGCCTAACTGGCAACTGGGAGAAAGAATTCCTCGCGTGGTTAGGCCGCGAACGCATCCGCGTATTTGTCGTCGACAACAAAAACAAACCGAAAGATTACGCGAAAATATCGCACGTTCCCATCCTAATAATCTCCTACGAAATGTTCGTCCGTTATTTCGACGAATTAAACGAAATCAAATTCGATTTAATGATTTGCGACGAAGGACATCGCCTGAAAAACGCTCAGATCAAAGCGTCAACTTTACTCAATCAAATCGCATGTAAACGACGCGTCATTCTAACTGGAACACCGATCCAAAATGATCTACAAGAATTCTATGCGTTAATTGATTTTGTAAATCCCGGCATTTTGGGCACTATGGCAGAATTCCGCAAATACTATGAGACTTGCATTATTGCGTCACGCGAACCGGATATTGAGTCCGATGTGAAGGAGTTAGGGGAAGAAAGGGCGAAGGAATTGAATAAGAAGACGGCTCATTTTATTTTGCGACGTACTCAGGATGTTTTAGACAAATACTTACCGACGAAATCAGAAGTGGTCGTGTTTTGTAAAAGTTCGGCGCTACAACAGGATGTATATAGGAATGTTGTTGCGTTTTGGGAAAATCGGGAATGTTTTAGTAAAGATGTACAACATTTAACTGTTATAACGGCGTTAAAAAAGATTTGCAATCACCCAACGTTGCTTAAACCGGAAGAATCAATAAAACACAACCAGGAAGACGATTCATTAACCACAAGACTAGGTGATTTATTGCCGCCATCTTTAAAAATGGCTGTTGCAGACTCAGGCAAACTTATGGTCCTCTTAGACTTACTAAAAAATATGTGCGACGCTAAAGAAAAATTAGTGATTGTTTCGTCGTTCACGCAAACTTTAGATTTGATTGCAACTATTTGCGAACAAAATGGTTTTAAATTTGGACGATTAGACGGCTCAGTACCAAGTGCTCAACGCACGAAAATTGTTGAGCACTTCAATAACAAATGGTCGGTTGAGTCGGTGTTTTTGCTAAGCGCCAAAGCGGGCGGCGTCGGTTTGAATTTAATTGGCGCTTCCCGTTTAGTGTTATTTGATAGTGATTGGAATCCGGCAACAGATTTACAAGCGATGTCGCGCGTTTGGAGGGATGGACAAAAGAAATCAGTGTTTTTGTACCGTTTTTTAACTTCTGGTAAGTTGTATAATGAAGCAATTTATTCGATGTTTATAAAAAATGTCAACAGGAACTATTGAAGAAAAAATCTACCAAAGACAAATATCAAAAACAGGTTTAAGTGGTACAATTGTCGATCCGAATAATACAACGTCAATCCGAATGTCGGATGAAGAGTTAAAAAATATATTTAGTCTCAATTTTGATTCGGATTGCTCAACCCACGCTTTATTGAACTGTGGTTGTGTTTGCGATGGTTCAATCCCAGAACCGCGACCAACTGAGATTATCGATACGAATAAACGTGAATGCCAGTTAGGTGTTGAAAAAATATGTGATACAAGTTTACGAATGAATCAATTGATGCAATGGGAACACCATAGTCAACCATTTAATCAGTCGATTATCCAACAATTACGGTTGGACAACGTAAGCGAGAATATTAGTTTTATGTTTCGTAATCAATGTTCGCTATAATTAAATGTAATACAATTTTTTTATTTAATATATTAATACCCGTTTACATAATTCCTACTTAAAATTACAATTTACTTTTATTTTTTTGTGAGAAAAAATTAAGCAACGCATTTAAAAAATCTTCGGACTCCAAACATTTCCGAACATTTTCCATTTCAATTTTATTTATTGCGTGTAAAGTAGCAATATCGAATTTTTTTAACATTTGCTTAGTTATTAAAATACTGTTAGAGGAAAGTTCTTTGAATTGAGCCACTTTGCCCCAAATTTTGGGTAAATCGGACCGTTTAAATACTTGTGCGACCAGGCCAAATCGAACGGCATCTTCAGCAGACAATTTCAAACCAGTCAGTAGTAATTCGTTCGCCTAAAAATACATATTTATAATTTCAAATTGTCATATGATATTTGACATCCGCGTGTTACCAATTTCAAATTAAGGTGGAGAAAATGACAAACCTTCAATTTTCCAAATATCCTGGGAAACGTATACGAGGCGCAGCCTTCTGCGCAAAGTCCTAATGTCGCAAAAGGTGTTTGAAATGTCGCATTTTCTGTAGCATAGACAATGTCGCATAATCCTAATGTTGTGACCGCAAGTCCAATCGCTGGTCCATTTACAACCGCAATCAGTAATTTCGGATAATCAATCAAAGCATCAATGAATTTCCTTAAAAAAAAATCGACTTCGAATTATTTATAGATTACCCATTTTTAGGGTCCCTAAATACATTTTGACTATTTTCTTAATGAAGTTTGTGAACGCTCTGCAGTCTAACCGTTCAACGTAAAAATGTTTTGAATAAAGTTTCCTCTGAACTGTACCAAAAATCGCAATTGAAATATTAAAATTTCTTTTTAAATTATAGATACTATTACTGGTAATTTTATTTATGTCATAATAAATATCAAAACTAGGATTATGTAATACTATTTTATATCTTATATTTCTATAACGAATTCATTTTTATGGATCATACGCTACAAATTACTGATTTGCATATCGATAAAAATATTCTAAGCAATTTGAAATATTTATTGATTCTTGGAATAGATCTATATGCACTTGTCCTTCGATACGTTCCACACAAAATAGTGTGTCGAAACCGTGTAAAACGAAATAGAGCTTTCATGTAAAAAAGAAGGATTTAACTAAATGTTTAACCGTGTATATCGAACCCAAAGAATATAAAGAAAATTCGTAGATACGTTCATTCTAACCGTGCAAAATAAGACAAGGATTATATGAAAAAATGGCGATTTGCTCCACTAAATGCCAAGTCATGAAGCCGATGCTACATGCATAACGTATTCAAAGACGTAAAAATGTTATGTTTCATTTATTTGTTTTCAAAAAAGAAAAACATATATAAACAAATTCAACTTTTCTTTAACAAAAACAATATAAGAATAATACGGTGAAAATAAAAACAGTCTCCAATCATAGTCAGAACATAGGGAAACCATGTAATATGTAATAAATCTGAAAACCGTGTAAATCAAGAATGCACTTGCATAGAAATGACAAGATTCAACAAAATTGTAATTTCGTGATGCTAAATTTGAATAATGTAACGAAAACACATTTTGTACATCAATGGTCGCGAAATTTCATCAAATATAAAAATATATATTTTTCTATCGCATTTAACAAAATAAGCCGTAAAAGAAACTTACTTACTGTAACATATTCAAACCTTCGGTCATTTCCTTTTCCGGATCTACCGATCCGTCCTGGGTTTGAGACATATCGAAACCACTCGAATAATAGTCGCCTGTGCCCGTCAGTACGGTCATTAGTACGTCCGGATTTGTTGCGGCATCTCGCAGTGATTTTGCCATCACTTCATACCCCTGCCTTCGCATCGCATTTCGTTTCGATGGATTATCGAAACGAATTATATGAATGCCATTTTGGATGGAAATCGACACAGCTGTGCTATTTGACGACATATTGCAATGAGTAGTTCCTATAGACTGACAATGGCTGTTAACGCTATACTAAAGATTAAAGTCTAAGAAATCATGTCACACTTAAGTGCGTTTCTCGGTTATGTAAAATTCTAATAGAAAAAGTAAAAAATCCGATAAGCATTGTTAACGTATTAATATGGGAAACGAATCAAGGCAGTGTTGCTAACAAAATTAAATGAAAATTCCCACATGATTTAAAAAAAATCCCTCTTGCCCACAAGCGACAACTCCCACAGTAAAAAAGTTATATAATATAACGTACAAATTTATTAAATAAAATTTTAGTTCTAAAAACAAAAAAATGTCTGCCTGACTAGAAGAATTAAGAAAAAATGATGTCAGTAAAGTTATCCAAAGTTTTCTCTAGGCACGATTACCAACCTAAACATAACAAAATCCCCTTGATTGATTTTGGCGCTACTATTAAAACAAAATTGCTTCCCATTACTTAAAAATTAGACAACCACAAACAGCGAAAATGTAAATAATCCGTTTGTACATAAAATCGCTGTTTGCGGTTACGTTGTGCTTGTCTAATTTTTAGCTCGCCGTACGTAGTACCGAAGAGGCTAAAGCATTCGGTCGTGTGTCTGTAGCATTCTCGGATCAAATAATTTCATTAAGAAAAAGTGTTCGTCTCGTCGCCCTGATTCCGAAAATGTATATAACTTATATACTTGGATGTTAGTCGTCGGTCGCTCGTAAGACCAAATTGGTGTCCTCTACTCCTCTGAAGGTACCGGAGAGTTTCACTCCAAATTTGGTACACATATTATTTGGCATCCCATTTGAATCCGCTCGCAGTTTAAATCAAATCGCCCGTATACTTCCCGAGTTATAGGGCCCCAAAATTTGCAGCCCCCCTTAATACTGCCCTTATAAAAATAATTGAAACACTTAAAAATTCTACTAAAAATTCTAAGATATTTTTTGTCTACAAGATTTTTTCATTTTGTTAACCCAAAGCCCGTAAAAAATTATTAAATATTATAATTTTGAATTTTAAAATATGCACTAAATTATTTTTTTTATCAATATAATCTAAATTTGGTACACATATTATTTGGCATCCCATTTGAATCCGCTCACAGTATAAATCCAATCGCCCGTATACTTCCCGAGTTATAGGGCCCCAAAATTTAGAGCCCCTCTTAATACTGCCCTTATAAAAATAATTAATACACTTAAAAATTCTACTAAGAATTTTAAGATATTTTATATCTATAAGATTTTTTCATTTTGTTAATCCAAAGCCCGAAAAAAATTATTAAATATTATAATTTTGAATTTTAAAGTATGAACTAAAATTTTTTTTTTATCAATATAATCTAAAATTAAATGTAAGACTTTTTACACCTATAACATATTTTCAAATTGTTAACCAAAAGGCCATAATAATTAAAAACCACTGCTCGCAACGCATATTTTACCTAAGGGCGAGCTCTCCGCGTTGGTGCGTTTTACGCGTACCAAATCTTGTTAAGTGATGGGAAGTAATTTTGTTATATAAGACTATTAGAACAAAATTACATCCCATCACTTAAAAATTAGACAAGCACAACGTCAGCGCCAAAATCAATCAAGGGGATTTTGTTATATTTAGGTTGGTAACAGAAATCGTGACGGGCACGGGTTTATCAAATCGGTAGTAGTATATGGAGTGCATTTACCTTCACTCGACTGTTTACTCGATCACAACGTTGCTAGTCGGTGTAATTACACCGGCTAGCAAAACTGTTTTCGTAAGGTAAGTATATATTTTTTTTTATCAAATACATTATATATATATAAATATACATTTTGTAATTAAAATAGTTTATGATTACGTTGTGTTTCTTGTAAATAAATATTTGTGAATGATAAGATAATCTGTTGAATGTACACAACGTTGTGCTATCTTCATCTTTAGTGCATTTAGGAATAACGTGTTTATCTTAAGTGTCAAAATATCAGCTGATGGCTAAAATTAGTTTGAATCCTTTGTGGTTTATCTAATGCCTCAGGATGGATAGAACCCTTAAGCAACAAGTACAACATTGTAGTGTTACCAATAACTGTAAGTATTATTTTAATGCAATAACAGCATATCCTAAGTGATTGATTTTAGGTTATGGTTGGAAATACCCTAAATTTGCCTAACCTCACATACAAGGATGTTGCGTTCGCTGGTGCTGCTTCCGGTTGCATAACGCGCGCGTTATGCCAACCATTAGACGTGATCAAAATCCGGTTTCAACTGCAAGTTGAACCGATCGTTACATCCTCAAACTCTAAATACACATCAATTTTCCAAGCGATCTGCCTTATTTCCAAAGAGGAAGGCGTTAAATCATTCTGGAAAGGACATATTCCTGCCCAGTGGTTAAGCATAAGTTATGGTTTAGCACAATTTTGGTGTTACGAACTCACTTCGAATATTAGTTATGATTTAGGTTATGGCGGGAAAAGTAACGCGGGGTCGAATTTTCTTTGTGGTTCAATCGCCGGGGCTTTAGCAACATTAGTTTCGTTCCCGTTCGATGTAGTTAGAACCCGTCTTGTCGCACAAAATGAAATTTGTAGGAGTTATTCTAGCGTGTCTCACACTTTTAGCCATATTTTAAAAAATGAGGGTTTTTTCGTTTTATTTCGAGGGCTTTTGCCAACAGTTATTCAGGTGGCACCTCACACTGGCGTCCAGTTTATGACCTATAAGTTTTTAGAGAAAATTTACCAACATTTTGTACCTCATTCAGAGAATAGACGTAGTGTTTTTACGAGTAGTATGATTTGCGGTAGTTTGGCTGGATTATGCGCGAAAATCGCGATTTATCCGCTGGATTTAGCAAAGAAGCGAATGCAAATTCAAGGATTCGACAGGAAAGTTTTTGGGCAGAATTTTATATGCACTGGGCTTACGGATTGTATAAGGAAAACTTATAAATATGAAGGATTGCTAGGATTATATAAGGGTTTAAGTCCCAGTTTAGTTAAGGCGATTGTAGCAACTGCTTTACATTTTAGTACTTATGAATTAATTTGCTTAGAGATTTCTAAACATCGGTAAATTTTTGTTATATACTCTTTTATTATATGTTATATACTTTATTTACATTGTTTTATAATATACAAATAATTTATATTTGCTTATACATGTGATATTATAAATTAATTTAAGAGTGTGAAATAGTGGGAATTTGGACATTTAAAATGTTTTAAGAACTTCAAATATTGGCAATATAACAAAATGTATCCATGTTCATAGAATACTCTGAGGGTGGTTTAAAATGTTTTATTTCTACTCAACCTGCCTAACTCTTAACTATTTCACTTTCTTAAACCCAAATTACATATATTATTATAAATGTAGTTAGTCATCTTTATTGTTATAAATAAATAAATAGTTCATAAAAAAACATATAATTCTTATTTTTATTATAAATGACTTTTATGACTCTTTGGTTAGCAAAAATACTAAGATGATAATTCGATTAAATAACCTTGGTTATTTTCTACAGTGAATACCTATAAATAATATTTGGCTTCAAATATACATTACGTAAAAGCACTAATTTAATACTCCAATAATTTTACGTACAAAAATAAAACACATTCAACATAAAATACTAACCATGACACACTTAATAACTAATAAGAGATTAAATTATATTTAGTAGACACTATTATGATTATTATAATAGGCCGCCATTTTGCTTCAAGATGGCTGAAGAATTTTAAATGTCACTACAATAGTTATGGGGTCGCCATTCTGTTTTAAGAATAATTACTTTAATAAGAAGGCTCAACAAAAAGAGAAAATAAGAGATTATATTTTCTAAATAAATTTCGATGATTTTATGAGTTATAAACTAGTAATTTAATAGATTTTATATAATTATACTTTCACATTTAATAGTTCAGTTAATCTGTGAAATTAAAAAAATTGTAAGATTCCCACGCCATTAATGATCTTTCAATGTCTCTTATTTGAACTATATTTATTGCCATTGCATTTTGTATAAAAATCGCTAAAAAATAATTTTCAATGAACAGAGCTGGCAGGAATTCAATTCAAAAGGAATTTAAATCAATTCAATTGAAGCGTTGGAATTGAATTAGCCAAAAAATAAGATAATTTGTAAATAATGCATCTTCTACAATTATCTTCCATAAGAAATTGTGTACCCCATATTCCGCATTAGGGTCTCTTTAATGGCCGGTTGCAGTTCTTTTTGCATGTATGTCGTCAGTAACGTTCTAATTCCTTTCAAGAAAATATCTTCCATCTCCCTAGAGATATCCATATCAACATCCGTGTCCGGATCAGATCTGCGATGTTGCTGCAATTTTGGTTCGCAACCATACGCATAGACACTGATGAACCCCGGCTCTAAAAAGTGTGAATCGGTTCGAATGTTAAATTGGCCTCGTTCTCGTCGAATCGGTTCCGTGAAGAAGCTGTAAGAAGTGGATTGTCGATAATATTTTGCATATTTTAAAAGTGCATCCAAATGGAACAATAATTTCGATTTTCGTGACAAATTAGTCTTCATTTTCGTGGTTAATATACCGTGAAGAAGAATTTCACTATTTATTTGGTTTGGTCTAGAAAATGTCGAGAATATCTGATTTTATAGAATAAATAAATGGAATTGAGTCAGAGGTCACGAGCAAAGAGATTGCATTGTTTAAAAGGAAACTGGATTAAACGTTCATGAGATTTTAGCGCAGTAGATAACATAATTATTTTATTATTTTAATTAATACTACGTAGATTGCAATTCTTTGTATGCAAAGTAAAATGTGAAGTGAATATCTGGAATTTTTTTGAATCCATTCGAATTATACAGATCTTTTGTACGAGTTGCCGAAACTTATTTTAAAAAATGTTACAAGCTTCGAAGTTTTTAAACTATAGCGTTGCGAAAAGGGGTCTTAAATGAAGAATTCCACGTACCCAATTCCCGCCTTTCGTAATCGAAGTATCATGTTGCACGTATCCACTGGATCCGGTTTGAATGGGGTGCGTTCCAGTTCACTTTCCCGATACAAATTCACACTTCCGCTTATGGTCAAATCGTTAAATAGCAGTTTCGTTTCTAGCGTAGTATTTTGTGGATCAAAGTGACATCTCTCGACTCTCACCTAAACCACACAAGAAATATAGCCACTCTTAAAGACCAGTAAAAAAAAAAGAATATATATATCACAAACCCAACTGGACGATGTCGGAAGTCGAACTCGCATATCCGTCACATACATATCGTACGGAATAGAGCGCAGTTGTTTATGCAGCGAATAGCCCTTCAGGTTTAATGTTTTTTGTTTGGCCATTTGACGTCTCCGTATCTGTTCCAATGCCGTTTCCAAACGTACTGAACATCTTGGATTGTCGGCAGTTTCGGACGCGTCGGCCGAGTAACTTCCGCCTAACTTGTTACCGGAACTGAACGGGTTGGTGAATTTATCGTTTTGCCGGCCGCGCGATAAAGCTGGCCAAGGAAGGACATTTATAATATATTTCGATTTTATGCCGGGTTATAGGGCACAACTTCGGGGAGTAATATACTGCTTTATTTTCTGGATTTTTTGGAATACTACATTTTTAAAAATACCTTTGTCATAAAGATACTATTTCGCTGTTTTTTTTTTACAAGAAGGTTTTATTAAAGTAGTAATCAATTAGAAATAAATATTTAATGTATCATTTTGTAAACAGAAAATTTTACCGGCAATTTAATGTTTATTACAATGGCAATGAAACCGTAACTAAATAACCAAAACTTTCAATTATATACATTTATTTACAATTTGCTTCACTTTCTATGCACCAAATTGAGATTTAATTAAAGTTATTTGTCATTTGTTTGGTGAATATGCAAATATCAATTAGTTATCCAAGCAATTTGACGATACCAATTTCTACAAAGTGAATGCAAATTGCCAATCTGGAGAATCTAGAATAAAATTTGCGCGCTGGGCCGTGGGAATAATTAAAAATATTTATGCAGATTTGATGAAAGTTTATTGTGATTGCAATATTTCTTTTCTCTCTCCCTATAAATCAACCGCTAATAATTTAATTGTTGTACGAATTTAATTTCTCATTTTCTGAATTGATAAATTATTCATTTGATTTATTATAGGTTTATTAACTTCTATCTCAGTAACTACTTCAATTTTTCGAAAAGCAATCAATGATCACGAAAAATAATCGATTGATAGATTTTTATCGATAAAACTAGGGGTGAACTGCTAATTTATTATTTGTTAGCTCGTAATCATTTGAATTTTATGTTTTATGTAATTATAATTAAATTTGCAGTACATATAATAATGTACTTTTTTTTTTAATATCCTAATTTATTGACTAATTTTTTAGATAATAATTGTTAAATATTACAATAATTAATGCATATTTCAATTGCGTTCGAAATTCTCTTGGCGGGAAATACATTTGGTATTCAAATGTAGGTAATAATTTAATACATAAAATTTTTATGATTCTATTGGACTGGAATTGTAAATTAAATCAATGCATTTGGAAATTAATGTTTATAGTATTCAAATTTAGAGTATAAACGCTATAAACATTATTTCCAAATGCATTATTCTAATTTACAATTCCCAAATAATTTTATGACATATATATATGTATATATATATATATATATATATATATATATATATATATATATATATATATATATATATATATATATATATATCAAGTTTTAAACAGTATCTAATCCAATAAACCTTTTAATCATGAAAATTTTATGTGTTAAGTTGTTATTTATACATTTGAATACCAAATGTAATGTTATGCAGTCATAAAAAGCTAATAAAACATATTAAAAAAAAACACACAACAAAAGTTATATTATTCCTCATGGTATTACATTTTTTAAAAATATATATGTATGATTTGCGATATTCTTATAGTTTCATATAATCTTAAGATATTTAGTAACCGGCTCATTTAAATATACTGACATTAATGCGGAAATATTTAAATCGTACTCAGAGGACCTAGAAATGGCTAAATTATTTTTTAGGAAGCAGTAAAAAGTTCTGATTCAAAAACTTGTTTTGAAAATTGTATTAATACCAATTGAAGTATATATTACTTAAATATATATTACTTTTAATGTTTTTAAATGTTAAATAAATTAATATTTTTAAACTTTTACCTTCAGGGCTATCAATAATCGTTGCTATATCCTCCCCAGCGATACAGTATCCATATGACACTATCGTAATCAACAAAATCAACATTTTGTTTTTGCTGAATAAACCGGAACTATTTAAACGCGGAAGACAAAACCAGTAAGGTTATAAACTTCACACTTAAAAAACGTAACTAACAACAGTCTTTATTTAATTTCTATACAGTCTAAAATCGTAGATGAACGCGCACGAGTTAATGTTATTGTTGTTGGCAAACAGACCGGTAAGATGATTATAATAACCGTCGTCGAGTGAAATTATGAGCCGTTGTATACGAGAACTCTCACTTCTTTTTCTATTTTTTGTTGATGTTGTTGATCATGAGGTCTTTTAAAGACTGGTGTCTTTTCGTTTGGTTTCCAAACATTTTAGAAATCTTCAATAACCACCACTACCATTGCCATCAGGTGGTTACAATCACGATTGGTATCATGCATGGGCTGCAACCAGGTCGGATACCCATTGTTAACCGATAGAATGGTCTAGAATTGAGATTTGAGCCTGGTTCCAGTAAAATGAGCATCATGCAGTTTCCTCTAACCCTGTTTATGAAGCACATAAGTTTTTACACTGTTAAAATACTCAGTTTCTAGAATAAGAGCGCGTGCGCGGGAAACGTGCACAAACAGTACTCATTCGCCTTACCTCGGTCAAACTCGACTGTTTCTGTTAAGAATTTTATATTCACGTATTGATATTTTCTATATGGTCGCTCTACCAACTTAGTTATTTCATTATATACAAAATAACAGTCAAATCGTCAAGATCTAAGAAATAAATTAGCATCAGTCAAACCCGATTGTTTCTGATTTTGTTACGAATTTTATATTTCCGCATAAAAATAAGCCGCGTTTTGGTATTTTCTATATGGTATTAAAATAAAAGCTGTTTTATAACATTCTTTGCAACAGTGTACAATTATGATTGACAGAAAGTAGGTTTGGATTGTTGTCAAATCATTGAATACATCTCTTTGTTGTAATGCTCATAACAACATAATAGACAACAAAAGATTTGACAAATAAACAATATTGTTTACCTATTTTACATAAAAACATTATTATTACGTTATATTAAATAATATAGTTCATAAATAATAATTAAGTTTTATACATTTATTACTTAAGATTATTCATAAACAAATTTCCAAATTATATAAATTATTATTTCTTTTTTGTGAAAGAGAAGGGTAATGTTTTGCTTTTTTTTTTTTTCGTATTAGTAATACACTTCCGGGATTTGAAGTGCAATGTGAAATTGCAAAGTAGCGTTAATTAAAATTAAAATCATCTTTGAAAGTTACATGGTACTGTCACATTACATATATGTATTGCTAAAAAATCGTTGCAAATTATTTACGAAATCTTACAACTTTGCTTACATATTGGGTTCAATAACAACAATAGCAACGCTACTGAATTATTTATAATTAATTACATTATTATAACATAGTTTGTTGAACGCGACAATTATCTAGTAATATTACAAATAGGACCAACATTTCATTTTTTGCACCTCATAAATATTTGATGTAGCCAACATTGTTGAGAATATAATCAAATCATATTCAAAGAACTTCGGATCGAATATATCCATTAAAATTTAGCAATTGATTTTTACATGATCCCTATTCATAATTTGCATGTTAACTTTAAGGTTGCCGTGTGTCTACATTTGATATTTTTCATCAATGTTGATTTTTATTATATTAGAGGAAAACTTTTATCACGGACCCAGTATACACTGATGGCTAACCTATTGCATAAGCTATACAGGTTTATATTGTGTACTTTCATTCTCAGACAGTAGGAGGCCACGTTAGTATTTCATCTGTGCTTTTATATAGCAATCGTACTCAGCGCAATGAGTTGATTATACGAATTTTCGGCGTACCAATTTTGCAATTAATATGATTGATATCTGTGTGTTTATAAGGATATTCCACATTTGGCAAAATATCAATATTTACGTAAAATAACAAATGTAGGTACACAACACAATACAATTCTACGCCTTGTATATAGAAAACCAACGTTACACATATGTATATATGTACAAAAAATTCACATCCATATAGTAGGCAATATGCCATCCTTAAATAAAATAATGGAAGCATACATCAGGCGTAAGCGTATTTAGAAATATAGTGCATTTTATATTTATATAAATTTATAGATATTATTATAGCATATTTATATTTAACATACGCAGTAACGACAGAATATGATTGAATACCATTATATTATACATTTGACAGTGTTATTGTCGGTCCCTTTATGTTTATTATATCCATTCCCTTTGCTTCGAGCTTTTGGCAGACCGAAACCATAGGAATAGCGTATCCCCTATTTTATTATACTCCCGTTTGATCGCCTCTTGAAGTGGGATAGCATATAGTTTGGCTATTGTCAAGGGATTCCCTTGTAATGATGGTTTTCTCAGTAGGGCAAAGGGACTCGGCGCAGAGGCTGATTAAGTTCGGGTTTATGTTGGCAATTTAATAGGATTTAGGTAGAAAATTAAGGATTTACATGAGCTTCAATAGTATAATTAAAAGGTAAGAATTTAGGATTAGGTTAATCTTGCTTTTACTAATGTAATTATAAATATACTAAATGGAAGGTGTAACTGATTCGTATTATAATGTACATACTGAGTAGAATACTATTGGTAATTATATAATAAATTTAATATACACTACCGAAGTAATAGAGAAGAAATATATAATAATAATAAATTACGAATCTTGCTACTTCGTCAATGAGGGAAATAGTGCGATGATATTTATTTTATTATTAGTCACAATTTGGCAGTTCTTACCCGGAATACTTGTAGTTTTCAAGGTCAAACATTATATTATATTATTTTATTTGCGCAATTTAATTATAATTACTAAAACAAAAACACAACGTAATCAAAATGCCCGCAGAAGATCTTTACAATTCGATTATGGAGTAGTTGATCTTTGGTGTTAAATCTCCTCGATATTAATATAGAGCATATGTTTATAATTGAATTAATAATCAGTGATTTATATTACTAATTATAATTCTTAGTACTACGGTATATAGTCATATAATTTTGTATATATACATTTTAGTAATTTCTTAATTGATACAAAAGAATAAAATAAAAATGAAACCAACGTGTTGTTAATGACATTTATAGTGTTGTTTTGGTCTATTTTTGATATTCATCGTTTATTGTAAATAATGATCTTAGCCGCAATCTGAGAACAGCATTCCAACGATTCTTGGGTGATCACGGCGTGACGAAGAGTCTGACTTGTTCGGCTAGCGGTTGTTCGGGGGGCCCTCAAGTGCTCAACAGATACATGGTCCATCGGTGCCTCTGCAGTAGTCTCCATTATGAAGTGGGTTACTAGGATATAGTTATTTTACCGCCGACCCCCCAACACTTCAAACCGACCAGTTGGCTTGTGTCAACTATTTGGTGTTTGTAAACAAAACAGTATTAATTACACAAAAGTAAACAGCGTCACACTTAAGTGGAGTTTAAATAGGTTGGCGACGACAAATTGTCTAAAAGGGTGACCTAATTTGTTACAAGAATATAAATAAAAAGAACATTATGTATTTTAACTATTAACGTAAAAAATATTGCTGATTTAATATATATTAAACGGTTTAAAACGTAAATTGAAAATGAGAAAATGTATTAAATGTATTCTTTTAGATCTCAGACAAAAAATATCAACTAATTAAATATTAAGGAAAAATTAATCGGATTCTAATATGAATATAACTTTAATACCAGACTTAAAGCCATTTTAAAATGAGGTTAATTAGACTAGAATAATTACACTTGATATAACACAAAGTTAGGTTAGACTAAATATAAACTAAATACAATTCACTGTGGACTTGTGTGGGATTTTGTATACACAAGTTCCCTATGCAGCAATACTGACTGTAGGATTACAAAACAGGTCATGCAACCATTTGTACAAGTATTGGACGCACCAGGTGACCCTGGAAGTTCCAAACAAAGCTATACACAACTAGTTTGCAAATTACAATAAAATACAGGACGTAGGGACCTACACTAAATTGTCACACTCGTTAAATTTGCATTCATCACTCTACTAACGTACAAACATAATATTTGATGGTATCTTTCTATATTATAAATAGGTAAAAATATTTCAGAATATTTTTAACGACGGATTTTATTTTCATTTACGTAATGTATAAAAGAAAATGGAAATATCTGTTTTGACTATTTTCTAAATAAACTGGTGGACGTATAATTGTTATCTTTCTAACTTAAATTGTATTTTAAGAATGTATTAATAAGTGATAGTCGTATTTTAAACTTTGGCGTTGATCCTAATCGCCAAATGTTTTTAAATTTATGTTTTGAATCTTTTTAAATACGCACAGGAAGAAAAAATAGTTATATTTGACATTGGACTTGAATTATAATATTGGTACTAGCGCGAAGCCTAATTAGGAAGCGTTTAATTTATGAATATCGTAATATTTGATTGCGGTGTAAATCTATTGGCGGGGAGGTTCTAGGTCAGTGAGTCTATTAAAAATATATTAAAAATAAGCGACAGTTGGTTGGTACGACAAGTGCTTTAAACATAAAAGTTGAAATGATTGTTCAAAGTTAAATAAACCGCGCGTTAAAACCTCAATTATGTGCTTAACAGCATATGGTTTGAATGATGCAGTTTCTCTCATATACATTTACTAATCTTTTTATTTGTTGGAATACTGTTATTGCTGCATATTAATAAATCAAAATCTCTTGGCATTGGAGAAATCTGATCTACTTTTGACAATTGAAAGTTCAAGTTTCCGTATTATAAATTAATAATCTATTGAATTCTATACACTTATAGTATAAACAATACAAAATATTAAATTTCATTAATATTGTAATTAAAGTTTATTATTACAAACAATATATTCACTATTTTTAGCTCGTACAATAGTATAAAGGAGCAAATATTCATTTCACGTCTTCATTAATACGAAAACTTATTTAATAAATCATGAATTTTAAATCAAATTACCTTTATTTTATTTAAAACATCAATGCTTAAAATTAAAATATATTTTGTTGGACTACAAGTAAACAGCGAACTGAAAGCATTGGTGCTTCCTATGCATGTTACATTTTACAATCAAAGTACATAAAAACTATTTGCGTAAATATTTAAACTATAACTTTGAATATAAATCTTAAGTTTTATATTCAAAGATTAAAAACTATTAATTTTATTAAAACAAATATGAATAGTTCGAAATACATATTTATATTTTGCATTTCTACAATTTAATAACAATAAAATCACCATTTTCCACATTTTTGCACACGTATACTTTAATTTAAAACAATTCTACAAATAAATCGTCTAATATTTCATTATTTTAACTAATACAAACATGTTCTATCTTTATTTCCATAAAAATTGAATTTAATTAGTACTCTTGTTTTGACTAGCTTTGTTACCTTAGGTCTCTCTTTTGTGTGCGGGTGCTGGTACGTTGTAGACCTGTTGATTTATCTATCGATTTTCATTAATTTCTTCTAGTAAAACATGCCATCGGTGTCTAAATTGTTGTAAAAAACTTTACAAACATATCCTGTTATAGTTTACAGGTAATAGTTTTTGCTAAAAGTAAATAATTTACTGTAAAAATTAAGTTTTAGTTTTGTATTTTTCGGCAATGGGTGGATCTGTCAAACGGGTGATGATCAAGGCCAGATAGTGTTTTTATAAACTTTAGAATTGACTGTTTTAAACTAAATAAAATCGGGCGTTAATATAATAGTGGGTTATAATTGAATTCCTTGTCTTATATTATTGATTTTGATTGATTCTCGATTATGTATAGTACATATGTTGGTGTTTATGAATAGATCGTTTTATGACTTGAAAATTAAAAATCCAAACTTAACCTTGCCATTTTTATGGGTATTCAGTATTAAAAATACTAATTTAGTGTTGTTTTACACATATATTAACACAACAAAAGCTAGATATATCATATTTAATTTCGTAAATTTAAAAGATATGTTTCGATATTTCATTAATTACAATTGTAAACCGTTAGTTTAAATATAGATATTTTTAAAACGTTTTGTTGCTTTAGACTAACAGTAAATAATAATTAAAACTATAAAAATTAAATACAATAGTTCTACCTTTTAGGTACACTATTAAAATTCAATCTAATGTTCTGTGGGAACATTTTTTCTTTCCCCACAATATTTTTTGAAATAGAATTTTGTACAACAATTTGAATTTATATTAGTTTAATAAAATATAATTTAACACATAGAATTCAATTATAGTGAATAATAATAAAAGTGTATTCGAAGAATGCGGCTCTGGTGCGTGTGGTAAGTAGATCTGTGACTTTAATATTAAATTATAAGCAAAATCAACAAGCAAGTAGATTATTTTAAGTATAGTTATTTATAATGCACGTAGAACATGCATCTTTATTATTTAGTTTGTGTTTGACCGCATTTTGCATATATCAGATGCAAAGAATGTCCCACTAAACACCAGATATGTGTGTGTGGTTCTACTGCATACGAACACAAAAACATGCACTGAAAGAGAATGCAGCTTCGTGCATCTGTAATTGAGCAAGTAACAACATATTATTAAAGTGCTGAGCTTCTAGGCTCGCTGTAGGTCCGTAATTTTATTTTTATTGGCTCAATTAGAACACATACATCAACGTTTTTGCCATCTTATACGAATGTATATTAGGAAGTATTGACCATATACATAGAATGTATTGCTTTAGTGGAAATTAGTACCGAAATTGAAACCGATGTCTGGCCTTAGTGCAGCTTAGTTTTGGGTTTCATTGTTGTTTTAGTGTATTGTTTTCCCCTCTTGATTTTAAATTGTTTTGACCCGTTCATGATGGTATGACGAAGGTTCTGGCCGGGTTCGTCTTTAGCCAATCACGTGCGCTTATCTCGTAAACATCTGCCGTCATCCTAGCGCTCTTAATTTCGTTGTTGTTGTTTTGGTCCAGCCGCACAGCATCTGCACAGAGGAGACTACTCTCCTTGTACTGCATGACTGTCTTTAGAGAATCTCCGAATTCAAGCATTTAGAATACGTACACGGGCTTGTAAACATGAATCCATGGGTTGATTACACATGGAATCATACACCAACTTTACCTTAATAAAGAGATAGAGAGTAGGAACGAAAGAGAGAGAAATGAGGGGAAAGAGAAGAGAAAGAGAAAGAAATAGAGAGTTGCATATAATCATGTTTTCTATGTATCAATTGATTCCTTATTTATAAGCGCCTAAGCGTGTAAGAAACATATGTGTTACATGTCTGATTATATAGTATAGCATTGTATTCGTTCACATATGGATTATGTAATGCAATTAAATGTTGTTGGTGACACAGACCAGTGGCACACAAACAATGGAATACGTTCGAGTAATGCGGACGCTGGATAAGAATCCTCGTGGGTGCTCGGTGGAGAAAGTACCTTTACGGATGTAACGATGTGTCGAATTGAAAGATATATATATATATATATATATATATATATATATATATATATATATATATATATATATATTAATATTAATAAAACATTGTTTTTATATAAGCGCCAAATCAAAATATATTGTTTTACGAGCACACACCCACCACGGTTATTATATTCTTGTATTCATGACGCGACCATGTTTAACAACTTTTTCTTTTCGCATATATTTTTTCTCATAATTGCAAATGCAATTTGTTAATTAACCTATGCTTTAATCTAATTATTTCGGTTGAGACGACAATTATAATTGCATTGTCTCGTGCGTGGAAAAAATGCTAAAATTATTCTACTTAGCTAACGATCCCTCGTCAGCACAGTAATGCGTAATCTCTGTAATAGCGTTTCTCGCTCTCTCGTTGCAAATACATGTATCTTTCCTTCTCAGGATTGTTGAAATTTGATCTTGTTTATCCTATCTTCCGCGTAAGCACAATTTCCTAATATATTTCCACTTATTCTAAGCTTATTGCGTCGGCGTAATTTGGTTTCGCTGACCTAAACAGTACCTAGAATTTATTTGCAGAAATTCTAAATTTTTGGGTTTCCTGCATTAAATAGGGATTAATAATTTTTTTTAAATTTTAAATTTGCACAAGCGCGGAGTGAGTAGAGGGAGTCCCCTGCTTGCATCGCATATATTTCCTATATAAGGCGAGCTAAAGGTGGACCTAATCTTTCATCTTTTGAAGGCTGTAATTTCGTATATTGTGGGTATTTTGTGCTACAAAATACGATTTTATTTCTGCTTTGATATCGTTTTTCATATTTGCATGCACCCTTTGTGGATTAAGTATGAAGTAGAACCAAGTATTCGTTTTAAAGTCTCGTGAAAAAAAATCTTGTTCAGCACCATAATAAGAGCTCTTTACTTTACTAATTATATTTGTCGGGTATTCTCAAACGATGTGGGCTTGAGTACTGTAGAAGATGTACAGAGACGTACTGAAATAATTTTAAAAATAGGCTATATTTTGAACCATTAACTAATCTTTAGATTTTTTTTTTTAAATTTAACTTACAAATCGACATTGCAAGTTTGCAAAATATATTATAAATTAAGGTACACAATTTTGTGATAGAATTTAATTAATCGTACTCGGATTTTATCATATCCAATTTATTTCTGTACGTTTTAGTTTTATGATGGCAGTTTGCGAAATTTGATACCTTATCTAGGAGCTCAAGTTATACGAAAAGATACAGTTGTGCCAATTCTGCTTTCGCATCCGGATTAATTAAGATAAAACAAGAAGATACTTGTATACTAAGTAAATATGAGACAACTTAATTGTCACATTTGAGTACTATTAAAATAAATCGATTTGAAAGTGAGATTATTATATTTATTTACAAATATAACAGCAAAATAAATCAATTATGAGAATTAAGATTAAATATAGACACAATTTCTTTTCCTTTATATCTTTTCATGCATTAGTAAAGTGAAGTAAAAATTATTATGAAAAATATAACAATAGAAAAGAAGATAAAAACACATTTTTGTTTTGCGACGAATATTTTAATTTAACAACAGTTCAAACTCTCGTATTTCGTACCGGCAATTAGTACGAGAATAGTTGTTAGCTGTATAAATAGCATATTGTTAGCACCGGTGCCATATTACAATAAACGGAAGTACCTTTCAATCGATTCAGTTCTCTAGGCAACCGGCATTACACAATCAACCAGCTAAATATTTCGTATTGTAAACACAAAGGACAAGTGTCTGTTGTGCCAAGTGTTTGTGTGAGTGTTTGTATGGAAGTGTCTGTTCTTAGCATTCACCATATATTGCCATGTGTCGTGAAATGCACTGTCGGGCTTTATTTAAAAATAAATGCTACAGGTAGGGGTGGGTATTTTTAGTTGAAAAGGCATTAACGTTAGACATACTAAGTATGGGGGTTTGGAAGGACTAAAAATTTAAGAGGGGATTGGGATGTTTTCCAGTTCGATTGAGAGTTGAGACTTCGTCCAAGAAAGTAAGAGACTCAGAATAAATGAACTGTCTGTTTAAGAAATCGCAAAACTAAATTTAAATTTTATCTCATCCGTTCGGTAATAATGGTTATTTTTTATATTTTTGGAAAGAAGAAGTCACCCGTCCGTGATGCCATTTTAAAAGCGAGTAGCTCTTCTGTGAATAACTTTGACTGTAAACTTTTTATAGTCCTTCTGCTACTCTCACCTTGACTGATGGCCCTCGAAAAAACTTCTTCGCCCTTTCATAACTGTCTAAATTTACATTTTTCCCCCGACGGGTACAGTAAGGCAGAAAATTTCAACAGCATCAAAAAATAAAAATTTAATTAGAAGCAGACACAGATGTGTGTGCAGAGGTGGTTTAAGGCGGGTGTTTTCGAAAGGAACGGATGTAGGTAGATGCCCTCTGACATCTAGTTCACACTAGAAAAATAGTGTAGACGGGGGGTGATTTTTTGCGTCTTCGCTCGAGCGGAAATGGCTGATTTATTTTAAGAATGGTGTCTATATCGGTTTTCTTGTATATTTTACTGATTTTTAAAGAAATAAATGCAGCTGTCTTTGCTTACATTAAACACGTATAACAGTGAGTGATAATTTCCTTATAAAATTATATCCTCACATTAAATTTTCGATTTATATTTTAATTACACTATTAAACTTTTAGTGCACACTAATTATAATATGTAGAAGTTGTTAGGTTTTTTTTCCTTTAATATATAAGGTATTTAGCTCGTCGTACGGTAGTACAATAGACCTATTTGCAATCAAGATGCTTACTATCTCGCGGAGAAAATGCAAACTTAACAACCAGAATAGAAGCCATAAGAATTTAGAAATAGAATGAAATATTCTATTTCTGCATTCTTATGGTTTCTATTCGGGTTGTTAAGTTTGAAGTTTCTAGTTAAGTAGTAAATTAGGGGACTTAAGTCAACTAGTTGTGAATTGAATTATTTACTTGGAAAGAAGAATTTTATTATTATTAAAAATGAAATAAACTATATTAATATCAACTTTATTATATATAAAAAAAATAAATCTGGAAGTTTTATGCTGATTATGTTTATATTAAAAAAGCACTATTTATGTATTAACAGGGGGCGTAGCTCAGATGGTAGAGCGCTCGCTTAGCATGCGAGAGGTACCGGGATCGATACCCGGCGCCTCCAAATTTTTATTTTTTTCAATATGCTAAATAATTTAGATTATTTAATACATATTTGCGATTTTTCTTTGTCATGCATACCTAATTGCGAACCCTATTGTGGTAAATTAAAATGTGCCTTTACACACGCAGACATCATTAAGAAAATGGACCTTCAAAACGGAAAATTTCCAGGTCAATCACAATACTTTATTTTATAAACAACGTTTAAGAAAGTATAAAAATGCAAATAATATTACAATATATACAAGTATGTTGTAGCGCCACAGGAAGTTAGATACTTTGACTTTTTCATATACACCGGCGGTATAATTAGATGAATAATATGATTCATTAAACCTTATAACTAACAAGTTGGGATATAGAATGCATTTTTTTGTACCAAAAAAGTAATCAGAATTGCCAATTTATTAACAGTTATGTTCTCTGAACAAGGAAGTATACTTACCGTTTCTTTTAGTACAATAATTCGCGCAATAATTATATTTAAGACAATATAAATCATCTTTTCATAAATATAGAACCGTTGCGAAGCATCAGAAATCTGTCGTTTTTACCAAAGCTGCTTCAAAAGGCAACTACGTATAATTGCCATAAAAAGCGGTATTGTCCACTTACGGACAGGCACACACAGTCCACTCTTGTACTTACATAACATATACAGGCTACTGAACAAATATATATATATATATGTATAGAACCATTTATTTAATGATTACTAACTACTGCACTGCTGCACAATACTGTTAGTATCCTCTGAACAAGAGCACCGTTTCCGCTCTACTGGCACTGCACACCGCGACAGGTAAAACGGGAATACTTTGCAACGGCGACACACATGTCGCCGTCGATCATTTGATTAATTAATATATATTAAGTTACTAACATAATGATCTAGAAAAGTTGTAGCACGTTTTTAGATTGACACTCCTAACCAAGTTTTACATTTAATTACTTCATCCGAACATTTGTTTCCGTTCGTTTAAATCGGTTTTACCAACTCCGATATTTATGAATTTCTCGGAATAATACTTCAAAGTTTTGTAATTATTTTTCTTAGTTCAATTTATTTTTTGTCTTATTCTTTGTGGATTTATTTTTATATTTATTAGTTTTTGAAGAAATAATTTATAAGATCAAAAATACTATACGTACGCGTAGTAATAGTAGCACTTGTGATTTGTGTTTTATAATTAGTGTTTTGTTTTATTGTTTGTCGAATCATTAACGTAAGTGTTGTTCCCACTTTTAATTTAATTACTTTAACAATAATAAAACCTATTTTAACGTGAAAATAAACTAGTGACTTTTAATGTAGAGTTATTAAACCATTTTAATATTCTCATATATTTATTTTAACATTCTTACAAACCATATTCGTAAAGTTTAAGTTTAAAATGTATCAATTGAATTATTATGAACCATTTGTGACGAAGACCAAGGAGTATAAATTATATAATTTATACTCTTTGCTATATGGTCTAACAGGACCGGTAACTGTATCAAGTTGCGACACACGTCACAGAGCAACTAAAGCACCAATAACGACCATTTGAGAATGCCAGTCTCGTATTGCTGTGATATGACGCAACACGGACACCTTCATTGAGGAAGCAACTTCGACACCCATTCATAGATATGATAATTTTACTATTGGGAGTAATTTCTACAATCCAAATGCAAATTGCGAATATTCACATCAAGGACTTTGCACAAAGAAATAACGAAGTTTATGCATAACAGTTTTCAAACTTGTTTCGCGTCTTACATAATAAATTTACACTAAACAGATTTGAATATTCTTCTCGATTGTATTGTTGGTATCGATCGCAGCGTTGCTGAGTTTTCGGAAGTAATTGAGCACTCTATAGAGTGTTATAACAAGACTAAAAATCAATGTCATCACAATGGCGCGTGGATGTAAAAGTTATTGATGCATAGAGCTAGCTCAGTGTGCTGTTCATTGTTTGATGCCCGATGTAAAAGCAGTACTTCCGCTTTCAAACATGAATACATGGAAACAATAAAACACCGGATCTGATATATAGTGTCCATCCTCTTTTTCCTCATCGGCATCCTCGTCTAGCGCACGTGACCATCCATCTAGATTATCTCTGTCTAGCACGCGAGGGTTTGCCGGTATAAATGGGATTATCAATTACGATCATTGGTGATAGGTTTTGCCGGCAAGTGTGTTACACTTATTGGCAACGTAGATGACGATAACGGAACTAACTTGTGGTTGTATTGTGGATGGGCTGGGCATTCGTTTTCCTCGCTTTGGCCATCATGCTTCACCGGTACTCGTCATGGTCTATTTAACCCTACTGATATTGGGCCTTGATAAACGTTTTAATATCTCTCCGCCTGGAATACGGTCATTTCCCACCCTTATAAAGAAAGTCTCCTATTTTTACATTAATTAGTTTTAAAATTATATATTCCTAAAAAGTAAACAAGTCAAATATTTATCACAAAAAGTTTTTATTAATAATTTGTATAAATCTCCAAAATTCGCAACTAATATTCAGTGTCATGTACTTGCATAATAGATATATCATCAAAGTTAGTTTCTTCGACTTCCAAATCGATGCCATATTCTGAGACAGGATCAATATGTTTACAAAAGTCAGTGAAGTAAGTCAAATACTCAAATTCCTTCTCCGTCAAATCCCTCGGCGGTGGCGGAGGTATTTCAATCTTCTCCGGAGGATGAGATCTCCAGCGCAACTCCCTCGACTTCCTCACAAATGGAGGCTCCAAAGACTTCTTCAGTCTCCACGTTATTGAGTCCACTAGCGCAATCTTCTGAGCGGTGTCCTCGCAGAGTTTGCTCAGTTTGTTTTGTTCAGCGAAGCGGTATTTCTCTGATTTTCGGACGATACTTTGAGGTAGTGCGTCCAGTTGGAGGACTAAGTCGTTGTAGGTTTTTTCAATGGCAACGATCATATCAAAGATATTTAGACCTGAGTCGTTTTTGCCGATGCAACCTTCGTAAACGTCTTCGACGAAGACATGCAGTTTTAAGACTTCGTCGTCTGATACCAGCTTTCTGAATGTTCCGTCTATGTGTTGCATGGCGTTCTGTTTCAGGTTACTAGCACAGTTTTCTTCCCATCTAATGAAAAATATTAGTTATTTACATACCAAATACATAGTAAATATATTTACATTTTACATGAATTGAATTTAATGTAGGTACATGACTGTAAATATGAATTACTGTTATTAATTATTAAAATTAAATTTGCAATGTTCGGTGGTTGATGAATTATAAAGTAACACCCAAAATTATACAAAACACGCGTAAATGCGCAAAAATAATCATTCGAAATTCATTGGATTAAACGACCCAAATAATGCGAACAAATGTTTTTAATTAAAGGCGCCAGTCGAGCCAAAACCGAGCTGAAAGTCCAACGATAAATTCACGCCAAATTGTTTAAGTTTAGCGGTGTGAATGGGACTTTTACTGAGTGAGAGAGTGAGTGTTTCTGAGCGCTGTGCGCGTAGGGGTATTTTAATTAGCTGGGCTAGCAGATCACCCTCCCCCCCTTCCTCTACGCTCCATGTTTGCTATGAGAATATCAATTAAGACTATATCATCGTTAGAACCCTTTGAGACAGCGTGTAATTTGTATACGAGACGAGTTGACATCATTCCAGCTTAGTATAAATTAACAAAATTACAAAAACTTTATCAATATATACTCTTCTATGCGGGGCCCTAATATGTTTACTTTCTTATACGAAAATTCGAACTTGAGAATTGAATCTGATGTGGCAAATTTATACTACTTCTTTGTTATCTCTAATACGACTTGATTTTTCTAAAAGTTGAGAATATTCACAATTCGTATAAGTTTTATTTAAAAACGATTTTCTTCAAACACGTACCAAATCGTTTTTGAAATTAGTTTTTTTTATATGTTATAGTTACCACTTTTTTACGATATGCGATCAAGGTTGGTGATTCGTTGCACCTGTGACCAATACCCAAACGAAAATCACAATCACCGATGCACGTTATCGATAAAAACTAATGAATCATGATATACAAAATAAAAAGAAATATATTCAGGAACTCCACAGAAATAACATACAATATCTCATTTGTAAAGTTTCACGATGTATTTCGTGCGGATAATGCATTAATTTTAAATTATATCTTTGTTTTCTTTTGGCATAATAATAAAATATGACATTTAATATCAATAAAATTTTGGTTCGGAAGCCGGGTCAGTTGAACGTCGATCATTTAATACCGCATTAACTAACTTATACTATTGTTAGACGTTACTTTTGTTTGTTTCATTTAAAGAATATGGCCATAGTTTAAGTACATCTTTGTAAGATGGCAGCAAACCCTATATGTGATATTTGTGTGACATAGTTTGGTATTCCCTTGTGTCTGTATGTGTCTAGTGTCCTTGTTATGACCACTTTCACTATTTCGGCAGCGCGTGAACTTGTGAACTCAGTCACGTGTTCTGAGTGATATTGAACAGCGAGCGCGGCCGGTGTGATACCAGCGGCTAAAAGTGAAGATCACTTTTTGTGGTTTTCACATAAAAAAAATCGACAAGAAACCTTTTACGATTTTGCACATGTAGGTGTTCGTCGAAATTTTATTATCACCTGATCCGAAAAACTGAATAGTAATATATGGCGCGATGGGATTCCGAACATTCCACGAACGATTGCTATTCAAAATGCGCGTAGAGATAAAAATGAATAAATCGCAAACATGGAAGTGGGCTTCGCGGTATAAAAGGATTGATTAAATTTTGATAGAGGGTTATTTGTTTTCTTGCCAAGTCGTATTGTCTTTTGTTATTTTCTATATATATATATATTATATCTACGGCATTTATTAATTTAAATCTAGTTCCTTTGAGCGATGATCTAATTAATTGCTGTACAAATAAATACTTACTCAATCCCTTTGTTCAAAGATTCAATCAGCACCTGAATAACCTTCGCATCTCGTTCAAACTTACGCGCCGCCTCCTCCATAACCAGCCGCATATTCTCCATGGGCACCTCAATCTCCTCCGCATGCAGCAAACAATTCAAATTCTGAATTTCAATAAATCGAAACACTTTCATTAACTGTTCTGTTTCCGAGAAGTATATTTCAGGTTCTTCTTCATGTTGCACTGCCTCCATATACTCATCCACTAAATTTGCCAATGACGGAATTTGTCCTTGTGAGCCAAGGTTGTACTTTTTAAAGATGGCGCTGATTTCATCTTTTAAATCTTCGGTTAGTTCACTGCGATGGATATAGTCGTATTTCTTCCTCCATGTCACTGGACTTACGAAGTACAGGAACTTCTGGTACATTTTAAGGTCTCGCCAATACTCTTCTAGCTTGTGCACTTCGAACTCCAACGCTGAGTTTTCAATGTTCAGCAGTCGAATTTTCTCGTTTTTTACTAGTGTTTCTGCTCCCATTTGGTCTGCCAATCGAAGAAGCCCAATACTGTCTTCGTAGTCATCGTTCAAGAAGGTTTCGAAGCTGTTTAGATACATAAGGTATTTCTTCCTGACATCACTCTAAGTACAAGATAATTATTTTATAACTACACTAATTACAACAAACGTCCGAATAGGTATTTTACTAACTATAGCCTGTTCTTCTCGTTTCAATTTCTGCCCGATCAACAACGTTTCATCGTTCCGAAACCCAGCCATCAATTCCGTCCTGAATACATTCCGAATATCGTTCATATAATCGGTCATAACAAAACGTTTAGTTGTAGGACGGCCTTCCACAACCGTGTAGAATTCTGGATCTATGTCCAGCAGGGTTTTATTACCCTCAGTTGCGGGCACATCTTCAATGTACAGTCGTCGAAGTAAATCGATGTACTGGCGTGATCTCACGTTAGTTTTGTCACAGTATTTAGCGTTAATTTCATGTTTATGTTGCTTGTTTTTCCAAGCTTTTTGCACGAATTTAAACGAGAATTGCTCTTCGTCTCTGGGGTACTGGAATGGGGTGGATTCCTGCAGAACATCTCGAGCTTCGGCTGGGTTAACTGATTTACCTTTGCACGGATAGTATATGGAATCGGATTGGTTCACTCGGTGGAAGATTCTTTGTAAAACGGATGGGGCTCTTACAGGTTCTAAAAACAATCGAGATTAATTTGAGTAAAGTTAAGATTTGTGAATTATGTTTTAAATAGAATAATTTTTGTTTGTCTGTTTTTTAGTCTCGTAAATTATTCACTAGTAATTTTCGCTGTATGAAATTGGCATGTAATTATGAAACTAGCAAAATATAATTTATGGTCATAGTATGAATTAACGAATGCAAATAGAAAGTTAACGCAACAATTTGCAAGGAAATCAAGAGTTGAATATACTCCTACACACTTATTTTATGCAATATCTTGTTCGTCTCTGTAGGTAATGCTAAAATCATAGACGTTTGTCACGTAGCATACGAAGGCGTACAAATAAAAGACGTCTTATAAAATTGTGGTTTGGATATTCCATCTCTGAGATCTGAATTTAAAAAGTATCACATTTTTTCCTTGAACAAAATCCAATTTCGTCTAAATAATCGTTGCGGTTTCCAACTTGCTCGTTGAGGTTTTCCTCGGCGAAATATCAATGCTAAATTTAAAATAATGTCTCACAAAAATACAGTGAGCAACGTTCTAGCAATATATCTTTTATTTGCTCCTAAAGGGACATGAACGTATGATACATCGGTTTTGAATTTGTGAACTAAAAACGAATTTGTTTTTATATTCAAAGACATGTCTAGTCAGTTTCTTATATCAAATGAAAATGGGAGAAGAAATGTATATTTTTCATTGCTTCTAGGTTATGTTACCGCATGCGCAGTGTGTGTATGAAAATGCGAAGAAAACGCTAAAGTGCTATTGTTTCTAGATTAGGTTACCTCTTTTATGCAGTTTAGCTAAAATATCTTCGGTAGTTTCGACTTTTTTCTCAGTGGGAGCGCCCAAGTACATCGATGACGTTGTAGACATTGTGATAAAATCAATTAAAATTCGTTCTAGAAATAAAATCAAATACCCAACGAAAAACGACGGTGTCTCATACTGTCAAAGTAAATATCTTTCACTTTGGTTTGTCGTTGTTTTCGCTGGTTCAATGTTTCCATGGTTATCAGTTTGAATAGAATACGCTTTCTCCTAAAGTGACTTGTTTAAAATTAATGTTTGGTCAATACATAATAAATGTATTCCATATGAATCGAAATAATGAGTAGCAATATATGAAAGTTTTTTTGCCAAAGGCGAAAACTTTGTTAAGAATCTTTTATAATGTAATTTCAATTTTGTTTGTTTTTACAATTAGAGATTTTCGTAATGCTTTGGTTCTTCGGATAAATAAGTCTAGTGTAGACCACTGCAGATTTATCAGTTACTAAACAAATATTTGATAATATGCCGAATGAGCATATTTGCTTTTAAGCTCTTCGTACAATAAAGCTAAAGTATACGGTCGTACATTAGCGGGTTTAAAATGATATATTTTTTTTATTTGGACGAAATTTAGAAAAGTCCACCTCTGATATGAGTCTCAATTATTTCTTTTCACATTCTCAAACCAGGTAAATATCTAACATGTACAAATGAACGAAAAAGAATTTTCGTTTACTGAATTCTATTTTTCATTGTACTTTTTGCTTGGCGAGTTCCGCCGTTCTACGAAAGTATATTATTTGTTTGGTTTTGTTCAGCAACAACTGTGTTATTGCATTTGCTTGTGTATGTCGGCATATAAAATCGATATAAATATAGAGTTTGCAAGCAAAAGGACATGTTTATTGGCGCCAGCCACTATAGCTGTTTTCGGTTTATATTTCTTTTATTTGTAGAGCGACCGGTAAACAAATTGTCCAAAACTTCCATCGTTTCAAATATCTGTGAGCAAAAAATAAGTATACACGCGTTACACCAAAATGTATTTCAATATTATAAGGCTTCTTTTGTTTTTGTTTTTCAAATACATAAAAACATCGGTTATAATACAGACGGTACCATATTAGAAATAGTATCATTTTTTGTTGTACTTTCAAAAAGTTCTTCATTATTACATTACCAGGTTAACCCGGCATCATATGCCCATATCATATACAGTCCATTATGTATCGATATAATAATAATAATATTACGTAAATTTTAATCCATTTTTTAATTTAATGATATCTCTTGAAGATTGTAGGTGTAAGACAGTTTTCTTGATTAAAAAATGATAACTATATCCTCGAAATACATGAAATGCCAGGGTTCATTAAAATTTAACTTACTTCCACTGTAACTTATTTGTGAGAGTTCTCTTTTATTTTGCGCGTAAGTTAAATTGCATTAAATCGTAAGGATGAAAATAGAATAAATCAAGTATGTCACGCTCCCCCAATGAATAATCATGAAGTGGCCCTTCTTAAGGGCGCTTTATTTGCATAACAGTTGTTCAAAGACAACTATTTTGGGGGCACGTCCTCTCCTGAATATATTATACCTTCGCACAATCGGTAAAAAGCTTTTGACACTTTTTGTTTTTGATTCGAAGGGGAGAACACAATGTTCAAAATTGATAATAATGAGATAATTTGTTTATTATATTGTAGCCTCGTATTCATTGGTCCCTCTTTAACCATGTTTAGATATTCATAAATACGGAACAAATAACAAATAAAACTTCATTTTAATTTTTGCATATAGGCGATATGTATGTATGTACTACATTTCCTGCAAATGATCGCACGCTTTCATTATTTTCTACACTTCATATTTGCTTATTGAAGCATTCGAAATCATAACACTGTTTGAACACGTAAGTGTCGGCGCGTAAAGTTAATACTAATGAAATCTGCTAAGTATGGGATCATTAATTAACTTTAACAGACATCAAAATAAACTTTATCTGTAAATGACGCTATGCGGCTATCATAACAGAACGCTGAAATTACGTATACTTCTATGGAACATATTACAGGATTTCAGCCAAGCGCTGAAATCGCACAAACGACGCGGAACGAACAGCGCGATTCTCTGCAAGATTTATTATTTATGATGGCAAATATTCTAATGGGTTTGGCAGACGCGCGTGAGGTGACTAGCAAAATAGTGAGACCGAGTGGGAAATTCATTTTTAGGAGATTCTCAGCTCATCAGAGAAACATTTTTGTTATTTATTTTCTGAATAATGAAAAGACGTCGAAAGGCACTAGATTTATGATGTCAAGAGGCTTTTAGTATTGTCTAACATATAAATAATACAAATATCAAACGGAAACAGCACTGAATCAAATGTACAAATTGAAAATAAAACACTGATTCCAATATACATTTCGGATAAACAACAGAAAGAGAATACAATGAAAAATAATACAGAATTTGTATACTGTCACTGGTATTGTGTAACTATGAACATAGTTGCACATTCATGCCAGTTGCCAATATTAAACTATATAGGCATAACAAGTCATTATTTGTAGATTTTTTTGAAAAAGCAAAAACGAAACTAGATATACATAAAAGTCTGAACTATTTTGCATTTGTAGCACTATAGAATGAGTACTCCAATATATTTGAATATAAATAAAAATGTTTTATTAATTAAAACTCCAATAAATATTTGTATAGAAATTTTATAACTAGAATCACGTGACAAGCGTTAAACCATTTTATTTTTATAGAAGGTTTCACGTGAAGGTAAAACCCAATTTTTCAGCACGATTGAATATGCAATTCCTGGCGGGTCTAACAACTAACACAGCGGCCTTCTCTTTTGTTTTGCGTTTCAAAACTGGTGACAGCTGTCGTGGTGAATTTTTCATGCCTCTTTGGAGACAATTCTGTACAGTATCCACTCATTCTATTTATACTCGACTCAAGTTTAATTGCAAATTTATTTTAAACTATCAAATATTATTTTACGAGAAAACTTGAAACTCCTCATAACCCTTTGCGGCTACATTCGTCAGTTATATTTAATTAAAACACGTGTGTTTACATTATACCAAATAGTGCTCAGTTATATTATATAATTTAAACAAATACAATTTAAATTGTTAATTAAAAGATAAATGTACACAGCAATGGCAAAAAAAAACGTATTTAAAATTTAATAAAAATGATTAAACTTGTACAAAATAAACGCATACGAAACTTTTTCATATTTGTATTAATAAATTTGAATTAAAAAGCACTACAATTCCGTATAGTTTCATGTGTATATTCAGTGTTTAACAAAAACAAAAATTTAATCTATT
Source organism: Leistus spinibarbis (assembly GCA_933228885.1). Taxonomy (NCBI): domain Eukaryota; kingdom Metazoa; phylum Arthropoda; class Insecta; order Coleoptera; family Carabidae; genus Leistus; species Leistus spinibarbis. The sequence continues at coordinate 12,676,546 of OW121795.1, forward strand.
CTTGTATTTTTTATGAATTTATATCGAACTTGGTAAATGGGTCCGTACAAAGTACAGAAGAGCTAAAGCATTTAGTCGTGCGTCTGTAATATTATCGGATCAAAACATTTCCTTAACAAAAAGGTCTTGTGTCGTCGTCCTGAATCCAAATATTTATATATAATTCATATACTCGAAAGACCAAATTTGTGCCTTATATTCCTCTGAAGCTACCGGAGCGATTTGAACCAAATTTGCTAAACATATTCTTTGGTATCCTATTTGAATCCGCACGCAGATTAAATCCGATTGCACTTTTATTTTAAAATTTATATCCCTTAGAAAAGTTTTAAATACTTATTTTGGTATAGGAATTATCTTTGAGTTTAAAATTATAAACGGGTTCTTATATTTGCTTCTTGGTGCCGAAAATTCAAGTGATACGATCCTGTGTGACCGCCGCGGCTTTCGTATTGATCCGCGGCACCGCGACGCTGCCAACTGGGTTACTGTGTACGTCGCCGTCGTATGTAACGACGCCTGTTCCCGTCTATGTGTGTGAATGCGAACATTTAAACACCTTTGCTTATATCACCTTTATTCCACTATCCTCCACCTCTACCCTTTCCTCGTACCCTAACAATATGAACAACCCTGTCTCGTCATACGTTCCTTTTCATAGTCTTTGTCTTGGTAATGTGTTGTCGGTGTATTCTATTCTTGTCCTTACCACGCTCACGCCCGTCATTGTATAATCGGCTTCTGTTTTGGTAACTGCAATTGCTTTGATGAGCGTATTGTCTCTTTGCTATTGCTACACTTGTAATTACACTGCATTCAAGTAGCGATGCGCATAATTGAATATTGGATATTATTGATTTTAGACTGTTGGAATTCGTTACCTATACGGATATTTGTTTCTCTGAACCTTTACGCTAATTCCACATGGAGCATTGAATAAAAGTTCATTGTTATTGGCTTTGATTAGCGTTACTAGTTCCTGCGACATTTGTAACTTGGACGCAGTATTAAAGAAAGTAATTATAAAATCGTATTAAGCTTTGCTGAATTTATATGATTTTCGAAATGATATCTCGGTGTATATATTTGGTTTTCTCTGCATAAAAAGATTTTAGAATCGAACCATTAATCTAGAAGTAACAATGGATTAAGTAATCCGATAATGTACAAACCGGAGATAAATTAATATCGCAACATTTTATGTGACACAATGATAAATGTGTCTCCCACACATAGTACCCAAAAACATACTATTGTCATACCCGCATTATTGACAATAGCGGCACACACACCTTTCCGATTTCCCACGGTGTCTGTTACCCATATAGATTCTAAATATGTTTCATTCGACACCTACGCAACACCCGAACTTATTGCTGCAACTCATTTCAGTCAGACTCAAAAACACTATTGCTAATTAGGTTGAAGGTATGATTTGATCTAAACAGTTCAAGTTTATATTTAAATTGGTTTTATTGCCGCAATCGATAACAATGCAAAGAAAGTAAAAATTATAGCATATGCTAAAATCAGAGTTCACGAGACGAAGAAGAAAGTGATGGGTTGTCTCGCGACAACCAGTTTTCTTATCTCGTGCATCTTGCCGAGTTCGTTCGGTGCTGCTGGGGCAACTTGACTCTTGAGATGGTCGGCCACCTTACCAAATATGTCCTGCATTATACGATTACGATCCGGCAACCTGGGGCCTGACAACCACCACGTTGCTACGTATAACCAATAAATACAGTTTGGTCACGACGTTTCGCCAACATGACACTGCCCATTGGGGACGAACACTTGTCCACCACTCCACCTTCCTCAAATGATTTAACTCTTTCGCGGAGACGGAGACAACATTTTAAACATAAATATTTTTATAATGAATTTAAGTTGTACAACCTCTAATTTTAAACGAGATAAACCAATGGGAAATAATTACATTATAACAATGGAATATGAAGAGACTGCATCTTTTAATATCGCATTCTCTGTCTAGCAACTGTAAATATTTATTAGTAACTAACATATTAAGGTTTATATAAATAATTTCGTAAAACATGCCGTGTAGACACATTCAATATTGCATATTGTTTTTCTATAAAGTTTTACTATTGTAGCTGTAAAATGAGAAATTCTAAGAAAATATCTATTTATCAATTTACAGCTACCTTAATAAAAATTCACTGTATATATGTATAGTTCTACACGGCAAGTTTTACGAAAAATGGTCGCTTGTATCACTACAACTTAACATCCTAAGCCAAACTTATCCTAGATTATGTTTGACAGTAATACAAATTTCTCATAAGAAATACGCATGTTTAGTTTCTTAATTTTGAAGAAAGTGATGTTTCTTTCAACTATTCCTGGAAATGGCATCGTTTTGCAACTAAAACTATTTTCTGCAGTCATTTGTTTTGATGTGTGTCTTTGTGTTTTGTAATATTTGAAATCTTGTGGTTTATCCCATTGCTATTAATGTTGTTGAATGTGTACCTGACAAAGAGGAACATTAACATTATGAACACATTGCAAAATGTAATATGAGAGATACCATTGAACTGTGGCAGACAGTACAATGCGCACAATACACCCCCATTTATCAAACATATTACAACGTGTAGCCCTTACTGTAATATATTGTACGTTTCCGACATATTGTGACAGGAACAACAACAAAGCATTGCCACATTTATAATCGTATTTTGTAGCAGTCTTAAAAAGTCTTATATCAAATTATGGCGTTTCACGAATTGTGGTAAATGGTTTGACATCATTCTTCTTCTCAAATCTTAATAATAAATAATTTTATATTTTGTGCATTGCGACTCGATTATATCTCATTCTCTGTCTAGCAACAGTAAATATTTGATTTCTGACCTACTAAGATATATATAAATAATTTTGTAAAACAGCACCCTAGAACCATACAATACAGCATAAGGACCTGAAACACAAAATGAAAATGTTCTGGAACTGTTTAAGAAACTCTGACTTACCTGAACCAGGTGTAGGCAGTGATTTCATGTACCAGTCGTAAAACTGCAGGTAGAAATAAGAAATTGTTGGTTGTGGGCAGACGTCATCTTAACAATTCAGTCTAACTTGATTCTGTGAACGCACACATGCTTGTGTATGCATATTCTCTCATTCCTTCGGCGATATCGACAAAAATCTATTTCGAATGATTTATTACCTATAGCTCTTTATCTGCACTCATGTCTTCCCTTCACCATTTATAACTTTGACACAATCAATTTCTAAACATCTGTTCAAATATCCACTCATTTTACCTGTGGTAGTATGTCTCCAATTTGTAGAATGGTTCACTTTTTTTTAAAAGTTAGATTGTACAAAAAAAAAAGGAATTTAAAATGACTAGACTATGTCGTAATAGATATGGGTTGAGTTAATATTGTAGAAATGTATCAGATTACGAATTGCTTTTTCGTGTGTTTGCTCAGGTATATTTTAAGCCCATTTTGGTTGGATGCAGGGAATTTAAAAATACATTCATAATATATATTAAGAGAAAAACAATATTCATAATACTAGGTTAACCCGTGGTCACCATAACCCCATATCATATAATAGAATATAGAATATTAACGATTGTTTCGATGTTTCGGTAATTAAAATTTTAACAAAATAGGTAATTGACAGTCTTAAATAGAATAGGTTTTTGTATATTTGTAAATAAAACGCATGTATTAATATAAAACAAACATGTTTTAATAATTATTTTCTTTAAAAATAAACAATTATATTACATATAGGTACATATTTACAAATTATATCAAACATGGCGGGCAACAGGAATATTATGATAATGATTAATAATGTTGTGTTATTAATTTTACCTAAGTTTATATATCAAAATATTTGATAAACATAATAGTCATAATATAATATTATACGAATGATAATAAATATGAACTGACCAAAAATCAGTAGTTTTATAATAATAGTTCAAACCAATATAACGTGATAGTAGAGATATACGTATACAAACAGCGTTCGATTAGAAAATCTATTACAATATGAGCGGCAAATTCATAAGGAACTACAATGATAATATCAACTACAAGGAAATTACACACTACATTCACATACAAATATAGAATTACATTGATTAACATTGCAGAATACATTTAACAAAATTCTACATCTTGTCATTTAGGTTATGTAAAATCTTGAAATAGATGACACCATAACCTCAATTTTGTAACATTTTATGTGTGATTCCCTTGTAGTTTATGCGAAATGGCGGTGCAGTCGCCATCATGGATGAAAACATATATATTAGTGTTATTATTTGAGATTGATTGGTCAAAAAATTGTACATCCATTTCCATAGGAAAATCGTTTTTTTCCATGATTTTTATTTATTTTTTGTATTAATTGATTATAAAATAACTAAGTCCTAAGTGTAATGTGCACCTTTGGTTGTATGTGGCCGTATTCATAAACGATAACTACACATCAGTAATTTAATTCGAGATTTTTCGGCTAATATTATTTATTTTTGGTGTTAGTTTTCATTCATATAGGAATTTTCCTCTCAATTATCTAAATAAATATACAAACAACAAATAATTATACTGATTACCATTGAATATTGTATTAGTATAAGAATTTTCCCATAATTATTTTCATTAAAATATTCAATTTTAATCAACTATATTGAGGTTATTAAAATATTGTAGAAATAATTGATATTGCTAGATTAAAAATTCATAAGTTATTCACAGTGGCCAATGTGAATGCGGCATTTGATTTACATTGAATAATGTGCTGATAAGTCTCGCGTGAAAAAATTTAAAAATAACCTCAGTTCGAACAAAATGTATGTAAATAAAAGCCATTAAAATATTCAAATATTTGAATTTCATTCTACAAACAAAACAAACAAACTTAGCGTGTCTAAAATAGCCTTGATAGTTATTATAATCTACGCAGATAACATAGATTACATATATATTATTAGCCAACTCAGTTATCAGGAAAATATCAAATATATGACGCATAAACAACACACAACAGGTAAAATTAAATAAATTTCATCACCCCTCACCACATGATTTCCCATAGATATAACGTTGATGAATACGGCATGGCCTATTATCTAAAATTGCACATAGTTTTTTTATAATTTTAATTTTTTTTTTTGACGTAACAAAGCGAGTTCACAACAGTGAATATTTCATCTCTTGCTCTCACAGCTTTCACATGTCTATCGTTCTCTCTCTTATACACTTCCATGTTTGCACAAGTTTGCTAATATCATATTGACACACACACAATTAATTATCGGCGAAATGTATTGCTGAAGCGCTCAGTTGCTTAAAATTTCGGGGCTATGAAGGTAACTATAGCAAAAGTAAAAATAACCTGGTTTTGCGGTCTTACAACTATGCGTGCCGTTGGCAACATTTTTTTTTGTGGCAAAATAGGGGATTAAAACAATTTGGCAAACAAATAAAACGAAATACTTATATTGTAGTATTTTAAGAAACAATTTTTACTACAATATTTTTTCTCCCAGTGTCGTTGGCTCCTCGATTCGCTTGATGTTTTGCAAAATACTAACAAAACTGATAATAGATCAAATAAAAACCAATTCTGTATTGTAAGCAGTTGATTTGATGTAAATGCAAGTTGACAGCTGTTGTAGCTATTGTGCTGCCGCTGTCAGTAATGTCAGTTCTCAAGAGTCAATTTAAAAGCACTTCCAAAAAAAAAAAGAAGGTTACTATATATATATATCTAACATATTTAACCATAGGGTACAAGTGTCAATTTATAACAAAGATTTATCTAATAACAAGTAAAGTGGGACGGAAGGACACTCAAAAACATTGACAACTTTTTTCCTTCATTTATGTGTGTGTGTGCGCGCATTCAGCATTTCAAAATACGTTGCATACATTTTGTTTGTTTGTGTGAAGGCAACACTGCAATATTCCGTCAGTCGGTGTAATAAATGGATGGATCTCATTTTTTGTCATTTAGAATTTTTAGTTAAACATTTAAAAATATCTTCGGTGTGAGATCTGACATAACAACTTTTACAAAAACATCGTTTTAGGCGTAAAAACTTACGTTTTTATTCTAATGCCTTGGTAGCACAACAAATTGGCCCACAATGTTTCATCAAATTTAGCCCAATATATAATATTGGACTGCACAGTAAAAAATTGAGAAATAGCACTAATGCTCCGGATGCATGTTTCTTGTGCTGCTCCCTACGTCACAACGGCGTGTTTCAGACGTGCACATGCGCAGCAGACGAAACAGGTTACTTCCCGTCCCAATCTTTCATTTGTTTACTGTGTACTTGTGCCTTGGTGACCAGAGTTGCGTAGCACATTAACACAAGTTTTAATACACTCTTCCATGTTTTGGATATGTTTTGGAAGGCGGTGGGAAGGTTTAGGCGTCCAAACTAGTAAATAAACCATTGACTAAAAATCACGCACTTATATCCAAACTTTTTATCTAGTTTTTTTCTTCGTCATTTTCGCAACTTTACGCCGTTTGAGTATCATTTCATACAACACCTCCATTCCTTCATGCAAACCATCTCCAGTAATAGCACATGCAGGCTGGACATGCCACGAATGCCCAGACCCATTTTGTCCCCCTCCAAGCTCATGGAGCCCTAACAACTTCTCCAATTCTCGCGGTTCCCGTGCCCCAGGTAAATCTTGCTTGTTGGCTAGAACTAAAATTGGAACCCCAGCATTATCAGGGCTTTTCACAGTTCGTATCAGCTCCATTTTTGCTTCTTCCATTCGTTCCACATCAACACTGTCCAGCACAAACACAATGCCATCTGTACACCGAGTATACGACTTCCAAAGTGGCCGTAGTTTTTCCTGTCCGCCGACATCCCATACTAAAAAGTTGATGCCTTTAGCTTTTCCAACCATACCTTTAACTTTTTCACAGTTGAATCCTATTGTTGGGACTGTGTTTAGGTATTGGTCGAATTTTAGTCGGTATAGCGCAGTGGTTTTACCGGCTGAGTCAAGTCCTAACATGACTACATGTAGTGTACCTTGGGTAGATGGTAGTGCGTCGAGTAGTGACGAGTTTTTACCCATATTAGCACCCATTTGGGTTGGTTTGGGCACACTGGGTGATGTTACATTTTAAATTGACCCAGGTCACTGGTGAATTTTCGCCGGCACATTTGAAACTGGTTACTGGTTCCACGTCATTTTTAACAGTGTGTTGATTGATTTTGAGCGAGTGGGCGGCTGGATTCGATGATCTTATCTGTCCTGTACCATTTTGTGCCACGACCAACAGATATCTGGAAATTGAAATACAACAATTGATTAGTAATGCAATATTTACCACATGGTTTTTTTAAAACCATGGTTTTTGTATGTAACAAGTAAAAGTGTTTGTCGCAATGTTAAAAAGTGAAAACGAAACAAAATATAATTAATTTCATTGTTATAATTATATAGTTGGTAACATGGGGCATTTCTTTTGTCTGGTTGCGATTCAGTAACAATTAAAGATGTTCGTGTGAACTTCATACAAGTAACCAAGACTTGGGCAATAAGTCATTTATTATGCGAGTTTCATATTCGTGATAGGTATTCACTACACATAAACCATTTGAAGAATATTACTTTGCGAGAGAATTGCAATGACATAAGATACATGTCTGAGCCTGTTTGACTCTGTCCAATATTTTATCGTATATTTATTTAAATGTGTATAATATAAGACATCAATATTAAATATTTCTCTTTTTATTATCTTATACGAATATATATAAGGAAATATTGTAAACACAATCATGAATCGAAACCATTTCGAAAATATATTTGTGTCTGACTGTGATCGCTAAATTTCTATCAAGTTTTATTAAAAATCTACTAATTCATAGATTAGAAATGCAAATTTAAAAAAATACATTGAATCACTTAACTAACAATAATAAATTATACAAAACCAAAAAATTTACATTAAAACTTAGCTATAACATTAAAGTATCTCAAACGAGAAAACGAGCTTATAGTAATAAAATTAGCATAATCAAGTTTTCTTTGACTAAAAAAAAATAATAAAAAATTACGAAATTAAAGCAAGACAGTTTTCTGGTTGACTCATGCTAAGAACAAGATTCTTCACCCCGGAGCCGGTCTAAATTAGTCCCGATTATGCTCAAGTCAAATAAGGTCAGATTAAGAAAACCAGACCGTTGTTAATTAACGCAATTTGTACGCCCAAGCAAAAACAGTGGCTCTAAATAGGAAGTAGTTGAGGACTTTTTTACATAACCGAAACGAAAAAAAAACGATATGATTTGCAATTTTGATTAGCTAATATTTTGCGTCTGATTAAGCACCGAAAAAAAGACACTAACACCAAGAGCTTAAGTATTTGTTCTCTGGAGCGTAACTTAAATCATTTCTTGTTTTGTGTAATCTCCATTTTAACTAAATACTCAAACAACATTTAAGCTCTACTTAAAGTTACACGTTTGTAGTGCAACTAGGAATTAATCTGTTAATTTCTTAACTATACACGAGTAACGTTATATTTATCTAAAATATATCTAAGATATCGAAATACAAACATGACGAAAAAATGAAGTATTGCTAAACAAATGTACAAAATATACATTACACAATTTGATTATCATAAACATAAAATATGTAGGTAACTAAACATCCTGCAATATTTGTCGATAATACAGTAAACTTTAGCTGTATCTGTACCGATACATCGATACTCTATAGGCTTGCTACTTAGCCATAATATGCATAATTCATGGCACAGGTTCTACTGTAAGATCACACGGATGGCCAAAGGCGTGCACGCGCGTTCAAAGGAAGGGGCGCAACTTGTTTTTTAGCTCGCCGTACGTAGTACCGAAGAGGCTAAAGCATTCGGTCGTGTGTCTGTAGCATTCTCGGATCAAAAAATTTCATTAAGAAAAAGTGTTCGTCTCGTCGCCCTGATTCCGAAAATGTATATAACTTATATACTTGGATGTTAGTCGTCGCTCGCTCGTAAGACCAAATTTGTGCCCTCTACTCCTCTGAAGGTACCGGAGCGATTCACTCCAAATTTGGTACACATATTATTTGGCATCCCATTTGAATCCGTTCGCAGTTTAAATCCAATCGCCCGTATACTTCCCGAGTTATAGGGCCCCAAAATTTGGACCCCCCCTTAATACTGCCCTTATAAAAATAATTGAAACACTTAAAAATTCTACTAAAAATTCTAAGATATTTTTTGTTTACACGATTTTTTCATTTTGTTAACCCAAAGCCCAAAAAAAATTATTAAATATTATAATTTTGAATTTCAAAATTTGTTTTTTTTTTTTTTTTTAATATAATCTTAAATTAAATGTAAGACTTTTTATATCTATAACATTTTTTCAATTAGTTAACCAAAAGGCCAAAATTATTAAAAACTGCTCGCATCGCATATATTACTTATAAGGCGAGCTGGACGCATAGGTGCGTTGTACCTAAGCTTGTCTATAACTGTATTAGTTTACATATAGTGTTGATGGTTTTTGTACAGTTTAAAACTGGCTTTTACGTTATCTAAACTGGATAGTAAATTGCAGGTTGTGCGAAAAGTGAAAATATATACATATTTGAGTAGGAAGTTAGAATTTAATTGAGTGGAATTAATTTGGTTAAACTGGTTCGTTAATTATGAAATTTATTTAAAATTCGGTAATCATTTTAGCCTAAAACAACTTTTGCAATTGACGAATACTATTTACATATTAATTTCCATAACAATCAAATGTTTCATGGGCATTTGTATCTATAAGAAAGTCTAGTGCTAGCCACAACAGATATTTAATCTTCACGCGTATCGCATATATTAAACCTTATGTAAAATGCGAAAAATCTGTCCTTCAAAATTATACACTTCTAAAAATAACCCATGTAATTAAACAATATGGTTCCGCTAATGACAATCTTGCATGTTTTAAAAATAAGTCTGCTAATTTTCTATAGTCAATTTGTAATATTTGCATTTCCTTTTTGACATTGAAAACGTATTTATGGAAGCCTGAATGTACTTGTACGCCCATGTTGGATATAGGTGGGACTTATGGACGTTGACCGGTGGGCATAAAGGGATTTCAGGGGGAATAGCGTATAGTTGAATGTGCGTTCGTGTTGACTGGGCTCTGATAACTGCAACGGTACACTAGATACAGTTCTTGTTTGACATATGGAGTACTCGAGTACTATTGATTTTACAAGTAAAAATAAATAAACATAGTTGGTACTTCGTTTTAATTTTTATTACTACAGTAGAGGAGAATCGGGTACACTTATTTAGTTTTTATTTTTTTAATCTCAGCACATGAAAGATAGTAAAACAATTTTTTTTACCGGGTATTCTTTATGTAAATATGCTTCGATGTCATTTACAATACCTTGAGTACATGGGTGAAGCGAGCTTGATAGTGTAACTTAACATATTCATAGCTGCTATGGAATTATATAGGAGAGAAACCATATTCATGTCTAGTTTACGACAGTTATAACTTCTATATAATAAGCTAAGCCATGAATGAAATTTTAAATATCCAATTTACAAGATGGACCATAAAACTGGACATAATCTAAAAATATATTGGAGCCACAATAAGGTCTATTTAAACCTTGTAGTTAAATTTAACTATCGCCACTAAGTACTAAACGTATTTGACAGCATCTAACTCAAACAGCATTTGAACTGTTTTTGTAAGTCGTAAGGAAAACCTGTCAATTTGAAATCACATTAGTTTCGATGGCACTAAAGTTATTTTTTGTAAATAAATGCAATTAAAGTCGTATTAGTACACTGACAGTCATTAACTTTTAATTAGCAGACCAACGCAGCTGATTTGTAATCAGTAATTATTTCTAAAATTGGAAAATCAATACTGTACTGGTTTCAAAATATTAACCTAAGGTCAACCTTAAACTCAATAAAAAATACCCGAAATATGTTTACAAGTTTGTCTGGTAAAAATATGATTTGGTTTGAATACACAGTTTTAGAGATAAATAAAAAATAACACCAAAATAGACACTTTTTATTTTTTAACTTCAAAACTGTGTATTAAAAATAAATACATTTTTATTGTTAAAGTGATATTAGAGTGAAGTAGGTTAAAGGTAAGTTTCAACGAATTATATTTCCGTGATATTTGATAAAAATCCAGCGAAACAATAGATCTAGCGATAAAAGCTAGGCCGCGCCCAGTCTTAATATATTTGGTCATGGAACCTAAAATATATAAATCCTTAGTACGATGACACTTATGACCTATAAACTTATCTAGCAAGAATGGATGTTCCATTCCGGGGCATACTCCACCCTGTAAACTCTTATAAACGTCACGATAATATAGCCATCGAAACCGAGATCAGAAGCGGAACTCTCCAATAGCTACTCCACGCAATATATCTTTGTTTTGGCAAAACCCCAACCCCGTAAATCTTCGTCTAGTTTCGTTGCTTTCCAATATTCCAATAAATGTTCGATGCTAATTCCACTGCGTTTGTAATTCCCTAAGTCCCAGAAATGGATTTTTTATTCAAATCCTTCTCTCTTGAGAGTTAGTACATATGGAATGGTTTAGTTCGAAAATATGTTAACAGAACGAAACTTTATGAATAATTTGGCCTGGTTCAATCTGACCCAGAAATAGCTATATGCAAGATTCACTTCTTTATTTACAAGTGTGAAATCAGTCCGCAAGTAGTTATAATTATAACCACTCATAATTTACTTTATGAAAGATAATATATTGAGTATTTTCGTGCTACTTTAACCAGTTTGAGATCCCGGCAAAGTGTTGTTTATCCGTTTTTATTTGGTAAGTCTTTCAAGATAAGTTTCTATCAATGCCTCTATGATGGGTACGGTTTTATCAATGACTTTGTTGGTAATTACCCAGTGACCTCTAGTTTCTAAAAAAAAAATCAACTTGCAGCTGAAGATATCATCCGTATTTATAAACAGATGTATTCACATCCAATCACATTGATGATGTAAGTTTTATAATATCTTAAAATAGCAACATTAATAAATATAGTGGCTGGCTCTTAAGTCCGAATTAGGAATAACCACCAAAATTTGCCTTAACCGCGAGTGTTGATGGTCGAATGCTTAACAACCCATCAGCTTGGCAATTTTGCCACTCATCTCATATAATTAAAGAGAAAAACTCCCATTTTGAAGTGGATAAAAGAGCATATTGAAAACGTTACAGAATTCCTTCTCTTCCATTTGCTCCTTTAACTGGTATTTCTATAGTTGTTATAGGTGTAAAATTTGTGTGAAAAGATGATTGACCTCGTATTCTATTTCTTAGAAATCTAACGACTGATTGCATAAATGCAACGATTCTCAATTAACATACTTTAATATAATTTTAATGAATTCACAGACAATAATCACGCTAAGTGTATTCTTCATCGTGCGCTATTGTTTCTGCTGCCTTGGACAGACTAATCTTAAGATAGCAATTATTCTGTTCTTTGTTTTGTGACAGTGTGTTGTTCCAGCATGATTCAGCAACATCCAGCAGGCTACGGTGCACAAATAGATTCAACAACGAACCTGCTGCCCACATATTATCTCATGCAGGGCAATTTATATTTATGGAACGTTCACTGACATCTTCATAGCTTCACGTACGCCCATGGGACCCATGGTGGCCATTGTCGATTTTATTTGGAGAGTTGTTGAACTTTTGTTTGTATTTTGTTTACTGTTACTAACAAGAGTTTTGTCTCCTTAAAAGGATTAGGTTTTCGGTTTAGATTAATTCCGAAATTTTATTCACAACATTACCAAACCCAAGATTATATATATATATGTTAGTCAAACTTGTTATCATAACATAAACAAAGTTTATTACATGAAAGATAAAATAACTAAATATTTCTTAGAACAATGTAGATATTACGTTCACATAAAATGTTGGTCTCTAAATTAAACAAACAAATAGTATTGTGTATTTAAATTTCGACTATTAAAATAAATTAAGCCACAAATTTGTATATAAGAATAATAATATTTGAATTTCCAATTATGAAATATTAAATACGTGAATATTCATCGAGGTGAAGTTCCACGATTTTATGGTAGAGTTCGGAAATCTCGTACTTTTTATGGGATTGATAGTGTATAAATAAAATGTAATACGTTTATAACGCAAGTCTATAGGAATATTGTTATATAAATAGTGTCACTATGTGAGCATGCAACAGGTTGAAAATAATTGGATAGTTATGAGAATTAACATTATTTATTATATTATTCCAAACTTGCCTAAATCCATATTTGGCATTTCCAAATTAATAAATTTAGCCAAATCACATATTCCTATAATTAACACAAGTATAATTTGACTAGTTGGCCTCGTATTAAAATTGAAAATTGATGTCACTTTCAATTTGGGTTTTTGTGTTTGTATACCGCATCGTACCAAGCCTGTTTTCTTCTTCTTTTTGTGCCTTCAGGCCTTATTCAACTCCAATAGAGCTATAGAATGTAAGATAACTGTAAAATGTTGGACGAAATAATAAAAGACACCAATGAAACTGCACGACAATTTCTCGCCCAGACGAGTGTTTGTATTACTTCAGTAACTAGTTTCACAGTAATGAAAATTCCGTAGAATATCTTAAACAGCAACAAATCTTTTTTACTTTTATCGAACCACTCACCAAATTTCCCAAAATTAATTGGACTTCATCCAAAAATATTTATATTCGCAATATTTTTTTCATCACTTCACGTTCGAATCGGCTAGTGTGCGTAGTACTATTATTAGAATGTCTATTTTAGTATTCAAGTATGATACGATTTTAGCACTAGTATATTTCATATTTGTATTACGGTGAATATACGATATGAAATGTTACTCGCTCAGAATACCGATTAGCCTTCAACCAATTCTAAAACTAAGAGGTGAACGTCTTTGCATAACGCCTCTTGTAAAATATAGGTTCATAAAAGTGTATGTCGGCCGCTTATGGAATCACCCACTACAAAAATGCCGACAGGTGTGTTTTGAATCGAATATACATTATTTTCTACATAATGTACTTATAAAATATATATTAAAAGCATTTATTACTACAAATTAATTACATAAATGAGTATTGTGTTATGTAGATGTATCAGAATCTAACATTGGTGCAAGATCCGGTTCGAAGGACCAATGTCCTATTATTTTCATCCCATCAAGTTTAATACTATTTACTAAGTTCAGAGTCGTCTGTCGTCTTGCCAACTGTTCTGCAATATACATCCCTATAGGCTAAACTGTTTCGATGCATATTTTTATGTTAGACTGTGGCAAAACATGTTGTCACTGAATGTAACTAGTGTTTTTGTCACCCTGTTTAGCTGGGAAGTTAGATGTTGGTTTAAATGTAGGCAAAAAACTTGAGTGTAGTAAACCGCGTTAGAACTTAAACTATAAAAAGTTTGAAAACATCTGCAAAAACCTCAACAAAAACTTAAGAGAGAATATAATAAATGACTATAACGAACAAGGATGCGCGCACAGTGAAAACTTAACTAGCAAAGTGTAATTAATTATCATTATTTGACGTAATCGTGACTAGATGCAAGGACAGAAAAATGTGCATGTCATGTGCAGGCAGTGGTGCCAACTTAACACAGACGCGTAATTGGACCACCCCTGTATTTCAACCTGCAATAATATGTCACATTATAACTATGATTTATGCACAAAGTTAACATCTTCATCATAATTGAAGCAATTACAATTTGTTGCGCATTTGCCTTGAATATATTTCGCGTTTATATATATATATTGGAACTGGTTTAATGTGTCCGATTTAAACGGTATGTTTGCGATCTGTTTATACCGGGATTAAACAATGTTTGATTGATTCTATTATTAGCATTTACTGTGCATTCGAATAGGCAATTAAACATAGATTGTATCTATGAAGCAATATATTGGAATCGCAGTTTTCTATACAGTTATTTATTGATTGTTAAATTGTAGTTGCGTAATACAGTTTCTTTCTCAATAACTAATCACTAAATAGTAAATAAAAAATAACATTTATGAACAATTATTAACTGACTGCTAATTTTTACTATCATATACTTATGTATAAAAGAAAATATATTGTACCACAAAAAAATAGAATTAGAAATTTTAATTTTTGTCTAGTTTCTCAATGTCTTTCTGTATCTCTGTGTGTGTGTGTGTGTGTGTGTGGGAACACTCTTTAGCAATAATTTTGATTATACAAATATTTTAATATTAAACATATTTTAAGGCTGGTGTTTTACCAATATGTTATTTTAAAGGAGGAACAACTTTTGTCTTCTATTTTTAGCCATTTTAAAGTTGTAAAAAGGGAACGTTCTAAAATACCAGTGGTTTAATAATATATTTAGTGAAGAATAGGTTATCGTTTTATTAACTTGAATACAGTGATATAATATGTGATGAGACGTGTTGTAGAATTCATGTGAAAAAAATGACATTAAGAACAATGCAGTGTTTTGTAACAAATCATTGTGAAAGTTCTCATAAATAACAAATCGTCTTGAAGATGATTCAAAGTGCGCATGTAAACGTGCCGTCGTTCTGCAGATACAAAATTATATTTGTGATATATATATATATATAATTATTTCGTTATGCAGTATCGCACCAAGCTTACACAGATGTCTGCTTCCTTGTAGAAAGTAACGTTCGTTAATATTATATTGCTGTAACGGTCTCGCTGAGCAGGTACAAGTTACCTGTGTTGTTCAAGCTGCTGACCCCTTATATAGATGAACACCAGTTAAAAGCTTACAGATATGAACAGGGGAGATTTTTAAAACGTTCCTAAAGGAAAATTCTATTTGTGGCCCATAGGGATTTAAAATTGGGGTTGTTTTTATAATCGTAAAGTGCCCAGCTTAGTATTTTCTCACACAGTGGAACTTGAATTGAGTTGATTTCAAAAGAAGGTTTATTCTGTACTCTTACGGGAGATTTAGACGGTTGAATGAAACCAGATTATAAATCTAAATTGATACGTTTTACGCGTACCAAATTTTGTTGTTTTGTAAAATCTAATAATTACATTATTACTATTTAAATAGGTTTTTGCAGAATGACTTATTGGTAGTTTACATTACAACATAAACAAAAAAATCACTTAACCAAGTACAAGTTACATTTTTCATATCTTGTTAATGTCGCATTTATGTACTTATTATCAAATAACCAATTATGTTATTTAAAATACGATTATTACACTTAAAACCTTGAACCAAGGTTGAACGTATATACAATATATATATCTTTATTGAAATTCGCAAATCAGTGACAAAACAAAAATACCTGAGTCTTAACCCAAATTTAATTTTAAATACAAAAACTAGTTTCACTTGAGTCTTCAAGCATGCTACAAGTCACGTAGCCCACAAATATATACCTGTATTTATTATAGGTTGTACGATAACTTGTATTACTTGAATTGGCTTCTACGAAAACTTAAAATCCTGGTAAATGTTCAACAAGTTCGAGAAATATTGTCGATAAAGTCCTAAATGTTTCCGAGAACTAGTTGAAACACAATATTTCAGTGTATTACCAAGAATTTCCAGTTAGTTTACTAATGCAGCATATTTACGTTGCATTTGATATTATTCCTTGTAATAGTAATAATGGGAGTTTACATTGCAATTGTAAACAACACATTTAACACTGACACTTTGCAATTACTTGCGTTCTAACTTGTCACCAAGAAGCCGTTTCGAGTCCCAACATCACACATCTCTGAGGATATAATCGGCTGTATCATGGGGTTAAGACTCAGATAATAATTATTTAAATTCATCTTAGAATCAACTCTACTTTCATAACTGTAACATCTTTAAAATCTATCTAAGCATTAGTTAGTTAGCAGAGTAATTATTAAGAATCGATTATCTGTTTATTTACAGATTCTAAGAGTGGAGAAACTATAAAATCTTTCTCCAACATGGTTTAACGACTAGTTTATATTTTTTTTAACAATGACCAGTGTCATGTAGTAAGGTCTACAACACCTGATGGTGAACGTATTGATTAAAAATTATAAATACATGATGTAATACGTCGATGCACCAATGTGAATACTAATGATTAATAGAACGTGCGTGTACTATTTATATACGCGAAACAGTGGCACTCAAACTGTCCATCTTAGTTAAAAGCATCCGTTAATCCATTATTAAATGAGATGAACCTTTATTTGTAACGTCCGAAATATTTTAATGTCACAAAGTTTGCCTAAACATTGCTTAAAGCGGTCTTTGTCTTCCCAGTACATATATAGTAAAAACTAAATATAAGAAAGTCCAGTAATGGCCACTCCATATATTTTTTAAAAGTTTTGGGTATAATCATTTCTCTAGTATTTTTAGTATAAGCGAAATATCGCATTTTTGTTGACAAGATGCGATAATTCGCTTAGTTGTACAACTGTTCGGCTTGTGAAGAAATATTTTCTTCCATTTTCAGGTATGAATGTTTTAATTTGTGAAAAAATATGTTGTATTTGAATACAACTGTTATTTTAAATGTGAATTAGGGCATGGTTAAAAAATTATACTTGATTAAAATCTTGCTTATTTAACCTGAATTTATTTAAATAAAAAACAAATGATTTCATTGTGTAAACATGAGATTTCGTTTCTCGTATAATTTTCAAATTTAACCTATTTTTTTAACATAACATTTACGCCTCTTCTCATGCAACTTAATTTTGTGAGCCACTGGTTTCAGTTCAATATAACCGTAATCTAATACCTATAAACATTAATCATTGATTTCAATGTATTATAGCAACAAATATCTTTACAAATTAAAATTGATAACCGCTAACTCTATCACCTATTTACGTATTTATTTTCCTATTGTTGGTACACACCTATAAATAAAATATATAAAGTATATGTTACAAGTAATTACTTTTTCTATCGATTTTCTAATAATAGTTTTTAAACAAAATGTTGACCTTATATGAATTCAAGGCTATGTTTTATTTGTATTTTTATTAACAATTTCACTTTGTTTTTAATTATTTCGTCTTTCTCTAAACACATTTTTTGCTTATTAGAACGTAAAGTTGTTTTCGAAAAATATAACATTCTATTGTTATATCGTGGAAATATCACATTGCAAATACAAAATTATTTAAATAATAATCGAAGAATAGAATTGAAATAATATTCATATATAAGTGCTTCAAAATTGTTTTTATAGAAATTAAAGGTTTTATTTGAAAACTAATACAAGTTGACAATAAAGTTAAGAAATAAATTATTATCCGAATTAGGAGTAGAATATATTTGAAAATGAAAGATTTAGTCCGTCCATAAGGAGATTTGAAGTTGCGCGCGAAGCGTCTAAGAGAGTTGTTTTTGGATAGATTTGTATCTACACAAATTTTATTACAATTTCTTGTTTAGTGTTTACTTGAAAATTTACTTCAATATACCTAAAAAATAATAATTATATTGAATTTAAAAGTGCGCATGTTGAACCATTTAACTATGTTAATTTAAAATATTTACATTTTTCAACTCAATATAAATTGCTTAATTTCCTTTGCCCTTGAGTCCCCTATTGATCCTTAAAAGCTACGAAATTAAATGCATGTGCCACAAACCTGAGTAAGATAAGTCCCAAATCAATATAGTTAAATCCAATTGACAACAAATATAAAAAATTATATATATATATGAGTTCAAACACACGCACTAACAAATATACACAAACACGCCGCACTCCCGTTAATTGTCAAACAAAGTGGTTGTTAATTCATAGAATTAACAAATGCTAAGAACCGCTTTTATAGCAATGCATGTATGAACTACTAGAGCTATCAAGTCTACATCTCTCAACAACCATCTCACAGCGACTGGCTCGCGTGTGCGCGCTAACCTGACATTTGTATCGCGGCTAGTTCGGGGAAGTACCGGCGCATTGGAGGTACTCGTCAATACGGCGGTATACGCGGGTTTGCGTCTGGGCTAATATGGATTTTTTATTGCGTACACCAGTGTTTGTATTGTAACAATTATACCTATCTAAATATTGACACATAAATACCATTTAATTTTATTACATAGTAACACAAATTCAAATATGTTCACCAAATATAACCAATTGTTAATATTATTTAGATCGTGCCAGAAAACTGTAAAACTATTCTTCAGGATTTTGTGCTTTAAGGAGCAAATATTAAAATATAGAAAACCAATTATTGATATTACTATAGATTAACCCACATGCCCATATCATATACAGAATACAGTTCACTCGATGATGAGTGTATCGATTTGTTATATGATCAAGCTTTAATCTTTTTGGAGAGATATCTAAATCCACTCCTTAGGAATGTCCATTTTAGGGCCTAACGAATCTATGTTAATCTGTAGCTGGGATTCGACCCAAAAATTAGTAGGACACAGGCCACACACTCTCAATAACACATAAGCATATTCATGAAATGGAAAAAGAATAACTTGGAGCTCACACAGCAACAGTATTAATATACTTTCTAACTCTCTCTCTTGGCTTCAGAGGCTGTCTTTGTTGACGTGTGGACCTGTTCTCCATGCACGGGTCACTTGATTATCACGACCAAATACAGCGTAAATTATGCATATTCATACACTGCATACATTCACACAGAAATACACCTGACGCCTGAATAGGGGCAATATGATGAAGTAGGACATTTCTACCTCATCGATTTACGAGTTTAATCTAGTTATTTATTGGTCTAGGGATTAGCACTGCCACTTGCCGCATCACAAGTTAAACTAATTAGTTTTTGTATTTCTATATATATTTTCCGATTTCTTTTATTAAAAATAAACTTTAAAATGGATTATTCGGCGTGCTGAGTACATTGGTGTACCTAATCTTGTTCATTATTGTATTTACTAAATTACGACATTAACAAATAAACATAATAAAAGTCTGACTACAAAAGCGAACGATTTTAAATTGTGTATATAAATAGTACTACCCATAGTAAAAACATACTCTAAACATTAAGTTACACGACATTCATCATGTCCAATTCGTTGGCTTTTGCGTACTCTTTCACGTGCCCTGAGTACAATTCTATGTTCGCGCGAAATGTGGAAACCTAATTTAGACCACCCTGCACCCCCTTCCTGTTGAAAGCTCCGCTGATGGATTTTATTCCGTGAAAATTTCATAAACGGCTGCCGGAAATATCAAGAAGAGCGTGCAATGTGAAAAGAGAGAACTAATTTTAATCTGGAATTTTCTGCAATCGCGAAAAATAGCTTTTGGATCACGCGAAACTTTAGTTTAATGTGTCAATGCTCTCTTATACGTTATGTATAAAAGAAAGTGTTGCGTGTGCAATATATTTTATACGAGAATGTAAATTACGATTTCAGAATAGTAGGTTCTTTGATTGATTAGGTTTCGATTAGATGTAAAATTTTTGTCATAGGAAAGCATGTGCATGTCAAATGAAATTGAATCATCTATTTAAATTTTTTTACTTTCCCTGTCTGCAAGTTTTCACAGAGAAATTTTAATTGATCTAATTTATATTTTATTGGTTTTCACTTCATATATATTTATTATATTTTTATGTTGTTTATTATATATAGAAAGCACTTAACGCATTAGATAGGGGTCATGAAATTTATTAAATGAAATCATTTTAATTATAAATATTAGTGCAGAAACGATTAAAATTTAAATTAAATCATATATAATTTAACATGATTTTATTTAACCTCAATTTAATTTGCTATATTTCAATAAATTATACATTCAATTAAAATTTACACATTTTCATTATTACCCTCCAATTTTTTATTAGCTTTAATTAATAAGGGAGGAATTAATAAAAAATTACAAAAAATTGACTCCCAAATTTAATTAAAATGTACAAATTTACGAATTCTTCTAACCACTGTAATATTTTGTGAGAGGTACTGCAAATTATTTTCATTCATTAAAATTGCATAGAAAAAGCATAATTCTCTTCAATTTCAATGGAAAATTGGAAAAACTTCAATAGCCTTAAAACGTGGAATAAAAATAAAAAGGGTTTAAAACATGCAGTAGACTTTTCCGTAATTATACACCGAGTTCAGTTGCTACGGCAACGATTCCTCTAACACCATTAAAACACGCTACATATTCCAACACCTCATTGGTCAGAGTAGAGACCGCAGTATGTCTGCTCTAGTATAATATACTCGAAAATTTACACTCGCCCGAGCTCATACGAGTCTAGTGAACCGTATTGTGTACCTAATGAACTTTCCGATATTATCAAATTAAAAATAAAAAACAAAAAAAAGAAAAACTTGCTAACAGGATTAGACGCTAGACGCCTGTTTCCATAATTTTGAATTTGTTCATTCTCTCTATACTGCATTCACTTAAATAGTATTTATTGTTGCTAGAATTATCAATATAAGAATTTTTCTCTAACCCATCTTTTATTATTCATAAATGAAACAAGTCGTTGCATTATTTATATATATATATTTATTTAATATGCAAAATAGAAAACAATAACAAGCAATTAACTTCTACTTTAATCAATCTTAAATCTCATCCTTTTATATGGCTTTGAACAGGAACCAACTTTCATCTAGATATGCTTTTATAAAGAATATAGATAAGTTTGCAGAGTATATTGAAAAATCGAATTAAAATGCAATATTTCATGTTAATGTCATTATATATGTTTCTTTTGTTGTTAACAGGGTGATGGATGGATCCCAGTTAATCTTCGGCCAACCAGATGTCGGAAGTACAGTCTCCCCCTGGGTATCTGCAACACATAATCTATCAAATTCGCTCGAATAAAAGGTCAGGCCTATTTTATTATTATTACATCAATCCTATATACTTATGCTATGTAAAGTAATTTTGAAGAACTTAATTTATTTTAATACAAAAATGTCGACAAAACATCCTAAACCGGAGTCAAAATTCTTTTGATAAGAATCTTCCACCGGCAATTCATTTCTTTCGATTTTTCCTCTCTTACACGGGACATTTTATCTGCCATCATATCAGCGGAACTCTTCAAATTCCGCAATGCTTGTACTGCTCTCAAAGACGCGCGAATGACTAGATACAAAAGGAGTTGTGTGAACTGTGAAGACGGACAGAGAGAATGAAGGAGGTAAAGCAACGAATAGAACCATGTTGAAAAGAGGCTCTTAATTGCTAACGATCGAAGCGCCACGTCAGCACTTTTCCTAACTCGCTTGCTCGAACTAGTCCAATGACCTCATCCTTGTTTGTTTGTTTGTTTAATCTTAATATTGGACAGTGCTTTGATGCGAATTCTAATTCTGTAATATTTAATTACCTCCTGCCTAAAATGGGGTGAATACGTCGCTGGTTGATTTAAATTGATTTTTGAAAGTTGAAATACACGATACAATTTCTTGCTGTTCAAATGTAATTGAGTGTGAAATTTTAAAAGCTTCCTCCAACGTCTTGTTTTAGGAAATTAATACACTTAAAATTAAATTAATAAGATGGTCCTTACTGCTTTTAATTGGTTTGTGTTTATATACTTCTTACTTCCTATGAATTATAAGTTTTACCAGTTTGCTTAAAGTTCGGGAAATTGCTTTAGAAATGATAAGACTTCCTTGTTGAAACTCACTAGAGGCATTTAAATTAATAAAAGAAATGGATTTAACTAATTTGATTAACAACATATTCTCTTTAAAAATAACACATTTTAAATAGATCAAACAAGTTCCATAAATGCATCTTTATATACATATGACCAAATATATTGCAACAAGTTAGTTCTGTAAATGCGATTTATATACCTGCCATACGTTGGCATCAATTGGCAATATATAACGTTGGAGCTTGGAGAGTCTACTCGAATAAAACAAAAATTAAGATGATTTATCATTTCAATGGTTGGCAACAGTGTAACGGTGGGTAATGTACAAAAACCTGAATATTTTATCTTTTCAACGGTGAGCAACGATAAGCATCAATTGGCAAAGATTCCACAAGCCATTTTTCAATAAAATCAAAGTTACGAAGTACCATTTTGTAAATAATAACTAAAAGTATCATCTAACCTCATCTCATGAGCAAACACTGGCCCCTCAGGCTCCTGTCCAAAATCCACCAAAAACTCCTCATCCAATTTCATGCCACCGTTCACCACGTCCACATCCAATTTCACCATCCATGAACCATGGTCAACAGACTCGGGATAGAACTGTCTGTCCCACGGGGAAAATAAACTGGAACTAACGAACAATCGTTTGCCATCTAATGAAAGTTGCAACATTTGTGGCGCCCCATACAGGCGACGTCCTTTGACAAATACCGGTGAAGGACACTCATCTAACTCGGGGTCCTCTAGTACTTTGATTGGAGAATCTGTTAGTAATTTTCCTCCCAGGAAAACTTGTCCTATAATACCCCCAATTAGCTAGAGCAAATTTGTGAACTTCGGGTTGTAATACCTGTAAGTTTGGGATGAGCTGGGTCTGTAATATCGTATTGGCGTACATCACCATGTAACCAGTTGCTTAGATAAAGGTATTTGTCGTCCAAAGAAATTAAAATATCGGTGATCATTCCTAAAACAATGTAATGGGATTAATAAGAACCTAAAATGGTGAACATAAACTATACCTTGTATTTCGGGACCAATCCATCCAGACACCTTTTTCGCTTTAACATCTATAACTTTCTCTGCTGCCCAAGTCTTATCACTCTTCCGGAAGAACCTACCAAATACTGCCAAATTGCTTTAACTATTAACAACACTAAAAGCCAAACTAACCTAAATATATTCGCGTTCAATGCACATCCAACAAACCCTTGCGGTTGCTTTGGATCATGTAAAAACCTAACTTCCAATGGTGCTATCCCATCATCTCCCAAATTGATTGTCTGCAACAGTTCTCTTTTACTCCAAGAAAACAAATTCAATGATCTTCCATAAGTGCTGTGATCTAGGATATCTGAAGGATCGAATCCTCTTTTGAATATTCTTGGCGCTCCCCATTCTGATGATACCATTATGTCAAAGTATGGTTGGTACCAGAAGTCGTAGCCGAATTTGGCGATTTTATTTCCTTTGGTCCAAGTTCCTAGTTTGTAAGATGTATGGTTTGAGTTTTGGGGAGTATTTTGAGGACAGGGATTTACCTTTAACTTTGAGGGTATCTGTGTCGATAAGGATGAAATCGCCTTTACCGTTGCCGTTCTTATCACCCATAGTTGATATCATAATTTCTTTAGTCGGAAGACAATGGGTGGTGTGAGGGGTTGCACAGTCGAAGGATTCCATTTCTGAGCCGTCTATAATCTAAAAGATATTTATTATTTGGCTGCTAGGATATTTATTATTTGTAATTATTTGAAATAATAGCAAAAAACTAACAAGGTCAAGGTCTAAAACAATTACGTTGTTAAGAATACAAACATTTACATTTTTTATAGTTACTAATTTTTTATCCAAGTTTTTCTTAACTAAATACCTTGTGCATTTTGGGTTCTCTTGGATTACTCCCAGTATCAACAATAAAAACTCGGTTCGAATGAAGTGCGGGCATTACTAGTTTATCTCTGACAGGAACATTCTTACAACCCTTTGTAAGGTAACAGCTGGAACAGACATTCCATCCACTGTGATGGATCTCGTCATTAATGCCTGTGTGTAAACGACTTATTACCTACAAATAAACATATGTCTTTGATACATTTATTATAAACATAAATCTATTTTTGGTTTATGAATTAATATAAAATAACTAATTGTATAAATACATTTGTTTAAACTATAAAATATATTTATTGACTGTTGACGTTCGTTAGAGCGAATGTTCGTAAATTGAACATTTGTATTGTTGCTTTATAAACAAAATCATATTCTTTATCATAAAGAATACAAAGTCAACTTTGAATATACAAAAATAACAAATTAAATTTATTTTAAACGTATGAAAATAAATTGGAAAATCGACTGACCTTCTCTGTACATATTTTATTTATCGAAACATATCGGCATTTTTATTGAATTGGTAATTAATAGCAGTTAATTTGAAAAAGCCACTTTAATAAACAATTTAATCTTACATTAAAATTTACTTAGCAACTAGATTAGAAACATAAAATAACAGTAATATTATTTTTCCATAATTTCTCAATATTGTTAATTTCAAATGATTTATAAAATTATTTATAATACCGGCCCTAAATTAGTTATCTAAAAGATTCAATGACAAATAAAGTATAAAATAAATACAAAGATAGTTTAGCATTTTTCACGCCATATATTTGATTTATTTAAATGAAATTCTCGGTTTCCCTTACTTGGCAGTAAGTAGGTGATTTCGGGTCTACGTCTACGGTAGCTAGGTAATCACTTTTGCCGTTTTTGGCTCCGTGCGGTTGTACGCAGATGATGTAAATTATCTGCTCCCTGGGGCCCTTCATGGCGGCCAGTGGGGTCGCATACCCTGGGCCACATTTTCCGCAATCTGGAGAGGAAATCAAAAATTTACGCAAATGCCTCAGGAACCAACAGAGAGAACTCCGACGTATATAACTTATCAAGTCGTTTTTTATTCAATTTATATTTCGCTTGAAAAGTTACACCAAGGGACAACTTTGAATCTTTTGATACTGGAACAGGGTAGTATTCGAATGATATTTACTTTCTTATACTTTCTTATACGACAAATTTCGGAATGAATTTATATTTAACTTTATAGGACATACTTAAATGAAAATATATGAAAGTTTACATATTTGTTTTGATAGTTATTTCCGAATAGCAAACATTTTACAATTCAAAACAAGTTTGTTTACAAGTTTGTTCTAAAAGTACCTCTTACTTTTTCTATTAATGCCTCAAAAACTCTTGACATATTTCACAAAGTACGACCAAACATTTATGATTTATCTCTTTAATATTTTATAACACGAACAAACTTTTATAAGAAGTCCAGTAACTTTAGCTCTGTGGGGCGTATACAGAGTTCGCTAACCCTTTACAAAATACATAACGTAAAAATATAAATTTAAAGTTTTTTCATCGACTAAATATCTGTTGTGGCTAGCACAAGACTTACTTATAAAATCTGATACAAATTTACGTCAAATATTTCTAAATTAATCTACGAAATATATTGAGTATTTTTATTTATTTATTTAAAGAATGAATTATTCTAAAATATGTATTGAATTATATGATTATTCTATATCATCAAAAGATGAAAATAAAAAAACTGGGGTAGCCTTCACTCGACTCTCTTGTCCTATAACTGTCTGTATTTATAATATTCAAATATATTAAGAAAATAAAGCGGGTACGAGTAAAGAATTATATTAAAAATAAATTCTTTTAATATATCTTTACCAGTTGTCAAGAGAGTAATCTATATTTTCAAAAACAAACAATGATAGCACACGTCTGAAGGTTATATTTGATTATATTTACTCAAAACATTTAATTTATAACCAAGTAAACATTTAATTTAGACTTAAGCCTATAAGAATTCGCGCGTGTATCTAAATAAACTTACCTGTTTTAGACATTGTCTAAATACACTTTACAATCTCACTTACCGGGAACTTAACTCGTTGCTAACTGACCTAAGCAAGCCGGCATGCAAGTATATAGCAATCAGTTAGATAACTGTTAACTCGTGACCATTTGGAAGATAATTTTGATATTAAACGGAACCGTATTTGTTTATAAATACCAACACTTATTTTCTTTATTTGCATTCATTAATGATGTCGTAAATTATTTATTAGCTCGTCATACAGTAAGTGCAAAAAGAGCCATAGTATTCATTAAGGGCCTATTCTCGAAATCAACTAAATTTTGCACAGAAATTATTTTCATGACTTCCTGATCCCAGTTAGGAAATTCCTCATTTTGTGTAACAAGTGGGATGTTTATGACAACTAGGTATGTGATATAGAATCGTATATGAGTTTTAAATTCATTATACGAAAGTGAAAAAGCTGGAATGGCCTTCACTCGACTTTCTTTTCATTATCCGTATAGTGCTATATTTTAAACAAAATATATTGCGTATTTCTGTTAAAATCTCAGGTTTGAAAATATTCATAAACATAAAAAAATAGTAACGATTTTTTTTCAGTAACAAAATAATTATTTATTTTATAAATAATTTTACATATCACCATCATAACAAATTTAGTGCTAAACACTGAATAACACTAAAAATCCACTTCACATTGGCATAAGCTTTTTCTAATTTTAATTAGAACCATTTTAATTTAGAGAATACAATGAAAAATTGTTACATTCTAAATTTTGGCTTAACATTTAATAGCATTTTTTGAAACCGAGTGAAGCAACCCATATTGCCATCTTTACGGGCGCCTATGCGACACACATCTTATATAAAAAATCTAATTTATTATTTATTAAATAAACTTAGTCATAAATATTAAAATACTGCGTACTTTATCTCAAAACATTTCTCTGGAATCACTACAAATACATAAAAGAGAAATACATTAAATTGCAGCGGAATTTTCCAGGCCTTGTCATTGAAAGGACATCTAAATATGTCAAAATTAATAATAATAAACAATAAATTATGTTATTTATAACCCAGCGCCTCCCTTTCTTTCTCAGAATTGAAAGTAATGATTTGCAGCTCCTGTACCACAGTTTTGTACTCGTGTGGCTGGATTTTTTGTTCTTTTGGAAGCGCCCAATAGATTAAGGGGCATAGGAAATCTGGGTGCGTCGGTACGTCATCATATCTACGGGTACATTTGCTGACTAGCAGCCCCACTATAATTAGGATACCAGCTCCAATTATAGTGTAGTAGTAGAATGATATCCGGAATATTAACCATGGGACGTTGTCATCAGGGCAGCCACTAAACAAATACGAAATAAAATAGTCTGGTATACACATTATTTACGGCTGTAAATAATTCATGAAAACCCGGAAATATACAACAATTTTTATGAATAATTGTTAGGAATAGTATATTGATTATAAGCAGTGGGTAAGTTTGTAAGTTCTCGACTAAGGTGAAAATTTAAAAATGAAATCGCCCCCGGGTGGGCTCGAACCACCAACCTTTCGGTTAACAGCCGAACGCGCTAGCCAATTGCGCCACGGAGGCTCGTGGCAGGATCAATCCTTGAACAAGGATTTGAGAATGTTCCCTTACCTGTCGGTTACTGGATCTATAATAGCATCAGCGGTGAAATTATTAGCTAGCATGGGGAAGTTACATCCTTCCGTTGAATATGTTTTGGTTGGATGCGCATAGCCTTTGGCTACGTGATATTGTCCTCCGAGGACCAAGAAGGACATGCATACAAGACTGGTTATCGAACCCCACAGAGCTCCCTGTAAACACATCATTGTTAGTTTACTTTATACAAAAATATGTGTTTTACAACTTCGAGAAAATCGATCTCAATATTTAAATAGAAATATCCAGTTTGAGATTAGCTTAAAACTGGGATTGTATTGCCAGACACGCACCATTACTAGTGCACATGTGCATTAAAATAGTTTTATTCTTATACTAAAGAGTTCATATTAATTATTCGTATTGGAAATAAATTGTATTGCCGCCTGAATTCAAATGTAATACAGGAAAGTTTGGTAGAGATTACTAAGAAAATAAGGAAGAGTTGGCGCGCGCATTCAACGCGAAACCGGTTGTGCAGTGTGTGGTGTGTAGATTGCAAAAAGAGTCAAACAAAACAAGGGTATACGTGAAATTTTTTTGTAATCGTGATAGAAATATCTATATAATTTTAATATAATATAAATTGCCTCTCCACTCCAATGATAATGCATCCTGATTTGATGTTGACAAGATGATTACAGTACTCAGATTATTGCAATAATAATATCTACTTAACCAAGTATAGTTTACAATGGGTACTAACAGTTTACGAAATACAATTATTTAAAATTGTCTTAGTTCGTTCAAAGCACCAAAGTAATACTTTTGAAAAATTCTATTTAAAAAGATTACATAGGTCCTTCAGAATCTTCAAGAATATCGTTTTTAATTCTCACCTTGGCATTGGCAGAGGGAAACAAGATTCCTAAAGTAAACATTCCCAGCAATGGTCCAGTAGTAATCCCAGACAAACTGTATGACAGTTGAATAATCCCACCCAGCTTCTCAACAACAAACACCAATGTCGTACAAACAAAACCATTGATCATAACGATCCCCTTCATAACGTCACTCGCTCGTTTTTCCGTAGTGTTTACGGGCATAAACGGAACAACGAAATCCTCGTAGATCGTTCCAGCTAACGTGTTTAAACCGGACGACATGGTACTACAAGTATTACAGAAATGTAATATAGTTTTGCAAGGTAAATTCGAATAACTCTTACCTTAAGGCAGCACAGAATACACCAGCAATGAACAATCCTGGAAGTCCAGGAATCTTCCCGGTAAGATCCATAATGTAGAAGGGTAAGATCTGGTCTGCCCGCTCAATTCTGCCACTTATTAGAGGGTCACAGTCGGCGTACCTTGCATATAAAAGCAAGCCGAGGAAACAAGTAATGGTTTTGACGAACATGATTCCAAGAGTCAGATAAAGGACAGATCTAGAAAACACATTGGAATTGAATGTGTATTTAATAATGAAGCACTTAGAGAGTTCAGCACACATAAAAGAAATATAAACATACTATACATGAAATAAGAATTATCACTTTGCTACTTTATAGTGCGACTCTATATACACTTTGTTGGTTGTACAAAAATAATAATACAGTATGAAATTTTCGAATTCATGGAAATATACTTACATCTTTGCATCTCTCATTGTTGGAACTGATAAGAACCGTTGGATACTACTTTGTGAAACTCCCATCCCAGAAATCCAAGTAAAACTCATCCCAATCACGACTCCCCAGAAGGTCATACGGGCTGTCGGATCAAAGTCAATACTGCAACAACAAAATTCGTTAGAATCTATTAAACTAACTAGTGATTAAAACCATAAGTAACTCCTCTAATTCTGTTTAAAGTTATATTCAACCTTGTTATATAAAGAAATGTTGTAGCAAGGAATCTAGTTGGAAATCGAAATAATATTTGTACTTACTTAAAAAATTGAAGGCGATCACCTTCTTCAGCAATATGCATCACATTGAAAAATCCACCAGCATGTTTAGTTCCAATTACAATCACAGTCAACATAGCGCCAATCAAAATTGCAAATTGTAAGGTGTCTGTCCATACTACGGCTTTGAGTCCGCCAACCGTTGTGTAAAAAATACAAACAATACATGTGATTGGTGCTATCACATGGATGGAAATTCCAGTAACTACAATAAATCATTTACGATTAAATCTAAATACAATCCAGACATTCAGAGGAAGTAATTTGTAATAGTAGAATTATATAAGATTTTGCCAAAAAGAGTTTTATTTGTAACAAAAAGACATTTACCGTGAGCGAAAGCTAATGCTGGTATGTAGATAACAATTGGCATATAAAGTAGCATTGATAAGGCATACAATAATGAAGCCAGTATTCGTATTTTGCTATCAAACCGAAGTTTCAGGTATTCATAACTGCTGGTTAGCTGGAGTTTGTAGAACACTGGAAGGTAGACGTTCGCAATGGTGGTATTTGCCAACACAGCGGTTATTAAACACATCCAGTACTGAGATCCAAAGTTGTAGATTTCAGCTGGTATACCAAGAATTGTGATTCCTGATAGATGGCTATAACAAAACAAGTTGTTGATTCTTTGCAAATGGTGTAATTATGGGCAAGTCTATAATTCTGTAATGTTCCTAATATGCACGATCATTCTGTTTCATATGCTTACCTTGCAATTAATGACATAGAAATTGGAATAATCGCCATAGACTTCCCTCCCATTAAGTACTCCTCGGTGTTATCCTGTTTCTTCCCAAACCATCCGAAGTACACTCCGATCAAAGCGCTCATAAGGAGCATGAGGATGAAGACGACATAGTCCATCCACGAAAATAATATCTGCTCGGTGGTGTGTGGAGCTGTTCCGCTTAGTATATCGGCGGCCATTGTCGTTGCAAGAGACATCACTCTGCAAAAGAAAATCTCTTAGAATGATTGATGTCAAAGCTGCGATTCACCGTAATGCAAAACCAGAAATACTGATATAGAGTTTTTGACAGATTTTTGTTGCAATTACAGGAAATAAAGAGTTAGGAATGTATGGGTGTATGATGAGTTCGACATTGACCATTGTAAGTAAGTGTGGGTAATCGTGAATTGGATTATTTGCTTCCATTTAAGTCTTGCTTTAACACTTTAACGTTTGGTTAATAAAATGATTTTTTTATGGTTAGTAAAAAGAAGCATCCAATGATTACTTTGAAACAATATCAATTTCGAAATGTAAATAAACATTGGCTATTTTCAAAAGTGATTTATTTATTCAGTAAATGATACTTTTTAAAAATAATTTCTTAAACGAAAGTTGCACAAAAATAAATATCTTAAACTTTTATAGAATATATTTTTTCTCTGACTCATGATGCTTAACTGAACAATCATATTCCACAATACAGTTAATATATAAATACAAAAAGTTGTTGTAAACCAGATTATATTATATTTTAAAAGATGAAAATTGTAATTTGCAAACAGGTTTAACTTACCTCAAATATTTGAACAGATTCTATGTTAGAAATTCAGTTAAAACTGAGCTAATGTCTCTGCGACGGCCACTTGTGAAAGAACCCTCCTAACCCCTGCGTTTAAAACAAAACCCACGGCCCCCCTTTTTATATAACAAGTGTCATATAATTTTCCACTATCGTATATAAATTTTTGGGAACAGATGCTTGTAAATCAGGTGGGCTTTGCAACGATGGTGACTCCTTATCATTTTATTATTTCTCTTTATATACCTGTTCACTTTGGCCCGTGTTTACGTATTTTTCTAAAGATTAAGGCTTAGTCAAATTCGGCGCTAATAATAGCGAGTTATTTTTAATATATCATAAATAATACTGACATATTTTGACAATCATTGTTTTCTTTCTTTCACTAAATGTATGTGTTTATAACGTAATTATATATAAATAAATAAACGTAGGTAAAATTCTAGTTTTTACAAGATTTATGCGAAACTAAAACACAAAATCATAGGATTTAATCTGTGGGTAATAAAAGATATTGACGTCAGTTTAAATAATTATTTCATCATTCATTCATATTACATTAAATTCGTATATAAACTAAGACATTTATTTTGGTTACAAATTAGCAATGTTTACAAATTTCTCTTTGTAATTAGCAATTTATAATTATCTTGTGTCAAATTTAAATCAACAACTTTATTTATAATGGAGCAAAATTTATTCTCTTAGATGAATTATAAAAGGAAGGTATTATCATAATGAAAATATTTGAACACGAGATTTTAACGTAAATACACGTTTTGAGCTTCACTGTGTTGCGATCAACTATTAAAAAAAATATGTGCCTGTGAACACTACAACAAAAAATTACAGAAGATAATAATAGGAAACTTTAAATACATATAAGGTTTGTACATTGCAATAGAAATCTAAACCTAAGATTTTATTTCGGAAACGGCAAGAATTAGAAGAAAAATTACAATTAAATATATTAAAATATCATATACATTTTTTATAAACCACCTATAATGGTAAATTGGCTTTCTTAAATCAACCACATATTTATAAAGGGTAAAATTATCACAACACACGACTAATAATAATAATTATAATTGAATAATTTACCCCCCAAATGTCACTAATATATTCAAGAGTTGTATCAGGTACTTAATAATAATGCTATTTAGTAAAATTTAAAATATTCAATCAATTCCCATTCGTAAACGTTGTAGTTCTTTCCCATCATCAACTGTTTTGTTCTTCTTATTTCGAGAGAGAAACCGATGAATGATTGGACTAAGTAAATCTAACTCAACCGTATCCTTGGTTCCTCCCGTTAGGTAACTTACTGGAAACGCTATTGCAGCCGTTGCTAGGAACCCAATTAGTGAGTAGTAATAGTAGGAGATGCGGTAAATGTACATTGGTGGATCTAGTTGTGCACTGGAATAATTTAGTCTAAAATTAATTGATTTAAAAATCTAGAAAAAATCTTACAGTGGTATGCTTGTGGTGGTAATGTTTAAAGCAACATCGCATCCGTCGATGGAAAGTGGCAAGAATGTCTGGCGAATTCGCCCCGTCATCGTATAATAGTAGGCGCCAAAGATTACCCAACTTACAAAAGCCAAACCTCCAAGACAACCGTAGAAAATTCCCTGTTGAATCAATTAAAAAGAGACTATATCAGTATTGATTGAATAAGTGTTCTTTCAATGTTTACAGCTTGATTTATGTATTTTTAACTGCATATTATGTAAAGTATTGTGTGTTTTTGAAAGATACCTTTTCGTTAATCATTGGTACCAACATTCCCAAAGTGAATAGAGCCAGAATGGGCCCAATCACGATCCCACCTAATGTGATCGTCAGCGGGAGAATAGTCCCTAAGTATTGTACCATGAACACCAAAACAATAAAGAGAATTCCCATGGCAACTACTATTAGTTTCATGATATCGCTAGCTCGTTTATCTGTTGTTGCTATGGGCATCAGAGGTTTAATGAAGTCTTCATATATTGTTCCAGCCATTGTGTTCAGTCCAGATGATATAGAACTGTACAAAATTAATCAACATTAAGATTATTTTTAGACCGCGTGAATTTGTAAAACATATAAATAGCAAATCATACATTTACTAATTATATTGGAAATAATTATTGTTTAAGACAAAGTCGTGAATATGTGTTGTAAACCGTTCAAAAAAGATTCTGCTTACAGAAGTATAGACTTCTGTAGAATCCAGGCGCTTTGGAGCCTTCAAAATATAAATAGAAAACTTGAACGTACAAGTGTTTGATAATTGGGCAAGCAAATCTGACCGTAAGAATACCAAATGTAAGATACCTAAGTGCAGCACAAAATAATCCAGCAATGAAAATTCCTGGAAGCCCCGGCATACTACTAGACACCTCCATGATATAAAATGAAAGAATTTGATCCGGTTTCTGGATAGCACCAGCTACCAAAGGACTACAATCTGAGTAGTAGGAATAAATGATCAATCCCAACATCCAGCTCATTATCTTAAAGAATATTGAACCAAAACAAAAGATTACCGCTGTCCTACAAAATTAAACTTGATACATTTTTCGAAAGTACTTCAAGCATTTCTTAGTTACAATTTGGCATCTCGGATAGTTGGCACTGCCAAAAATCTTTGAGTAAAAATCGGGTTACTTCCGTATCCACAAAGTAGGACAGTCAGCCCCAAAAGAACGGTTATTGAGGCATTTTTGTCGGTCGGATCAGCATTTAAACTAAAAAATAAATTGAAGAATAAACATATAGGATAACAAAACGTATGGGTTGTTTTATCAGTCGCGAGTAGATTGTATATCTTGTTCACAAACATTTTGGATATCTTGTTATTTCAAACGATTTGTGGCAGGCAGTGAAATAAATAAAGCTTACTTAAAATCAATTCTTCCTCCTTTATAAGCTGTTTGCCAAACATTTGCTAAACCTCCTTCGACATAAACACCCAATGTGAACACCACTACCAATGAACCAACCATAATTATCATTTGTAACGTGTCCGTCCATACTACTGCCTTTATTCCGCCGATCGTAGTGTAAAATATACAAATTAAACATGTTAAAGGAATGATTATGTTTAAATCTAATCCGCTAACTAAAATAAATTAGAAATATAGTCAGGTTAAAATCATTCTAAAAATTAATAAAAATGTAGAAGCAATACAAAATTATGTTACCTTGATTGAAAGCTAATGCAGGTATATAAATGATCACAGGTAAAAATAGTAATGAAACACATGCAAAGATACAGGACGCCATTTTGCATATTCGATTGCTGTAACGTAATTTTAAATATTCGAAACTACTGGTGACTTGTAATTTGTAGAAAACTGGTAGAAATACGTAAACCATAACAATTGTCATAATTATGGTGGATAGAACTCCTATTATATATGCGGAACCATTCATATAGACATCTGTTGGTAGAGCGAGTAATGTTATTCCGGAAATATCGCTGAAATTATAAGAATTACGACTTACATTCTTGGACGAAGTCTAATAGGAAGTTAGCATGAAAAAAGCTGAATTGAATTCGACAATTTTCGAAATTATGTCTCTACAGCTAAGCATATAAAAATTATAAATCTTTTAACTCGGAAAGAAAACTTCTTATTTTTGAAAACAATTTCTTAACCGGAAGTAATAGTTTATTCGTTTCTTTTTGCATATATTGGAAACGACTCTAGTTAGAGAAAAAATATAACTTATACAATTAAACTAATACCTATTTTAATAATAAATAGGTAGAAATTAATTTGCATTTATTTCATACAATGTTAATACATTTTATTGTTATGAAAATAGAGTTAATACAAAGATCGTTTACAGTAATTGAATTTAAAAAACATAACAATATATCTTATTGTTCTCCAATTGATTCATCATAAATAAATTTAGTTAAAAGTTCTAATATTAACTAATAAGTTATTATTTATTTTCATTAATAAACTATTTATACTTTCATATACGTAATGTATAAAATAAAGTACAAATAAAATCGACCGAGATTTCATTTTAAATTCAGTAGCGTATACCGGAGGTCGAAATTAAATTTAATTAAAATAGAAACGTTAACTTAATTATTTACCTTGCAATTAAGGAAGCTGCGATAGGAAAGACTTTCATGTTCTTTCCTCCATGAAGATACTCCTTTGGACTATCCTGTTTTTTGCCAAAGAATCCGAAATACGCTCCGATCAAAGCACTGGACGCAAGCAGTCCGAAAAAAAGCGAATAGTCCAGCAGCGAAAATAACAATTGGTCCATATTGACTGACGTGATATTAGACACTGAATTAATCAAAATCACTTCTAGACCCCGAGCATTGTCCGATAATATTCTTGTTGTGAATGGACAGAAAATTATCGAATACCGATTGTAATATACAAACAAATGTTTCTGTTAAATAAACTTCCAAATTTTGAATGTTTTGTCTTAATTCACAAGTTTATTTGATAAGATAAAATATTGATAGCTATCTTTTAAGGTCAAATTGTCGGATTTCCAAAGTTTTATACTTGTTATCAGATAGACTATATTTTTTTTGAAGGTTTACGTATGTTGCACATGCACAGCATAAACAAATTAAATATACCTGACGGTGACTGCAGGGTCGAAACGTATACGATCAAGACAACCTAAAATTATTACTCTTATTTTTATATCAACTCATGATAGGTTCAAATATGTTTTAAAATAGTTTATATTTATGTATATACAAAAAATCTTAATAATAAATCAAACAACATTGATATAATTAGAAGTATGACAAATGATTTAGTCAATAATAATCAAATTTTGCTGCATATCGTCTAATTCTTTTCCACTCTCCTGTACTGCTTCTTGTATGTTTTTCGATCGAAACGAATTGATTAGTGGACTAAGTAAGTCCGCATGTATTTTTTGAGTTCGACCTCCAGTGAACCAACTTATAGGCGCTGCTATTAAAGTTGTTACTATTAGTCCGATTAGGGAATAGTAGTGGAATGATATTCTGTATGGGTAGCTTGGTTTTGAATAGCGCCTGTAAAACATAAATATGTACACTATTAAAAATATGTGTAAATGTACATTATTTCTAATATTATTATAAATAATATTATAAACAAAATTAATATGTATTGTAACTAAGGAAACGTAAATATAAAATAAACCGTTTCGTGGTACATTTTTCGTTAAAAATGTTTAAACAAATGTTCCTAAAAGTATTAATATCAAATTTTAATAACATGGTAAGCTTACTCATATGGTGTAACAAGGCGTGTTATTGTTTCATTCCTATAATAAGGACACCCTTTCCGATTTGATTCTAATGTTTTTGGTTTGATTAATCCTATTAGTGTATAATATTGGGCACCAAGCATGATCCAAGCAACCGCGACAACACCGGCGATACTTCCATACAAAATTCCCTAAAGGTATTAAGATTTAGTCACTATTAACTCCAAGCAACAAGTAAACAAACACCTTTGCATTGATAAAAGGACATAGCATTCCTAAACTAAACATAGCTAGTATAGAACCAGCAGTTATGCCGCCTATAGCATACGATAATTGTAAAATGCCGCCTAAATGGTGCACCACAAACACTAGTGCCATCGTGACTAAACCAAGAACTACAACGATACATTTCATCACATCACTAGCCTTTTTGTCGGTTGTATCAGCCGGCATATTTGGTTTGACGAAGTCCTCATAGATGGTGCCAGCCATTGTGTTCAAACCTGACGACATTGTACTGCAAACATAATTCTACGAATACAAATTTATTTTACACTTCAATGATGACACAATTAATGTTAAGTACCTTAATGCAGCACAAAATATCCCGGCTACAAATAAACCTGGAAGTCCTGGCAAGGAGCTGCACACATCCATAATGTAATACGGAAGAATTTGATCTGCTTTTCTGATATCTCCATTTTCTAATGGATCACATTTTGCGTAATGTGAATAAACTATAAGCCCCAGGAATGATGAAATCGCTTTGAAAAATATTGTTCCTGCACAATATATAAACGAAATGCTACAAAAGAAAACTAAATTTCAAACGAAACTAACACAATATTTAAGAAATGAATCGACATTTATTATTTAAGATACATTGTAGCTTGTTTTAAAGTTGGAACAGCTAAGAATCTTTGGACGAAAATTGGATTATTTCCATATCCACT